>CM061280.1:92277810-92877810 GCA_030848825.1 Tadarida brasiliensis
AGACCGCGGGTCTAATGTGGTTCGGAATTGGAGTGCTTGGGTTGTGTTCAGCTCCGGGGCGGAGGGGAGGGGGGGCGCGGGGAGGGGAGCGTGGTAGGGGTGTGGGGTGCGTTGTCCGGGGAGGAGTGGCGCAGCGTACCGAGTTCCACTCGCCCGCTCCAGGTCCTGTCTGGGGCTGGATCCTTACCTTCTCTTGGGGCTCCAATGGCGTCGGTCCTCAGCACCAGGAACCCCACAGCCGCGCCCTCGCCTACTGCTGCCAGCACAGCAGCTCCGACCACCCCGCCCCTTTTCTCCGCACACCCCCCGCGGCCGGGCAGCCTGCGCATGCGCCGACCCCTTCAGCCCGCCCGCTTTCCCAACAAAAGCTCTGTCCACCAGGTCCCCAGTGCGCATGCGATCCCGCGGGTGTGCGGGAGGGCTGGCGGGGGACGGGGGGTGGGGGGTGCAGGTGGAGGTGCGGGGTGTGTGTGTGTGGGGGGGGGGTTCTCCTTCCCGCCAGATTCCCCTTTCCACCCCGGCCTCTGACCGCAGGAGCGCGCACTCACACCCTGTGGTGCAGTTCAACCCACCCAATCATCTACCCTCAGTACCCCCCACTTTTGCAGCTCTGCCCTCCCTCTTTCCCTAAACTCCTCCAGTGTGGTCTGCAATCCACTATGCCCTGGCTCCCCAGCATGACCCCAGGTCGCAAATACAAGGGAAATGTAAGTGGCCAGAGGAAGCCAGGTCCTTTGTGTTCCCCTCCACTATCCATCTCTGTGGCCTCCAGGCACCTGGGAAAATCTGCTTCCTCAATCACTCTTTATACAGCTTGGACATCACAGCCAGATTTGTGCTGGGGCTTGTCTCCCTCTCAAGGCTGCCCTGGGAGGTGGATGTCAGCATCCCCATTTTACAGATCAGAAAGCTGAGGCACAGACGCATTGCATGAACTATATTACACGAGGCCACAGAGCCAGTAAACAGAAATGCAGGATTTGGGCCCCATGTTCCACTAGTGCTGGCCTGGGGACTGAGGCACCCTCCCCTCTTCAGTTTCAGGGAAAGCTCCACCACCCACCTGCCCTGCCCTGTCAACATCTGTCCCAAACAAGCAAGGTTTGGGTTCTCTGAGGCCTTGGCTCATGCTCTGCACCCGGAGGACACAGGTAGAGGCCCCCAGCCCCACCCCCTGCCTACTCTATGTGGATCCATCCAGGTATGGGAATTGCTCCTTGGGGTCCACTTCCGCTCTGTCTGTCAGGCCTCTTCCCAGAGAGTGGCCCAAACACGCTGCCCCTGGGGCCTTCCTGGTGCCCACTGGATCCGCCAGGACAATCGGGCACTTGTGTGTCTGAGCCATGGCAAGCCCTGATTCAGAGTAAATGTTTGTCCTGGTTCCTTCCAGGGCTGGGGCCTGGGGCAGCTGTGGTCTTGCGGGAAGAAGCTGAGCGGGGCTTCAGAATTCCAGGGATGGCCTGCCAGGCCAGTCTGTCGCTAGCTGTGTGAGCCTGCTCAGGTCACTGGACATCTCTGAGCCCAGTTTCTCAATATGCAAAATGGGAAGCACAGGGAGCACTTGGGGGGGGGGGGCGGGGGTCCTACCCAAGGACACACGTGCCGCTGAGCTTCCATAATGACCAGAGAGACTGCTTTGGAGGCAGAAAATGCTATGTTCTCATCTCAAATTGAAACTACGTTTTACACAAACCCTACTGGACTTTATATTCGTTTTTATATCAGCCTCTCCAGGATTCCTGTGTATGAATAGAGAGTATTGCTAGGACCACAGCTTTTACTCTCCAGTGACCAATAGCAATCCTGCCTGGCTGAATGGCTTTCCTCTGCTGTTGCATAGCAACCTCCCTTGTCAGCTGCCTGTGTCTCTTCAGCCCTTCCTGGGTAACACGTTTCTGTGGGAGGTGCGCAGACCCCAGACAGGAAAGCCTTGACAGACAGCCATATGCTGATAGGAAATGCTATGTTCCCATCTCAAATTGACCTGTGCTTTTTCACAAAAACCAGAGTGGGCTTCTATATGCGTTTTTCTTTCCACTTAATTTTTCATTCTTATTGAAATGTAATTGACATATTACATGGTATTAGTTTCAGGTGTACGCCATCATGATTCAATATCCGTATGTATTGTGAAATGAGCACCACAATTAAGTCTAGTTAACATCCATCACCACACATGGTTCCATTTTTTTTCTCATGTTGCCCACTTTTATCACATTTGTTTTTGTATCCATCTCTCTATGTGCTATCTGTTATGTAACCATACATGCTAATATGCTAATAACTCCAAAATCTATATCCCCGGTTTGCACTTCACCTTTGGGATCCACATCCATATGTTCACTGTCCTACATGACACCTCCACTTGGATGTCTCATGGGATCCTCGTAGAAAGTCTGTCTAGAATCAGTATTACCCACCCCTTCCACACACTCTCCGCCCCCCCTCCCCCAATCATCCCTCTTGTTTTTAAAATTCCCATCTTAGCAATCTCAGTAAATGGCGCCATTATCCTCACAACTACTCACTCCAGGAAACGGAAGTCAACTACCACCACTCTCTCTTTCTCATACACTGCACCCAGGTGGGAAACCTCTGCAGCTCTCCAGAGCCACCACCTCTCTGTACAGCTCTCTCCCCTCCATCACTCCCAGCAAATTGTAGTCACACTGGCCTGCCAGAACTCTCAGCTCTGTGTGCTTCACTCAGATTGTCCTTTGGGCTCTGTGTGTGTTCTGTCTCCCTGTGCTGCAGCCTGTAAACTCTATCCAGGCAAGAAGCCGGGAGAACCGGGCTGTCTGAGGGCTCACCTTGTTAGTTCCCTTCCCCAGGGGATCACTGTCTTGTGTGACGTGATGTCATGACGTCAAACTTTATGACTTCTTTTTGTTTGTTTATAGATATTCAGGTGGGGGAGTAAATCAGCTTACAGGTAATTCATCACATATATGTGCAAATCCTGGTTTTAATGGTTTTCCCTGATTCTAATGTTTTTTAGTTGGTATGTACAGCGAAGTCATAATGTGCATATGTGACAGTTTTCTATTTCACTTCCCCAACTATTTACCCTATCTTCTTAGCAGTAAATCACAAAAAATACAATAAATAAAATTTTAAAAAATAGAACAATTTAGAGGACAAGTGATAAGAATTGCGGACATTTCTCATCAGAAGCAATGCGAGTCAGAAGAAAGTGGCATACCATCTTTAAAACTCTACGATAACTTTCAATTCAGAATTTTATACTCAAGGAATATTTTTTAAATGAAGCTAAAATAAAAGTTTTTTGGACGTATCAAACTTGAAATAATTCATCATCAGTTGATATGCACTACAAGAAATGTTAAGGGATGTCCTTCTGGCATTAGAAAAATATATGTAAGTGGAAATATGGCCCATGTAAATGAGTAACCAATGTTGTTAATTGTAGATATGAGGATAGATATAAAATATTTGCTTTGTTATGTTTAAAATTTTATTTATAATTGATGGTGTGAAGCAAAAATTCATAACAAGTCATTATGTAGTTAAGTTATGTAAAATTAACTTCCTGGACAAAAATAGCAGAAGAAATGGGGGAAATATAAATATACTGTTGTGAGATTCTAAACTTACATATGAAGTGGTACAATATTATTTAAAGGTAGACTGTGATAAGTTAAAGAAGCATCAAATATAAACCCTAATGTACTTCTCCAAATAATTATGGCTAATAAGCCTACATGGGAGAGAAATGGAACTATGAATTGATCACTTAAAATAAGCCTTTAGTAAAGAAAAATATAAGATAAACAGATGAACAAATAGAAAACAAATCCGATGGTAGCTTTAATCCAACCATATTAATAACCATATTAAAAACAAATGATCTAAATGTACCAATTAAAAGGCAGGGATTGACAAATTGGATTCTTTTTCATTTTAAATATACTTTGTTTTTTTAGAGCAGTTTTAAGTTCATAGCTAAATTGAGCAGAATGTAGAACAATCCCATATACTACTGCCCCCACAGAGACATAACTTTCTGAGTATCAAAATCATGCACCAGATTGGTGTACTTACAATCAATAGAACTACAGTGACACTTCATTATCATTCAGAATCCACACTTTTCATTAAGGTTCACTGTTAGTGTATATTCTATGTGTTTGGACAAATATGTAATCACATGTATCCATCATTATAGCATCATACAGAATAGTGTCACTGCCCCTCCAAATCCTCTATGCTGCATATACTCATACCTCCCTCTCTCTTAACCACTGGCAACCACTGATTTTTTTAAAAAACTGTCTCCATAGTTTTGCTTTTCCAGAATGTTATATATTTGGAACTATACAATATATAACCTTTCAAGGTTGGCATCTTTCACTTAGAAATATGCATTTAAGGGTTTTCCATGTCATTTCATTGCTTGATAGCTCATGTCTTTTTAGTGCTGAATAATATTCCATTGTCTTGATGTGCCACACTTTACATATCCATTCACTTACTGAAGGACATCTTGGTTGCTTCCAAGTTTTGGCAATTATGAATAAAGCTGCTATAAACATCCATATGCAGGTATTTGTGTGGAAAAAAATTTTCAACTCATTTGGGTAAATACAAAGGAGCACAACTGCTGGATCATATGGTCAGAGTAGGTTTAGTTTTGTAAGAAAGTGCCAAACTGTCTTCCAAAGTGGTTGTACGATTTTGCATTTATACCAGCAAAGAAGGAGGGTTCCTCTTGTTCCACATCCCCACCAGCGTTTGGCATTGCCAGCATTCTGGATTTTGGCCACACTAATAGGTATGTAGTGGCATGTCATGGTTTTATTTTGCATTTCTCCAATGACATGTGATGTGGAGCATGAAAAGTTGGATTTTATAAAATAAAATTCAGCTATATCCTGTGTACATAAATCCCATTTTAAATAAGAAGGTATCTATAGGCTAAAAGTAAAAGGATGAGCCCTGGCTCAGTGGTTAGAGCATCAGCCCACGGACCGGAGAAGCCCGGGTTTGGTTTCCGCTAAGGGTACGTACCTCGGTTGCAGTTTGTCCCCGTCCCCAGTTGGGGCCGTGTGGATGGCAACCACTCGATGTGTCTCTCTCACATCGATGTTTCTCTCTCTCTCTTCCTCCCTCTCTCTCTCCCGCTGTGTCTGAAGATAAATGCAAAAATGTCCTCAGGTGAGGATAAAAAAAAAAAGTAAAAGGATGAGAAAAGTTATATCATGCTTATAATAATCAAAATAAGGCTATAATAGATATATAAATATCAGACAAATAAGATCTCAGAACAAAATATATTACCAGGGATAAAGAGAATCATATATACAAGGGTAATTTATATTTATAGTTGGCTAAAGAGGCCAGTTTATCAAGAGGACATAAAAATTCTAAGTGTTTATACACCAAAAAACAGAATTTGGAAATACATGGAAAAAAGTAAAATCCACAGTTAGGATTAGATATTTTCAGTCTCTTCTCTCAACAGCTGAACCAGTTGACAAAAAAATTAATGTGTATATAATGTTTGTAAAATGTTATCACCCAAATTAATTTAGCATTTTCAGAATACTCTCCCTTAAAACAAAAGAACCCATATCATTTTCATATGTACATGAAAACTTACCATAATAGACAATATTCTGGGCCATAAATAAGTTTTACTGAATTTGAAAGGATTAGCATCACCCAAAGGATTGTCCTGGAGGACAATAAGATTAAATTAGAAGTAACAGAAATGTATTTGTAAAATTCCCCAAGTATTTGGAAACTATATAACACACTCCTCAATAACATATAAGTGAAAGAATAAATTAAAAAGAAATTGAGAAAGTAATTTGAACAGAAAAAAGAAAAGTACAATTTATTAAAATTTGCAGAATTAGGATGCATCTAAAACAGTTCTTAGAAACAAATTTATAGCCCAAAATGCCTGTTCAGTGGGCCCCCCCTTATTCACAGGTTATAAGTTCCAAGACCCCAAACGCATCCCTGAAACTGCAAATAGTACTGAACCATGTATATACTATGTCTTTTTTTTATACATACATACCTATGGTAAAGTTTAATTAATAAATTAGGCACAGAAAGAAATTAATAACGATAACTAAAAATAAAGTAGAACAATTATAACAATATACTGTAATAAAAGTTATGTGAATATGACATTATTAAGTAAAATAAAGTCACTTGAACACAAGCTCTATGATACCCTAACAGTCAGTCTGATAACCCAGACAGCTACTAAGTCACTCATGGGCAGGTAGCATATATAGTGTTGATATGTTAGACAAAGGAAAGGTTCACATCCTGGATGGGACAGAGTGGGACAGCACAAGATTTCATCATGCTACACAGAACGGTGCACAATTTACAACTTATGAATTGTTTATCTCTAGAATTTCTCATTTAATATATTTGGACCACAGTAACTGAAACCACAGAAAGTGAAACCATAGATAAAGTAGGACTACTGTATTTAAAAATGAGCATTATATTCCTAGAAGTGGAATCACTGGGTCAAATGGCAATTCCATTTTTAATTTTTTGAGGAAACACCATATTGTTTTCCATAGTGGCTGCACCAGTCTGCATTCCCACCAGCAGTGTACTAGAGTCCCCTTTTCTCTACACCCTCGCCAGCACTTGTTGTTTGAGGATTTGTTGATGACAGCCATTCTGGCAGGTGTGAAGTGATCCTTCATAGTTGTTTTAATTTGTATCTCACTGATGATTAGTGACGTTGAGCATTTTTTCACGTCTCTTGGCCATTTGTGTGTCCTGTTTGGAGAGGTGTCTATTTAGGTCCTCTGCCCATTTTGTAATTGGATTGTTTGTTTTCCTTTTGTTGAGCTGTATGAGTTCTTTATATATTTTAGATATTAACCCTTATCCAGTGTACCATATGATCTCCAAAAATGTAAGCTGATTTGCTCCCCCACCTGAATATCTATAAACAAACAAAAAGAAGTCATAAAGTTTGACGTCATGACATCACGTCACACAAGACAGTGATCCCCTGGGGAAGGGAACTAACAAGGTGAGCCCTCAGACAGCCCAGTTCTCCCGGCTTCTTGCCTGGATAGAGTTTACAGGCTACAGCACAGGGAGACAGAACACACACAGAGCCCAAAGGACAATCTGAGTGAAGCACACAGAGCTGAGAATTCTGGCAGGCCAGTGTGACTATAATTTGCTGGGAGTGATGGAGGGGAGAGAGCTGTACAGAGAGGTGGTGGCTCTGGAGAGCTGCAGAGGTTTCCCACCTGGGTGCAGTGTATGAGAAAGAGAGAGTGGTGGTAGTTGACTTCCGTTTCCTGGAGTGAGTAGTTGTGAGGATAATGGCGCCATTTACTGAGATTGCTAAGATGGGAATTTTAAAAACAAGAGGGATGAGATGATTGGGGGGGGGCGGAGAGTGTGTGGAAGGGGTGGGTAATACTGATTCTAGACAGACTTTCTACGAGGATCCCATGAGACATCCAAGTGGAGGTGTCATGTAGGACAGTGAACATATGGATGTGGATCCCAAAGGTGAAGTGCAAACCGGGGATATAGATTTTGGAGTTATTAGCATATTAGCATGTATGGTTACATAACAGATAGCACATAGAGAGATGGATACAAAAACAAATGTGATAAAAGTGGGCAACATGAGAAAAAAAATGGAACCATGTGTGGTGATGGATGTTAACTAGACTTAATTGTGGTGCTCATTTCACAATACATACGGATATTGAATCATGATGGCGTACACCTGAAACTAATACCATGTAATATGTCAATTACATTTCAATAAGAATGAAAAATTAAGTGGAAAGAAAAACGCATATAGAAGCCCACTCTGGTTTTTGTGAAAAAGCACAGGTCAATTTGAGATGGGAACATAGCATTTCCTATCAGCATATGGCTGTCTGTCAAGGCTTTCCTGTCTGGGGTCTGCGCACCTCCCACAGAAACGTGTTACCCAGGAAGGGCTGAAGAGACACAGGCAGCTGACAAGGGAGGTTGCTATGCAACAGCAGAGGAAAGCCATTCAGCCAGGCAGGACTGCTATTGGTCACTGGAGAGTAAAAGCTGTGGTCCTAGCAATACTCTCTATTCATACACAGGAATCCTGGAGAGGCTGATATAAAAACGAATATAAAGTCCAGTAGGGTTTGTGTAAAACGTAGTTTCCATTTGAGATGAGAACATAGCATTTTCTGCCTCCAAAGCAGTCTCTCTGGTCATTATGGAAGCTCAGCGGCACGTGTGTCCTTGGGTAGGACCCCCGCCTCCCCCCCCCCCAAGTGCTCCCTGTGCTTCCCATTTTGCATATTGAGAAACTGGGCTCAGAGATGTCCAGTGACCTGAGCAGGCTCACACAGCTAGCGACAGACTGGCCTGGCAGGCCATCCCTGGAATTCTGAAGCCCCGCTCAGCTTCTTCCCGCAAGACCACAGCTGCCCCAGGCCCCAGCCCTGGAAGGAACCAGGACAAACATTTACTCTGAATCAGGGCTTGCCATGGCTCAGACACACAAGTGCCCGATTGTCCTGGCGGATCCAGTGGGCACCAGGAAGGCCCCAGGGGCAGCGTGTTTGGGCCACTCTCTGGGAAGAGGCCTGACAGACAGAGCGGGAGTGGACCCCAAGGAGCAATTCCCATACCTGGATGGATCCACATAGAGTAGGCAGGGGTGGGGCTGGGGGCCTCTACCTGTGTCCTCCCTCCCGAGTGCAGAGCATGAGCCAAGGCCTCAGAGAACCCAAACCTTGCTTGTTTGGGACAGACGTTGACAGGGCAGGGCAGGTGGGTGGTGGAGCTTTCCCTGAAACTGAAGAGGGGAGGGTGCCTCAGTCCCCAGGCCAGCACTAGTGGAACATGGGGCCCAAATCCTGCATTTCTGTTTACTGGCTCTGTGGCCTCGTGTAATTAGTTCATGCAATGCGTCTGTGCCTCAGCTTTCTGATCTGTAAAATGGGGATGCTGACATCCACCTCCCAGGGCAGCCTTGAGAGGGAGACAAGCCCCAGCACAAATCTGGCTGTGATGTCCAAGCTGTATAAAGAGTGATTGAGGAAGCAGATTTTCCCAGTGTGCCTGGAGGCCACAGAGATGGATAGTGGAGGGGAACACAAAGGGACCTGGCTTCCTCTGGCCACTTACATTTCCCTTGTATTTGCGACCTGGGGTCATGCTGGGGAGCCAGGGCATAGTGGATTGCAGACCACACTGGAGGAGTTTAGGGGAAAGAGGGAGGGCAGAGCTGCAAAAGTGGGGGGTACTGAGGGTAGATGATTGGGTGGGTTGAACTGCACCACAGGGTGCGAGTGCGCGCTCCTGAGGTCAGAGGCCAGGGTGGAAAGGGGAATCTGGCGGGAAGGAGACCCCCCCACACACACACACCCCCCTCACCTCCACCTGCACCCCCACCCCCATCCCCCGCCAGCCCTCCCGCACACCCGCGGGATCGCATGCGCACTGGGGACCTGGTGGACAGAGCTTTTGTTGGGAAAGCGGGCGGGCTGAAGGGGTCGGCGCATGCGCAGGCTGCCCGGCCGCGGGGGGTGTGCGGAGAAAAGGGGCGGGGTGGTCGGAGCTGCTGTGCTGGCAGCAGTAGGCGAGGGCGCGGCTGTGGGGTTCCTGGTGCTGAGGACCGACGCCATTGGAGCCCCAGGGAAGGTAAGGATCCAGCCCCAGACAGGACCTGGAGCGGGCGAGTGGAACTCGGTACGCTGCGCCACTCCTCCCCGGACAACGCACCCCACACCCCTACCACGCTCCCCTCCCCGCGCCCCCCCTCCCCTCCGCCCCGGAGCTGAACACAACCCAAGCACTCCAATTCCGAACCACATTAGACCCGCGGTCTAGATAGGAGCCCCATTCTCCCCGCCGCCAGACCCAGGCTCCCGGATCCGAGCCCTGGTGACACTGGATCCCAGGATCCGACCGGTGTGCTCCGGCCTGAGCTGCTTAGACACAGGCCCCATCCCCATCCAACCACTCCTAGTTCACTCCCACCACCCGGCTGACCGCTTTTTGCCCCCTGCCTGGAGATGCAGTCCTGCGTTTTGAGGCCTCCAGCGTTCCAATTGGAGCCTCCCCTGGTCCGAGGCCCCCACTTCATCTACCCCTAGCGCTCCTGTGTGAGCCCAACCTAACCGGAATCCCCTGAATCCCCCTCACCCACGCTAGCTCGCCAAAGGGTCCCCGGGATTCAGTTTCCCAGAGCTTTCCGCGGTCCCCATGTGTCTGAGCCCTCACACCTTCTCTACACCCCCTTCATCCTGGCTCCCTGCTCCAGTCCTTAAATTCAGCCCCTTTGTTTCCCCTTCTCTCAATGCATCCATCCCCTTTGGGGCTCTTCAGACCGAAGCCCGCCAGTCCACCCCTCTATTCAAATCTAGTCGCTGGGATGGGGAGCCTGCCCAGACCTCAACAACTGCCCTCTCAGTGCAGAAGGGTGTGTGTGTGTGTGTGTGTGTGTGTGTGTGTGTGGTGGTGGTGGTGGTGGTGGTGGTGGTGGTGGTGGTGGTGGTGGTGAGGTCTTCCGACCTCTTCTATCCTTCTCTTAGGGCTCTGTCTCTGACAGAATCTACCCCAACAGACCTCACCCCTAATGCCTAGTAAAGGGATGATGGCCACCCCCCCTCCTGAGAAATCCCGCCTCCTCGGGATCCCTCCTCCTCCTGAAGAGGCCTCACCCTCCCTCTCAGGCAGAGCTCTCTTCTTGGGACCATGGCTGAGGGAAGCTTCCGCATGGAATCAGAAAGCTACAACGCTGAGGACATGGATGAGGGTAGTGATGAATTTGGGGAGGAAGAGATGGTTGAAGGAAACGACTATGAAGAATTCGGTGCTTTCGGAGGCTATGGCACCTTCACCAGCTTTGACATTCGTCTCCTCAGAGCCTTTGGGAGCTTGGGTCCAGGCCTTCGCATCCTGGCGGTGAGGCCCCTTCTTGGCCACCTGCTAGCCCTGCTAAACAGGGAGGGGCGGTTGTATGCAGAGGGGAGTGGATGAAGGGAAGGGTTGATGGGGAAGGACTGCCTAGCCCCTCCAAACCTTCCCTTTCCTGCTGGGAGAAAGCAGGTCGGTCGGGGAGGGTCTTGGAGGTGGTGGGGGCTGGCTGGCTGGCTGGCTGGCTGGCTGGCTGGCTGGCTGGCTGCAGGAGGCTGGCCAGCACAGGGAAGCACGATGCGAGTGTGCAAAGTTGTCTGCCTTCCCCTACCCTTGTCTCCGGCCTTGCAGAATGAGCCCTGGGAACTGGAAAACCCTATGCTGGCCCGGACTCTGGTGGAGGCATTTCAGCTGGATCCAGAAACACTTGCCAATGAGGCGGAGGCTCGGGCTGCCAATGTAGCCCGGGCTGCTGCCTCCAACCGCGCTGCTCGGGCTGCTGCCGCTGCTGCTCGTGCCCTCTACAATCAGGCGGTCACTAACCACCCGCTGGCCACAGACCAGGCCTCGAGAGAAGACACCCAGCCCATGGCATATGCGGTCGAGGCTCAAGGAGCCACCCCCGAGACAACCCTTGCTTCTCCGCACGGCTCCCAGGTGCCAGTCAACAGTGAGATGGCTGCCTCTGGGGCTCCAGCAACCTGCTCACAGCCCCAGCCAGCCTCCCAGGCCCAGGAGGCTGCTACCCAGGGTCCCAGTACTGCCTACACTTCCTCTCAGGCTCCATGTGCCAGTGAGGTGGATGCCACCCAGCCCAAGACAGCCTTTCTGGGTCAGAATGATGTCTTTGATTTCACCCAGCCGGCAGGTGTCAGTGGCATAGCCTTCCCACGCCCCAAGAGACCCGCCCGGGCCCAAGAGGCTGCCGCAGAGGGCCCCAGTGCTGCCTCCGGGGTGTCCCAGGCAGCGTCTTCCGGGGAGGGGGCAGCCACCAGGCCCAAGACGACCAAGTCTGGGAAGGCCCTCGCTAAGACTCGGTGGGTGGAGCCTCAGAATGTTGTGGCAGCAGCTGCCGCCAAGGCCAAGAAGGCCACGAGTGCCCCCGAGCCTGAGGGTGCAGCTGCCACTGCTCAGAACAGTGCTGAGCCCTGGGCCAGGATGGGAGGCAAGAGGACAAAGAAGGTGAGACCTTCCTGCCCTCTCCGAATCCCCTTGCTCTTCTCCTTTCTCTCCCCTCTCCCCTCCCCTCCTCTCCCCTCTCCCCTCCCCTCCTCTCCTCTCCTCCCCTTCCCTCCTGTCTCCTCTCTTCCCTTCCCCTCTTCTTCTCTCAACTTATCCAAGCTTCTGCAACACAAGTGTGCTAGCGTATCTTCTACTCCACGTAGTTGCTACCCTCCGGCCTGGAGGGAGAAGAGGTTGGCTCAGTGCCTGGCACTCAGCAAGCCCTCCGTAGGTGTCACCCGCTGTTCCTACTACTGTTATTTTCAAGTACCTGCTCTGATAAAGATGTTGCCAGGGCCTTGGGCACGGGCAGCTTGGTAGCCCTGGGCCTCTCCTCTCCCCAATGCTACAGTCCAAGCACCTGGATGATGAGTATGAGAGCAGCGAGGAGGAGAGAGAGCCTCCTGCGGTCCCACCGACCTGGAGAGCATCGCAGCCCCCGTTGACAGTGCGGGCTCAGATGGCCCCTCGGGCTCAGATGGCCCCTCGGCCCCCGATGGCCCTGAGGCCCCAGGTACCCTCGAGGCACATACTGTGCTTGCCACCCCGCAACGTGACCCTTCTGCAAGAGAGGGTAAGGAGTCTGCCCCCTCCCCCCCTCCTCCCTCGCTGGCCAGTTCCTCGAGGCTCACCCGTGCCCTCACCTCTCTTCTTCAGGCAAATAAGTTGGTGAAATATCTGATGATTAAGGACTACAAGAAGATCCCCATCAAGCGCTCAGGTGGACAACTGTGCCCGGTCCCAGAGCTCTGCCCTCCCTCCTCCCCTAACCCTCCCCAGTGCCGCCCCCCATCAGATGCTCCCAATTGTCAGGCCTGGGCTGATGGCTGCAAGCGCACAGTACGCCAGGTCCTGACTGTACCACCCCCCCCCCCCCCGTAGCAGGGCTGAAGGAGGGGCTGCGGCTCTGTGGCCCCTGCTCAGCCCAGGTGCTTTCCCTACCTCTCCCCTCCTGCAGATATGCTGAAGGACGTCATTCGAGAATACGATGAACACTTCCCTGAGATCATTGAACGAGCAACATACACCCTGGAAAAGGTGGGTGCAGGGATCGGGGTGGGGGGGTAGCTCTGTGGAACACGAGCAGCAGGGAAGCCTTGCACCCTGCAGCCTTTGGAGGCCTGGTGTCAGTACTGCCTGCTCTGGAGGCCTTGCCGGGCCTCTCCACCTGGGAGCTTCCACTGCATACTCCCTCCCCTCCCCTCGGTTCCTCCCCCTCCTGCTCTTGGAGGTCTCCTGTCTCCTGAAGTGGGTGCTGTTGCCTCGGCCAGTGCCAGAGCTCCCACGGGCCAGTTCCTCCCCGTCCTCTCTTCTTCCATGCTCCCCCAGGACTCTGGGGTTCCCTGCCTAGGAAATGTTGTGACAGGGAATGGAGGGACTGCCTGCAGGGCACCCAGCATGGATTTTGGACCTGACATTCTTGTTCTCTCCCCGTGTAGAAGTTCGGGATCCACCTGAAGGAGATCGACAAGGAAGAGCATCTGTACATTCTCGTCTGCACGCGGGATTCTTCAGCTCGCCTCCTGGGAAAGTGAGGAAGGGCAGGAGGGTTGTGGCCTTCTTAGGTGGTGCCTCCCCCTCCTCTCAGAGAAACAGGAAAACAGGGCTGGAGGGCTTAGCACAGTGCCCACCCACAGTTAGTGGTGCCAAGTGATTACCAAATGGGCGAGGCCTTGCTGCGGTCAGGGTCCCCCCCCCCTTCCGCCCCCCCCCTCCTTCCTAGAAAGCAGGTTCTGGTTGCTTTCCTCTTCATGCTAAGTGCCTGGCCTGGGCTTGGCAGAGCGGGTGGTCCTGGGGGAGCTTCCTGTGCAGTGTGGGTCCCCTGTGGGAAGGGCAGGGAAGGTGCGGATGAGCCTCTGGACACACCGTTGGCAAGCGTTTGCTCCCCCTGCTTAACCCCGGCCTTGGCAAAATCCCAGGAGGGCGTGTTAGCATCCACATTGGGTGGATGAAGTGGTACAGTGTCAAGCGGAGGACTGAGTTGTCCGGATCAGGTAGCAAGCCCCGCACAGAGTGGGAAGAACTGCCCTGTGGCAGAGCAGTCTGGGAGAGGCTACTTGGGTGAGCTGGCTGTAGTCTCTTGGGCAAATGGCTGCTGGACAGGATCCCTCTTTCTACACCTTTAGGACCAAGGACACTCCCAGGCTGAGTCTCCTCTTGGTGATTCTGGGAGTCATCTTCATGAATGGCAACCGTGCCAGCGAGGGTGAGTTGCTGGACCTGCAGCTGGGGGGTTGCCCCCTGTCTCACCTTCGTGTTCTAAATGCTTGTACCTCATCTCCACTGGCAGCTGTCCTCTGGGAGGCACTACGCAAGATGGGACTGCGCCCTGGGTATGATTGGACTCTCTGGGCTCTCGCTGCCCCTCAGCGTTGTCCTTGGGCACAGGAAGCCCCAGGACTGCACCAGCCTGATGGTCTGGTGCAGGGGAGTGGGCATCCTGGACTAGGCAGAGCCCAAAGGGTCTCACCAGGGTGCATGGCGAAATGGTCCTGAACTCTCGGCTCCCTCTCAGCTCCATGTCCCCTCTCTGTCCCCGGAAGAGATCTAAGGGGAAACCACCAGAATTCGGGGCTCCATCAAACCCCTATGTAGGCCATTGCTGACAAGTGGCCGTCGGACCTCTGCTGCACGCCCAGGCCTCCTGGGGCTGCCCCACGGGCCACGAACCTCTCAATCCTGGTAGGGAGTGCTCCTGCCCACATCCGGGCTATGCCACCAGCTCTAGTCATGGATTCCTTTCCTTGCCCTCAGGGTGAGGCACCCATTCCTTGGCGATCTGAGGAAGCTCATTACAGAGGACTTTGTGAAGCAGAAGTAAGTATTGACCGAGTTAACTTTGTCTCACACTCGTGCCTTCCCCCCTCGTGTGCTGGTCTGGCTGAGGAAGCCATTCCCCATCCTGGATGTTAACACTAGAGGGATGGAGTCTCTGGGGTGAGTGTGGGTGGGGGTATGTGAGTGCTGGGGGGATGAGAATTCCGGAGCGTTCTTGAGGAAGGGGGTCACGCGTCGATTGAAAACAAGGTGCGGGGTGTGTTACAACCAGCACGCCCTTCAGCACCTGCCCAGCAGGCTGTAGGAGAATGTCCCCTGCTTTATACCCCAGCTACCTGGGGCCGCAGAGTGGAAGCCTGAGCGTGGCCCCAGCTGGTAAGGAGCCCGGCCCTTCCGACTGTCTGGCCAGGGCTCACCCTGTCCTCGGTCCTGGGGAAACAGGTGCGCACTCACACGGGTGCACTAGCGCACGTACGCGCGCACAAATGGTCGGGAGTGCGTACGGAGTACGCTGCCCTTGGTGGACCACCGTTTCTTCCCTTGACAGTCCTTTTCTATGTCCCCGGGCTCAGCGAGGCCACGGAAGAGACCCTGCAGTGGGTGTGCTCAGAGCAGGGGGCCTGAAGAAATGACTCCTCTGTTTACAACACACCCAACAGGAATCCGGGGTCATTGTGACAAGGGGCACAAAACGTGTGGCCTTCCTATGAACAAACACCCTACACGCCTCTCACAAACCTCCCTGTGGCTGCCGGGCAGGACCGAAAGCCCAGGGCTTTGAAGGCCTCAGTGTTGGAGGCAGAAACCCGGGGAGTGAGCTCGGGGGCGGGCCGGCGGCTGGAGGGCCAGGGCAGTCCTCCTGCAGGAGCTGAGCTGCAGCCTCGGGACTGGGAAGGGGCCACCTGGGAGCCATTAGCGCAGCAGCCGGTCTGCCTGGCTGGAGGCCAAGTTGATTACTTTCCTCTCCACTGAGGTACTTGGAGTACAAGAAGATCCCCAACAGCAGCCCACCCGAGTATGAATTCCTGTGGGGCCTGCGGGCCCGCCACGAGACTAGCAAGATGAGGGTGCTGAGATTCATCGCCCAGGTAACGGAGAGCCCCTGCTGGGGTCAGGCCCCGGGGCTGGCACTTCCCGTACCTTGTCTGTTTCTCGGCCACGGGCTCTTTGTGCCGTTTGTCCATAGAGGACACCGAGGCTCAGAAAGGTTCCTAGGTGACTTGCCCAGATTCACAGACGTACTCCCGAATGAGAGGAGCCCGACTCCGGCGGTCTTATTTTTATTGTGATGCCACACGGTGCGCAGGAGGGTGCAGGGCGGGAAGCGAGTGCTCAGTGAACGTGGGGTAGTGGTTAGGATGGTTGCTGTTATTACTTCGCAGTATCAGAACCGAGACCCCCGGGATTGGAAGGCTCATTTCTTGGAGGCCGTGGATGATGCTTTCAAGACGATGGACGTGGATATGGCCGAGGAACATGCCAGGGCCCAGATGAGGGCCCAGATGAACATCGGGGATGAAGCTCTGGTCGGACGGTGGAGCTGGGACGACATACAGGTGGAGCTCCTGACCTGGGATGAGGACGGAGATTTTGGCGACGCCTGGGCCAGGATCCCCTTTGCTTTCTGGGCCAGATACCATCAGTACATTCTGAATAGCAACCGTGCCAACAGGAGAGCCACTTGGAGAGCTGGCATCAGCAGTGGCACCAACGGTGGGGCCAACACCAGCATCCTAGATGGCCCTAGCACCAGCTCCACCATCCGGACCAGAAATGCCGCCAGAACGGGTGCCAACTTCTTCTCCTGGATCCAGTAAGGTTTCCAGGCCATAAAGGAGACCCAGGGGTGGGCCGAGGAGGGGCTGTGAGAAGTGAGCAGAAGGCCTGGCATTGGGAGGGGGAAGCGACGAGAGTGGGGACAGACCCTTATTTTGTTCTTTATGTCCCCCACTGTTTCACCTGTATTTCTCCTTCTGTTTTCGCTTTTGTGTCCCGTGTTTACAGACAACGCTGATGAACTGCAGCAATCACTCACCCAGCCAGAGTGCCTCCTCAGACTCCGAGTTCACATAGCACTCTAGGCAGCCTCTGCCCGCCCTTCGAAGGTCGAGGGTGGATGGCACGCGGAACTAAGCTCTCTCTGCCCTCCTGCTTTCATTGTGTGCTATTGTCGTGCGGTCGTGTGTTTGGTATCAGTGTCACATTAAAGTTGCAAAGTGAATTGGGATGTTTCCTCCGTTGCCTGTGCACGTGTTGCTCTGAGTGGCCCAGGGTGGTTGGCTCTCTGGGATTGGGGCTGGGGAGTGGCCTCTGCCTAAGAGGCCAGCAGGGCGCCGGAAGATGGGGAGGTGTCTGTGAGTGTGGAGACCATGAGATTCAGGAGGCTTTGATCCCCAGAGCCTTGTGATTTTCCACACGGTGCAGCGCCAGTTAGATCGCCGAGGGCAGGGGAGGTGGGAGAAGCAGGGGAAGGGATGGGGTGGATGGAGGCTATGGCTTGGTGCCACTGTTACTCTGACCAATGGGCGGGGTCCACAGGGACCCACCGGGACCCGCCTCCCCGCCTCTGGAGGTGCAGGCCCGGGACCCTTCCCTCGTCATCCACACAAGTTCAGGACCTCGTCCCTCTGATGGACCCTTAAGGACCATGAGATAGGCCTCAAGGTGACATTCTCTCCCCTCCAACAAGTAGGAGGACCATTCTTGCTGAAAGCAGATTTAATGAAAACATAGCTGAGCCAGACCTCGAAAGCCCATTGCCTGTGGCCGTGACCCGAGGCTTGTTTGGGGCTCCGGAGCCCTTCAGTGGGAGCGGGCCTCTCCCAGTGAGCCCGAGGCCGGGCCTAGGTTCTGGTGTCTTCCTGTGCCTAGGTCCTGGGGGATCCCTGAGAGGGGCTGCAGCTGGTTTTGCAGTTCCTCCAGTGGACAGCCGTGAGAGCAGAGACACGGGGTCCCTGTGAAGGGCTCAGGAGTGGGCAGCGACAGTGTCCGGAGATTCCTCGGGTGCCCCAGTGGTGTCCACACGTTGGGAGGACAAGGCCCCGGGTGAAGTGGAGGGAGAGAGTGGTGAAAGGGCCCGTGCCCCCACTGCTGCTTTTCCCTGAGAAGAGGTTCTCCTCTGTCTGCCAGGACTGGATCCTGACCCTGACCCAGCTACATAATTAGGGGGGCCCAGTGGAAAATGCACACACAGGTCCTCTTGCTCAAAAAGGATCAAGAAGTCCAAGACAACAAGAGCAGAGCGTTGAACCACATGTGGAGCCCTTCGGAGCTCAGGGTCCTGTGGGGCCTCAGAGGTCACACCCCCAGGCAACTGGCTCTGTCTGCACCCCTCCCCTAAAGACAGGCTTCAGGTGGGTTTCTGCCTTGCTGCCCGGTGCTGTCATTTCTGCCTCCCTGGCTGCTGGGGCCTTGCTTGGCCAAAGGGACACTCTGTGATCCTGAATGAAGTGGAGACCCCTTCCCTTTAGGTGTGCAGGTGCATGGCCTGAGATGTGGGGGTGGGGGTGAAGCGTGCCTGGCGCCCCGGCCCTGGTGTGATGAATGATAGCTGGCGTTGCTGCATCCTCGACCTGGGAAACTGCCAGGACCCTGTTGAGCACACAGGAGGCCCCTGCCCTTTCATGGACGAAGGCGGGCTCTCGGGAAAGCCACAGGTGTGAGTCTGAGCCCCGTGTGCAGAGGGCACTTGAGATATGGCAGCTCATCAGGAAAGGAGGAGAAAGCAGCCATCAGAGACAGGCTGCTGGGGAGGTCACCGGGCCCCCAGGCCTGCAGGTTTACAGCACTGTCCCCTGTCCATACCCCTTCCCCGTGGTCGGGCTCCCCAGGGGCCCACTCCCCTGCACCCTGCCGGGTGGCCAGGGAGAAACAGAGCAGAGGGGAGGCAGGAGGGCCCTGGGGAATGCAGCCCGACTGTGGGTCCCCCAGGAGAGTCTGGATGGTCACCTTGGAGGTGGCCTACCTCCTCACTAACAAGGCAACCATGACACCAAGGCCGGCTACCCCTTGCCCCAGCCTCGGGTCTTCCACAGGCTCCCAGGCCACAGAGGCCCACAGTGCATCTCCCGAAAGGTTTCCTGAGGCCCTACTGTGCACCGGGCCCTCGGACAAGGTGTGCGGGTACCTGGGCAGCTCCCACAGCTTTTCCCCATCCTGACCTGCACCTCGGACCCCTCTCACTCTTGATAGTGGACAAGCACTCCTCGATTCACATGTTTCCAGTTACTGACTATTTTGCATGAAGTTCTCTGAATATTCACACCCCTTTCCTTGTATGGGCCTGGGTTTTATTTAGCAGACAGCCCCCAGGGGAGGGCATGGTCAGGCCCATAGCACAGATGAGGAAATCGAGGCTCTCAGAGTGAGGACACTCGCCCCAAGGCACACAGCCAGGACGTGGCAGTGCTAGGCCTAGAACCCAGAACCCTCTGAGTTCAAATGTGTGCTCTGCCCACAGCAGTCTGCCACCTCCGCCTTCCCGGGGCTCACAGTGTCTTGGTGGAAACACTCCCACCTCTGGACACTCTGTGATGACACCCACCAGTCCGACCACCCAGACTGCCCATACCCATCTCCCCATCTCCCGTCATTGATCCAGAACCCCGCCCCTCAGGGCTTCTGACCCCTGAGGTTGCTCCTGCACTTTCAAGGGGCCTGCCAATGCCCTGCCAGCCCCCTGAGACATCTGTTTTGGCAGTTTCCTGGGCGTCCATCCTGTTCCTCCTCCTTGTCTTTGTCTGCATCAGCGTCAGGCCCTGGGCCCCGGCACTCTGGTGCACCATCTCCTCCCAGCCTCGCTGACACGCTGAGGGAGTTACTGTTCCTCGTGGCACACGTGAGGGAACCACTCGAGCAGGGAACCCCCTCGCCTGAGGTCTCTCAGCCCGCTCTGCCACCGCCTCCACAAGTGGCCTGGCCCTGTCTTCTCTTTCTCTGGCCCTTAGAGTTCCCGTCTCTCACAGCATGGGATTGGACTAGATGGACTCTGAGGGTTGCCCAGCTGAGGTCCACTGGGTCTGCATCCCCGGTCATGTCACCTCTGTGGGCCTCCGTCTCCGCACCCGGGTGATGGGGGTAGGAGCGTGTGCTCAGCCTGCCTGGCTTAGCTCCCAGGGCAGCTCTGAGCCGTGGTGTGGCCTGTGCATGAGAGCAGGGGGGAAGTGGGGGAAGTGGGGAAAGCAGTGTGCAAACAGGGCATGCCCGTGCCGCCCACACTCCAGGCGTTTGTGAGGGGAGGCTTCTGGGTGCGTCTGGGGTCCATGCCCCTCCCAGCCCCTCTGAGCCCCGTGACGCAGGTAGGGCCAGTCACTTCAGCTCTGAGCCTCCGTTTCCTCATCTGCACTGTCAGGTGGCTGTGCACCCTCGCAGTCTCAAACACAGCACCGAGCAGTAGATTCAGGGAGCGTGTCAATCTAGTAGCACTGGGACCCCCACCCTAATCCCCATCACATTTTTTCAGTGAGGAGATGGAGGAAATAATTGGTCCAATGTCAAGTCCTCAAGTTCCCCAGGTTCCAATTCTGGATGCCTCCATATTACAAGTGTCCTTGATTTTGACATTAGCAACATAGAAGTGATAGAAATCTGCACACATTGTGCACTTCAAACATGGCTTTGCGCTGGCCTCACACTCCTTCCAGTGTCCTGGAGATGCCAACACTTCAGCGTCCACATCAGAAGTGGACTCTCACACCTGAGGGTGGCACAACAGTCCCTTGCCGGGCCACCTGCCCTAATATGTGGGTAATTTTATTTAGAAATGTTCGACATATCCACAGGCTACAAGTTTGGAGAAATGAAATGTCGTGTACACGCTCAATGGCTACATGAAAGAAAAATTAAAACACTGTGGGTGATGCCCTGGCTGGTTTGGATCAGCGGTGGCCCGCGGACCAGAGAGTCCCGGGTTCGGTTCCCGTTAAGGGCACTTACCTCGGTTGCAGTTTGTCCCCGGCCTCGGTAGGGGTCGTGTGCGTGACAACCACTTGATGTATCTCTCTCACATCGATGATTTTTTTTCTCTCTCTCTCTTCCTCCTTCTCTCGCTCCTGCTCTATCTGAAGATAAATGCAGAAAAATGTCCTCGGGTGAGGATGAAGAAAAAAAAACAAAACAAAAAAAACTGTGGGTGCTAAGAGCTGAAGGATGTGGAGCAAAGAACTCCTCACATTGTCCATGAAAGTGTTCCTTGACACACGGATTTTTGAAATCATTAGGGATTACAGCATGTGGATACTCCAGGCAGCCTTGAAGGAGGAGATATCAGAGACCAGGTCTAGGCAAAAGGGAACCTTCTGAAACCAGAGAGAGAAAAAGTGGGAATATGTGACTCTACTACGAGTTACCTCTTGTTTTTAGCTTGCAATCTGAGACAGGTGAGAGCCAAGTGGTCATGTGCCTGTTTCTGAAGTTTACGAGGCAACTGTGGGGTCACAGAAACTGGAACGACGATAAGGGAGGAGCCCCAGGAGGAGGTCACCCTCACAAATCTTCTCTTGCGTCCTCTCCTCCATATGGGAAAGGGTACAAGGCACAAGGTTGGGATGCAATAGGAGGAAGGGCAAGGTCAAGGGTAAGAATCAATGTAGAACAACATTCCCCAGGAGATGGAGTCCATCCTCAGCTGTAGATTCAAATTCTTGTCTTGAAGCACACACTGGTTCATCTGTGTGATGGTGGGCGGGGAACGAAGGAGAGGCTGGCTAGAGCCCACTGCTTGGTGCGCTTCAGTAGAACCACTGAATGACTGATAGAGCTCTGAACGTTTTCATTACAACATGTCCAATTTGGGGGTATTACTTATTAGCAAACTGAGTTCCTCCTAGTTAAACCAATAGTCAAGGTTTCTCTTTCTCCTTATATTGACTAAAGTGGACATGTAACCCTGTGTACATTTGAGACATATGGTGTGGTGCCTCCATACAATTGTTTATAGTGACATGATAGTAACAATATTTATGACATCACAGATTTGCGGCACAATGTTATTGTCTGCATTCAATATACTGTATGTTAATCTCTATGGCTTACTTAGTACTCCTTTAAACATCATCATCCTTACCATCCCCCCCCCCACACACGGCTCCCCCACACTTATACCCTGTAATGTGCCATTTTACGGTGTTTTTACTGATAGGTTTGACATTTTTAGAGTCCACACGTGAGTGATATCATACAGTGCTTGTCTTTCTCTGTCCGACTCATGTAGCTTAGTGTAATGTAGTCAAGATTCATCCACGTTGCCACAAATGGCAGCATATCCTCCTCTCCCGTGGCCGAATAATATTCTGTTCTGTGTATGCACCACATCGTTTTTATCCATTCATCTTGTCGATGGGCATTTGGGTGGTTTTCAAGTCTTGGCTGTTGTGAATAATGCTGTGATAAAGCAGTGAAGTGCATACATCTCGTCAGACTCTTGCCTTCATTCCTTAGGGTGTATATATTTATGCCAGTGCAATAACTGGATCATAAGATAGATCTACTTTTAATTTTCTGAGAAATTCCATATTATTTTCCATGGTGGTTGAAGAAAACGGTGCGGAAAAATGAAATTGGATGCCTACCTCACAGACCACTCACAAAAATTAACTCCAAATGGATCAAAGCTTTCAACACAAGGGCTGATACCGCACGACTCCTAGAAGAAAACACGGGAAAGAAACTCATCGATATTGGTCTTGGCAAAGAAGTTTTTGGACACAACGCCGAAAGCACAAACAACAAAACAGAAATCGACTAAAGGGACTACAGCAAACTCAAAAGCTCTGCGCACGAAAACAAACAATTAGCGCAATGAAGAGACAGCCTACAGAACGGGAGAAAATGTTTGCAAACCATGTACCAGATAAGAGGTTGATATCCAAAATATATGAAGAAAGTACACATCTGAAAAACAAAGAAATAAATTAACAGTCTGATTTAAAAATGAACAGAACAGCTCCACAGATATTTTTCCAGAGGACGTCAAAATGGCCAACAGGCACCTGAAAAGATGCTCAACATTACTAATCATCAAGGAAATGCCAGTGAAAACCACAATGAGATCACCCCTGGTGCCTGTCAAGGTTTCTCTTGATCAGCTTTACTAGGTTTAATTTACAAATAAAAAGTATGCCCATTTGGGAGGTAGATGCATCAAGCAAGCACTTGAGAAGACTCCTTAGGTCATAGAGGTTGTCTTCTGAGAAGAACTTGTGTTTAATTTTGGTCCCGGCACTGAACATTCATCAGGGAACTTTCCTGATTTCAGGTCCAGACCACCTACCGTGTTGGTGAGAGGAGCAGGATCACACACACACACACACACACACACACACACACACACACACACACACACTACACACTACACACACACCACACACACACGGGAAATCTTGGCTGCACTTAGCTGCTAGAGGAGACGCCAGAGGACACACTTCACTCTTTGGTGTCTGAGGAGATCACTGTGGGGTCGCTTAAGACCCAAAGTGACTCTACTAGAAGAAAAGTGTTGTTCGCCTTCAGCCTTATTTTCAGGCCTGCAGTGCAGTGGAGGACAGGAGGCACGCACATGCCGACTCAGACACCACAGCCTCTGATGTGAGGGACCTATGGCGCCGTGTCATTCAGTATCATGTCGAACACACAGGTTTACTCTGATCATGACGAATTTGAGAACACTCTTTAAGTTCAGGTTATACAAAATGTTGTACTGCATTATATTAGGGGGACTGGAAGGTAATGTCGTTTTTTACATTAAATTCAAACAGATAAGTTTTTAACAAGTTTTTATTTTTAATCAATGATGTAATCACCCTTGTTATCAGCAACCTTTTGCCATCTAGTGTGCAAATTTTCAATGCCTGATCGATAAAAATAAATTGGTGTTTGAGCAAAATATCTGGAGATGACATTTTGGACCTCATCCAAATTTTCAAATTTTTTGCCACTTAGAAAATGTTGTAGCGATCGGAATAAATGGAAATCCGATGGTGCAATATCGGGTGAGTATGGTGGGTGAGGCAATATCTCCCACTGCAATTCATTAATTTTTTCCAGGTTTCGTCTTGTACAGTGAGGTCTTGCATTATCGTGTTGCAGAATAACGCCTTTTCTGGTGACAATCGCTGGGCACTTTTCAATTAAAGATTGATTTACTCGATCCAACTGTTCACAGTAAAGGTCTGCATTCTGTTTGTCCAGGTTTCAGTACTTCAAAATGAATGACCCCGCAAATACTCCACCAAACACACAAAAGTGCCTTTTTGGGGTGTAAACCTGGCTTAGCTGTACTTCGTGGCGATTCATTCGGAGAGAGCCACTGCCTTTTGCATTTTGGATTATCATAGAGGACCCATTTTTCATCTCCAGTGATCAAGTGATAAAAGAAAACGCTTCTGTGTTGTGCTTCTGAAGCAATAAGTTGCATGTGGTGGACCGGTTAGCTTTGTTTTCTTCGGACATATTATGTGGGACCAAAACACCTGCTCTGCTTACTGTATCAATCTGCTGCAAATGTTCTTGGATGGTTGACCAAGGTTGCTTAAGAGTGTTTGACAGTTCCTCAATTGTCTGACACGGATTTGCTTCCACTTCCGCCCTTAACATGTCATTACTTTAACGACATTACTTTCCGGTCCCCCTAATACTTTTCCTTTTGGACATACAGTCTTCCAGAGAGTTCCGTGGTCTTTGACAAATACTACCATCCATGTAACTAGCATTCCAATCAAGAAAGAGAGCATTTTCAACACCTCATACGATTCCCTTACACCCCTTCTCAGTGCGTGACTGCCATCCACATCCAGCTTTATGCAATCGCCGATCTTCTTTCTATATCGCTGTGGTTTAGAATTCATTCTTACATAATCTCCCCCACAGCAATTAAATCTATGTAGCCTGCCTGCGGGACTCAAAGTTAAAACACAAAATCAACTGTATTTCTATATACTAACAAAGAAGAATTGGGAAATGAAGTTGAAGACAAAAGTGCTCCTTAGTACTCAGAAAAAGAAGGACAAGTCTTAGCTCTGAATCCAACAACTGATGCACAGTATTTCTGTGTTGAAAATGGCAAAACATGGAAGAAAGAAATAAAAGAACACCCAAATAAAGGGAGGAACACACCATGCATGGTCATAGGTTGGAATATTGAACATAGTTATGATGTCAATTCTCCCGAAATTTATCTATAGATTTATGCAATTCCCATAAAAACCCCAGCAGGATGTTTTCTACATATAGACAAGCTGATTCTAACACTTATAAGGAAAGTAATAGAAAAACTGGAATAGCCAAAAAATTTGCAAAGAGAATAAAGTTGGAAGAATCACACTACAACACTTTAAAATTTACAAAGCTACAGTAAAGGAAAGTCAGTGTGACGGTGGTGAGTGGACAGGCAAACACACAAATGGATCAGAGGAGACATCCCCAAACTAGCTCACAAAACGTGGCCAATTCTTTACAACAAATGTGTGGAAACAACCGACTGTGTAAAATTTAAACGACCTCTCGATGTCACCCTAGTACATTTATTGAAAAAATAAATAAAAGTAAAAGGACCTCACACCTTATCCTAAAACTCTAAGAATAAACCTTAGACATAAATCAAGAACATAAAGCTGTAAAACTTTTACAGGGAAACAACAGCACATCTTTGACCTGGGTTTTGGCACAGATGTTTTTAAGCATGACACCAAAAAACCCCTTTTCCTCTAAGAAAGATGGTGTTCGGGGTTTGAAAAGACAAATCTCAAGCTGGGAGGATGTATCTGCACATTGCATAGCCAACAAAGATCTGGTAACCAGAATATATAAAGAACTGTTAAAACTCAACAGTAAGAAAATTTTATATATAATTTTGTAGTTGGCGACAGAGCACATGAATAGATGATGTTCAACCTCAGTGACTCTGAGGCAAATGCAAATCAAAACTAAGGCAAGACACCAATATTCCTGTACTAAAAGTGCTAAAAGTAAAGAAAGAGAGGAAGGGAGGAGGGAAGGAAGGAAGGAAGGAAGGAAGGAAGGAAGGAAGGCAGGCTGGAAGGAAGAAAGGAAGAAAGGAAGGCTGGAAGGAAGGAAGTAAGGCTACAAGGAAGGAAGGAAGGCTGGAAGGATGGAAGGGTCTATATAACATAAGATGATGGCTTTAAACCAATCACATTTATACTTAATGTAAATATTCTAAACTCTCAAATAAAAGGCAGGGATTTCTCGGTACGATACCTGGGAGATACTACAATATGCTCTTGAACAGAAACTCACTTTCCTATAGACACAGAGGTGGGTTCAAGGTGGAAGGATTGAAAGACATATATCGCCTTGGCCGGTTTGGCTCAGCGGTTAGAGCGTCGGCCTGTGGACCAAGGAGTCCCAGGTTCGATTGCGGCCAAGGGAACGTACCCTGGTTTCGGTTTGACCCTGGCCCCGGCAGGGGTCCTGCAGGTGGCAACCACGTGATGTGTCCTCTCACATTGATGTTTCTCTCTCTCTCTCTCTCTCTCCCACTCTGTCTGAAGATAAATGTACAAATATCCTCGGTGAGGATTATAAAACAAAACAAAAACAGAAAGACATATATCATGTGAAAATGAATTGTAAGGGAAAAAAAGGGGGGGCAATAAAGGACAAGGTAGTTTTTAGGACCGGGGACATTTACATAATAAAAGTGCCAAATAATCAGGAAAGCATAACCATCCTTAGAGCACTGGGTTGGATAAAAGGGCTTTAAATTCCATAGAGTGAAAGCTGTCAACACTTAAAAAACATGTAATACACAAATCTATGAAATAGTTGGAAAGTTTTCCCTCTGAGATCATGAAAAAGACCAGGATACCCATTGTCATCACAGACAAGCCACAAGAGAAGAAAGTAACAAAAGTGACCCATCAAGTACAGCTTTAAATGCGTACACATGTGAACCAACCACACCTATGCATATGCGTGCTCACCACAGTAACATTTTGAGTACTCCAGGACTGGAGACTACGGAAATGTCCATTAGAAGCAGAATGAATAATAAAATCGTGGTATACTCAAACACACTGAAATACTACTCAGCAATAAACATCAATGGACTACAGCTAACAAACTGCAACCCAAATTATAGTAACAAATAGAAGCAGAGTGTTGCCAGTGGAAAGCTGTATTATAAGACTATGCAGTGTAATGAATCTATTAATTATGTATAATGAAGTTTACAAACAAGCAAAATTAAAGTGTTAAAAGTCAAACTACTGGCTAGATTTACTGAGGAGTCAGGTGGTAGTGACCCGGTAAAGGCACGAGGGTGCTTTTGGGTTGTTGGCAAGGCCAAATGACTTGACCTGCACTGTAGTTACTCCGGTGTTTCTGACATAATTGTTTACTGAGCAGTACATTTTTGTTTGTTTTGTGCAATTCCAGTTTTGTGTTGTATTCCACTGAAAAGTTCCATGAAGAATTTCAAATAAATAAACTCCCAGGAGTTCATTTAAAGATTTGATTCTTCAAAGTACAAACTGGTAGCTACAAAATGCTCAAGGGGATATAAAGTTCAGCTTAGGGAATATAGTCAATAATACGGTAATAACTATGTACGGTGCCAGTGGGTACTGGAAATATCGGGGGGAACACCTTGTAAATTATATGGTTGTCTATACTGTACACCTGAAATGAACAAGAAATTATGTTGGAAGTCAACTGTAATTAGAAAGTAAAAAAAAAAAGAATTGATTCTTCGGTGAGTGGTATATTTAAGCCCTCAATTCATAACAGAGATTGTTAGAAAATCCCTCGTATGTTTGTAAATGAAGACAGACAAATAACCCATGGCTCTAAGAAACAAGTCACACTGAAATTAGAGACTGTTTTGAACTGACTAATATCGAAAACCTGGGAAGTCTTTACCTACTAAAATCAGCAATCTCTCCTCCTGCGATGGTTAGATGACCCGGGTGAGCATCGCCTGCATCCATGGGAAAAGGCATGATGCCAGCAGTTTGTACACCAAGTAGGGAATGAGGCTAGGGATTGAACTCGTAGGTTGATTTTTCACTTAAATCCCTATATTGGGTTAGAATGCCCAAGGTTCCAAAGTCCCTAAGTCTCCAGCTCATCCCCTCCAGAGAGTAACCCTCTCCTCAAACCCCAAAGTGTTTGGGGAAAGTAATTTGCCCAGCTGCTGGGAGGTGAGAGGGGTCCTGTGTATCTAAATGTTTTTGAACCCTACGTTAGAGCAATCATGCCATTTCCCCCTAACTTGCAGGGACACATGCCACTGCCAATCTCCAAGACAGTCTGAAGGCCTGGTGAGGTGGGTTAAAGATGTTTGCTCGGGTTGTTCCTCACTCTTGGGCTAGAATTAAGCACTCTCAGATCCGCTACATCAGATATCACATTTTTCTGCCTTCCATCTTGTAATACTTTAGTAGTATTGTCTCCTCAACCATTCTTTTTGTTCCTGTGGGGTTAGGCCTCTAAGAGAAAGGATCTAGGTAGGAGCAAGGGAAGAGGAAGAGAGGGAAGAAAAAAGAATGAGAAAGACAATGGATGAAGGCCACGAAAGTGGTTCGTGCCCCTGGGGAACTTGGTGGCAGGAAGAAGGGTCCACTCACAAGATGAAACAGCTCCTCACCCTGCTGTGGTCTTTGTCAGTTGGAGCCCAAGGGGTGGGCATCCAGTTGGACTTTATGTTCATACCTCTGTTAGTGGAGGGCGGGACACCATCGGTCATAGTCGCATCACGCTGTAAACAATGGAAGAGGGTAGTTGCCACCAATGTAAAAGGGACGGCAGTTACCTAAAGAAGCAATAAGAACATGCTTGATGGCAGAAAAACAAATGCCAGTGACATTTCCTTCAGTGAGCTCAGCTTGGAAATCAATTCCCTTACTGTTCACACTCATGGTTCCTTGTCATTTCATTGCACATGACTTATCTAACTTGCAATGAAGTAGTGACGTCTGAAATTAATTTTGTGATTGCACGGACCTTACGAGGCTCAAAGTTCAATATTCATGGCTCATATTGGACCGATCATAATCCAGTGAATTAATTCTTAGCCACTGCACAAAGAAGTTGGATAGGTGTTGGGGAGGGAGGATGGGAGGAAGAGCCGAGTATAAAGAGAAAGAGGAAGGAAAGAGGGCAGAACAATGGTGCACCTAATTGAAAAACTAAGGTTGTGCTCTTACCTTTTGCGAAAGCATGGATGGACCTGGAGATTATTCTCCAAAGCGAAATAAGCCAGTCAGAGAAAGACCAATACCGTGTGATCTCACTTATATGTGGAATCTAATGAACAAAATAAACTGAGGAAAAAAAGAGATCCAGAAACATGGATACGTGGAACAGATTGACAGAGGTCAGGGGTCGGGCAGACTGGATCGAGGAAGGTGAAGAGATTAGCCAAAGAACATACATGCACAGGCCTTCGACACAGACAACAGTGTGGTGATGGCCAGAGGGAAGCTGGGCCTGGGTGAGGTGAGCAAAGTGGGGGACATGGGGGCATCTGTAAAGTGTCAATAAAAACATGAATGAATGAAAAACGAATAAATAAATGAATAATACAAAGAAAACGAATCCGGGAGAGAAGACTTGAGGGATAGGGAAAACAGAGGGAGGAGAAACTGAAAGACAGCACACTGGGAGTGAGGCAGAGAGGAAGGCAAGTGGAACGATGAGAAGAAAATGATATATGTTGGTGTGGTCCTAGCACAGCCTGACCTCGGAAGGATCCTATGGGCCAGCCTGCATGATGGAGAGAATGAAATGTGTGTGTGTGTGTGTGCATGTGTGTGTATGCATGCACCTGTGTGTTTTGTGTGCAATGATAATCACAAGGATAAATGTACCTGTGGATATTGTGAATTCTTTCAATGGGAGTGTTTTGCTCAAAACTATTCCCTCAGGGGCCTTGAGATCAGAACCACCTCTACTTTTCTCCCACACACGAATGCGTCACTTAGCTTCAGTTTCCATGGTAACCAAGGTATCTATTTCCTGTCATGTCTAGGAACTATGGGTGAGACACAGAAAAGTAGAGAAATGGGTGTGCTCTGTTTTCCTCCGAGGTGCAAAAGCCTGTTTTCAGGGATTTGAAAAGCACATTCTGCTTAGTTCCACCTTGCCCTGTGCCCACTGCCTGCTAGAGGAGGATTGAAATTGTAGAGCAGCCCAACACAAACCTAGAATTTCTCTGCCTTTGCAATCCACCCACGTGGTTGGAAGGCCTAGGTTGCTTGTCCCCCAGCCCCCTTCTTACCGACAATATGTTTTACCTCCATACCATGCCCATGGAATCCAGGATTACTGCTACCCAACCCACTTCCCCTGTCCCACCCTGTAGCCCTGATCGCATTCTGCCGGTTTCCAGCTTTCTGGCACAGTTTTCTGACACAAACCTCAGTTCCAGGCAGATTTTAGAAGTGCTGCCCCCAGAAGAGGTTCATGATCCCCAGTAGGGGCATGACTCAGTGCTGTCATCTCCCTCCTCTCCTCTTCAGCCTGGGAGACCTCTACTCAGATCAGGAGAACAGTTAATCGGTCTCCTGCTTCCTGCTCCACTGGTATTACCAGGGCCTTGGGGAGACTCAGAGGAGGGAGGCCTCTGCCAGTCCCCTGATTAACACAAAACAAAACAAAACAAAACAAACAAACGAAGACAGCAGAAATAAGAAGACATCACTTCCCTACCCACTGTGTTAAGTCAACAGCTTTCTCCTTTGCATTTTCTCACCATTTCTGAGGCCAGACAAGCAAGATGCCAGGCATGACGAGAGACTTCCCAGGGCACCATTTTGTGAGTGAAGGGAGTTCAGAAGTTGGGGATGTGCCCCCATCTACTCTTCCATTCTCATCCCAGTATTGTAAGATGTCTCTGTAAGTCGATTTGTCCAGCCTCGCTCTCTTCCTGGGTCCCAGCGGCTCACCATTTTCCATATACTGGAAACTCTCAGTCCCAAAACACATCTAAGCAATCTCATCTCCCCTTCCATTGAAAAACCCACACTGGACAGAACCTAAACCTTGCACATTCTCCTGACCTCCGGTCTTTATCAGACATCCAGTCTGTTTTCAGAAAGGCATTTTGCCTCAGATCCACTGCCAGTATCCACCTGCCTGCCACTCCTCTGTGTCTCACACCTCTCTCAAGGGATCCCAGATCTGCTTGGAGGTTGGACTCTGTCTGAATGTCCAGCAGGGGATTCCCTTAGAGTAAGAGCAGTCGGAAGACTAGTGCAAGGGAGGCAGTGCTTTGCTTGATGCCCTCCCTGCTCCTAAATCTCCTCAAACAATCACCACGCTTAGACTTCATGGGTGCAGCAGATTTTAATGACAGGGGAAAGGTAACTGGAGGGAAGCATAATATGGAATAAAATTACTAGGAAATGGTGGATAAATAGCTGTGCTCCCAGAGACAAGGGAAGACCACCCATGTGCTGTTATCCCCGAAAAATTGAGTCTTACGGGGAGATTCCATTCTGGGTTGATCCCTGTCCATAGCTTATCTTCTCTGTCCTGAGGACTCCCCTTTTCTTCCCCAACCCTGAAAATGAGAACGTTCCCTCCATCAATCTGCTTCATTGTAGCCATCTCTTTTTTTCTTGACAATGGGATCACTGCACGCCTCCTTCCCTCTCTGGAAATACAAACACGCACAGGCACGGTAAACCCTGACCGATACATTTCTCCAGATTTAAATTGGTCAGTCTAGATTAACCGCCAGTATGCAGTCTGGATCTCACGGACTTCCAACCTCATTCCCTCATCCTCTGGCCATTACTGCCTTGCTAATCCCTCATTCTCAATGCGGCCATCCACAACGCTCTAGGTATCAGAGTGTCTTTACTAAGAGTATGAAGCGAGGGGCAGGTGGGCCATACCTTTCACAAAACCAGCATTGACAGTTGATCTAATCTGTACTCTCACACTTTAATATCTAACCCTTGCCAATAAACATTCTTTCTCGCAGATCTTCACCTTCTCTTGTTCTGGTGGTGATTCCCATCAGCATGCAATCATGCTCCACTACCCTTTATTTTAAACAAATACCTTCCCTTGGCGAGTCGTCCTTACCAATGATTGTTCCATAGATCTGCTGCCCTTCACAAGAAAACTTTCATGATAACTTGTCTAAAGGGGTTGTCTCCTCTTCTTCACCTCCTCTCCAATAAGTCTTGCATCCCTTTCTGTCTCCTAAACGGCTTTTTCCTGGTTCTCCTATAAGTTGCATGATGTCAAATCAAAATATCATCATTCCTCTGCCCCAGTTTAACTTTTCAATAGCATTGAACAGGTTTCTTATTTCCTCTTTCTTGCAATCTTCTGGATCTCTTCTGATTATCTTCCTTCCTGTGCGTATGTTATCCTTCAACACATTTTGGGGGCTCCTCTTCCTCTAAACTCCTCTACAGTTTGACAAGTCCTAGGATATGCCTTTGGGCTCTCTTTTTCTTCTTTTGTATATTTCCTCTCCAAACATTTTTTTCAATCAAATTGTGCAGAGTAAATATGTACAGCTGTTTGTATGTGAATCATACTTCAATAAAGTGGTCTAAAAATAAAATGAAATGTTTCTTTTCCCTTTATGACTACAGAGATCTTTTATATCTGTCAACCAGTGTATGAATCGGTGTGTTTGGTTAAGAGCAAAAGACAAATACCGAAGATCTCGTTCAACCAAAAATAAATGTTATTCAAGCATATCAGGTTGCACACACGGTCAATCAGAGTCGTGGAGAACCAGGAAAGCAAGCAGGAGCTACCGTGAGTCTGACAGAACCAATTATGAAAGTCATGGCTGAGGAATAGCCCAGTTTTGACATTTTTGTTTGCAATATTGTTAATCTGGCAGAGAGGTTGCTTTTGAGGCTATCTGCCCCAAATTATTTACTACTAGAAGCCCTTAAATTTATTGGTTTGTAAATAATTTAAAGATAATTGTTTATTTTATACTGACATATATATGCATACATATATATATTTATATATACATATATAGACACATATATCCAGCAGTGTATTATAAATAGTTTGGATCATAATTAAAGTTCTTTTTTCTCGTTTTTACAAAGCTTTATTGAGGTATCATTCAAATACTGTAAACGTTACCCTTAAAATGTGCAGTGCTGTGGTTGTTGGTATATTCAGAGCTTTGCAACTACCGCCACAAGGTAATTTAAGAACATTTTATGTTTCAAAAAGAAACCCAGTATGTATTAAAGTATTTTAATCCCTCTCCATCCTCCATCCCCTGGGAACATCTAATTCTCTGTTTCTCTGATTTTGCATATAGTGAATATTTCATGTAAATGGGATTATACATAGGTAGCCTTTTTTGACTGGCTTCCTTCACTGGGCATAATGTTTTCTAGATTAAACAACGTTGTAGCATGTAGCAATACTTTCTTCTTTAACTGTCAAATAATATTTTATTATTTGGATATACCACCTTCTGTTTATGCATTTATCAGCTGATGGACATTTGGAGTGTCTCCACCTTATGCACACTATTGTACAAGTTTTTGCTTCACATGTGATTTTAGTTTGTTTCAGCAGATATTTGGGAGTGGAACTGTTCATGGATAAAGTAACCCTATGTTCACCTCCTGAGGAATATCCAAACTTCCAACGTTACTGTACCATCTTACAATTCCATCAGAGGTGTATGAAGATTACAGTTTCTTCACATCCTTGCCACCATGTGTTATTGTCCATCTTTTTTCTTCTGTCTTAGTCATCTTAGTTATTGGGTGTGACGTGGGATCTCCATGCAGTTTTGATTTGGATTTTCCTAATCACTAATGATCTTGAAGGTCTTTTCTTGTGCTTATTGGCCCTTTGCATATCTTCTTTCAAGAAATGTTTATTAAGATTCTTTGCCCAGTTTTATTTGGACATTTGTCTCTTCAATATTCAGTTGTAAGGATTTGCATATTGATTTTAGAGACAGCAAAGGGAGGAAGAGAGAGAGAGAAACATCATTGTGAGAGAGAACATGGATGGGTTGCACTGGGGTTCGAACCCACAACCTAGGTTTGTGCCCAGAATGGGAATCAAACCAACAATCTTTTGGTTTATGGGACGACACATCGGTCAGGGCAGTTGTAAGTATTTTTATACATGTTGTAGATAAAAAGTACCGTATCAGATATATAAATCACAACAATTTTGTCCTACCCCATGATTGTCTTTCTTATACTTGATGGTGGGCTTTGAAGCACAAAAGTTTTTAATTTTTTTATTTTTAATCTTATCTTTATTGTTTAATGCATTACTGATGTCCCATTTTCCCCACATTGACCATGTCCTCCCCAATCCTGCCCCCCTCCTGCCTTCCCCACACTATTGTCAATGTCCTTTTGTTATGCATAAATGCATACAAGTTCTTTGGTTGATCTCCCTGCCCTCCCTCCCCACTTCCCTTTGAGGTTCATCAGTCTAACAACCAATTGTACTTATAAATTCCTTAATCTTTTTCACCGATCCTTCCAGCCCCCTCCCATGTGGCAGTCAACACAAAGTTCTCTGTATCTATGAATTTGTTTCTGTTCTGCTTGCTCATTTTGTTTGTAGATCAATTGTTGATAGATATGTATTAACTGTCATTTTATTGTTCATATTTTTGTTTTTCTCCTCCTTCAAGAAGACCCTTCAACATTTCATATAATACTGGTTTGGTAGTGATGAACTCCTTTAGCTTTTACCTGTCTAGGAAACACTTCATATGTCCATGGACTCTAAATGATAGTTTTCAGTATAGAGTAATCTTGGTTGTCGGTCGTTGTTTTTCATCACCTTGAATATCTCTGGCCACTCCTTTCTGGCCTGCAAAGTTTCTTTAAGAAATCAGCTGACAGTCTTTGGGAGCTCCTTTTTAGGTAATGAACTGCTTTTCTCTTGCTGCTTTTAAGGTTCTCTCTTTGTCTTTAGCCTCTGGCATTTTGATGATGATGTGTCTTGGTGTGGACCTCTTTGGGTTCATCTTGTTTGGGACTCTGTGCTTCCTGGACTTGTATGTCTGTTTCCTTCACCAAGTTAGGGAAGTTTTCTGTCATTATTTTTTGAAATAGGTTTTCAATTTCTTGCTCTCTCTCTCTCCTCCTTCTGGTACCCCCATGATGCAAATATTGGCACGCTTGAAGTTGTCCTGTTGAAGGCCACTTTAGCTTTAAAAAGGTTAAACAGTCTCTGTGAGCTGCTTTTGAGAAAAACTTTGTTCTGCAGTGGTTGTCCCAACCCTAAGTCTTTGCACAGATATGAGAACTATGTAAAAGGAGGCACACAGTAACCTTGCCTCAAGATAAACAAAACTAGGGAGACATGCTGTAACCTTGAGAACTGTTGAATCTTTCTGCAAAGTTGCTAATTGCTAACCATGATATCTGTTTCTGTACGTGCTTGCTTGCCATGGACTGCAAAAACCCTGCCCTTTGTAAGCACCCCCCCTCCCTGAGCTCGGGACTGCTTCCCTCCTCTGTGAAGGTTGGGAACAGTCCCTGCGCAGGTAATAAAGCTCTTTCAATTTGACCTATAGTGGAGCCTGAGTGTTTGCATCTCACGGGTTACAACAGTCCCAGCGGGTCTTTACACTATCCCCATTGTTTGGATTCTTTTTTCTTTTTGCTGATGTGATTGGGTGTTTTTTGCTTCCTTATATTCCAAATCGATGGTTTGTTTCTTGGCTTTACCTACTCTACTATTGATACTCTGTACATTATTCTTTATTTCAGTTAGTGCCTCTTTCATTTCTGACTGGTCTTTTTTATGTTGTTGATGTTCTCGCTAAGTTCATTGGAGGTCAACTTAAGTTCCTTGAAGGTCTCATTAAGTTCCTTGAAGTTCTCACTAAGTTCCTTGAGCATCCTTATAACCAGTGTTTTGAACTCTGCATCTGATTGATTGCTTATCCTCATTTTGTTTAGTTCTTTTCCTAGAGTTTTGTTCTGTTTTTTCATTTGGGACATGTTTCTCTGTCTCCTCATTTCGGCTGCTTCCCTGTGTTTGTTTCTATGTGTTAGGTAGAGTTGCTGTGTCTTCTAGGCTTCGTAGGGTGGCCTATTGTTGTAGGTATCTTGTAGGATCAAGTGGCACAGCCTCCTTGATCACCCCAGCTGGGCCCTCCAGGTACACCCCTCATGAAGACTGTATACCCTTCTGTTGTAAAGCTTTTATTGTTGTTGGCACATCAATGAGAGGGAACCACTTAGGCTGATCAGCTGCAAGGACTATCTGTGCCTACTGACCACTGGTCCCCGATTACCCTGGAGGATCAGCTGTATAGGGGCCCACCACACAGAGCAAGACTTACTTCAGCAAGACTCTGGTATCCACTGAAGCCACTCATTGAACGTGTCACTTGTGGAGGTGGTTGGGCTGTGGTACCTCAACGTGGTTTGAAGCTGTCCCCTGGGTGTGGTGGCTGTGGGGCAAGGTCAGCCACTCCTTGTGTTCCATCTGGGGTCAGCTGGCATAAGACACAAAATGATCTGCTGATGGCTCTTTCTTGTGCTGGGCTTGGAGGTGCCCAGGAAAAGCCAAGATGTGAACCAAGGCTGGCTGCTTCCAGTGCCAGGCCTGGGGCCAATTAACGAGAAGTATGGGGCTCGCTGAGACCAGATGCTGCTTGATTGACAGATTTTAGGTAAATCTGAAGAAGGATCCAAGACAGGCCAATCCTATGGTAAAGCCTTTGGAAAGAGCTTGAGTAGGCCTAAAAGTTGAGTGTGGCAGGGCCTCAGGGAATCACCAGGGTGGGGCAAACAGTGTGAGCCAGATTGCTGGAGTCCCAGATATGGCAGGCATCTGCCGCCCCAGGGAAGGGCTCACCAAAGGAAAAAGGCCTCCACCAGCATGTCTGTCAGAGAGAAAGCTGCCTCTCCAGCCCTCCTCTGGAGGCCAAACAACTCACTTCTTCCCTGCACACGCTACCTCCCCTCCATACTGGAGCTCAGAGGGAGCAAGTCCAAGTAAGTCTGTGTGCGGGCCCTTTAAGAGGGGCTTCCTGGGGCTCCAGCAGCCTCTGCCTCCCTCTGCCTCAGTTCCTGCTAGTTTTTACAGCCAGAAGTGATGGGGATTCTCTTCCTGGCACTGGATCCCTGAGCTGGGGGGCCTGGTGAGGGACAGGGACATCTCACTCCTCAGGGAGGACCTTCACAGCCGAGGTATCCTCCTGATTTTTATCAGCCCCACGTGGTTTTGGGACCAGCCCATCCTTGCATCCGCCCCTCCTACCAGTCTGGATGTGGCTTCTTCTTTAATTTTGTAGTTGCAGGACTTCCATTCAGCTCGATGTCAGGTGGTTCTGAATGATGCTTTTTCTGTACTTTAGTTGTAATTTTGATGTGGTTGTGGGAGGAGGCGATACTGCGTTTACCTACGCCACCATCTTGACCGGAAGCCAAAAGTTTTTAATTTTGATGAAGTCTAATTCATCTGTGTTTTCTTTTTTCACTTGCGATTTGAGTGTCTTGTTTAAGAGAACATTGTGTATTTCAAGTTCCTGAAGAATTACCCTGATATTTTTTCTGTTTTACAGTTTTTCTTCTTGGATATTTGTCTATCATCTATCCGCGTTCATTTTGGGGTGAGGTGTGAGATACGATCCAACTTCATTTTTCTGCTTGTGCACACTCAGTTGTTCTAGTACCTTGTGTTGAAAATACTACTCTTTCCCCTCTGAACTGTCTTGGTACACTTGTCAAAAATCAATTGACCTTAAATATAAAGATATATTTTGGAATTTCAATTTTATCATATTGATCTATATACCTGTATTTATTCAAATACAACAACATCTTGATTTCTGTTGCTCTGTATTAAGTTTCAAAACCAGGAAGGGCAAGACTTCCACCTTTGTTCTTTCTCAAGATTGTTTTGATTTTTCTGGGTTCCTTGAATATTCACAGTAATTTTAGGATCAGCTTGTTGATTTTGACCAAAAAGCCGGCTGAGATTTTGTTTTTGCTTTAAATCCTTACTCGAGGATGTGTTTTTATTGGTTTTAGAGAGATAGTAAGGGAGAGGATAGAGAGAAACACATCCATCGGTTACCTCCCACACACACCCTGACCTTGAATCGAACCCACTACCTTTTGGTGTAGGGGATGACTCTCCAACCAACTGAGCCACCTGGCCAGGGCAAGCCAGCTGGGTTTTGAAATAAGAATTGCACTGTATCTGTAGATCAATCTGTGGAATATTACCATTTTAACAACATAAGTAGTTCCAGTCAATGAATAAGTGATGTCTTTCCATTTATTTAGGTCTTCTTTCATTTCTTTCAACAATGTGTTGTAGTTTTCTGTGTAGAAGTCTTGTTCTTCTTTTGTTAAAGTTAGTCCTAAATATTTTATTCCTTTGGATGCTATTGTAAATAAACCAATTTAATAATTTCTTTTTAGATATTTCACTGCTAGTGTATAGAAATGCAACTGTATTTTTATATTGGTGTTATATCTTGCGACCTTGCTAAACTGGATATTTTCTGACAGTATTTTTTTTTTCTGGCTTCCTTAGTAGTTTCCATACACAAGATCATATCAACTGTGAATAAAGATAACTTTATTCCTCTCTAATTTGGAGGTATTCTATTTAATTTACTTGCCTAAATGCATTCACTAGAGCCTCCAGTACTATGTTGACTAGAAGTGGCAAGAGAAGACATTGGTGTCTTTTTCCTTAGGGCAAACTTTTTCAGTCTTTCATTTTTAAGAATTATGATATGAGTTTGTGGTAGAGTTCTCTTATGGAGTTGAGAAGCTACCTTTCATTTCCTATTTTCTTCATTTTTTTAAGTGGAGAAATGGTTGTGGATTTGTCAAATGCTCTTTTCCGTGTATAATGAAATTACACTGTATTTCCTTTTATCTTATGGCATATTACACGGACTGATTTTTTCATATTGAGACCAACTTACATTCCTGGAATAAATTTCCCTTGATCTTTGTGTATAATCCTTCTCAGTGTGTTTCTGGATTCAGTATGTGTGCAATTTGTGGAGGACTTTTGTACCCGTATTCATACGGAATATTGCAGTGAATTATGCTTTTACTTGTGATGCCCTCTCTGAATCTGAAATGAGATTAAATCCAGGTTTATGCCCTGGCCAGTTTGGCTCAATGGTTAGAGCGTCGGCTCCCAGTTCGAAGGGTCTCAGGATCGATTCCAATCAAGGGCACCTTCCTGGGTTTTGGGTTCGATTCCCGACCCTGTCAGGGTCGTGTGGGAGGCAAACCAATCAATGTGTCTCTCTCACATGGATATTTTTCTCTCTCTCTCTTTCTCTCTCTCTCTCTCTGTCTCTGTCTCCCTCATCCTCCTTCTTTTCCACTGTCTCTATAAATCAATGGAAAAATATCCTCAGGTGAGGATTAACAACAACAAAATTAAAAAATCCAGGCTATAATATTAATTGAGAAGTGTCTCTTCCTTTTCTATTTATTGGACAATCCTGTGAAGGTTCGATGTTAACTTTTCTTTGAATAGTTCGTATAATTCACTAGGTATGCCTCTGATCCTGGGCTTTCCTTTGTGGGAATATATTTGTTATTATTTCAATCCCTTTACTTCTTATGAGTCTATTCAGATTTTCTATTTCTCCTTGAGGAAGTTGTAGTAGTTTCTGTCTTTCTGGGGATTTGTCCATTTTATCTAGGTTATCTAATTTGTTGGCATGTGATTGTTCCTACTATTCCACATAATCTTTTTATGGGGAATTCCTGAGGGAGTCCAGAACAGTTGGGCCTCTTTCGCAAGGCTTAGTTGGAGTTTATTAACCATCAAAGCTGTGGGAATATTATTCCAGGAGGAAGAAACAGAATTTGCAAAGATTCAGGAGCAATTATTTGGCAAATAGTCATTGAGAACTTTCAAAATACCATGCAAGGCTCTGAGGCTGTAGAGGAAATTAACATGGGCTCCATCCAGGTCACTGGTGAATCCATGTACTCTGAGCTGGTAAGGAAAACCCTCACAAACCAGTTCTCGTAGCTTTCAAAGGCATGACTCATGGGGATGCTTGGGAATAGGCCATCATGTCATTCAGTCGGCTCCCCACAGAGGAAGTCAATACTTTAGTATAGTCACCATTATCCCCAGCCTTGTAGGTCCAGAAGTTACAATTTGGTCACATATCCAGAAGGAATTGGACACTTGACGCCTCTCATATTGATAAAATCCACCCAAATCACACCCAGATGGCACATGAAAGGATCAGCGGTACATCTGGATGAAATGTTTAATGTTTTATCCATATTTAATCATTTTTTAAACAAATGATACATTTTGCTTCACTTAAATTTGTTTTTCTGGTCACTGACCGTGTTTCATACGTGACGGGTGATTTGCACTTATGGAAGTGTTATAAAGTTTCATTCTAAAATATACTTAGTGATGTATAGTGATTTAATTCAATAGAAAACATTAGACCTTATATTTTAAACAATGAGATTAATAAATTCAAAGGCTGAACAAAGATAGAGTACATGCAAGTGAAATATTTATGTAGGTTGGAGGCATTGAGTATGATAACAGTATTTACCATGATTGAATATGGTAAAAAGAGTGAAGCTGGTAAACACATTACTGAAGTCTAGGTCTAGGAAACACTGGCAGAGTCATTAACAGTGAGGGTACTGGAGACAGACTTGGGTCCAAATCCCAGGTTACCCACTTTCTGGCCATGCGACTTTAAGAGAATTGCTTTTGCTTTTTCAACTCCAGATGCTTCCTCTGTGAAATTTCAATAATAATTTAATTCATAGGGCAGTTGGGAGAATTAAAGGAGAGTGTCTATGCAAAGCTCTTACCAAAAGACCTGACATAGGGTAAGTGATCAATAAAGGTTAGCTGTTATTATTGTCCTTGTTTACTAGCGACTGTCACTTCTCAGATCAGTGCTCCTGCCTTCATTATACAGTATCCCAGGTCGACGCCTGCAGGGAAAGGTTGCTGTTTTTTGATGGGGGCGGGGAGAAAGGCTGGTCTAGGATTCTCATGGCCCCCCTGCCATGTTTCCCTTCATTTCTTGTAAGGCCAGTGGAAGGAGGATATTTTCTGTATAAATTTTCTGTATAAATGTCCTTTGGGTGATCGTGCTGTTCATATTACATTTGTCATAGTGTCCCCCTGAAAGAACAGTACTTTGCAAGAGATGTTGCATTTAGATATTTTGTAAAAACTCTTCATTTTTAAGCCTCATTAGTATGGCAGTGTAGGTACCAAGGAAAGCAGATTTTGCTGGGAATGAAGATAATGTGTGTCAAGATGAATGAACTGGGTGTCATCTCTCTTTGTTTCTCATTGAACAGCAGACAGCGAGTGTGGTCCCACCTTGTCCCCTCTATGTTGGAGGACTGCTGCCATATAATAAAGACCCAGAAAACAGAGATTCTAAGTCAACACATGGAGGTATGCTTGGCCCACAGTGCCAACCTGTGCCAGGCCATGGCAACCATTTGAGGTCAATATTCTTCAGAGAAAGACAAGTACCATATGGTTTCACTCATATGTGGAATTGAATGACCAAAGTGAACTACCAAGCAAAACAGAGACAGACTCATGGATAGAGAGCAGGCAGACAGCTTTTGTTTTTTGTTGTTGAGCAAAAACCAAAAGAAAAGAGAGAACTCCTGGACATGGACAACAGTTTTGTGATTGTGGTGGGGAAGGAGGTGGGTGGAGGTTAATGGGTGTAGAGGAGATAAATGGTGGTGAAAAAATAAACTATAATAAAATGTTTTAATTATTAAATTAAAATGTAAAGAAAAAGGCCAGGCCAGAGTGACTCAGTAGGTTGAGCATTCTCCTGTGCACCAATAGGTCACGTGTTCAATTCCAAGTCAGGGCACACACCTGAGTTGCGGGTTTGATCCCCATTCGGGGCACGTACAGAAGGCAACCGATCAAAATTTCTCTCTCACATCGATGTTTCTTTCTCTCCCTTCCTCTGTGTAAGCATGTCCTTGGGTGAGGATTAGAAAAAAAAGAACTGATAAGCCCTGGTGGGTGAGGTCAGTTGGTTAGAGCATTGTTCCAATACACCAAGGTTTCAAGATCCTTATCTGGTCAGGGCACATATAAGAATCAACCAATGAATGCATAAATAAGCGGTACAACAAATCACTGTTTCTTTCTCTGTCTCTCTCTCTCTCTCTTCCTCCCTAACCCTAAAATCAATAAATATGAATTTGAAGAAAATGAAAGACTTTCAAATGAACTTATAAATTATCTGATGTAAAACAATTACTTTACAACATAGTGTAAATTTTTATTTTTTGTATGATTTACTTTGCTGTCATGATTTTACAATATGGAAAAGTGTATCCTTTGACTAGCTCTAGTAAAGATAAATTTAATCTTTCTATTGTTGGATGTAAATAGAGCTTAAAAGTTTATACCCAACCCTCCCCAAATAGCCTTTTGAAATCGTTGAATTAATGTGGATAGTAACCTTGTTCAGCAATTTGATGCAAATGCCTAAACACAAAATGTTGTTTAGTAAGTACTACACACAAAATAAACAGCTTGATACTTTAGCATCTTGAAAATCAGAAAAACTAGTAGCATTTGATTGCACTTTCAAATCTTCATAAGCAAAACATTCTCAAGCAATGCCATCATACATATTCTATCATTGTAATCTAAATTTCACAAGCATTTTCTGCACACTGCATAGAAACACATATCACAAAGGTGCAGTTAGAATTGAAACCTGAGTATGAACAAAATGTACTCAAAATTTAGGTTTAAACCAAGAAAGGTATTGTATTGTTTTGAAAAATAACTTGAGGAATAGATATGATTTTTTCTTATACAGTGTACTTTTATACAATTTTTAATTAAATGTACTAGAGAGAAGTGCTAAAAATGTTTGCACTAACTACATTTAAAGTTTAGTGCACTACAATTTTATAAATGCAAATATCAATAGGAAGATACTTGAATGAATAACGGAACCTTCTTTTGGATTCCTTGATTTCTGTTGCTTATATCTTGTGTGTTCATATGAACATATATACACACTTAATACATACAAGTATATATTTCTTGTAGGAAATGTAATAATCATATACCAATAATTATTGAGGATTAAGGTACCTAACAAAATACCTGAATTCCATCATGGCTTTCGAATGTCATAAAATCTAGAGTCCTAATATAACAGGCTCCTAAATTCATAAAGCTTTTCAATTTCTGAAAATGATTGAGGTTATTTTAGTAATTATATGAAAACATACTTTCAGGATACTAAAATACTGGCTAAAAATAATGCCATATTAAGCTTCCCGTATATATATATAAAAAAAAACTAGTACAATTTTGGTAGCTGTGTTAGGAGGCCCATTTCAGTAAATCAAATAAGCCATACATTGGTTTAAACCTTAGTTCAAGTCTAAAGAGAAAGCTGTTTGTAGAGATGAAAACTCCTTCCCTACATTCAGCTCTTAGAGCTTCCATGTTCTCTGTTTCTCCATTCAGATCAACCTTCATACCTGATCATGATATAAGGTCCTATTTATCCACTACCAATATGGTTAGCCTCTATTTGTAGGAACCTTTCATTTAATAGTACCCAGTACTCACAATGACAACTTATTATTACCTCAAGTACATACCACTGCCTCAAAAGAAAATGAAAACATCCCAGAACATTTCTTAGTCACTTCTTGTTATAAAAACACAGTGCGCATTCTTTGAGAATTAATTTACTATCCCTCAATGTTTTGTATGGTGTTGCAAAAAAGCAAAATAATTTTAATTTAAAGGCGTACCTATGGATTACTTCCTCTTTGACATTGACAAAGTGACAATAGGCTATTCTTCCAGAATCCACCCTAAAAAGTTAATTTTTCTTTAAAAAGATAGTGCTTTCTTTCTAAACACAATGTCATTGGAATATGTTTCATACAAATTTGTTTACGCAGACATTCCATCTACTTTTATTCTAGGTCTAGTACCAGAGAAGGACTGCGTAATTGGAATGCTGCTTTGGCTTTTTCTACTGAACAAAGTCATCCAACGCCATACATTATAAATTATAGTAATTTATAAATGTTCTTTGTCAATAGAGTCGAAGGATAGAACATCTAATTCTCAAGAAACACAAGCAAATTAGAAATCTATATAATACAATAAAGAAATAATCAATTTATGAGGGGCATCAGCAGATTTAACTTAGGTTTAACATGTACTACGTCCCTCATTTAAAATTTCTTCTCACTCAGTATCATAATTTCGGGTCTCACAAGGACTGAATTAACAATAGAATAATTGTTCAACTATCTTCCAGGAAATCAAGTGTCCCTGCACCTTCAATGTTCTGTACAGTTCCATTCATCAGTCTTTTTTGCAAGAGTTAGCAATTCACAGCACAGGGGTCAGCCCTCGCTTTTCCCGCAGAGTTGATGAGGCTCCTCAGACATAGTCCGAATTCCTCAAGCATCATCTGCTCAGCTGCTGCCTTTGATTTTCCCTTCTTGTCTGCCTGCTCAGCCTGGGCAAGAAGGCAATCACACGTGGCTTCAGCTACTTTCTTAGTTACACGTGTAAATGGCAATTTTCCTCCTCAGCTCTTCCAAGCTGGTGTTGGCCTAGTAAGCAAGCGCGAAATTTGAGAGGATAACTCAGTCTTTGCCGCTGCTTGTTGCTGAGCCCTGACTTCAGCTGCGTCTGTGAAGTGCATCACTGTCTTCCTTCTTGGGCTTTCTGCAAAATTCCTACAGCCAACACGTGTGCACATTGAGGAACACATTATTTTTGCCTCATAGCATTCACAGGAGTTTTGAAGACATCCTGATCTTTTGCAGTTACATCCTTTGCTGTGACGTTCATCTGATTCTCCCTCCTTTCCTTTCCCAAATTTAGGACTAAAAGCTTCTGGATTTCTGTCAAGGCATGCTTTTATTGCTTCTTGCCTTTCATTTTCATGTTCCAAATTATTATAAAAATTAGTACAATTGCAGTTGGGAAATCCACTATTTGCATTTCATTTAATGCCATGAAAAACTATTAACAGATTTTTTCAATTTCTAAGTACGGCAGAGAATAGTAACAGAGGATTTGGTACCACAAATAACTGCCAATACCAGGGTAGTGAAAAAAATTTTTCTGGGTTCAAATCCTGTCTCCACCTCTTGCTCTGTGACCTCGAGCAAGTTATTAACACACCTTGTAGATTCACGATTATCAGTGGCGATACTTTTGGTGAAGGTGGGAAGAAAGGGGAGGCTTGGCATGTTTTTCTTCAACTTTTCTGCTGATTTCAACTGTTGACATGTCTTGAGGTTAGTTTCTCCTAAGTGCTGCTTTTGCTAATTCTGGTCACTCTTTTCTTCTACTTGGTAAGTCCAGAACTTTTTGTGGTTTATGAAGAACACAGTGAATGATGCATTGTTTGAAATCTGGGCTGTGTCATATTCCGAAAAGGTTGTTCAGTTTCTTTCTGGCAGCTACTTAAGTTACTGCTGGGTCCTTTTGAGCTTGTCTGGCTGGCTTTCATTCTTTGTGAGGGTGGGTATGAATCAGTTTTGAAGTTTGTTCTAGGCCAGAATATTTCATTCCTAATGCCTGGCCTCTCTGTCACCTGAACTGAATGCCCACAATGTTTAACAAGGTCTCTGCACTCAGCCCCACAGCAGCTGCTCCTTCACAGGCTTCTTGGAGTCCTGCCCTCAGCCTAGGAACAGAACAGCTCCCTCCTCGCCATATAAGACTTGTGCATTTCACGAGTTTCGGCAGCTGCAAAACGCACTCTGCTCAACTTGTTGAGGCATCTGTGCTTTGTTTAGGTCCCACCTCCTTGTGCCCCCATCTGGTAGATGCCCTGAGGAAGCAAGTCGTGGCAAACATTAGTTTCATCTCGTGGACTTCCTTCTCTCCAGGATCACAATTCTTCACTCCCTGTTGTCCCGTGATCCCACACAGTCTCCTAATGAATTGTGTAAGTAATACAGCTATTTATACTGTAAGTGCGTGTCAGGGACCAGCTACTTTGTGAAAGACCAGCTGGTACCAACAGTTTCCCAAATCTCAGTCACCATTCCATTGAGAGGCAGGAATTGAATATCCAACTAGACTTGAAACACTTTTTGAGTTTTTTTTTTTTTTTTTCAGAATACAAGCTGATTTAGAAACAATGCTAGATCTAAAAATTCTCTGTCATCTTCTCCCAAGGAAAGGTTCATTCATTTCTGGTGTAGGGGAAGCAATCTTTGAGTCTGTAGAGTAAGATTGTATTAATGGAGGGACCATACTGAGGCGTCATTGCCATATATCGACACCCTTCTAATGTCAGAGAGGGTGGCAGTACCTCTCTTTTGTGCTTTTCTCCGGGCAGTGAATGGCTGACTAGCTGACTGATTCAATGGTGTAAATTCAGAGGAGTACAAGGAAATATGGCAGGAAAAATCAGTTAATATTGCAAAAGGTATACTGCTGAAGTTAGAAATTTCCCATTGTACCTTGTATACTTCATAATCCGGAACCAAGCACTTCACCTCTGCTTCACCAGTGATGGCCTAATAAGTATGGCCCTCAAAAGGCCTATTGGACCTTTGCAGTGGCAAAAGTTGGTGTATTTCTCCAGAATTAGATGGGCTGGAGGTTGAGAAGGCTATGGAGAAGTTTCGGCCATGAGCTCATCACCAACCTGGATCAGGTTTCCACCTGCACTCCACAGGGACATCACAGAATTGTCGTAATCTCGCTTGGGTGACTTGGGGCTCTGAGTATTCATTTTGACCTCAGAAATAGAATTAAATATAAGTCCACTCTCTCATCTCCCAAAACAGTGCAAAAGGAAACTAAGGCAGCAGCACCAGAATTGTTTGGGGATTGCTGCAAAACAACAACAACAACAACAACAAAAACTTCCTGTGCTAAGGGCTGGAAAGTAGTTTAGATTTTCCAGGAGGCAGTGGGCATAGAGAGATAAAGGGTGGGGAAACAGACTCACCCTTTACCCATTTCACACATTATCCTCCAGGGAACTGCCATCGTCTGCCTGACACCTTGACGTAACCGTTGTACCCCAACACCTTACACAGAGGATTGAGGAGTCCCAAGGAAACATTAAAGATGGGAAAAAAACACCAACCCCACAGCACCAGGGGAAATTCTCATTCTAACCGAAGGAGCAGACCAGAAGACCTTCACGTTGGGATGTTCCTGATAAATTTCTCCATGACTGGAATGCATCCAGTTTCCACTATGTAGAGTATTTAGAAGTCAGAGTTATACTGGTTCTAAAATCAAGAAAGTAAGAAAAGGTCTAGTGCTCAACCCCCCAACCCAGCCCCGCGCCGCACCACCGAGTCGAAGGGCTTCCTGTACTTTCTGGCTCAAGGATAGGGACATTCTTTCCCACAGGACCCAGGGCAAACAATCACAGCATATTGGCAAATTAAGACAGGCAATCACCAAACTGCAGTGGCTGCAAGGATGACAGAGCAGTGTCAACCAAAATAAGACACTGTTCAGCACCTTTGAAGCAGTGACTAAGAAAAGGGCAGAGTTTTCTTTGGTGCTATGGGTGCCCGGTAAAGAGGGAGAGGTAAATCTCAGGGAAATAAGGGAAGAGATGGGCCTGCTCAGGTGGTTTGTTATAAACACAGACCGTCTTTAAAGATCACATGCCAAAGAGTTTTGACTTTATCCTGTGGGTGATGGTTGAAAGAATTTCGACTGGGGTGTGTTTTTTAGAAAATTCCTAAAGGCAGCACTTAGGAAACAGACCAGAATGGTGGAGGCCTCCTCTGTCCCGCAATGGATAGCATAAACTGTTGCATTTCTCATTGCTAAAAAATTTCTCTTGAGAATTCTTTGAATATTTCACAGAGAAGTCCATTGTCCTTTCTGGGACACTGGGATGTTATCTGATCCTCTCCCTTAGCAAAATGCTCAGACTGGTATATTTAATTTGTTACATAAAGATAAATCTACTAAATAACGATTTTATATTGGGGAGTCAGGAAAATATTATTCCCCTCTGACACATGAATATTATCAACTTTGACTTTTACACATTAAGGTTAGTTTTTTAAAGCTACAAGAAGTTGTTAGTATTTCTCAAGCTATGTTGTGTTGTAATTCTCTACGAGAGAACATTTTTAACATAGGTGGGCACTGAGTCCTTTAGCCAGGGTTATTATTATTCAGACGAACCCAGTGCAAAACTGTTTCCTATCATGAAACCACTTTACCACATCTATCTTAGCTTTGTCATAAGGGTTTCCGTTCCCATTCGCTGAGCATGTATTTAGGAATAGTTTGTGTATGACGATTTTGCTAGGACTGATTTTGAGCGATGGCACCATGTGATATGGTTATGATCTCAGTAGTGGATTTATTTGACACACAGGGGAAGGCAACTGTGCCAGAGTGCATGGGAACAGAGAATTGATTTTTCACTAGTGGGAAAACATTGTGGAGCAGGCACTTTATGGTGGATTATAGAGACTATCGAACAGCCCCCACCTGCTCCTGTGGAGGCCTGTTTGGAAACTGATCACGAAAGAGACAGTTATGCTATTGAACTCTGTGTATATTAATCATCGACACTGACCTCTGAGTGTGAGTTTTTTGTGCAAGGGAGATAGTACATACTGGTAGATGGCAGTAATTCTGAAGGACAGCTGGGCCACATGTGAAAAAGGAGAAAACTACATATACAACATAGTGATAGTGAAAGCTGTTTCCAAAAGGACAGTGGTAGCATATTTTGACTTTTTCAAGGCAATTGTAAAATGTGAGAGAGATATTCAACTTCGCTTGCAAAGAAAGAAAATAATTAGTTTGATATGTGGAAGTAGTTCCCGAGGATGACCTAAAATGTCTAATTTTATGTGAGAGATACCAGAATCCAGCGAGCCAACCATTTAGATGGCAGTTGGGACAGTCTAAATTTCAGGGCTAGAATTCTGAGAGATAAAACGAGGCCTGAATGAGGACAACCTGCTTATTGTGAAACCCGTTAAAAAGAAGCACACTGAATATGCAGGTGTAAGAAAGAAAGATCTCTTATCCTTTGAGACGACATGGAGGGACCTGGAGAGTATTATGCCAAACGAAATAAGCCAGTCAGAGAAAGACAAGTACCACGTGATCTCACTTATTTGTGGAGTATAATGAATGAAATAAGCTGAGGAACAAAATAGATCCAGAGACATAGAAGTAGGGTACAGACTGACAAACGTCAAAGCAGGAGTGTGGGGGTGGGGGGGAGAGATAAACCAAAGAACCTATATGCATGTGTGCATAACCAATGGACACAGACAGCAGTGGGGTGGTGGCGGTGGAGACGGATCGGGAGGAGGGTGTCAATGAGGGAAAAAGGAGAAACACCTGTAACAAAATTAATTAATACAAAAAGTAAAGAAAGGGTTTAAAATAAAAAAGTTGTAATAAGATACTAATAAAAATCTTTCATGCAAAAAACAAACGAACAAAAAAACCCCCAAAACAAGCACAGGCCTCGGGGTACCGGATGTACCATCATGAGCCCCTGATGGAAAAACAGGTGTGCGGGAACCACTTAAATTCAGGGGACTTTAATGTCATGTGCTCCTATCAGCAAACATTTAGCTTAGCTTTTGAGTCCACTACTATGCCTACAAGCACCAACTGCTGACCCCTGGATGAAAGCATGGCAATACCAGAGGGCGTGTCTAATTGAATGGGCACATGTGACATTTCAAGGTGGGTTATGACATTTGGGTATGTTTGTTCACCATCTGCACTCGAGTGGGAAACATGTGGGGGTGTGGAGTTCCTGGTGAGAATCTGACTGTATGGGACTAGGATTCTTTCAGAAGGTACAACATTGCCCTCCTCCTACCCTACACGGATGCTCTGCCCTCTCCGAGGGTTTTTCTAAAGGAGACATACACACAAGGACATGGAATCTCCTTCACTGGGCCAGTTGCCATTACCCCTCCGTGTAGAGCCTTCTGGATTAGTTGGGGTGAAGCATAGTTCTGGGTTCAAGAATGAAGCAGGATCTCTTTGACTCTAAATCTGCCTCTTACCACCAGCTGACTCCGAATGTACAAAAAAGACAGAACCCCAAATCTCCCCTGAGAGGAATGGAAGAGGGAGTGATGAAGCAGCTCCGGGCCTTCACTGCCCAGCCCCGGCTCAGCTTGCCCCTTAGTATCCTATCGGAGAGAAGAGCCTGGCTCCTTACATGCCTGGGTGTCACCTCGCAGTGCACAGTGGTGCTGCTACAGCGCTTGGGAATCTGGCCCACCACACCAGTCTTTTCTCCTGGGGAGGAGTGAGGAAAGGGCTTGGGAGAAGGGAGCTTTCCCTGGAGTGGGGACCAGTGGAAAGAGAAGCTTGACCCCAACTCTAGTGACCTAGAACCATGGGTAGAAATTTGATCCTATAAAAGGTAGGTCATGTGTAAAAATTGATTTTGCTGTTAAAAGTCAAATGCACCAAATCTGGAAACTGTTAAATGTTGCCCTGTTTATAAAACTACTTGTGAATTTTGAAAAGTGAGTTCTCATTTAAAACCAAAAATCAATAAAGAAAAAAATGTTTTTGGTGATAATTGTACTGATGTACATGGATTTCTCTAAGTATTTACCCAGCAAGGGAAGTGCTAGGTCATCGGACGTTACATATGTTCAGATGTATTATATGCTACCAAAGAGGTTTCCAAAATAGTCATATCAATTTACACTCCCCTCAACTGTGCATGGCAGTGCATTTACGCATATCTTCACCAGAATTTGACATTGTTATTTATTTTTTGTTTTTAGCCATTGGAGTTTTAGGCGCATAGTGGGATGTCACTGTAGGTGTAATTTCCTGTTGCCTAGCACCCTGTCACCCATTTCTCAGTCACTTGGAATCTTGTGAATTGTTTAGTCCACACTTTTGTCCATGTTTCGATTGATTTGTCGGCCTTCTTTGTATTGATTTGAGTTTTCTTTACACATCCTAATTCAGAAAAATTTTTTGGCTCTGTGTATTACAAATATTGTATCCCATTTTTGGTTTGTCCATTCACTCTTAATATTATCTTTTGATGAATAAATGTGCACGTGAACCATAAAGAGTGCAATTATTATCATTTTATCTTTTATACTTTGCTTATACGTATCTATAATATGCATTTTAAAACAATTTTTGCTGTTTCTGTTTGCTTAAAAATATTTTCCACTTGGTCATAACTAAAACGTGTTACCTTCTATAGGGTGAAAGTGATACAAACAACACCCTCAATCATAATGTGATAAAACTGACATTTACAAACAAAGTAAGAAAGCACAAAGAGTCTGCCACCTGGAATTCGAATGAAATCTATTTTAAAACTTTAGCGTAAAATGGGAGTTACAAACCAAAAATGTAGGCTTTCTCAAACACAGGATAACAAAAACACTACATAGGGCACTCTGTCGCATACATTTCTTGTTTTAAAACTTTTTTTTCTTCTTTATCAATTTTAGAGGGAGAGGAAGGGAGAGGGAGAGAGAGATAGAAACATCGATGAGAGAGAACACTGACTGGCCACCTCCAGCATGCCCCCACTGCAGATGGGGCCCACAACCTGGGCACATGCCCTGACCAGGAATCGAACCGGCGACCTCTTGGTGCGTGGGTCGACGCTCAACCACTGAGCCACACTGGCCGGGCTGTTGTATACATTTCAAACACTAACTGAAGAAAAAATTTCATAGTCTTAAACATTTTCACGAATAAAAATAAAATAATAAAAGTAAATTCTCATCTCTAAAAGCTAGGCAAAGAACAGAAAATAAACCTAAGGGAAGCCCGACAAATTAAACAATAAAGATAAAAGGAGAAAATAATGAACCAAAGGAGAGGTAAATGGTAGGACAAATTCAAATAGACACCTCACTAGATGCCGATCAATAAAAATGCAGAAACCTGTCACTTATGACATGATAAGGGATAATGGCCATTGAAGTAGGAGTGCTTTTTAAAAAATCATGAAAATACCTTTTCTATTTCTATATGCATATAACATCAAAACCTAGATCAAACGTTTAACTCCTTAGAAAATATTATTTACCAGTATTGTTCCTATCAGAAACAGAACATTTAAACATGGAAAGACAAAAACACAGTTATAATGATCCCAAATGTTCCACAGATTTTTACGAGAGTCAAAACTGAAGAAAGTGTCATAATTTTTTATATGAAGTAACTAAGGCATTGCTATTTAAATATGATGAAGACAATACTAAAAGTACTGTATTTACATATATCATATCTGGTATATATATTGTATGTAGTGTATCTGTACCATACATACACAAAGTAGACACAATCTGAGTACTACACTCAACTACGTTTTAGATGTTTTTAAAAATGTTTTTATTGTTTTTTTTAGAGAGAGAAAGGGAAAGAGAGAGAGAAACATCCATGTGAGAGAGACACATGTATTGGCTGCCTCTTTGACGCCCCCCACTGTGGATGGAGTCCGAAACCCGGCCATGTGCCCTGACCGGGAATCAAACAGGGATCTCTCAGTCCATGGGGTGATGCTCAATCCACTGAGCCACACCGGCCGGGCTAGATAGTTTAATACTAAATGCATTTCACATTAGGACATTAAGAAATCAGTACAAGGTCAGGAATTCTCCCTGTTGTTACAAGTATTCATCATTGTTCTAGAGGTATTTAGCAATATGATTAGATAAGAGAAATCAAACAGAGGCATAGAAACTGGGTGAGAAAAATAAAAAGTAGTTAAATGATAAAGTTTACTCAAACCAGAACAAAATTAAATAACATAAGCAAGATAGAAAATTACCACACAGAACTTAACAGGCTTCATATAAAAAAAACAATATTTAGCTAGAGATTATAATGGTGTAGAAAATCTATGTAAAACACAAAAAGGGCAATAAGACGCTAAGTAGATTTTAAATCTACTGAGAAAAATGTGCAAATTTGAACAAATGGAATACTTGTACTCATATGGGCTGATTCAACTTCATAAAGTCATTTTTTAAGTTAATACATTTCACTCAATTGCAACAAAAATGTCAACAAGAACATTGTAGAGCCAGACAAGTTGATACTAAATATCATATTAAAAATAAGCATGCAAGAAAAGAATAAAAAAGGAAAAGCTACAAATGGGAACACATTCTTTAAGACATTAAAACAAGTCCTCTGCCCATTTTTTAAATTGGGTTCTTTGTCTTCCTTTTGTTGAGTTGTATGAACACTATATATTTTGAAAATTAACTCCTTATCCTATGTATCACTGGCAATTATACTCTCCCATACAGTGGGTTCCCTTTCCATTTTGATGGCTGTTTCTCTTGCTGTGCAAAAGCTTTTTAGTTTGATATAGTCCCAAGTGTTCATTTTTTCCTTTGTTTTTGTTGCCTTAGGTGATGTATCAGTGAAAATTCTGCTGTGTATGATGTCTGAAATCTTGTTGCCTACCTTTTCTTCTAGGATTTTTATGGATTCACAAGTCACATTTAAGTCTTTTATCCATTTTGAGTTTATTCTTGTGTATGGTGTAAGTTGATAGACACCTCTCCAAACAGGACATACAAATGGCCAAGAGACACATGAAGAAATGCTCAACATCACTAATCATCAGAGAGATGCAAATTAAAACAACAATGAGGTATCACCTCACACCTGTCAGAATAGCCGCCATCAACAAAGCATCAAACAACAAGTGTTGGCGAGGGTGTGGAGTAAAGGGGACTCTAGTACACTGCTGGTGGGAATGCAGACTGGTGCAGCCACTATTGAAAACACTATGGTGTTATCTCAAAAAATTAAAAATTGAATTGGCATTTGACCCAGTGATCCCACTTCTAGGAATATACCCTAAGAAACCTGAAACACCAGTCAGAAAGAATATATGTTCCCCCATGTTCATAGCAGCACTGTTTACAGTAGCTAAGATCTGGAAACAGCCCAAGTGTCCATCAGTAGACGAGTGGATAAAAAAGCTGTGGTACATATACACAGTGGAATATTATGCAACTGTAAGAAAGAAAGATCTCTTATCCTTTGAGACGACATGGAGGGACCTGGAGAGTATTATCCTGAGCGAAACAAGCCAAGCAGAGAAAGACAAATATCACATGATCTCACTTATTTGTGGAATATAATGAACATAACAGTCTGAGGAACAGGGTAGACCCAGAGATGTAGAAGTAGGGTACAGACTGACAACCCTCAGAAGAGGGGGTGGAGGGGAGGGAAGAGATAAACCACAGAACTTGTATGCATGTACGCATAACCAATGGACATGGACAACGAAGCTGAGGATGGGGTGGGGAGGGATGGGGAGGAGGGTGTCAACGGGGAAAAAAGGAGAAACATCTGTAACAAAAATAAATTAATGTTTAAAAAGCAAAAAAAGAAAAGACATTCAAAGAGGGTATAATGCTTCTGTGATTAAAACTGTAGTGCTGACACGTGAATAGAACAACCAGTAGTAAAGGAGAGAAAATCCATGAATAAATAAAGTACATGTAGAACTTCAGAATGTGGTGAAGCTGGCTTATTAAATGACTCAATAAAAGATAAACGCCTTAACAAAAGTTGTGCTGGAAAGTAGAGTCATCTCTGAAGCTATACACAACAATGAACTCCAAATGGGCCAAAACATCTAAGAAATGAAAGCATACAAATACTAGAAGAACATGAGTAAATGCCTTTGAACTTGGTGGTAGTCAAAGGCTTTCTATGACTCAAAACCCAAAGACCATAACAATATTGAATAATTTAACATACATACCATAAGATCTATAGATGTGATGACATATCAACATCGCTGCCTGAATTTGCCAATCTGTGATTATGTAACACATTTGCTCATGTTTAAGAAACACAAAATACTTAGGTCTACAAGGACATCCTGTCTGCAATGTACTCTCAAAGGCTTTAGAAAAGAATGGTGTGGATAGAAATATAGAGAATTAGAGGGAAAGAAAAGGACACAGAAAATATGACATAATGTTACCATTTTGGGAACCTGCAAGACAAGTATATAGGAATTCTTAGTTTTTTCTTACAACTTTTCTGTATGCTAAATGATGCCAAAATAAAAGAAATAAAGAATTTATAAAAATATTTGATATTCCAAAGTTATGAATATTCTCTTCTGTTTTCTTCTAAAAGATTTATCATTTTACTTTTCACATTTGGACCAAAAGTGGTTCTGGAATTCATTATTTTGTATATTTTTATATTGAAGGAGTCAAGATTTACTTTTTCATAGCAATATTCAATCAACAAAACACAATTAGGAAGCTCATCTTTTCCCCACTGAAGTGTAATGGTGCCTTGTCATAATCAAGTGTCTATGTATGTATACATGGATATATATACTCTATATCCTATTCATTTGATGTAGTCGTCTATCCTTGTAGGAGTAACACAGTCATCTAATTACTACAATTTTATAGTAGTTTTGTTATCTTCAGTATTATGAGATAGTATTTTGGTATAGATAACTTTTATCCGTATACGTGTGTTTTGCTATCTATAGTAATGTGTGTCTACCAGCTTTGGTATTATTCTTCAAGCTTGTCTTGGCTCTTATATTTCCAAGTCCATTTTAGAATCATCTTGCCAATTTCCACCAGAAAAAAAGACCTACTAGTATTTTTATTTGAGTTGTACAGAATTTGTAGAGAGAATTTGGGAAGTATTTACACCTTTTCAAGATTGAATCTTGCAATGCAGGGATATGACATTTAATTGGAACTCCTTAAATTTCTCTGAATAGTATGTTGCAGATTACTGTGCAGACACTTGGCACTTCTTTCATCAGATTCATTTCTTTGTATTTGGTCTTTTCATGCTATTGTATACGGCATGGTTTTAAATGTTTCCCATTCGTTGGTTGCTGATATATAGGAAAATGAAAGGTCTTTATATATTGACCCTGACCTTGTGAGCTTGCTAAACTCACATATATTTTAAGAGCTTGTAGGTTCTTTTGGATTTTGTATGTACATTATTATGTCATCAGTGAATGAAGGCATTTTAATTCCTTCCCTTCCAATCCAATTATTTTTCTTGCTTTACATCAGTAGCTATGAAGGATATTGTTGAACAATAGTGGGGATAATGGTCATCCTTGTAGAATTCCCATCATTCCAAGTCTCAGGAAGAATGCTTTCAGTAATTCACCATTAGTTATGATGTTTGCTATAAAATTTAGGTGGTAATGTTTGTCAGACTAAATTTTTTCTATTCTTTAGATAGACAGCAAATCGTGAATGGTCTTTGAATTTTCAAATTGTCTTTCTACACTTACTGAGATTATCATATAATTTCTCTTCTTTTCCAATACTAAACCACACTTGCCTTTTAACAATGACCCTTTTATTTGTGGTGCATTATCTAGTTCACATATTACTGGATTCTATTTTCTAATATGTATCTTTGCCTCTATTTTAAGAACATGGATTGTCCTGAAATTTTCATGTCTTATAATGCACTCATGACTTAGGCTTTTTTTGTGGGAGAACAAATTCTGTAGAAACTTCTCAGTGTTGGTCATGAAGAGAGGAATCTGCAATGGGATTTGACAGTAGGACAAGACAAGTTAACCTGCCAGCACAACTTCTAGAGTCAATCCTAAGGAAAAAAGTCAGAGGTAAATAGGAAGTTTATGTACAGCATACCTGTTCAACTATATTTTGAAAATGAAGTAGTATGAATTGTGTATGCAAAACATTTTGATTATTTCCATTCAACTAGCTCTGGGTAAATCAACCACCTTTGGCAGCAGCAAGTGTCAAGAAGAGCAGTCAGGATGGCAGACTGCCACAGTGGTAAACATTCCCAGCCAATCAAATGAACCACCAAGAGAGGCAGGTCACCCTCTCCCACGTTAGGTTCTCAACTAACAATAGCAGAAACATGAAATTTGTGCTTATAAAACCTGGTTATTTTACTTTGATCCTGCCCATTACAGCAGAGGAAATGCAGGGCAGTTAATAAGCATCAAGACTTTCTCAAGACTGCAGGTCCAAAATACCTCTTGTGTTTTTGCTCCAGACACTGTACTTCTCCATAGGTGTCACATATTATTCTCTAGCCAAACCTATCACAAACCTCCCAAACATGAAGTTCACATGAATCATCTATGTCTGCCCCGATTACTATTCATTTCACTTGTAACTGAATTTTCGCATTATAATTTCAACAGCAAGTGTGTCATTAGAGGGGGCTGATTATCACAATTGTAGAAACCTGAGGTGGATTTATCTATTCCAGTTTTACATGAAACTTCCCTTACACTTGGTCATATTACAACTCTATTCTCAGTTCACTTAACTTGGATAGACCTCAGACATGATCATATTTGCAATATTTTTCTTCCCATATTGTCTGTATCTCCTTATATATTATAGATCAAGACTTTTTCCACTAAATACACCCATTTAGTCCTTTGTAATTTTTCTGACATAAAATACTCTAAGCATAAGATACTCTAAGTCAAATACAATTGTTCACCTTTTAAAATTATGTAACTACTTATATATTATTTAGTTGTTACCTGAACTCATAGTTTTTCCTACTTATCACCAAGAAAAAAATATCTAAACGACAATCACTCGGAAGTTGTTTATAGGAATTATGATATATTAATGTGGTGTTATGTATTCGGATATTAATAGGCATATGGTAAAAGATTATCCAACATTATACAAATACATCCACAATATATAAGATATTACATTTACAAAAGTTTTTGTAGAAAATTATTTAAATTTTCTTTTTGAAGTTAAACATGAAGTCTTCTCGTTGGAAATGGCTTGTAGCAGGCAACGCTCAATGTACCCTCTCTGAAAATCCCATTTAGATTATCAGAAGTTTTGCAACTCTTGTTTCAGAGTTGGAATGTCATGACAGACCATTGTGACAATTGTAGCAACTGAGAGAAAAACTGGATAAGTTACAAAAACACACACAATTTTAAATTTAGTAAAGAGTTGTGGATATAAGATGTTTAAAATAACTAAATTCCCAAGAAAGATATATCCTTGCTAAGTGAGAAGATTTTCAGTAGCTTAGTGGCTAGAGGCTTATGGTGAGCCTGGGAAACGCTGTGTCAAAGATCAGACCAACAATAATAGGCAGAGGGACACTGCTAGAGGAAGAAGAAACCAATAAAACTTTAATGGCCATAGGGAGTGGTATTTTTGTTACAGCAGTCCAAACAAGCTAATATGTCTATCAACGCAAAGGGAACTGCTGTCACTGGAAGCCACGCATGGCACTACAAGAAGTGAGGACTTGAGGGACTTGTTTTATCAATCAAAAAACTTGAGCTAACATTTGAAAATTTAAGTGACCTTACTACAGATGGAGCTCCAGCCATGGTTGGATCACAAGAAGGGTTAATTGCGGTTTTCAAGAAAGAACTTAATCGTCTCAGTCTTGATCCAAGTGATTTAATTATATGCCACTGCATCATATACCAAGAAAGTCTCTTTGCACAATCGTTTCCGCTCAACAATATGATGTCAACAGTAGTGTCATGCATAAATTTTCTCAAAAGCAGAGGGTTCAACAGCTGCCAGTTTAAGGAGTTACTGAATGATCTTGACTCTGAGTATGATTATCTTGTTTATCACTGTGATATGTGGTGCCTGAGTCACAGGAGCATGCTCATGAGGTTTTAGGAACTCCAGGAAGAAGTCAAGCAGTTCATGGAGATGAAGGGATTACCTGTCAGGGAACTCAATGATAGCAAGTGGCTGTGTGATTTAGCATTCATGGTGGACATTACCAAGTACCTCTCAGAGCTGTACGTCAAGCTGCAGGGCCCCAACCAGCTTCTCAGCTCCCTGCTTTCAAATGTGAAATCATTTGAAGCTAAATTAAGGTTGTGGAAAGTGCAACTCGAAAGGAATAACATGGTGCATTTCCCCACTCTGGAAGGACGAAAGCCTTCTAGGACACTTGAATATGATGGTGAATGTGTGAAACTAATTGATGCATCTAATGAAAGATTCAAGAATGTGAAAAGTAAACAAATAGAATTGAACCTCTTCGCTACACTGTTCAATGTGGAACCAGCTGATGTGCCTGGTAACTTACAACACCAAATTATTCAGCTGCAAGGTGATGATGAGCTGAAAGCTGGGTACAACAACCTCCCACAACTTGAGTTCTATAAACGTTACATAAGCAATGATGAATTTCCCACTTTGAGGAGACATGCATCGAAATATGCATCTGTGTTCAGAACCACTTACTGCTGTGAGAAGTTCTTTTCAAAACTTATCATTGCAAAGAGTGGACTTCGCTGCAGACTGATGGACGCAAACCTGGAAAAGCAGTTGCAAGTCGCAACATCAATACCAGCTAACATCACACACCTCACCAGAGAAGCTATCATATTAGGGGTGAGTTAATTAAATGTTTGACCAAATATACCAGGCTAATTTTTAAGTTGATACTTTTGTATGGCCCTCGAATGATATTAAAAACATCCAAATGGCCCTTGGCAGAAAATAGATTCCCCACCACCCCTGGTTTAGCAGATGGATAAGCAGGTCTTTCTTTTATTTTCCAGTAGGTGGCGACGAAGAGCAAGTTTTTATTTTTTCTTACCTGCATTGTTGGGTCTTCCAGGATGTCTGTTGGGTAGTGTCTTGGGGGCTCTGGAAAACATACTATATTCCTCCAGGAGGTGGGAATCCCCTTTACAACCTGGTTGCCTTGGTCTAGGGGCACCAGTCCTGTGAATTGGAAATGGTGGGCTATGGTTCTCCTTTGTGTTTCTGGCTCTGCCTTGCTGTAGCCAGAAGCGTCCAGCAGAGCCATCCTGTCTGAGTTGACCTAGCTGCCTCTACCAGGCAGCCCAGCCATGAAGGGCGGGGGAGGGATGTGTAGAGAGTGGGTATGTTGGTTTACGCATTCATGGCTCCGAACTTCTTCATGGATTTAGCCACAGTGAGTACAGACCACTTAGGCTGGAAAGTTTTTTTCCAGTACTTTCATGATCTGCCAAATGAGGATTTTATTTCTTTGTGAGACACAGGGAGTTGGGATAGGTGGATTCCTATGTCCAAAGAATCCTTTGACCAGTCCTGGTGGGCTGTGGAGTGCTGTGATTTTTTGTATTACTTCTCTTCCCCTGACCCTGGATCCAGCTTCAGTGTGTGCCAGCCACCCAGGGCAGATCGTTGTCTCTGCCCCTCTGGTCTGCCAATGTGAATGAGCCATCTTAAAAGCCTGATCAAGCCCTGAGAATACAGTAGCCTATTTTAACATCTTATCTGCAACTCTATGAAAAACATTGGACCAAAACTACCCAGTAAAACACTCACAAATCTTAATTGACATAATCAGTGAGATGGTACATGTTCATATTTTAAAGGCATTATTATTTGGATGATAACAATGGATAGCGAATACAACCCCTCCTATTTATGGTAATTGAGGTATGATAATTGAGGTATTTTCCAATATTTTGGGAGTACAAACAAAGCTGTAATTAATAACATCATAATACTGATTATAATATATTTGAAGGTGCATCTTCAGTATTAGTTACTAGATGGCTGGGAACAAAGGCAGTTGTATAAGTAATTTTGGTAATTAGTGAAAAATACCCCACCACAACTGATGTACTAGTTTTCTTTTCTCCTAGTAATTTATAACAGACTGTCTGTCTGCTTCCTATAGTCCCATTAACACAGAATATGGTGTCATATTTTTCATTGGGATAAAATTCACATGTCATAAAATTGACCACTTTATAGTTTACACTTCAGTGATTTTTTTTTCAATATTCAGTACATTATACAACTATTGGCACTATCTAATTCAAGAATATTTCCATCACCCTAAAAAGAAACGCCATAGCTACTAGCAGTTAGTACCAGTTTGCCCGCTACCAATACCTGGAAAACTCTGATATTTTTGCTGTCTCTATGGAGTTGCCTATCCTGGATATTTTATATTAATGGAATTATGTAATATGTGGTCTTTTGTATCTGGCTTATGTAACTAACGTATTTTCAAGGTTCATCTGTGTTGTCACATGTAACAGTATTTCATTATTTTTATAGCTATATGAATGTACCACATTTTGTTTATTCATCAGCTGACGGGCATTACTGTTGTTTCCACTTTGGGCTATTATGAATAATGCTGCTGTAATCAGTGATGTACAAATTTTTGTGTGAATGTATGTTTTCAGTTTTCCTGTGTGTATACTTAGGAGTTGAATTTCTGGGACATACTGTAATTCTTTATGTGACTTAGTGAGGAACTGCCAAATTGTTTCCACAGAGGCTGTTATTGTCTTTTTTTTTGGTTTTGTTTTTGTTTAACTTATTTCCTCTAAGTATTTTTTTTTTATTAATTTACTTTTGTTACAGATGTTTCTCCTTTTTTCCCCCATTGACATCCTCCTCCCCCTCCCTCCCTGCCCCCTCCCCAGTTTTGTTGTCCATGTCCATTGGTTATGAGTACATGCGTACAAGTTCTGTGTTCATCGCTCCCCTCCCCCAACCCCTCTTCTGGCAAATGTCAGTCTGTACCCTACTTCCACGTCTCTGGGACTACCCTGTTCCTCAGACTGTTATGTTCATTATATTCCAGAAATAAGTGAGATCATATGATATTTGTCTTTCTCTACTTGGCTGGTTTCACTTAGGATAATAGTTTCCAGGTCCTCCCATGTTGTCGCAAAGGATAAGAGATCTTTCTTTCTTACAGCTGCATAGTACTCCATTGTGTATATGTACCACAGTTTTTTTATCCATTTGTCTACTAATGGACACTTGGGCTGTTTCCAGATCTTAGCTATTGTAAATAGCGCTGCTATGAACATGGGGGTACATGTATTCTTTCTGACTGGTGTTTCAGGCTTCTTAGGGTATATTCCTAGAAGTGGGATCACTGGGTCAAATGGTGTTATTGTCTTTTAAAATCACAGCCATCTTAGTGTAAATAGCATCTCATTGTAGACTTGACTTCCATTTCTCTATTGGCTAAAGATGTTGAGAAATTTTTTCATGTGTCAGTTGGCCATTCGTAGATCTTCTTTAGAGAAATTTATATTCAAATCATATGCCTATTTTTTCCATTTGGGTTACTTGACTTTGTATTGTTGAATTATAAGACTTCTTTTTATATTCTGGATACTAGACCTTTATCTGATATATGATTTGCAAATATTTTCTCCCTTTCTATGGATCTTCATCACTTTCTTGATAGTATCTTTTGATGCACAAAATTTTAAATTTTCATCAAGTCAAAGATATGTTTTCTTGATAGCTTGTGCTTTTTGTGCTGTATTGAAGAACTTTGCTTAACCCAAGATCACACAGGATTCACCTCTGTTCCCATTAAATTTTTTATAGTTTCTTACATTTAGGTCTTTGACCCATTTTAAATAATATTTGTTTATGTTGTTATATAGAGGTGCGAATTCATTCTTTTGCATGTGGATATCCAGTTGTACCAGTACCATTCGTTGAAAAGACTGTTCTTTTCCCCATTGAATAGTCTTAGCTCCCTTCTGAAACTTAACTGGCCAAAAATATAAAAGCTTATTTCTGGACTGTCAATTCTATTCCATTGGTATGTATGGCTATCTTTTTTTTTTTTTTTAATCCTCACCCAAGGATATTTTTCCATTGATTTTCAGATAGTGTGGAAGGGAGGGAGGGACAGAGAGAGAAACATCGATGTGAGAGAGACACTTTGATTGGTTACCTCCTGCACAACCCTGACCAGGGCCAGGGATCAAACCTCAACTGAGGTATGTGCCCTTGACCGGAATTGAACCTGCGACTCTTTGGTCCATGGGCTGACGTTCTACCGCTGAGCAAAACCCACCAGGGCGTCTGTATGTCTATCTTTATGTCAGTATCACTGTGTCCTGTTTAGTGTAGTTTGTAGAAAGATTTGAAATTTGGAAGTGTGAGTCTTCCAAATCTGTTATTCATCAAGACTATTTTGGCTACTGCATGTTCCTTGTAATTTCATATAAATTCTAGAACTCATTTGTCCATTTCTGAAAGAAAAAGGAAGAATGTTGATAGGGAGGTGTGTTGTATCAGTATATCAATTTGGCTAGTATTGACACCTAACAATATTAAATCTTCCAAACTGTGAACAAAAAATGTCTTTCCATTTACTTAAAACTTAATTTTTTTCAATAGTTTTTTTTTTTTTTTTTTTTTTTTTTAGATTTAACTATATGTTTCTTGCACTTTTTTGGTGAAATTTATTCCTAGGTATTTGTTGTTTTTGATGCTGTTGTAAATAAAATTTTCTTAATTTCATTTTAAATTTCTTCATTGTTAGTGTGTATAATTGCAACTAATTTTTGTATATTTATGCTATGTGCAGAAACTTTGCTGATCTCTTTTGCTACCTCAGTGTTTTTGTTGCAGATTATTTAGGGTTTTCTACATCTATAATATCATGTCATCAGCGACTAGAGATACTTTGACCTTTTCTTTTCCAATCTAGATGCTTTATTATTTCTTCTTGTTGCCTAATTGCTCTGGCTAGAATCTCCAGTATGATGTTGAATAGAGGTTGCAAGATCAGACATCCTTGTCTTGCTCTTGATATTAGAGGGAAGACTTTCAGTCTTTTACCATTTAAGTGTGATATCAGGTTTGAGTTTCTCATAGATGCCCTTTATAAGGTTGAGGAATTTCACTTTTTAAAAATTTTTATTAATTTGTTTTTGTTACAGATGTTTCTCCTTTCCCCCCCATTGACATCCTCCTCCCCATCCCCCCTGACCCATCCCCAGCTTTGTTGTCTATGTCCTTTGGTCATGCATACATGCATATACGTTCTGTGGTTTATCTCTCCCCCCCAAACGCCCCTCCTCTGAGGTTTGTCAGTCTGTACCCACCTCTATGTCTCTGGGTCAAGTTTGATCATCAGTTTGTTTAGTTCATTATATTTCACAAATAAATGAGATCATGTGATATTTGTCTTTCTCTGCTTGGCTTATTTCGCTTAGCATAATACTCTCCAGGCCCCTCCATGTCATTTCAAAGGATAAGAGATCTTTCTTTCTTACTGCTTTATAGTATTCCATTGTGTACGTGTACCACAGCTTTTTTATCCACTCATCTACTGATGGACACTTGGGTTGTTTCCAGATCTTAGCTATTGTAAATAGTGCTGCTATGAACATAGGGGTACATATATTCTTTCTGACTGGTGTTTCAGGTTTCTTACGGTATATTCCTAGAAGTGGGATCACTGGGTCAAATGGCAGTTCAATTTTTAACTTTTTGAGGTAACACCATAGTGTTTTCCACAGTGGCTGCACCAGTCTGCATTCCCACCAGCAGTGTACTAGAGTCCCCTTTTCTCCACACCCTCGCCAACACTTCTTGTTTGATGATTCGTTGATGGCGGCCATTCTGACAGGTGTGAGGTGGTACCTCATAGTTGTTTTAATTTGCAACTCTCTGATGATTAGTGACGTTGAGCATTTTTTCATATGTCTCTTGGCCATTTGTATGTCCTGTTTGGAGAGGTGTCTATTTAGGTCCTCTGCCCATTTTTTAATTGGGTTCTTTGTCTTCCTTTTGTTGACTTGTATGAGCACTCTATATACTTTGGAAATTAACCCCTTATCTGATGCATCATTGGCGATTATGGTCTCCCATATAATGGGTTCCCATTCCATTTTGATGGTTGTTTCTTTTGCTGTGCAGAAGCTTTTAAGTTTGATGTAGTCCAATGTGTTCATTTTTTCCTTTGTTTCTCTTGCCTTAGGTGTTGTATCAGTGAAAATTCTGTTGCGTATGATGTCTGAAATTTTGTTGCCTGCATTTTTTTCTAGAATTTTTATGAATTCATGTGTTACATTTAAGTCTTTTATCCATTTTGAGTTTATTCTCATGTGTGGTGTAAATTGATGGTCTAGCTTCATTTTTTTGCAAGTAGCTGTCCAATTTTCCAAACACCATTTATTGAAGAGACTGTCTTGACTCCACTGTATGCTCTTGCCACCTTTGTCAAATAATAATTGAACATATTGTCTCGGGTCAATTGCTGGGTTCTCTGTTCTGTTCCATTGATCTATCTGCCTGTTCTTGTGACAGTACCAGGCTGTTTTGATTACAGTGGCTTTCTTGTATAACCTGATATCTGGTAATGTGATCCCTCCTACTTTGTTCTTCTTTTTCAAGATTGCCGTGGCTATTTGGGGTCTTTTTTTGTTCCGTATAAACTTTTGGAGTGTTTGTTCTAGTTCTGTGAAATATGTCATTGGTATTTTGATGGGGATTGCATTGAATCTATAGATTGCTTTGGGTAGTATGGACATTTTAATGATGTTAATTCTTCTAATCTATGAACAAGGTATATGCTTCCACTTTTTTTATATCTTCCTCTATTTCTTTTTTCAATGACCTGTAGTTTTCTGTGAAGAGGTTCTTTACTTCTTTGGTTAAGTTTATTCCTAGGTATCTTAATTTTTTTACTGCGATGGTAAATGGACTGTTTTTTCAGTTTCTCTTTCTGTGAGTTCATCATTGGTGTATAAGAATGCCATCAATTTCATGACGTTAATTTTGTATCCTGCTACTTTGCCAAATTCATTTATTAAGTCTAGTAGAGTTTTGATGGAGTCTTTAGGGTTTCCTATGCACAATATCATGTCATTTGCAAATAATGACAGTTTCACTTCCTCCTTTCCAATTTGGATCCCCTTTATTTTTTCTTCATGTCTAATTGCTGTGACTAAGACTTCCAGTACTATGTTAAATAACAGTGGCGAAAGCGGGCATCCCTATCTTGTTCCCATTCTTAAGGGGAATGCTTTTAGTTTTTGTCCATTGAGTATGATGTTGGCTGTAGGTTTTTCATACATGGCCTATATTATTTTGAGATATGATCCCTCTATTCCCACATTGCTGTGCGTTTTTATCAGAAATGGGTGCTGGATTTTGTTGAATACGTTTTCAGCATCTATTGATATGATCATATGGTTTTTATCTTTCATTGTGTTTATGTGTTGTATCACATTTATTGATTTGCGAATATTGTACCATCCTTGCATCCCTGGGATGAATCCCACTTGGTCATGATGAATAATCTTTTTGATGTATTGCTGGATCCAATTTGCTAATATTTTGTGAAGGATTTTGGCATGTGTTCATCAGGAATATTGGCCTGTAGTTTTCTTTCTTTGTATCTTTATCCGGTTTTAGAATTAGGATTATGCTGGCCTCATAAAATGAGTTTGGAAGTGTTCCGTCTTCTTGGATTTTTTGGAATAGTTTGAGAATGGGTATTAGATCTTCTTTGAATGTTCGGTAAAACTCTCCCATGAAGCTATCTGGGCCTAGGCTTTTGTTTGCTGGGAGTTTCTAAATTACATCTTCAATTTCCCTTGTTGTTATTCGTCTGTTCAAGTTTTCTATCTCTTCCTGGTTCAGTTTTGGGAGGCTGTGTGTTTCTAGAAATTGGTCCATTTCTCCTAGATTGTCCAATTTGTTGGCGTGTAATTGTTCATAGTATGTTTCGATGATCCTTTGTATTTCTGTGGTGGCAGTTGTTACTTCTCCTCTTTCGTTTCTGATTTTGTTTATTTGGTTTCTCTCTTTTTGTTTCTTGGTGAGTCTGGCTAAAGGTCCACCGATCTTGTTTATCTTTTCAAAGAACCAGCTTTTTGTTTCATTGATCTTTTGAATTGTTTTTTTTAGTCTCTATGTCGTTTATTTTTGCTCTGACCTTTACTATTTCCTTCCTCCTACTAACTCTGTGTTTTTCTTTTTGTTTACTTTCTAGTTCTTTAAGTTGTAGGGTCAGAAAGTCAATTAGGAGTTTTTCTTGTTCCTTGAGGTAGGCTTGTAGTGCTATGAACTTCCCTCTCAGGACTGCTTTCACTGTGTCCCATAGATTTTGTGTTGATGAGTGTTCGTTTTCTTTGGTTTCCAGGAAGTTTTTAACTTCTTCCTTTATCTTGTTAGTAACCCATTTGTTGTTTGATAACATGCTATTTATCCTCCAAGTGTTTGAATGTTTTTCTGTGTTTTTATTGTAATTGAGTTCTAGTTTCATGCCACTGTGATCTGAGAAGATGCTTGATATGATTTCAATCTTCTTGAATTTGTAGAGACTTGCTTTGTGTCCTGACATCTGGTCTATCTTTGAGAATGACCCATGTGCACTTGAGAAGAATGTATATTCTGCAGCTTTGGGGTGAAATGTGCTGTAAATATCAATGAAGTCCAACTGATCCAGTTTGTCTTATAAGGACTCTATGTCCTTGTTAATTTTTTGTCTAGAAGATCTATCCAGTGGTGTCAATGGCGTGCTAAAGTCACTCACTATGATCGTGTTGCTATTGATCTCTCCCTTGAAGTCCTCCAGAAGTTTTAAAATATATTTTGGTGCTCCCGTATTTGGTGTGTATATGTTTACCAAGGTTATATCCTCTTGTTGGATTGATCTTTTCATATTATGTAGTGACCTTCTCTGTCTCTTATTATGGCCCTTGTTTTGAAGTCTATCTTGTCAGATATGAGTATTGCTACACCAGCTTTTTTTTCCATTTCCATTTGCTTGGAAAAATTTTTTCCATCCCTTCACTTTCATCCTGTGTGAGTCTTTTGTTGTGAGGTGGGTCTCTTGTAGACAGCATATATATGGGTCATGTTTTCTCATCCAATCAGCTACCCTATGTCTTTTGATTGGAGCATTTAAGCTATTTACATTTAAGGTAATTATTGATAGATAGTTATTAGTTGCCATTTTAATTTTATGCCTGTGTTCCCCCCCCACCCCTGTTTCTTCTTCTTCTTACAACAGTCCCTTTAGCTTTTTTTTTTTTAATCCATGAAGCTCTTTCTCCTTCAATTTTGAATGATAGCCTTGCTGGATAGAGTAGTCTTGGATTCAGACCCTTGCCTTGCATTACTTTGTACACTTCATGCCACTCCCTTCTGGCCTGCAGTGTTTCAACTGAGAAATCAGCTGACAGTCTAATGGGAGCTCCCTTGTAGGTAACTTTCCGTCTCTCTCTTGCTTCCTTTAAGATTCTTTCATTGTCTTTAATGTTTGCCATTTTTATTATGATGTGTCTAGCTGTGGGTTTTCTGGAGTTCATCTTGCTTGGTACTCTGTGTTTCCTGGACTTGTGTGACTTTTTCCTTCACCAGTTTAGGGAAGTTTTCTGTCATTATTTCTTCAAACAGGTTCTCTATTCCTTTCTCTGATTCTTCTCCTTCCAGTATCCCTATAATGCGAATGTTGCTATGTTTTGTATTGTCCCACAGCTCCCTTAAACTCTCCTCTTGCTTGAAAAAAATTTTTTTCCATTTGCTGCTCTATTTGGGTGTTTTTGTCTACCTTGTCTTCTAAGTCGCTGATTTGGTCTTCAGCTTCTTCTAATCTACTATTGAACCCTTCTAAGGTATTTTTCATAACAGCTATGTCATTCTTTATTTCCTCTTGATTTTTATGCATAACTTCTACCTCTTTATTCATAGCTTCTACCTCTTTTTTTAAGCTGAAGCAGTTTCCAGTGAGCTCTTTATAATTCTTATTAAGTTGCTTGTAGTTTTTACCAAATTGTTTGAGCACCCTTAAAATCATCGCTTTAAATTCTTTATCTGACAAGTTGCTGTCTTTCATTTCCTGTAGTTCCTTTTCTGGTGATTCCTCTTTTTCTTTCTTTTGGGTGTTGTTTCTTTGTCTCCCCATTTTAGCCTTCTGGTAGCTCTAGACCCGGTGAGGGATGTTTGGATGTGTAGGCAGCTCACTGTATATCAAATAAGGCTACTGTGCCTCCCAGACTGTTTTGTTGCGTGTTGCCTCTTACCTGATGTGGATCCTGGAAGATTGACTACTGGGGGCTGGTATTGGTGTGTCCTGGTAGGTGCTGCTGCTGGATCACGTGGGCCCTTCTGGAGCTGTGTTCCAAGCTGGTCGCTGGTGCCACCTGTAGCTGTGTAGCTCAGGCCCTGCTGGAGCCATGCTCCCTGCCTGCACCCGTGGGTAGGTGTGTTGCACAGGCCTCACTGGAGCCCTGGCTCCCTGCCGATCTTGTGTGCAGCTGGGTTGTACAGGCCCTGTTGGAGCCCCTGCTTCCCGCAGGTCCCATGGGGAGCTGGATCTCACAGTCCCTTCTGGAGACCCAGCTCCACACCTATCTTGTTGGCAGCTGGGTGGCACAGGCCTCTCTGGTGCCGCAGCTCCCGTGGGCAGCTGGATCGCACAGTCCCTTTGGAGACAGGGCTCCATGCCTACCTTGAGGGCAGCTGGGTCGCATAGGCCTCTCCGATGCCCCAGTTCCCTGTAGGTCCTGTGGGCAGCTGGATTGCACTGGTCCCTCTCGGGGCCGGCTCACCACTGCTCTTGTGGGCAGCTGTGTTGCCCAGGCCCCTGTGGAGCCCCAGGTCCTGCCGCTGGCTGCTGGGGAGTGCTGCTGCCCCATGGGGCTCAGCTCCTGCTCAGCCTTTGTATAGTTTTTGGGGATGGGTCTCAGCTGCTGATCTGTGCTTCTGTTGTCTGGGGATGGATGTCTGCTCCCCAGCCTCTGTTGCTGGGGGCATATCTCGACTCTGATTGGGCTGCTACTGTGGGGGATGGTGCTGGGCTCCCGGCCATTTGTGGTTTCCTTAACAGGCACCTTGACAGCTCTGCTACTGTGCACTGGTATGTGTTGACACAGGGTGTCCACTGGTCCGAGGGTGCCAGGTGCACTGGTGGGCTCAGGTTGCTGGGCCCTAGCTGCTCCCACTGCCTCCTCCCAGGGAAGACCCCGGATCTTCCAAGATGGTGGGACCTCCCCATGGTGCAGGGAGAAGCGCCCTGAAGAGCCGCTTACCTTGGTAGCCGGCTGCTCCCCGTCCACAGCACAGGAACCTGCTGCTCTGCGTCTCTGCACTGCAGGAGTTTGGTCGTCCACCTTCACGTCCACTCACACTCTCTCACACACTAGTTCACTCTCTCACACACTCACCCTCCCTCTGGTCCTGCCCGCCACCATCTTTTTTTCCTAGCCTAGGAATTTCACTTTTATTTCTAGTTTGGTGTGTGTGTGTGTGTGTGTGTGTGTGTGTGTGTGTGTGTGTTAATCATGAAAAGGTATTGGAATTTGTCAAATGCTTTTTCTGTGTCTATTGAGATCATTTTCCCCTTTATTCTATTAATATTGTGTTTTATGTTGTCTGATTTTCATGGGTTGAACTAATGTTGCATTCCTGGGATAAAGCCCACTTGTTAATGGTGTATAATTTTTTGAATACGCTGTTGGATTTGGTTTTCTAGCATTTAGTTACATGCTTTTGAGCCTATATTCATAAGTGATTTTTTTTGTGTGTTTTCTTTACTTGTGAAGCCTTTATCTAGCTTTGGTATCTAGGTAATGCTGCCTTCCACAATGAGTTAGGAAGTGTCTCTGTTCCTCTGTGTTTTTTTTTTGTAAATTTAAAAAAGGATTCATGTTAATTCTTTTAGCATTTGAGAGAATTTCCCAAAGAAGTCATCTGATCCTGGACTCGTGTTTGTTGGAAGTTTTTAAGTTAGTAACTTAGTCTTTTAACTTATTACAGGTATTTAGATTTTCTCTTTCTTCTTGAGTCAGTTTGTCTAGTTCATACATTTGTATAAATGTGCCTATTTTACCTAGATTATCTAATTTGTTGGGATTCATTTGTTCACAATATTCTCTGTTCTTATTATTTCTGTGATTCCAATAGTAATTTTCTCTTTCATTCCTGTTTTTAGTGATTTCAGTTTTCTTTTTTGATCAGTCCAGTTAATGTTTGTCAATTTTAGTGGTCATTTAAAATAACCAACTTTTGGCTCCATTGATTCTCACTTTTTCCTATTCTGTATTTCATTTATTTCTTCTCTAACCTCTATTATTTCCTCCCTTTTCCCATCTTTGACTTTAGCTTTCTTTTGTTCCACTCTCATACAGTGGAAGTTTAAGTTATTGATTTGAGATATTTCTTCTTTCTCAATGTAGGTGTTCACAGCTGTAAACTTCCCTCTGAGCACTACTTTCACTGCATCCCATAAGTTTTGGTAAATTGTGTTTTTATTTTTGTCATCTGCAATGTATTTTCTAATTTCCCTTATGAATTCTTCTTTGACTCACTGGTTATTTAGAAGTGTGTTGTTTTATTTATAATTTCACTCCATGCCAGAGAACATACTTTGTATGATTTCAATCTTTAAAAATTTATCAAGACTTGTTTTATGGTCTAACATATGGTCTGTCCCAGAGAATGTTCTATGTACACTTGAAAATAATCTTTGTTTCTACTATTGGTGAAGTGTTCTATAGATGCCTGTTAGGTACAATTAGTGTGTCTTGTTGCTGAAGTCTTTTATTTCCTTATTAGCCTTCTGTCTGAGTTTTCTATCCATTATTAAAAATAAGTATTGAAGTCTCCTGCTCTTATTATGTTGTAGCCTAGTTCATCCTTCAATTCTGTCAAAGTTTGTTTCATATATTTAGAAGCTCTGATGTTTACTGTATAAATTGTTATAATTGTTTTATCTTCTTGGTGAATTGACCTTCTATCAATATATAATGTATTCTCTGTTTTGTGTAACAGTTTTTCACTTACAGCCTCTGTCATCGAATATTAGTAAAGCCATCCCTGATCTAAATTGCTTACTATTTTCCTGGAATATCTTTTTCCACCTTTTCAACTTCTACCTCTATGTGTCCTTAGATCTAAAGTGAGGCTCTTCAAGACAACACATAGTTAGATTTTTAAAAAAATCTATTAATCTTATCTATGTCTTTTGATTGAGGAGCTTTTCACATTTAAAAAAATTATGTTAGGGAAGGAGTTACTATTCCATTTTGTTAATTGATATTTGTATTCTTGTATTTTTTTTTTTTTAACCCTCCTTTCCTTTCCTACTGCCTTCCTTTGGGTTGCATTGACATTTTGTAGTGACATGCTTGGATTCCCTTATTTCCTGTTGTATATATCCTATAGTTATTTTCTTTGTCATTCCATAGGGGTACAGAAAACATCTTAATGTTATTAAAGTATTTTTTAAAAGATTTTTTCTCCTTTATTGATTTTAGAGAGAGAGGAAGTGAGAGGGAGAGAAAGATAGAAACATCAATGAGAGAGAACATTGATTGGCTGCCTCCTGCATGGCCCCACTGGGGATCAGGCCCACAACCTGGGCATGTGTCCTGACCAAGAATTGAACTGGCGACCTCTTGGTGCGTGGGTTGATGCTGAACCACTGAGCCACACTGACTGGACATTACAATATTTTAAAGTGACAACAAGTTAATTTCAATTGCATACAAAACTCTACTGCTTACAGCTCCCCTGCCTTACTTTACACTACTGATATCATAAATTATTTCTTTATACAATGTATAACCATTACAAAAGATTTATTATTATTTTTATTTTTGTCATTGAAATTCTATACAAGAATTAAAAGTGAACTTATGTACCAAAATTACAATAATTCAGGTTACCAAAGTTGTCTATGTATTTACCTTTAGTGGAGAATTTTAGTATAATTTCATGTTGCTTCATCAATTGTCCTCACATTTCAACTTGGAGAATTCCCTTTAGCATTTCTTGCAGAGCATGTCCAGTGGCAATGAACTTTTTCAGCTTTTGGTTATCTTGGAATGTCTTAATTTTTCCTTCATTTTTAAAGGGCTTTTTTTTTTTTTTTTTTTTTTTTGCCATATATAGTATATTTGATTGAGAGGATTTATCCAGCACTTTAAATATATCATCCTACTTTATTCTGACGTGAAAAGTTTATTCTGAGAAATATGCTCATAATCTCATACAAGCTCACATGTATGTTAACAGTTGCTTTGTTGCTGCTTTCTATATTTCCTCTTTGTGATTGACTTTTGATGGCTGGTTTATAATGTGCCTTGATGTGGGTCTCTTTGGGTTTTTCCCGGTTGAAACTTGTTGAGCTGCTTGAATTTGTATGTTTATTTATTTATTCAGATTTGGGGATTTTTCTGCCATTATTTCATCAAACCAACTCTCTACCCCTTTTTCTTACCATTCTCCTCCTGTCACTCCCATAGTAGATATATTTGTGTTTCTGATGGTGTCCCATAAGTCTTTTAGACTCTATTCACATTTTGTTGTTGAAAGTATTGCAGTTGTCCTCCCATTCCCCCCATTGACCCCCTTCTTCCCACTCCCACCCCCTTCCTGCCTTACCCATCCCAATGTCTGTGTCCATTGCATATGCCTACATTCATATCAGTTGTTTGGTTTATCTCTTCCAACTCCTCCCACCTGCTATCCCTCTCAGGTTTGTTAGTCTGTTCCCTACTTCCATGACCCTGGATCACTTTTGGACGAGAGCTTATTTTGTTCATTATGTTCCATAAATAAGTGCGATCATGTGGTACATGTCTTTCTCTGACTGGCTTATTTCACTTAGCATAATACTCTCCAGGTCCCTCCATGTCATCTCAAAGGATAAGAGATCTCTCTTTCTTACAGCTGTATAGTGTTCCATTGTGTAAATGTACCACAGCTTTTTTATCCACTCATCTATTGATGGACACTTGGGCTGTTTCTAGATCTTAGGTATTGTAAATAGTGCTGCAATGAACATAGGGGTGCATATATTCTTTCTGATTGGTGTTTCAGGCTTCTTAGGATCTATTCCAAGAAGTGGGATCACTGGGTCAAATGGCAATTCCATTTTAATTTTTTTGAGAGAACACCATATTGTTTTCCATAGTGACTGCACCAGTCTGCATTCCCACCAGCAGTGTGTTAGAGTACACTTTTCTCCACATCTTGGCAAGCACTTGTTGTTTGAGGATTTGTTGATGGCCACCATACTGGCCATTGTGAGGTGTTATCTCATAGTTATTTTAATTTGCGTCTCTCTGATGATTGGTGATGTTGAGCATTTTTTCATGTGTCTCCTGGCCATTTGTATATCCTGTTTGGAGATGTGTCTATTCAGGTCCTCTGCCCATTTTTAATTAGATTACTTGTCTTCCTTTTGTTGAGTTGTATGAGTACTAGATATATTTTGGATATTAAACCCTTATGCAATGTATCAGTGGCAAATATGTTCTCCCAGAGACTGGGTTCCCCTTTTTTTTATTCTGTTGTTTTTTTTTTTTTGTTTGTTTTTGCCGTGCAGAAGCTTTTTAGTTTGAAGTAGTCGTATTTATTAATTTTTTCCTTTGTTTCTCTTGCCCTAGGCAATGTATCCGTGAAAATTCCGCTACGTATGATGTATGAAATTTTTCTGCCTCCATTTTCTTCTAGGATTTATGGTTTCATGAGATACATTTAAGTCTTTTATACATTTTGAGTTTATTATTGTCTATGGTGTAAGTTGGTGGTATATTTTCATTTTCTTGCAAGTAGCTGTCCAATTTTCCCAGCACTATTTATTGAAGAGATTGTCTTTTCTTCATTGTATGCTCTTGCATTCTTTGTCCAATATTAATTGTACATACTGTCTTGTGTTGATACCTGGGTTCTCTGTTCTGTTCCATTGATGTAAAAATGCCTGTTCTTGTGCCAGTACCAGGCTGTTTTGATTACAATGGCTTTGTAGTATAACTTGATATCTGATATTGTGATCCATCCCACTTTGTTCTTCTATTTCAAGGTTGCTGTGGCTGTTCAGGGTCTTTTATGGTTCCATATAAACTTTTGGATTATTTGTTCTAGTTCTGTGAAATATTTCATTGGCACTTTAATAGGATTGCCTTGAATCTGTAGATTGCTTTGGGTAATATGGACATTTCAATGATGTTGATTTTCCCCATCCATTAACATGGTATATGTTTCCACTTTTTTATATCTTCCTCTATTTCTTTTATCAATGTCCTGTAGTTTTCTGAGAACAGGTCTTTTACCTCCTTGATTAAGTTTATTCCTAGCTATTTTATGTTTTGCTGTTGCAATGGTAAATGGGATTTTTTTTTTTTTTTAGTTTCCCTTTCTGACTGTTCATTATTGGTGTATAAGAATGCCATCGATTTCGGGATGTTAATTTTGTATTGCCCTACTTTGCTAAATTCATTTATTATATCTGGTAGATTTTTGATGGAGTCTTTAGTGTTTTCTATGTATAATATCATGTCATCTGTAAATAATGACAGTTTCACTTCCACCTTTCCCATTTGGATTCCTTTTATTTTTTCTTCTTGTCTAATTGCTGTGGCTAAGACTTCCAGTACTATGTTAAGTAAGAGTGATGAAAGTGGGCACCCCTATCTTGTTCCTGTTCTTAAGGGAAACACTTTTAGTTTTTGCCCATTGAGTATGATGTTTGCTATAGGTTTGTCATATATGGCCTTTATTATGTTGAGATATGGTCCCTCTAGTCCCACTTTGTTGAGCATTTTTTTCAGAAATGGGTGCTGTATTTTGTCAAATGCTTTTTCAGCATCTATTGATATGATCATATGGTTTTTATCTTTCATTTTGTTTATGTGGTGTATCACATTTATTGATTTGCAAATATTGTACCAGCCTTGCATCCCTGGGATGAATCCCACTTGGCCATGGTGAATACTTTTCTTAATGTATTGCTGGATACGATTTGCTAATATTTTGTTGAGGATTTTGGCATCTATGTCCATCAGGGATATTGGCCTTTAGTTTTCTTTCTTTATAGTGTCTTTATCTGGTTTTGGAATTAGGATTATGCTGGCCTCATAAAAAGAGTCATTCTTCTTGAATTTTTTGGAATAGTTTGAGGAGAATGGGTGTTATTTCTTCTTTGAATGTTCAGTAAAACTCCCCTGTGAAGCCATCCGAACCTGCACTTTCATTTGCTGTAACTTTGTTGATTACAGCTTCAATTTCCTTAGTTGTTATTGCTCTGTTCAAGTTTTCTGTCTCTTCCCAGTTTAGTATTGGGAGATCGTGTGATTCTAGAAATTTGTCCATTTTGTCTAGGCTGTCAAATGTGTTGGCGTATAATTGTTTATAGTATTTTTTAACAATCCTTTGTATTTCTGTGGTGTCAGTTGTTATTTCTCTCTTTTCTGATTTTGTTTATTTGAGTCCTCTCTCTTTGTTTCTTGGTGAGTCTGCTTAAAGGTTTATCAATCTTGTTTATCTTTTCAAAGGACCAGCTGTTTGTTTCATTGATCTTTTGAATTGTTTTTTTAGTCTCTATGTTGTTTATTTCTGCTCTGACCTTTATTATTTCTTTCCTTCTACTTGCTCTGGTTTTTTCTTCTTGTTTACTTCGAATTCTTTAAGTTGTAGGGTTATATAGTCTATTAGCAATTTTTATTTTTTCTTGAGGTAGGCCTGTAGTGCCATGAACTTCCCTCTCAGGACTGCTTTCTCTGTGTCCCATAGATTTTGTTTTGTTGGGTCTTAATTTTCATTGATGTCCAGGAAGTTTTTTTACTTCTTCCTTGTTCTCCTTGGTAACCCATTCCTTGTTTAATAACATGCTATTTAGCTTCCTTGTGCTTGAATATTTTTGAGTGTTTTTATTGTAATTAATTTCTAGTTTCATGCTATTGTGATCTGAGAAGATGCTCGATATGATTTTAATCTTCTTGAACTTGTAGAGACTTAGTTTGTGTCCTAACTTAGTTTGTGGTCTGCCTTTGAAAATGTCCCGTATGCACTTGAGAAGAATGAGAATTCTGTACTTTTTGGGTGTAATTCTCTGTAAATATCTATTAAATCCATTTGATCTAGTGCATCATTTAGAGTCTCTGTTTCCTTGTTAAATTTTTGTCTAGAGGATCTATCCAGTGATGTCAGTGGGGTGTTGAAGTCCCCTGCTATAATTGTATTGCTGTTGATTTTTCCTTTGAAGTCCTCCAGAAGTTTTAAAATATATTTTGGTGTTCCTATATTGGGTTCATATATGTTTTCCAAGGTTATATCTTCCTGTTGTACAGATCCTTTTCATATTATGTAGTGGCCTTCTTTTTCTTTTGTTATGACCTTCATTTTGAAGTCTGTTTGATCAGATATGAGTATTTCTACTCCAGCTTTTTTTTCATTTCCATTCACTTGGAATTTTTTTTCATCCCTTCACTTCAACCTATGTGAGTCTTTTGTTGTAAGGTGGGTGTCTTGTAATCAACATATATATGAGTCACGCTTTCTTATCCAATCAGCTACCCTGTGTCTTTTGATTGGAGCACTTAATCCATTTACATTTAAGGTTATTATTGATATATACTTTTTTATTGCCATTTTCGTTTATTATGGTTATATTTCTCTTCCTATTTCTTCTGCTTATTACAACAGTCCTATTAACACTTCTTCCAGTGCTTGTTTGGTGCTAATATATTCCCTTAGCCTTTTTTGGTCTGGTAAGCTCTTTATTTCACCTTCTATTTTGAATGATAGCCTTGCTGGATAGTGTAGTCTTGGATTTAGATCCTGGTTTTTCATTAGCTTAATTACTTCATGCCATTCCTTTCTGGCCTTTAGTGTTTTTGTTGAGAAATCAGCTGATAGCCTTATGGGGGCTCCTTTGTGGGTAACCTGTTGATTTTTTCTTGCTGCCTTTAAGATTCTCTCTTTGTTTTTAGTTTTTGTCATTTTAATTATGATGTGTCTTGGTGTGGGCTTCTTTGGGTTCTTCTTACTTTTAGCTGTCTGTGCTTACTGAACTTGTATGCCTTTTTCCTTCTCCAAGTTAGAAAAGCTTTCTACCACTATTTCTTCAAATATATTCTCTAACCCTTGTTCATTTTCTTCTTCTGGTACTCCTATGATGTGGATGTTTTTATGTTTCATATTGTCCCACAGCTCTCTTAAACGGTGCTCTTGTTTTTTAATTGTTTTTTTCTTTTTGGTTGTCTGATTGAGTGATAGTTCTGCCCAGTCTTCTAATTCGCTGATCCTATCCTTGTTTCATCTAATCTGCTGGTTATTCCTTCCAATGTGTTCTTCATTTCTGCTATGTGATTTTTCATTTCTGCTTGGTGGTTTTTCATTTTCAATTTGTTGATTTTCATTGTTTCTATATCTTTACTCATGCTGTTGAGCTTCCCTTTAATCATTACTCTGAACTCTACCTTTGATCACTTACTTAACTCCATTTCATTTATCCCTTCTTCTGTAGAGTTCTCTTGTTCTTTCATTTGGGATATGTTTCTTTGTTTCACCACTTTGGCTGTCTCAGGAGGGTTTGGAGCCTGCCAAATTTTCCCTGTGAGTTTTGATGTTCCACTGATTGTGGCTCCCTCTGCTGGGTTTGGATGAGTATGGAAGAGACCACACTAAACATCAATGTCTTGTCTTAGTTTCCTGGGTAGAATTGCAGGGCAAGCAAAGATTCAATTATCCCAGAGCTTTTGCCTACAGGCTCACTATTAGTCTCATTTACTTAATGACCCTCGGGTTGTAGCCCTCATCTGAATGAAAAGTCCCACAGGTGGGCAGGGTAAGGGGATTTCCAGCAGACGGGGCAATTGCTTTCCCCTGGGCTAGCTTTGAGAAGAAAATGGTTTCTGCACTGTGAGTTATTGGCTCAGCTCAGGAACCAAGTCCTCAGCCTTCACAGTTCAGTCCCCAGAGTCATGACCCCAAACATTGAGAGCCAGGTCCAAAGCTCAAAGCTTTCAGAGGCTCTTCTCTGCCTACTGGGTGGCAGGTAGCCTCTGGCTGTTAATGAGCCTCAGGTTCCACTTCTTGGAGCCTGGTTGTGTTAAATTCCTGAGGGATTAGCACTTGTTTCTCCCCCAGGCTAAAGCCACTCTGATGGGGCTACTTGACAGAGATGACTACTGAAGAATGGGATGGGGTGGCTCAGCATAGGAACTGAGGCCTCAGCCTCCACAGCTCAGTTCCCAGAACTATGACCCCCAACACTTACAGCCAGGTCCAAAACTCAAAACTTTCAGAGTCTCTTCTCTGCCTACAGGCTTGCAGGTAGTTTCTGGCTGTTAATGAGCCTCAGGTTGCACTTCTCCAGGCCAGGTGGTGTTAAATTGCCAAAGGTGGGCAGTTGCTTCTCCCCTGGGCTAAACCCACTATGGGAAGGGGATCTTTTGAGGGAGATGGCTACTGTTTTGTGACTCAGCTTAGAGCTCCTGATGGCCTCCTTCCCAGCTCTCTCTCCAGTGCCAAAACCCCCGACTCTCCTCACACAGTTCCAGTCCAGTCCACCCTTCCTCTGCTGTATCCCATGGTGAGTGGCTGTAGCTGTAATTTAGTGCACTGGCCCTTCAGGGAAGTGCCAGTGTTCTCTGCACCTCACCCTTGCAGGCAAAACCTCTGCTCTGTTGATTTTCTCAGCCAGGTGTTATGCAGGCGTCTTTCCCTATTCTGCCACTCTGTGCTGGGGAGCCAGCTTGGTGTTTTAATCCCCGAGTTCTCAGAGGGAACTGTTCACATCTAAGACAGCCCTCAGCTGCTGCCTGTGGGCACCCAGCCTGCCCTCTCACATCTCCACAGCTACTACCAGTCTCGATTTGGGGTCCTCTTTACATCCTTGGTTATAAGGGTTCTCTCCAGCTGTTCTTCAGTTGATTTTTCCAGATGACTTGTCTCTATTTTAGTTTTAATTCCAGTTTGGTCCTGTGAGACGGTCTGCATAGCTTCCATTCACTCTTCCACCATTTCCATTCCCTCCTAGACTCTATTCACTTAAAAAAAATTTTTTTTCTTTATTGATTTTAGAGAGAGGGGCAGGGGGAGGGAGAGAGAGATAGAATCATTGATGAGAGAGAACATTGATTGGCCACCTCGTGCATACCCCACACTGGGGACCTGGACCACAACCTGGGCTTGTGCCCTGACTGGAAATCGAACCAGTGGCCTCTTGGTGCATGGGTTGACACTCAACCACTGAGCCGTACCAGCTGGGCTAGACTCAATTCACTTTTAATTATTTGATTTCAAATATCCTGTCTTTGAGTTCATTGATTCTTTCTTCTTCCTGGTCTATTGTGACATTTAATCCCTTTCATGAATTTTTTCAGTTCAGTTATTGTATTTTTCAGCTCCAGAATTTCTATTTGTTTTTTACAAATAGTTTATGTTGCTTTGTTGTTATTCTTATTATATTCATGCATCATTTTCTTGCTTTCACTTAGTTGTCATTCTGTATTCCTTTTAGCTCATTGAGTATCTTAAGATAGTTTTAAAAACTTTTTGTGAGGTAGCTCATAAATCTCTGTTTCTTTAGGGTTGGTTTCTTGAGTTTTACTTTGTTCTTTTGATTGGAATATGTTTCTCTATTCCTTTGTAGGCATTATGGTCTTTTCTTGAGATTTGGGCATTTGAAAAAAGAACCACATCTCCCTGCCTTTACAGACCAGTGTTGTGCAATCAGACAAGCTATAGCTTCAAAGACCTCTAAAGCCTTTCCTAGGCTGTGTCTTCTCTGGGCTGTGTGCATGTTTTCTACTGTCCAATTTCCCTAACATGTTGTCTCTGCTTTTTTCAGAAGCTGATAATCTCTTGCTTCCCCTGATTCTGCCTGTGGAACTGCAGCTCAAATCTGCCACAGTGCTCATCTTGTTTTCAGTGGCTTACAAACTATACCGACAGTCCTGTCAGTGCTCTGAGTAAGGCAAGAGGGAAATCCATGCCTTAGTCAGCCTCCAGACAATCCAGAACACTTGATACATGGTCCACTGTTTCATTATCATCCCAAGGGAGGAGCCCAGTATGGAAGTTTTCCTCCTGTCTCTGCCTCACTATTTCAGGTATGGGGGAGGTTACAGAGAGGCACAATAAAACTGAAATTTCCTATCCATTTCTCTGGAATCCTTGACTTTATGTTGGCCTGGGTTCTATAGCTTCTCAACTTTTCTCTAGAGTTCTCACAAAATTATTCAAGCCCATATATTGTAATTAACCTGGGGCTTCCTAGTCTGTCTTGTGGATATGACTAACAAACTGACTCTGTTTCTTTTTGTCTCTTGAACTCACAACTCTGCCCTTTCACATGTCCCAAAAACTTCAACCTCCAAAATATTCATTCAGGCCACACAGAGCATGACATTTTGTGGAATTTATTAAAGATCTTGGAATTGAATGAAAGGAGTTACATTAAGCACCTAGATGGTTTCCACAATCTCCTGGGCTTCCAGTTTCCATTTTTGTAATCCTTATCAACTCTCTACCTGTATGAAGAAAAAAAATAAATTTCCCTTGTCTTATGCCCACTCTGGCCTATTACTTATATCAAGTATTTATTAAGGAAAATTGATAGAAAAAGAAAAATAGAGCATAGTAAGAGGGGATCAGAGGAGTAAAAGGGAATCTGTAGGTGCTTATTTGAGAAATGCTTCACTGTGAAAGAATTAGTCATGCAACTATATTGTGGAAGAGTATTCCTGGCAATGGAAACAGCTGAGCAAGCAAGCCTGGTATATTTAAGGATCCAGAAAGAAGCCAATTTGGCATGAGTGGAAAGAATGAAGGAGTGAGGTACTGAGATCAGAGAGGGGATGAAGGAATCATGTTGTACCTCATACATACCTCTAAGGCCTTACTTTTACTCTAATTTCTATAAGGGATATGGAAGGGTTGTGAGCAGAGGAGGGACGTGAGGTTTTAGCATGATCCTTCTGAATGCTGCATGGAGAATAGACTGTATGGGACATGGTGGAAGCAGAGAGACCAGTGAGGATGCTATTGTAATGGTTCATATAAGCAATGTTGGTGGTTTTAACCAGGATGTTAACTACAGAACTGGTAAGAAGTGGTCAGATGACAAATATATGTTTTGAACATAGAACCAAAATATTGTTCTGACAGATTGGTTGGATGATGGATGTGGAGAGAAAAAATGAATTCAAGGATAAATAAACTAACAAATAAGTGTAAAGAAAATATTTGAAACGATAACAGTGTTTATATTGGTGTGAAATTTTTTGTTTTTTTTTTCTTTATTTCTTGCTGTATTTTCCAAATTCTAAATAGATGATGAATTGCTTCTATAATCAGAAAAGAGTAAATATATATTTAAAACAATATTAAATCACTTAGTTTTCAAATGTGAGATTGGCAAATTTTAAAAGATAATAGTGTCCAGTGTTGAAGATAATGCAGTAAAACTAACATAACACATAGCTGTAGCACCATAAATTGATTCAGCCATTCTGGAGGGAAATATATTCATGAAAGCCTTAGAAACATTCAAATATTTTCCTCAATAATTCCGCTTTTATGAACTAACAGCAAGAATATAATCAGAGATTTATTTTAATATTTAGGAGCAAAATTATTTATGTTTCATGTGCAATAGTGAAAATTAGAAAACACCTAATTGTCCAATAATGTGTAATTTTTAAAATACATTATGTACAATGTGAATCCACATTTGAATACTTTTATGCTTTTTTTGAACACTATTTTTATAGCCTTAGAGAATGGTAAGAAAAATTACTACCTAAGGAGTGAGATAAGACATCCTTAGGGTTGACTCTTCTCCCACCAAAGTGGCCAGAATGTCATGTGGAGCAGGCAGGGCTACATTAATAGTAATACCTAAGTAGTGACATTGTTCCCTGTGTGAAGAAGAAATGTATAGGCAGAAGGGAGGTGGTCTGCATGGAATCTGTGGCGGGGCCATCCAAGCAGTCGAGAAGATGTGTCCCTTTATGTGAGGCAGTCTATAATAAAGTGACCCAGCTGCTGACAGGAACTGTGGACGTTGTGACCAGATGCATAGAGAATTCTAACCCAAGAATTCCAACCACTGGGATGACCAGCCAAGTTTTCTCACTCTGGTGAAGACTACAAGCCACCCATGACTATTGTCCTTTATTGAGAGGGAAGGTGCACAAGAGCAAACACCAGCCAGTCAAAATGTGTTGGTTAATGTGTTGACTTTTGTTTATACTTTAGTCTCCTGTGAGTTTGACTGTCATGGGTCAGCGTCCCCTGGCTAGAACTTTGCAGAGTTTCCACAACTTGAAACATGTGGACTAACAGGGTCCATAAGGGTGACCAGTCTAAGGAACCATCTGCCTCTCTGAAATAAATCTCTATCAGGGAACAAGTGTTACACCAAATATTTCCTGAGCATCTCCACAGCTTTAGGGCTAAGGAAAAAGAAGACCCTAGGGAAAATGCACTGATGGGGTTGGCAGATACTCAGTGACTACATAAGCCTCTCACTCATGAATTGCCTGTATCCTTCTCCTTTGCCCTTTGTGCAACTCCAGCCCTGGATTCATTCTGTGGGTATTGAGAAAGGAGGTTGAGGAATGGTACATTGCATAAACTAATTACATTAAGCCACAGAGCCAGTAAACCGAAATGCAGAATTTAGGCCCCATGTTCCACTAGTGCTTTCTTGGGGACTGAAGCACCCTCCCCTCTTCAGTTTTAGTGACAGCTTCACCACCCACCTGCCCTGCCCTGTCAACATCTGTCCCAAACAAAGTTTGCGTTCTCTGAGACCTCAGCTCATGCTCTGCATTAAGGAAGACAGAGGTAGAGCCCCCCAGCCCCACCCCTGCTTACTCTGTGTGGCTCCATCCAAGTGTGTGAACTGCACTTTGAGGTTCTCTCCCTGCTTGGACTGTCAGGCCTCTTCCCAGAGAGTGGCACAAATAACCTGCCCCTGAGGCCTTCTTCATGCCCATTGGAGCAGCCTGACCAATCAGGCACTTGTGTGACTGAGCCATGGCAAGCCCTGATTTAGAGTAAATGTTTGCTCTGGTTCCTTCCGGGGATGGGGCTCAATTCCTGGGATAAACTACCAGGCCAGCCTGTCACTAGTAGGGTGAGTTGACTCAGGTCACTCCACTTCTCTGAGCCTGGCTTCTCAATATGCAAAATCGAAGTGCAAGGAGCACTTTAGTGGGGTCCTACCCAAGGACAAGGACACATGTGCTGCTGTACTTCCAGAATGACTGGACAGACAAAGGCAGAAAATGATAGAAATGTGAGGTGTTCCAACTTGAACTGATACTTTCCAAAAATCCAAGGCAGATCTCTGCACGTTTCACATTTGTTCTGGCATCGGCTCCTGCCAAGAGTCTGCATATGAAAGGAAGCTGATGCCAGGAAGGACCACAGCATTTGGTCCCCAAGGGCCAACATCAGTTCTGCCTGGCTGGATGACTTTCCTCATCTGTTGCATAGCAACGTCCCCTGTCAGCTGCCCATTTTTCCTCAGCACTTCCTTTGTAAAGTATCTGCAGTGGGACGTGATCAGACTCAGGAAAGGAGGTCAGAAATACCATTTTATATGCTATCTGCTTCCATATCTGTATCTCCAGTCTTGACTTGGCCTATGAATTCTAGATTCATAATCCAACTGCCGAGACCTCACTTCTCCAACTGAATATGTCTCAAAATATATTCTCAAAATTGACAGGTCTCAAACTGACCTCTTGTAATATATCCTTCTTCTTGCCACCGTCATGTATTCCTTCACTCGATTTCTCCATCTCAGTAAGTACCAACAACATACTCTCAGATTCTCAATCCAGAAACTTATGTCTTCCATCACCACTTCCTTTCCCTCATTTCCTTTCCCATATTCAAGCAATCACCAAATCCAAAATATTCCACTTCAAATATATACCAATTTCTCTCCCTTTCTACCATCCTAGTGTTATCTCTCTAATCTGACCTATTGAAATAGCCTTTTAATTGACTTCCCTGCTTCAAGTCTTTTTCCTACTACAACCAGTTCTTTACACAATAGCTAATCTTAAAAAATGTAAATCATATCATGCCATTTTCCTGCTTAAATTTCTCATGCATAACCAGTGGACATAAACAACAATGCTGGGGGTGGGGGCAGGATAGGGAGGAGGGTGTCTGTGGGGAAAAAGGAGAAACATCTGTAACAAAAATAAATTAATTAAAATTAAAAAAGATTTCTCATTGTCGTCCCATTGCAATTAGTATAAAAGTCATACTTCCTTTCCTGGCCAAGAAGTGCCTTGGGCAGGGCTTTAACCTTCTCCCCATTCTGTTTTCTTCATCTCCATTTACCAGTCACTTCATCAAAATACTATTAATAATAATATCCTTCCATAAAAACTCATGTTTCTCAGCCTCATGCAATTTTTATTGACTTGTAACATGCAATTCTGAATAAAATCCCCATGCTTGCTATAATAATTTAACATGGGGACAAGTAATCTAGTACTACCCCCTCATTCCAACCAGAAAGCCTCATCTAAACACCCTCCATGGAAAAATTTTAGAAACCCTTCTATTCAGTTCCTGGTCTGATATAGTTTATTACTATATTTGTCTGCAGCCTTAGTCCATGCCACTCTTCTTATCTTTTCATTCTCCAGTTACTCTGAACATCTTCAGTTTTCCTCAGGGTCTCTCCATTTCCATTTGTTTTGTCGGTAAAATACCACTACTCACTCTTTACCTAGCTAGCTCTTATGCATCTTGCAGAAATCAACTTAATATCATTTTTTCATAGTGGCTTTCCCTGACTACCTTGACCTATCTAAATTGAGGCTTTGTTACAGATAGTGTGACTCTACATCCCAATATGCCTAAGATAGTACTGTTTTATGCCAGTTGCCTTAGCAAAATAATAAATGGTACCCTCATTTACTCTCAAAAGTGGCACAACTTGGTTGACAAAGTATTTAGTCAACTCTAAAAAGAGATCCAGCATATTCCAAGAAGGGTTCAGAAAAAGGCAGAAGAGAAGAATGATAGGGATGACATAAGAATGGAATAAAAGTTTAAGAGTAAGAAGAGTGGAAGGATATATGAATAAAGAAGAGAAGAGAAAATGAAGGATAATAAAATTTGAGAACGGGGGATGAACGACTAAATATAGAGAAAAGAGAAATGAGCAAACTGAGGAACAAGCAAAAGGACAGGGACAGGAAGAGGAATAATAGCTGAGGTAAAGTTATGTCTCAACTCTAAGTATGTATATTATGGATTCTCAACTCATTGAAGTGCACACATGAAATGATATTCTTTTTTCCTGTAACCGTTCTCTACCTAGCAAAGTTGAAAACATTCTTTTCACTCTTCTGTGGATTGCCCAAATTCCCTAACTTGCTGGTGATTTTAAGTTATTAGATTGATCTCATATTGATATTTATGACATTGTCCCATTTATTTTATAATTTGATTTTTGAACTCAGTTTAAATCTTGAATCTCTTTGCCTATCCCAGGTAATGCTAGATAGACCAGGCTGTGTAGGAAGAGTTAGAGAAGTGAAGGATTGTACATTATTTACCCTTGTCATCCTCCCTTTGAGGCACTTACTTTCTCCTACATGATGTGGTAGGATACAAAAAAAAAAAAAAAAAGGTAGAGAGAAATGAACAAACAGCCCTTTACTAAACTGGGAGAGTTTTTCAGTCTCACTCTATGATTGATGTAACTCCTTTCAAGAGTTTAATGAGAACGGGTTGTAACTGTACCAATGCCTTATTGATGAGGGTCTCACTCCAGTGCAGCTCTCCTAAATTATTGAAAGTTCCTTGGAAAATTTGGTCACCACTCCCCATTGACCTTCAACTGGTAGCTTTTGTAGAGCATCCCTCCAGTATTTGTGCTACACACCCACATACTGTGGCAGCACTAGAAAGACTATAGTCCTTAATCTTAACTTTTCTCAGTCACTGATGCTATGACCGTCCAAAACCCTTCTCTACCAGGCAATTCCCACATGCCATCTTTCCTCAATTTTCTTTCCCACTACTCAGGTAATATAGGATCAGATCAATAAATACATAGGCTAATCAGACATTCAACTGAAGAAGGAAACATTCTTGCAGCAAATCTTGCTTGTTACGAATAATATTGATTTCTAATTGAATTTTGTATTGGCCAAACAAAATATTCCTATTAAATTTTCAATATTTATAAAATCTGTAGTGATGTACACTTTTATTCCTAATATTGGTATTTTGACTTTTCTCTTTGTTCCTTGGCCAATCTTACTAGGAATTTGTAAGTTTTATTAATATTTTCAAAGAAGAAACTTTTGACTTTATTGATTTTCTCTATTGTCAGTTTTCTATTCTAATTGTTTCTGTTCTCCTTATTGTTTTCCTTCCTTGTATTTACTTTGAACTTAATTTATTCTTCTCTTGCCAGCTTTTAAAGATGGAAATTTAAGACTCTCTGCTTTTCCAATAAAACTATAAATTTCCCTGTATGTACTGTTCTAGCTATATCTCACATATTTTGATATGTTGTGATTACATAATATTCAATTTAAAACATCTTCTAATTTCCCTTGTGATTTTGTCTCTGATTAATAGTTTATTTAAGAGTGTGATATTTCATTTATAAAGATTTAGGAACATATCTAGATATCTTCCAGTTATTTTATTGTTATTGATGTCTAATAATTATGTTGTAGCCAGAGAACATACTCTGTAAGGTTTGAAACTTAAAAAAAATATTTTTATTGATTTTTAGAGAGAGAGGAAGGGAGAGGGAGAGAGAGAGAGAAAGAGACAAAGAGAGAGACATTGATGTGAGAGTGCAACATTGATTGACTGCCCTCTGCACGCCCCCTACCAGTGTTCAAGCCCGCACCCCGGGCCTGTGCTCTGACTGGGAATCGAACCAGCAACCTTTCAGTGCATGGGACAATGCCCAATCAACTGAATCACATCGGCCAAGGCAAAGTTTCAAACTTTTGATATTTATAGACAAATATGGATATATGTATATATTCAAAATATGTATGGATATTTTATGGCCCAGAGTATAGTATACCTTGAAATTAATATGAATCTGCAGTTGTTAGGTGCAGTGTTCTATAAAATGCCAATTATATTACCTTGGATGATGCTATTATTGAAGTCTTCTAAATCCTGATGATTCCTTTGTGTCGTTCTTCTATTAATTACTGTGATAAAAATCATAAATTATGATTGTGAATGTGTCTCTTTCTCCCTTTAGAGCTGTCTGAATTTATTTCACGCATTTTGAAACTCTGTTAATAGGGGCACACATATTTAGTATCTTTATTTCATGTAATATTATTTTTCTTGAAGTCTTCTTTGTCTGGTATTTACATGGTCACATCACTGTTATTAATTTTACATTTTGCATAATATACAACTTTCTATACTTTTATTTTCAACCTATTTGTCTATTTATATTTAAGTGCATCACTTGTTTGTCAACAAATATTTGGGTCTTGCTTGGGTCTTCTTATCCTATCTAATAAAATCTGCCTTTTTATTAGAATGTTTAGTCTATTTCTATTTAATGTAATTATGTATATAATTTAGTTTCTCATTTGCTATTTGTTTTCTCTTTGTCCCTATTTGTTTATTATTCCTCTAATTCACATTCCTAATTCACTGAGAATAATCAAGTATTTAAAAATTTTATTTTAATACTTCTATTTTATTTTTAGCTATAAATTTTTGTATTAGTTTTAGTGGCTGCACAAGGGTTACAATATGCATCTTTAACTTATCACAGTCTATTAAAGTTAATATTAGCCACTTTACACAAACATAATAAATTTAAAATGGTATAATTCCATTCTCCCCTCTCCACTGGATGGTTGTAGTCATATATTTTATTTCAACATTTATTATAGACCCCATAATGAATGTTTAAAATTGAACAATTACTCCTTCTTTTATAATTAAGAGAAAATAAAAGTCTTGCTATGATTGAAAACTGAAGCATTAGTGATTTCCAGGTACAGAACCATAAGTCACCAAAAACAAGTGAGTCTAGTAACCCTGAGGTAGCCCTGGCACTTCTCCTGTCATCCAATTGTGAGATTAATAAACAGCTTAGATAATACAGGAGCTAGGAAACATGGAGATGGAAAGAGATGAAGAAGTAGACTCATCCCTTATCTATTCCACATATTGTTCTGCAGGGAACTGATGTCACCTGCCTGGTGACTTGACTTATTTTTGTTTTCTCCATTGCAACCTAACACCTCTCACAGAGCATTTGGCAACCCCAAAGAAACACAAGTGATTTTAAACACAACAAGGCCAGAAGAGATTTACATTAGGTCAGAAGAATCAAACTGGGAGGATTTTAGCTTGGAAAGTTCCTGAAAAAGTTCTCCATGATTGGGGTGTTGCGATATATTCAGTTTCCTCAAAGTGAGACTATTTAAAAGCCAGAGATATAATGTTCCTAAGGAGACAGCCAACACAATAAAGTAAGGAAAACTTCTACTACTTAGCCCCCAACCATGCCCAGAGCAGCACTATGTAATCAGAGGGCTTCCTTTCCTTTCTGACCAAAGAACAGTATCATTCTTCTCTACAGGTTCCAAGATGGACAACCAAGGAACACTGACAATTTAGGCAAGCACCAAACTGTAGCAGCTTTAAGGAAGACAGAGCTATAAAAAATAAAGCATGGGCTAAGACCATTAGGGGAGAATGCATTAGTGACTTGGAAAAGGACAGAGTTTTTGTGTTGCTGTGGGCACCAAGTAAGAAGGGATGGTGACCCTCTGGAGAATGGGGAGAGAGGTGGGGCTACTAGGCCAGTTTGGTCAAAACACAGAAAGTCTTGGAGCTTCCAGTCAAGTAGGTAAATGTGGTACCCGTATCCTTCCACAACCACATCAATATTACAACTAAACTAGAGAACGACCATCATTCAGAATTGCCTGAAATCTGGCTGAATGGAAGTCCTACAACTAGGGAATTAAATAATTTGCCACATTGAGACTGGTAGGAAAGGCAGAGACACAGAATGGGCTGTTCCACACCCATGTGTGGCAGATAAAAATTAGAGGGATAACTTGGCTTTGGAGGTCCCCCCTGAGGAACGAGGGATCCCAGACCCACACTAGGACTTCAGCCCAGGGTTCCAGTGTCAGGAAGAGAATTCCCCATAACTTCTGGCTGTGAAAACCAGCAGAAATTGTGGCTGAGTGAGACGGAGTACTTCTAGTGTCCCAGGTATTCTTCTTCGAGGGTCTGCACACGGACTTATTCTGACTCACTCCCTCTGAGCTCCAGTGCTGGGGCAGCAGCTCAAAAGGTGCCAGAGACATTCAGGAACTAAATTGTCTGGCATCAGGGTGATGGCTGGAGAAGAATCTTTATCCCAGACAGAAGTGCTGGCAGAGACCATTATTCCTTTGCTGAGCCCTCCCCTGACAGAGCCAGCAGGCAGGTACCATATCTGAGCCTCCATCAACCTGTCTCACACTGTTCCTCCTGCCCTGGTGATTCCCTGAGACCCCATACCACCCAACTTGTGGCCTAGCCAAGCCATTTCCAGTGGTGTTTCCATTCAACTGGCCTGTGTTAGCTCATGTTGTGGATTTCCTCTCAAACTGTCAGCATCTGGCTTCAACATGCTCTGTACCTCTTGGTAAGTGGCCTAGACAAGCCATTTCCAGTGGTGTTTCCATACAACTGGCCTGTCTTAGCTCATGTTGTGGATTTCCTCTCAAACTGTCAGCATCTGGCTTCAACATGCTCTGTACCTCTTGGTAAGTGGCCTCAGGCCCAACACTAGCAGTAGCCAGTCTTGGTTCACAGCTTGGCCTCTCCTGGGCACCTCCAAACCCAGCAAAAGTACCAGCCATCTTCAGATTGCTTTATAGCTCATGTGGGATGGCACTGGGCAGGGCACAAGTGGTGGATGACTTTGGCCTGAACCTCCTGGGAGGCTCCAGAGTCAGTGCACCTGGTAGGCAGTTCCAGAACATGCCAAAGCACCACCAGCCTCCTTCACAAGGGACACACTCAAAGGGTGGACTCAACAGGCACCAGAGCCCCATTGAAGTGAGTCCTGCTCTGTGGGGTCAGCCCCTACACAGCAGCTCCTCCACAGTGGTTGCAGCAAGTCCTCTCAGCAGACTGGCCTGGGGGTGAATTCCTCCCATTAATATGGCAACAGCAATCAAGGCTCAACTACAACAAGAGGGTGCACACAGCCCACATGAAGGTTCAACTGGAGTGCCTCACTTGGGTGACTAGGGAGGCTGTGCCCCTGGGCCCTACAAGATACCTACCATATAAGGCCGCTCTACCAAGACTGGAAGACATAGCAACTGTACTAGAAACAAACACAGAGAGGCAGCCAAAATGAGGAGACAAAGAAACATGTCACAAGTGAAAGAATATAACAAAACTCCAGAAAAAATCTAAACAAAATGGAGACAAGCAATCTACCAGATGCAGAGTTCAAAACATTGGTCATAAGGATGCTTGGTGAACTTAGGGGAAAAGTGGAGGTACTTAGTGAGAACTTCAATAAAGAGATAGGAAATCTAAAAATGGAGATAGAAAACATAAAAAAGAACCAGTCAGAAATGAAAAATACATTAACTGAAACGAAGAATACATTACAGTAGAGTAGATAAAGCAGAAGATCAAACCATCTATTTGGAATATAAGGAAGCAGAAAACAATCAGGACAGCAAAAAGAAAAAAGAATAAAAAAAATGAGGATAGTGTAAGGAGCCTCTGGGACAATTTTTCAAGCATACCAACATTTGCACCATGAAGGTACTGGAAGGAGAACAGACAGAGCAAGGAATTGAAAACCTATTTGAAAAAATAATGATGGAAAACTCTCCTAAGCTGGTGAAGGAAATAGACATACCAGTCAAGGAAGTGCAGAGACTCCCAAATAATATGAACCCAAAGAGGCACACACCAAGACACATCATAATTTAAATGCCAAAGGTGAAAGACAAAAAGAAACGCTTAAAAGCAACAAGGGAAAAGCAGATAGTTACCTACAAGGGAGCTCCCATAAGACTGTCAGCTGATTTCTCAAGAGAAACTTTGCAGGCCAGAAGGGGTTGGCATGAAATATTCAAAGTTATGAAAAGCAACGGCCTACAACCAAGATTACTCTACCCAGCAAGGCTGTCATTTAAAATTGAAAAAATCAAGAGCTTTCCAAATATTAAAGGGTCTTCTTTAAGAAGAAGAGAAAAATAAAAAATAAGAAAGATGAATAATAAAATGGCAATAAATACATATCTATAAACAAAATTAAATACATTTGCATTTAAATGCAAATAAATTAAATGCTCCAATCAAAAGACACAGACAGGGTAGCTGAATGGATAAGAAAACAAGACCCATATATATGCTGAGTGAAAGTAAAAGGATACAAAAAGATATTTCTTAAAAGTGGAAATGAAAAAAATAGCTGGGGTAGCAATACTTATATCAGACAAAATAGACTTTAAAACAAAAGCTATAACAAGAGACAAAAAAGACCCAGTAATTCCACTTCTGAGTATTTATTTGAAGAAACACAAAACACGAATTCGAAAAGACATATGCATCCATATGTTCAATGCAGCATTATTTACAATAGCCAAGATATGGAAGCAATCTAAGTGTCCATTAATAGATGAGTGGATAAAGAAGAAGTGGTGCATATGTACAATGGAATATGGTGCAGACATAAAGAAGAATGAATTCTTGCCATCTACAAAAACATGGAGGTACCTAGAGGCTATTGTGCTGAGTAAAATAAGTCAGACAGAGAAAGAAAAATGTCAGGTGAATTCACTTACATTTATAATCTAAAACACAAAATAAATGAATAAGCAGAACAGAAACAGGTACATAGATACAGAGCACATTTTTGCAGTTGCCAGATTGGAGGGAGTTTATGGGGATGGGTAAAAAAGGTGAAAAGATTTATTTTGTATCCTACCACTTTACAGAATTCATTTATCAGTTCTCATAGTTTTTTGGTGGAATCTTTAGGGTTCTTTATATACAGGATCATATCATCTGCAAATAATGACAGTTTTGCTTCTTCCTTTCCAATTTGGATGCCATTTATTCCTTCTTATCTGATTGCTGTAGCTAGGACTTCCAGTACTATGTTGAATGAATGATGAAAGTAGACATCCCTGTCTTGTTTCTGATCTTAAGGGAAATGCTTTTAGTTTTTGCCCACTGAGTATGATGTTGGCTCTGGGTATATCATATATGACCTTTATTATGTTGAGGTAGGTTCCCTCTATTCTCACTTTGCTGAGAGTTTTTATCATAAATGGGTGCTGGATTATACTAAATGTTTTTTCTGTGTATAGTGATATGATCATGTGATTTTCCCCCTTTATTTTGTTATGTAATGTATCTAGAAGTCAGTTGCATTTTATACACCAATAATGAACTATCAAAAAGGGAGACTAAGAATACAATCCCATTTATAACTGCATCAGAAAAAAAAAAATAGCCCGGTCAGTGTGGCTCAGTGGTTGAGCGTTAACCCATGCACCAAGAGGTTGCTGGTTCAATTCCCGGTCAGGGCACATGCCCGGGATGTGGGCTCAATCCCCAGTAGAGGGTGTGCATGAGGCAGCCGATCAGTGTTTCTCTTTCATTGATGTTTCTATCTATCTCTCCCTTCTCCCTTATTCCCTCTCTAAAAACAACAACAACAACAACAACAACAAAAAACACCTTGGAATAAGCTTAATCAAGAATGTAAAAGAACTGTACTCAGAAAATTATAAGACGCTGCAGAAATAAACTAAAGAAGATGCAAATAAGTGGAAACATATACCATGTTTATGGACAGGAAGAATTAATATTATTAAAATGTCCATACTACCCAAAGCAATCTATAGATTCAATGCAATTCTTATCAAGATACCAATGGTGTATTTCACAGAGCTAGAACAAATATTCAAAAATTTTATATGGAACCATGAACAACCCCAAATAGCAATAGCAATCTTGAGAAAGAAGAACAACAGAGGAATTGTGCTAACTGATATAAAATTATACTACAAGGCCATAGTAATCAAAACAGAATGGTACTGACATAAAAACAGACATATAGATCAATGGAAGAGAATAGAGAGTCTGGAAATAAACCCATGCCTTTATGGTCAATTAATATTTGACAAAGGAGGCAAGAACATACAATGAGGTAAAGATAGCCTATTCAATAAATGGTGGTGGAAAAAGTGGACAGATATATGCAAAAAATAAAACTAGACCACCTTCTTACACCATACACAAGAATAAACTCAAAGTGGATTAAATACTTAAATGTTAGACTTGAAACCATAAAAATTCTAGAAGAAAACATAAGCAGTAAAATCTTGACATTTCTTGTAGCAATATTTTTTCTGATATATCTCCTTGGGGAAAGGGAACAAACAAACAAAATAAACAAATGAAACTACATCGAACTAAAAGTTTTTGGACAGCAAAGGAAACCATCAACAAAATGAAAAGACAAACCACTGAATGGGAGAACATATTCACTAATGATACAATTGATAAGGGGTTAATATCCAAAATTTATAAAGAACTTATACAACTCAACACCAAAAGAAACAACAACAATCCAATTAAAAAATTGGCAAAGGACCTGAATAGATACTTCTTTAAAGAGGTCAATAGACATAAAAAGATGCTCAATGTCACCAATCATCAGAGAAATGCAAATTAAAACACAATGAGATATCACCTCACACCTGTCAGAATGGTGAGGATGTGGAGAAAAGGGAACCCTTGTGCACTGTTGGTGGGAATGCAGATTGGTGCAGCCACTGTGGAAAGCAATATGGAGTTACCTCAAAAAATTAAAAATGGAACTGCCTTATGACCCAGTGATTTCACTTCTGTGAATTTATCCAAAGAAACCTAAAACACTAATTTGAAAGAATATATGCGCCCCTATGTTCATTGCAGTTATTTGCAATAGCCAAGATTTGGAAGTAGCCCAACTGCCCATCAGTAGATCAGTGGATAAAACAGCTTTGGTACCTTTACACAATGGAATACTACTTGACCATAAAAACGAAAGAAATCTTACCCTTTGCAACAGCATGGATGGACTTGGAGATTGTTCTACTGAGTGAAATAAGCCAGAGAAAGACAGGTACCATATGATTTTGCATATATGTGGAATCTAATGAGCAAAATAAACTAACAAAGTGGAGACAGTCTCATGGATACAGAGAACAGACTGACAGCTGTTGTGGGGACAGGGTGGGGACTGGGTGAGATGGATGAAGGGTTAAGCAAAGGAAAAAAAGAAATACTCGTGGACACAGACAACAGTGTGATGATTGCCAAAGGGAAGGGGAGCGGGGTGAGGTAGAAGAGGGTAAAGGGGGAATAAATGGTGATGAACAGAGACTCAACTTTGGGTGGTAAACACACAATACAATATATAGATGATGTATTGTAGAATTGTATACCTGAAACCTACAAAATTTTATTAACCAATGTCACCCCCAGAAATTCAATTAAAAATAAAAAAAGACAAGCAAACAAATTAAAAAGGTGAAAAGATTACAAATCATAAATTAGAAGTTACAGAATACTCATGGGGATATAAAGTACAGCATAGGGAATATAATCAATAATATTGTAATAATTGTGTCTGGTATCAGATGGATACTAAATTTATCTGGGTGATCACTTTGTAACTTATATAAATGTCTAATCACTAGGTTATACACCTAAAACTTTTTAATATTGTATGTCAACTGTAATTGAAAAATTAAAAATATTAAAAAATAAAAAACCTAGAAAGTCTTTAAAAGTCTTAAGCCATGATGTTTTATCTTTATCCTGTAGGTGATAGTTGAAAGAATTTTAAGAGGGGTATTTTTGCAAAACTCTTGCTAGCAGCAATTACAGGGAATGAACAAAAGTAGTTAAGGCATCCTCTCTCATGTAATGAATAGCATAAACTCTTGCATTTGTTATTGTTAAAAAGTTTCTCTTGGGTATATTTTGAATATTTTAAGATTAAATATCTATTCTCCTTTCTGGGAAACTGGGATGTTATCTAATTCTTTATCTTAGCAAAATATTCACACTGATATTTTTAATTCATTAGATAAAAATAAATCTACTAAATAAGGAACATTCAAGAGCAATGAAAATGTTAGTTCCCTGATACATATAAATATTATGAACTATGACAGTTAAACAACAAGGTAATCTTGGTTCAAAGCAGTAAGATGGTGTTATATATTTCTCAAGTTACATCTTGTGTTATAATTCACTATAAGACAGAATTGTTTACATGGGATGATGAGTCTTTTAGCCAAGACATTCAGTATTCAGATGAACTGAAATGGGAAAGTTCCTCCCATTTTGAAACTACTCTATAGTATCAACCTTAACTTTGTCATGACATCTTTCATTCTCCTTTCCTGAAAATGTATTAGGGAGTAATTAGTGTATGACCATTCCACTAGGGCTCAATTTGAGTGATGGCACCATGTGGTATGGGTGAGGTCTCACTAGTGGATTTATTTTGGAACACAGAGGAATGCGACTTTACAAGAGCCTTTGGGAACAGAGAATTGATTTTCCAATGGTGAAGACACTGCTGTGGAACATGCAGTTTAGATGGATTATAGAGACTATAGAGCAGACTCCACCTGCTCATGTGGCGGCATATTTGGCAACTGATCATCAAGCAGAAATTTATCTCATCCCATTTTGACTATGCTTATATTAATAGTGGATATGAGCCTATAATTGTGAGATTATTGTGCAAGGGAAAATATATATTATAAACTGGTAACAATTCTGCAGGATAAAATTTAAAATATATGGCTTAGTGATAGATGAAAGGCATTCTCAATATGTTTTTTTTTATTTGAAGGCAATTATAAAATGCGAGGTACATAAAATAGCATTGTGTGCAAGGAAAAACAATGATTAGTTAGATATGTGGGAGTAGTTACTGAAGATGAACTGAAGTATCCAATGTTAACTGTAATCGAGATAGCTGAGAAACAGCAGAAACCAGTAAGTTAGCCTGGGATACATTTGTCCGTTTGGACAATCCAAATGTCAAGGTCAAAGGACTGAGAGATAAAATGATGTCCAAATGAGTCAATATTCTTATTGTGAGAACAGATTAAGCACCAGAATTTGGGAGGCCTTGACCAGTCTTCCTATCCTGGTACTAAATTCAGTCAAAGATAGGACAAAAACAGAAAACTACATAAATAAGTTTCATGAAAGTAGATGAAAAAATGATCCACAAAGAATTAGCAAATTAATTCCAGAGATGTATAAAAAGAATTATACACTATGACCAAGTAGGATTTATTTCAGGTATGCAAGACCAGTGCAATATTCTGAAATCAATCAATGTAATTTACCATATAAAAACAAAACAAAAAACAAAAGAAGAGAAAGTGATGTAGGCAAGATGATGAACTAAGACTGTCTAGGTACTCATTTCTCTACAGAAACAACGAATAACCCCAAATATATAAACCAAAATAGCTGGTATCCCCAAACCAGAGCATTAGAGCCTGGAGGAGGAACCAGCATAACATCTGGCAGTGAAATCAGTGGGGACTATGTCTGCTGGGAAGAGGAGGGAATCTGCTAGAACTAAAGGTGCTAAAGGGTTATCACACAGGAACTCGCTCTTAGTCACTCACCCTGGGCTCTGGTAGAGGGAAGGTGACTCAGGGCATATGGAAGCTATAAAGAGAAGATCTGGGTGGCATGGCTCCAGAGGGAGATCTGGAGAGTCGGCTACTGAGGTCTGGGTCCTGAGTCAACATCTCACACTGCCCTCAGATGCCATCTTGCAGGGTCAAAAACTCCTATTCTTGCAGCACCAGCTGGGGGAGTGCACAAACTGGGTCCTCCAAATATTGGCGACAGCACCCTGCTAAACTGGAGTCCGGCTGAAAGGACTGTTGGCTGTGCCCAGCAGGGACATGTGGTGCACTCATTTTCTGGAGAAGCTGTAGGCAGACTCTCAGACAGTCATTGAACTGTGTGGCTCTGAAATGGGCCAATCTTTCCCACTCCTGAGGGTTAGGCAGGTACCATCCCCAATGGAAGTTTCCTTTGTCAGGGTCTCTGGCGGCATGGCTGTGGAGCTAAGGGGAGGCATGCAGCTTGCTCCCCTTCAGTGGGCCTGCACCACTCTCAACAGAGCACTGCTTTGATCTGCATTCCCAAATCCCACTGGCCAGGTGCTGCTGAGCTCAGTTCTCTGGGAGGAAGGGGGCACAGATCAGATCTGGGACCTTAGGCACGACCCCCCTCAGAGCCTCCCATCAGGCTCTCTGGCAGTGAGGCTGTGGAGCTAGGGGAAAGCTTGCAGCTCACCCCCTTCCAGAAGGCCAGTACCACCCCTGACAGAGGGATATCTTGACTTGTTTCCCCAAGTCCCTCTGGCCTCATCCTGCTGGGCTCAGTTCCATGGGAGGAGTGGGTGGGGGGTGGGGTGGGGTGGGGAAGTAGGGAGCAAAGATTGGAGGTGGGACCTTTGGAGTGAGGCTCTCTCTGGGACTCTGAAAGCCCAGCTGCAGAGCTAGGGGTAGGCCTGCAGCTTGCTCTCTTCCCCCACCAGCGCCACCCCCAACTGAAGACTGCCTTGATGTTTCTTTTTAAAGCAAAGAAAATGTTTTTATTCTTTGATATATAAAACCAAGAAACTTTAACATGTAATACAATATTGTTTGCTTTTTAAAGAAAATGGCAGAAGTATAGACCCCGGTAGAAAAATAAACTCCAGCAGCTATTCCAACAAGTTTGTAACTCCTAAAATTCTGAATAGCATACAAATCTGAGTAAACTTCTTTTTTTTTTCTTTAAAAAAATCATTCACTCCAGGCTCATGTGGCTCAGTTAATTAAGCATTGTCCCAAGCACCAAAAGGTCACAGGTTTGATTCCAGTTAGGGCACATGCCTGTCTTGATCCTCAGTAGTGGGTATGCAGGAGGCAGCCAATCCATGTTTCTTCCTCACATCCATGTCTCTATCTCTCTCTCCCTTTCTTGCTCTCTAAAAAAGTCAATAAAAAAATTCACATTTGTTTAACAACTTAAAACATGATAAGAAATATAACTTTCTTTCTTGGTAACTGACCCAGTTATTCAACAAGATACTCTTGAGCCAGCAATAACTTGATAAAAGAACATTTCCTTTGTGGTAGTAAGTTAGCATTAGAGATTTGGTTCTATAATATTTGTCATAGTAAAACAAACAAACAAACAAACAAAAAAACAAAAAAAACTTCTGACTGCTGGGGCACCAAACAAGATGCTCATACAGTTCACTGGAGCTCATAAAATTTGAACTGTGTACACTCTCACTAGCACCTCAAAGAGGGGGTGTCTTTGGCCTTCCTTGTGCCTAGGGAAAAAAATGGATAGAGAGACTGGCATTCAAATAAAAAATCAAACATAAGCACAGGGAACAACTACTCAATAAAAGCTATTTCTAAACAATAAATAATTTCTGCACAAAGAAAAAGAATTTGCTTTTCACTTAACAAATTCAGGAAAAATGAAAACAGTGAGATACAGTTTTCCATTATCAGCCTGACATCCATGAAGTCAGGACAGTTCTGCCACCAACCCTTTGGTGCTGTTCTCTCTTTCCCTGCTTTTCTCCCTCCCTCCATTCCTTCCTCTCCCCCACCCAACCCAACTCTCTCACCTCCACCCCACTTCACTCCACCCCCAAGATTCTGTCCATTCTCAAGGTCACACACAGTTTGCATACATACATACAAACATACTTGATGTGTTTTTATAAGTCCTGCTGGGCTCAGTTCCACGGGGTGGGTGTGGGAGGGTGGGAGGGTGACTCCGCTCAGAGCTGGGACATATTTGGAGTGCATCTTACTCAGAGGCTTCAGTCCGGGACTCAAACGGGCATGATACAGAGCTAAGGGGAGGAGTGCAGCTCACCTCCTCCCACAGTCCATCCAGTGCCACCCCAATGGAAGGCTTTCTTGTCTGTTTGTTCAAGTCCCAGTGGCCCTGTCCTGCCGAACTTGCTCCTGCAGTGGGGACAACTGGCTGCACCCAAACCGAACCTGTGGTATGCTCCTCCTGGGCAAGCTAGAGTTGCAGCCTCTGGCATAGACTGAGTGGTATGATTCTGGAATAGGGGCCACATTCTCCCCATTGAGTGCCTGACCACACTGCTCTTGAGTAGGGGACCCATTAGCCTTGTCCTCCCAATGCAATCACCTGGCACTACCGAGCTTGAGCCCTGTGGAAGGGTCAGTGGGCATAGCCAGCTTTGGCCTACTCTACAGGCTTCTTTCACAAGACTATGGAGGAAGTTTAGGCAACCTCAGGGTGGGGTGGAGCAGTCAAAAGATGGATGCTGACCTCAGGGAGCCTTGGACTTTTATTGATCTGCCCCTAGCTCAGGGCTGCAGGAAGTGATCCAGATCCTGGTACACAGATTGGCCCCTCCCCTACATGCCCAGGCCCAACAGATCAGCTACAAACAGAATAGCACTGTAGCTCCAGACGGGTAGCCCAAGGCACTGGAGCTCTGGCCAAGGGGGCTTAAAACCAACACAAACAGTGATGGGCTTTAAACCACACCAGAGTTCGACCCAACTAGCCACATGAATAGCACAGCCAGAGAGGGACTGCAGCAGACAGATACCAGACTCTGCTGGGAACAACTCTTCCTGGGGTGGTGGGGCAGCCCCTGAACAGTGACTCATACTGTTAATGAGGTCTATCCCTATACTCAGCCATCCTGAGGATTAACTCTACCCATGAATGGGCTAACAGCATTCAAGACTCAATGATAACAGTAGAGGGCGCATAAACCACACAAAAATCATTTCTGGAGCACCTAGGTCAGGTGATCTAGAAGATTGTGCAACTAAGACCCACAAGGCACCTACATCAGAAAGCCTTCATAACAAGACTGAGAGTCATAGCAGATCTATCTAATACACAGAGACAAACACAAAAAAGGCAGACAAAATGGGAAGACAAAAATATATGCCCCAAATGAAAGAACAAGAGAAATCTCCAGAAAAAGAACTAAATGAAATGAAAGCAACCAAAATATCACTGAATTGTACACTATAAAACTGAAATTTATTGCATGTGAGTTATAATTTAGTGAGTTATCAACCTGCAATTACCATATCACTCAGAAATTCCACTCAAGTATTTGTCCAAAGAATTGGAAATTTAAGCTCATGCAAAAACCTGTACCTGGATGTTCATAGCATCATTATTTATAATAGCCAAAAATTGGGCATGACTCTGGTGTTCTTCAATGGGTGAATGGGTAAACATATTGTGGTGCATCCACACCATGGAACACTACTAAGCAGTAAAAAGGAGCAAGCATGAATGAATCTTAAGAGTATTATGCTGAGTTTATATATATAAAAAATAACCTATCTGCAAATCTTACATATTTTATGAGAATCTACAGTTATCTCAATATCAAAAGGTTTAATTTAAGAATTCACTGATACAGGGAGGAAGAAAAAATGGTGGTGGAGTGAATGGAAGTTACACTGTCTCCCAGGACCAAACTGGAATTACAACTAAAAGAAAAGTCATCTGGAATAACCAGCTGAAGACCAGCTGGAGAGAACCCTTGTAACCAGTGACATAAGAAGAGCCCAAATCAAGGCTGGTAGGAGGTGCGGAGGCATGAGAGGGCTGACTGGACTCCCACAAGCAGCATCTGGGGGCTATCTTAGCTGTGAGAAGTTCCCCCTGAGAAGTCTGGGGTTTAAACCCCAATCTGGGCTCCTCAGCACAGAGTGGTGGAACAGGGAAAGGTGCCCACATAACGCCTGGCTGTGAAAAACACCAGAGCAGAGGTCCTGTCTAGCAGGGAGAGGTGCTGAGAACACCGGCACCCACCCGAAGGGCCAGAGCACTATATTTCAGTTATAGCCACTCATCTTGGGCTACAGCAGAGGGAGGGCTGACTGGACTGGAACTGCATCAGGAGTCGGGGGTTCGTGGAGCTGGGGAGAGAACTGGGAAGGCGGCTGCCTGGGCCCTTGTGCTGAGCCATTAATTCATGCTGCAGAAACCATTTTCCTCAAGCAGAGTTTTCCCATCAAAGCAACTATAGCCCCAGGGTGGAGGGGGGAATCAACTGCCCCATCCGTTGGAATTTTACCCCACCCACTGGGCTCATTAACTGTCAGAGACTACCAACAAGTCTGCAGGCAGGGACAAGTTTCTGGATACTTTGAGCCTTGGGCTGGATGTGCGGTTGTTGGGTTTTGTGGCTCAGGGGACTGAGCTGTGAAGGTTGCGGCCTGGCTTCCTGTGCTGAGCCATTAACCCACACTACAGAAACGATTTTCTTTTTCAGGCAGTTTTCCCATCAAAGCAGCTATAGCTTGGGGCGGGGGGGAGAGCAACTGCCTCACCCATTGGAATTTTTATTTTTTAATCCTAACCCGAGGACATTTTTCTATTTATCTTCAGATAGAGTGGGAGGAAGGGAGAGAAAGAGAAATATTGACATGAGAGGGACACATCAACTGGTTGCCTCCCACATGACCTTGACCAGGGCTGAGGACGGACTGCACGTGAGGTACGTGCCCTTGACTGGAATTGAACTGTGACTTATTGGTCAAGGCCAATGCTCTAACTGCTAGGCCAAACTGGCCAGGGCAACCCATTGGAATTTTAACCTGCTCACCGGAAGGAGTTTTCACATAGCACAGAAATGCAACCTGAGGCTCATTAACTGTCAGAGAATATCAGCCAGTTTTCAGGCAGAGACAAGTCTCTGGGCACTTTGAGTCTTGGGCCTGGTTCTCAGTCATTGGGCATTGAGGCTCTGGGGACCAAGTTCTGAAGGCTGCAGCCTGGGTCCCTGTGCTGTGCCATTAACCCACACTGCAGAAACCATTTTCTTTTTCAGGCAGAGTTTTCCCATCAAAGCAGCTATAGCCCAGGTGGCGGGGAGCAACTGCCCCACTCATTGGAAATCCTCTCACCCTGCCCACCAGGGGGAGCTTACATCCAGTTGAAGACTACAAGCTGAGGCTCATTAAGTAATTGAGACTAACAGTCAGCTTGCAGGCAGAGACATAGCTCTGGGATATTTGATTTTTTTGCCTGGCCTATGACTCTACCCTAGAGAGTAAGACCAGACATTGGTGTTCAGCTTGGTCCCTTCCATACACATTCAAACCCAGCAGAGGGATCCACAGTGGAACATTGATATCCACAGGGAGATTTAGGCAGGCTCCAAACCCTGCTGAGACAGCGAAAATGGTGAAGCAAAGAAACAAGTCCCAAATGAAAGAACAAGAGAATTTTCCAGAAAAAGGGCTAAATGAAATGGAGAAAAGCAAGTTATCATACACAGAGTTCAGAGTAATGATTATAAAGATGCTCAACAACATGAGAAAAGATATAGAAACAATGAAAAATGACCAACTGGAAATCAAGAATGACATAGCAGAAATAAAGAACACATTGGAAGGAATAGTGAGCAGATGAGAGAGAGCCAAGGATCAGACCAACAAATTAGAAAACAAGGTAGAAAAAACCACTCAGAGAACCAAAAACAAAAACACAAAAAACACAGTTAAAAAACAGGACAGTTTAAGAGAGCTGTGGGACATTATGAAATGTAACAACATGCACATCATAAGAGTACCAGAAGAAGAAGGAAGTGAACACGGGTTAGAGAAACCGTTTGAAGAAATAGCAGCAGAAAACGTCCCTAACTTGTTGAAGGAAAAAGGCATACAAGTTCAGGAAGCACAGTGAGTCCCAAGCAAGAAGAACCCAAAGAGGCCCACACCAAGACGCATCATAATTAAAATGCCAGAAATGAAGACAAAGAGAAATTCTTAAAGGCAGCAGGAGAAAAGCAACAGTTTACCTACAAAGGAGCTCCCACAAGGCTGTCAGATGATTTCTCAACAGAAATACTACAGGCTAGAAGGGAATGGCATGAAGTATTCAAAATAATGAAAAATAAGGATCTGAATCCAAGACTACTCTATCTACCAAGGCTATCATTTAAAATAGAAAGTGAAATAACTAGCTACCCAGACAAAAAAAAGCTAAAGGAATATATTACCACCAAACCAGTACTGCAAGAAATGTTAAAGGGACTGCTGTAATAAGCAGAAGAAATCTATATAGAGAAACATAGGCATAATAAATAAAAATGGAAATAAATAAGTACATATCAACAACGACCTTAAATGTAAATGGATTAAATGCTCCAGTCAAAAGACATAGGATAGCTGAATGGATAAGAAATTATGACCTATATATATGCTGTCTACAAGGGACACACCTCAGAACCAAAGACACACAGGATGAAAATGAAGGGATGGAAAAAATTTTTTCAAGCAAATGGGGGAAAAAAAAAGCTAGGGTAGCAATACTCATATCTGATAAAACAGATTTCAAAATGAAGGCCATAACAAGAGACAAACAAGGTCAACAAGGTCACCACATAATACTAAAGGGATCAATCCAACAAGAAGATATGACCTTGGTAAACATATATGTACCCTATATAGGAGCATCAAAATATATATTAAAACTTCTGGAGGACTTCAAAGGAGAAATCAACAGCAATACAATTATAGCAGGGGACTTCAACACCTCGCTGACATCACTGGATAGATCCTCTAAACAACAACAAAAAATAACAAGGAAACAGAGACCCTAAATGATGCACTAGATCAGATGGATTTAGTTGATATTTACAGAGAATTACACCCCAAGAGTGCAGAATTCACATTCTTCTCAAGTGCACATGGAACATTCTCAAAGACAGACCACATGTTAGGACACAAACCAAGTCTCTACAAGTTCAAGAAGATTGAAATCATATCAAGCATCTTCTCATAACACAATGGCATGAAACTAGAAATTAATTACAATAAAAACACTTAAAATCACTCAAACACATGGAGGCCAAATAGCATGTTACTAAACAATGAATGGGTTACCAAGGAGATCAAGGAAGAAATAAAAAACTTCCTGGAATCAATGAAAATGAAGACACAACACAAATTCTATGGGACATAGTAAAAGCAGTCCTGAGAGGGAAGTTCATAGCATTACAGGACTACCTCAAGAAACAGGAAACTTTTCTAATAGACTATGTAATCCTGCAACTTAAAGAACGAGAAAGTGTACAAAAAGAAAAACACAGAGCAAGTAGAAGCAAAAAAAATAGTAAAGGTCAGAGCGGAAATAAATGATGTAGAGTCTTAAAAAACAATAAAAAGATCAATGAAACCAAGAGCGGATTCTTTGAAAAGATAAATAAGTTTGATGAACCTTTAGCCAGACTCACCAAGAAACAAAGAGAGAGGACCCAAATAATCAAAATCAGAAACAAAAGAGAAGTAACAACTGACATCACAGAAATACAAAGGATTGTTAGAAAATACTATGAACAACCATAAGCCAACAAATTGGACAACCTAGGCGAAATGGACAAATTCCTAGAATCATACAAACTTTCAAAACTCAACAGACAAACAAGGTCAGAGTGAGAAAACCTGAATAGACCAATAACAACTAAGGAAATTGAAGCAGTAATCAGTAAACTCCCGGTCAACAAAAGCCTGGAACTGGATGGCTTCACAGGGAAATTTTACCAAACATTCAAAGAACTAACACATATTCTCAAAGTATTCCAAAAAATTCAAAAGGAAGGAAGACATCCAGGCTCTTTTCATGAGGCCAGCATAATCCCAATCCCCAAAACAGACAAAGACACTACAAAGAAAAAAAATTACAGGCCAATATCCCTGATGAATATAGATGCCAAAATCCTTAAAAAATATTAACAAATTGAATCCAGCAATATTTTTAAAAATTATTCACCACGACCAAGTGGGATTAATTCCAGGGATGCAAGGCTGGTACAATATTCGCAAATCAATAATTGTGATACACTGCATAAGCAAAATGAAAGATAAAATTATATTATCATATCAATAGATGATGAAAAAGCATTTGACAAAATCCAGCTCCCATTTTTTTTATAAAAATGTTCAGCAAAGTGGGAATAGAGGGATCATATCTCAACATAATAAAGGCCACATATGACAAGCCTACAACCAACATCATACTCAATTGCCAAAAAATAAAAATATTTCCCTTATGAACAGGAACAAGACAGGGATGTCCACTTTTGCTATTTTTGTTCAACATAGTAATGGAAGACTTAACCACAGTGATCAGACAGATAGAAAAAATAAAAGGCATCTAAATTGGAAAGGAGGAAGTGAAACTGTCATTATTTGAAGATGACATGGTATCGTGCATAGAGAACCCTAAGGACTCCATTAAAAAACTACTAGATTTAATACATGAATGCGGCAAAGTAGCAGGATACAAAATTAACATCCAGAAATCGAAGGCATTCTTGTACACCAGTAACGAACACTCAGAAAGGGAAACCAAAAAGAAATCCCATTTACCTTTGCAACAAAAATTTAAGATACCTAGGAGTAAACTTAACCAAGGAGGTAAAAGACTTGTTCTCAGAAAACTACAGGACATAGAAAAAAAACAACAGAGGACGATATAAAAAAGTGGAAACATATACCATGTTCATGGTTTGGAAGAATCAACATCATTAAAATGTCCATACTACCCAAAGCTATCTACAGATTCAATGCAATCCCTATTAAAATATCAATGGCATATTTCACAGATCTAGAACAAATAGATACTCCAAAAGTTTATATGGAATCAAAAAAGACACCGAATAACCACAGGAATCTTGAAAAAGTTGGAGGGATTACAATACCAGATACCAAGTTTTACTATAAAGCCATTGTAATCATAACAGCCTGGTACTGGCACAAGAATAGGCAGATAGATCAATGGAACAGAACAGAGAATCCAGAAATTGACTTGAGACAATATGCACAATTAATATTCAACAAAGGAAGCAAGAGCATACAATGGAGAAAAGACAGTCTCTTCAATAAATGGTTTGGGAGAGTTACATTTTTATTTCACAAGTTAATAGAAACATGTATCCGTGAATTTTTAAAGTTTATCTTTATTGTTGAGGCTATTACAGTTATCTCCCATTTTCCCCCCATTGCCCCTCTTCATGCAAAAAAAAATGAAACTAGACCAACAACTTACACCATAAACACAAAAAAACTTATAATGGATAAGAGACTTAAATATAAGTCATGAAACCATAAAAATCCTAGAAGAAAATGTAGGCAGCAAAATCTCAGACATCACATGTAGCAGAATTTTCACTGATACATTGCCTAGGGCAAGAGAAACAAAGGAAAAATAAATAAATGGTATATCATCAAACTAAGAAACTTCTGCATGGCAAAAGAAACTGGCATCAAAATGAAAAGGGAACTCACTCTTTAGGAGAACATATTTGCCAATGATACATTGGAGAAGGAGTTAATATCCAAAATATATAAAGTACTCATGCAGCTTAACAAAAGGAAGACAAATAATCCAATTTAAAATGGGCAGGGGACCTGAATGGACACTACTCCAAACAGGACATAGAAATGGCCAAGAGACATGAAAAAATGCTCAACGTCACTAATCATCAAAGAGATACAAATTAAAATGACTATAAGGTATCACCTCTCACCTGCCGGAATGGCTGCCATCAATAGTTCAGCAAACAAGTGCTGGCAAGAATGTGGAGAAAAGGGAACTATAGTACATTTCTGCTGGGAATGCAGACTGCTACAGCCACCATGGAAAAGGGTATGAAATTTCCTCAAAAAAATAAAAATCAAACTGCTGTTTGATCCAGTGATCCTACTTCTAGGAATATATTGTAAGAATCCCGAAACACCAACCAGAAAGAAAACATGCACCCCTATGTTCAAAGCAGCGCTATTTACAATAGCTAAGATCTGGAAACAGCCCAAGTAAATGAGTAGATAAAAAAGCTGTGGTACATTTACACAATGGAATACTTTGCAACTGTAAAAAAGAAGGATTTCTTACCCTTTGAGACAGCATGGAGGGACCTGGAGAGTATTTTGCTAAGTAAAATAAGCCAGTCAGAGAAAGACAAGTATCACCTCATCTCACTTATATGTGGAATTCAATGAACAAAATAAACTGATGAACAAAATAGGCCCAGAGGCATGGATCCATGGTCCAAACTGAGGGATTTCAGAGGCAGGGGGGCAGGAGGAGTGGGCAGAGAACAACCAAAGAACTTACATGCATATATGCACAACCCATGGACACAGTATGGTGAAGGCTTGGGGTGGGGCAGGAACCGGGTTAAGAGAGGCAATGGGGGAAAATGGGAGATATCTGTAAGAGCCTCAACAACAAAGATAAATAAATTTAAAAAATTCACTGATACCTGTTTCTATTAACTTGTGAAATAAAAATGTAAATTAGTATACGTGTAGCTAGAAGGAGACCTTGACAGAAATGAATTTGACAACAAACGGCTTATACCCTACATTTTATTCAGGTCCAAAAGGAATAAATTTACTTTTGAGACTATCATAAAATAAATGGAAGTGAAACAAAAAAGAGGAGAAATTTGTTTAAATCTTTCTTTAACGTAAGAGATATTAGTTCCTGAAAGAGTTCTGTCAGTTTGAACAATAAAATATTTTCATAAAGATGGGTTTAAAGCCACTGGATATCAATTTTATGCTGGTGCTCGATGTTTCTAAATTTATTGTGCATACAAAGATTGAACCGGGGCTGTGGAACACTGTGCATGCTTTCACAGCATTCTGTGCCCTCTGGCTTGCCCCTCTGATTAGTGCTATTATATACTTAGACCAGTGTTGAATAGCTTCCATCTGCTTTATTTGGGGCCACAATTCAGGTGGCATACATTTTTAAATTTATTTTTTAAATCATCATAGGTTAAAATCTATTTTCCCTTTGGCCTTGTAAATTTTACCACATTCACTCATTTATATAACTACTGCACAGTCAGGATAGTTTCATAATTTCAACCTTGTAATGGATAAGAGACTTAAATATAAGTCATGAAATTTGACATAGCGGACTGGATAATTCTTTGTTGTGGGAGCCTGTTCTGTGCATTGTAGGATGCTTAGAAACGTCCCTGGCCTCTGTTCATGAGGTGCCAGCAGCAGCCCTCTCCAGTTGTGACGACCAAAATTATCTGGAGTTGTTGCTAAATGGTCCCTTGGGAGGAGACAAAATTTCCCCCATTTATGAACCACTGCTTTACAGTCCCACTCTCTCCACCGCCCTTGTCCTGACAATGATCACTATGTGTTCTACATCACTGTACTTTTATCTTTTTGTTCTTTTAACATATAAAAAGAAAAATACATTATGTAACTCTTTGAGACTGGCTCCTTTGCTAAGCATGCTTTTGAGATTCATCCAAGTTATCACATCTATCAATAGTTCACTTTTTTATTGCTGAAGTATGTTCCATTTTTTGGCTATACCCAAGATTTTTAATAAATTTACCTGTTGAAGGACATTTGACTGGCTTCCAGATTTTGAAGATTTTGAATAGAGCTGGTAGAAACATTTATATATCGGTTTCTGTTTATATAAACTCATTTGTCAAGAGTAAATACCCAGAAGAGTGATTGTTGGGTTACATAGCAAATGTATGTTTAACTTTATAAGAAACTTCCAAAGCATTTTCAAAATTGCTTTTACTATTTTGCATTCCCATCAACAATATATAAGACTTTCAGTTGTTCCATATCTTCTCCAGCATATGGTTTTTAATTAAAATTTTAAAAACTTTTTAGTTTAAAATAATTATACATTCACAGGAAGTTGCAAAGAAATAGCACTGTGTACCCCTTGATCAATTTCCCCCAACCTATAGTACAATATCAAAATGAGGAGAGTGACACTGACCCAGTATGTGTACAATTATATGACATTTTGTCACATGTGCAGATTTCTGTAACCACCATGACAATCAACATACAAAACTGTTCCATCACCGCAAAGATCTCCATCATGCAATCTATGAGAGATTCAGTTTTCGCATTCTTGACATTGTAGGAGAGTAGTGGTGTCTCATCGTGGTTTTAATTGGCATTTACCCAGAGGTTAATGATGTTCCATATCTTTTTATGTTCTTATTTGTCATCTATGTATTGTCTTTGTTGAAATGTATGTTCAAATTTCTTGCCCATTTTTAGATGTTTTTGTTTTCTTAGTATTTAATTTTGAGGGTTTTAAATATCATAGACATAGACAATATATGGTAGTTACCACCAGAGGAAAATGGAGGTAAGGGTAATAAAGGGGGTCACATATATGATGACGAAAGGAGATTTGACTTTGGGTGGTAAACAGTGCAATATACAGATGATATATTAGACAATTATACACTTGAAATATATATAATTTTATTAACCAATGTCATGCGAATAAATTTAACTTTAAAAAGTCAGCACATAAATATATATTCTGGACACAAGCCCTTTGTTGAATATGGGATTTATATATTTTTTCCCACTCTATAATCTGGCTTTTAACTCTCTTTTTTTTAATCCTCACCCAAGGATATTTTTCTATTTATCTTTAGATTGAGTGGGAAGGAGAGAGAGGGAGAGAAAGAGAGAGAGAGAGAAACATCAATGTGAGAGGTACACATGGACTGGTTGCCTTCCACCAGGGCCGGGGCCGAACCGCAACCGAGGTACGTGCCTTTGGCTGGAATCAAACCCGAGACTCATTGATCCGCAGGCCGACTCTCTACCGCTGGGCCAAACCAGCTAGGGCTGGCTTTTAACTTTCTTAACAGTGTCCTTTGCAAAGAAAAAATTTTCATTTTAATGAAGTCCAATTTATCAAATTTTCTTTTATAAATTATGCTTTTGCTGTTATATCTAAGACCTGTTTGCCTAATCTAAGCAACAGATAATTTACCCCATTTTCTATAATTGTACATTTATATTTATGAACTATTTTGAATTAAGTATTGCATAAGGTGAGTAGTTTTTATTCAAGTTTCAATTTTTTTTGCATATGGATATTCACTTGTTCCAACATCATTTGTTGAAAATACTGTGCTGAACTCTACTTACTTGTTTTGCACTGTTGTTAAAAGCAAATGGCCATATTTGTATATTTCTCAATGTCTTAAATCTCTATATATTTGCCAGTACCACACTGTCTTGGTTACTATGCCAAGTGGTTCTCAATGGGAGATGATATTGCTCCCAGGAAACATTTAGAAATATCTCGAAACACTTTGGTTATCACAATTGGAAGAGGGGGTTGCTACTGAAATCTAGTATAGCATCCAGGGATTGCAATAAACATCCTACAATTCACAGGATAGCCCCCCACAACAACGAGTTACCTTGCCAAAATGTCAATGGTACTGATTGAGAAACCCTGCTTTCTTTATATATATAGTCATTCTTAAAATTAGATTGTCTTATTCCTCTAACTTGATTCTTTGTTCAAAATTATTTTAGATATTCGAATCCCTTTCCATATTAATTTAGAATCAGCTTGTCGATATATCTACAAAATATTCTGTTGAAATTTTGATAGGAATTGCATTAAACCTATAGACCGATTTGAGAAGAAATAATATCTTTATTATGTTGACCTTCCAATTCACGAATACAGTATGTCTCGCCATTAATTTAGATTTTCTTTGATCCCTTTCAGTGGTGTTTTGTTTTTCTCAGTGCACAGGTCCTGTACATGTTTTGCACCTATGTGCACCAGTCAGGGTTCCACTACAGAAACAGAACCAGAAGAGATGTGTTGCAAGGAATTGGCTTATATGATTGTGTTTGTTGGCTAAGTCCAAAATCCATAGGAATGGGTTGGTAGAAATAGCAGGCTGGAACTCTCAACACAAAATGAAACTGTAGTCCACAGGGAAAATTTCTTCTTCTTCAGAAAAGCCTCAGTCCTGCTGTTAAAGTCTTCCAACTGATTGCATTAGATCCACCAAGATTATCTAGCATAATTTTTCATATTTAAACTGATTATAGACTTTAATCACATATACAAAATATCTTCACAGCAAAACTTGGATTAGTAATTGATTGAATAACTGGGACTATAACCTAGCACTTTGATACATAAAACTGCCTATGTACTTTTTTTGGGGGGGGGCTAATATCTATGGTACTTTTCAAATTTTTCCAATTATACATTGCTAGCATATAGAAATAGGATTGATTTTTGTATGTTGACATTATAACCCACAACCTTGATCATTTCATATGGTAGTTATAGTTTAATTATTTTATTTGTTTTTAAAATAATTAATTGATATTTTCTACACAGAATTGGGGATGGTTTTGTTTTTTCCTTTACAATCTGTGTACCTTTCATTTATTTTATTGCCTTATTGTGCTGTTTTAGGACTTACAGTATGATGTTGAAAAGGAATGGTGAGAATGGACATCCTTGCTTTATACCAGACCTTGGGGGAAAGAATTAAGTCTTTCATCTTTAAGTATGATGTTCGCTGCAGATTTTTTGCAGATGTCCTTTACAAAGTGAAGTAAGTTCTATTCTACTCTTTGTTTGCTGAGCGTTCTTAATATAAATGGATGTTGAATTTTTTCAAGCATTATTTTCTGCATATATTAATATGATAATGTTTGCTTTTCTTCTTTAGGCACTTATTATGGTGGATTACACTGACTGATTTTTCTAATATGGAGTCAAATTTTATTCTTTTTTTAAAAATCACAAATAGGATTTTTTATTCTTTGTCACCATTAAATGTCTGAATTTTAAACAGATTCTTGGACTGGGGGCTCATATCCATCAGCTCGTTCCACTTTAGCACCTGTCTCACCCCCAGTAGCTTTTCCAGAACTGCTACCTTCACCATGAAGCTCCATGAGTTTTCCCAATTCAAACTTGGGCTTCTTCAGCATTTTGACTTTTCTAACAAAGACATCATGGAGTGGATAAATAGATGGGCAAGCCTTTTCTATGTCTTTTCCAATGCTATCTGGAATCAATTTATTGACCACTTCTTTCAAGTCATTTGTCTGCACCTCTCGGGTCATGATTTCCATCATCTTATTCCGGATTTGGCGGACCTGTTGATGCTGAGCATAAGAGGTCTTCCGAATCCGATTGTTGTGTTTTTTTAGTAAAACCAACACAGAACAGACAAAGCAAATAACCATCGGTAGTCTTGACATCAACATGAGCTTCAATCATCGTCTGCCATTTTTTACCATGGACCACATCTTGTCACGGGTAAGATCCATGCCATGGAAATTAGTCAGGCAGTTTTTACCCTGAAATCTTCAGTAATTAGCTTGGATTTTCTAAATGTAACTTCATCATTCTGCAGATCAGCTAGGCTCACTTCAAAAACATGACCCTTGAGACCATTGGATGCGATTTTGGTTCCTTGAGTTCTCGTGACCAGTGTGTTTTCCCAATATTTCTTATACTGAACATAGCTGGTGCTTTCACATCATACCAATCTTTCTTAGAAAATGAAATCACTTTCTTCTTGGCTCCCTTTTTGCTGCCTTTCATAAGGCGCTTGTTCTTGCCCACCGCCATGGTGCTGCAGAGAGAGCCAAAAGGACGGAAGTCGCCAAATTTTATTCTTATAATAAACCCTAGTCGGTTCTGGTATATTATTCTTTAGATTTGATTGGCTAATATTTTATTGAGGTTATTTGTGTCTATGCTTATGAGGAACATTGGTAAGCTGTTGTCTATTTTTTTTAGAATGGCCACTTTTTGTTTTTTGTGTCAATGCAATACTGACCTCATAAAGGTGTTCCTTCCTTTTCTATTTTCTGCTATGTGTTGTGTAAGACTGGTGTTATTTCTTCTTTAAATGTTTAATAGAACCCTCCTGAGAACAATTTGGATGAAGAGATTTATTTTTCACAGTATATAACTATGAATCCAACTCCTTAATAGTATGGAACTACTCTGGATTATTTAGTTTTTTTAATTAAATGTATTGAGGTGACAATGGTTAATAAAGTTATATAGGTTTCAGGGGTACAGTTTTATAATACATCATATGTATATTGAATCATCTTCAATAGGTTTTAATAATTGTTTGTTTTAAGGAATTGCCCTATTTCATCTAAGTGTTTTAATTTATGTCTTCAAGTTTGTAGTATTTCCTTACTATTTAGGCTCTGTAGTAAAATACTCTCTTTTATTCCAGCTATTGGTTGTTTTTTTTTTTCTCACCAGACTCGCTAGAGGGTTATTACTTTTAATAATGTTCTAAAAGAATGAAGTTGTACCCAGCTGGTGTGGCTCAGTGGTTGAGCATTGACCCATGCACCAAGAGGTTGCTGGTTCGATTTCCTTTCAGGGCACATGCCCAGGTTGTGGGCCAAATCCCCAATGGGGGGCATGCAGGAGGCAGCCAATCGATGTTCTCTCTCATTGATGTTTCTATCTCTCTCTTCCTCTCTCTAAAATCAATAAAAAAATTAAATAAATAAAAGAATAAAGTTGTGACTTCATTGGTTTTCTCTATTGTTTCTCTTTTCAAATTCATTTATTTCTGCTCTTATCATTACTATTTATTTCCTTGTGCTTACCTTGGGTTTATTTTGGGCCATATATTTTGTCCATCTTTTATTGTTTTCTACTTTCTTTTGGATTGCTTGAATATATTTATAATTCTATTTTATCACCTAGTTTAACTTTTTGCTAATTTCTTTGGTTTGTTATTTTAGTGGCTGAATGTGGGCTGGAATTATGGCAAATACTATTTTGGCCAATTGATCAAAATGAGCACTATCTAATGAACAAAATAGATCCAGAGACATGGAAGTAGGGAACAGACTGACAAACCTCAGAGGAAGGGAGGGGGGCATGGGAAGAGATAAACCAAATAACTTATATGCATATATGATGCATAACCATTGGACACAGACAACAGTGGTGAAGGTAGTGGGGGATGGAAGTGAGGGAAAAAAGGAGGGACATCAGTAATACTTTCAACAATAAAGATAAGTTTAAAAAATTAACACTATCTGTGATAAGTCATGTTGATAGTATGCATTCTTGATATACTATATTGGAAAATCCACTTCATCTCTGAGTTCTTCCTCTCCAAAATATATAACCGTAGTGTTCCATTGAACTCTAGTCTACCAATGGTAGTGTCCTTGGTTAGGAATGGCTGCTGCACTTGTCCAGGGACACATCACTTTTAGTGAGCTCCACAGACATTTCTGCCACCAAGATCCCTATTTATAGCTGTTCCAGCTCTTGTGGATCTTAAGATGATTGCAGGATGCACTTCAGCAAGAACCCATTGGGGAATGTAAGAAACAAGATTTATTACTCATGGGTTCTGGAAGGTACATGGAATACCCAAGGACCATACAGTGAAGTCATGCGTAGAGGAAGAGAGAGAGCATGGAACTAGGGCTCTGCCTTTATTAGAGTCCCAGGGTGGGGTATCTAGAGTTTCATGGGTTCACTCTTTATTGGTGAATTTAAAACATAAGGGCAGGAATTATGGCACAAGAAGGGAGAAGTGGGATCACTCAAGCAGTCAGTTATCTAAGTTACTCGGGGCTTCTGAAAGGGAGACCTTCATGGGTGGGAGCAGCATAATTCCTTATCCGGTTGTTTTGCTAGTAGCAGTGTCAAATTGTGGGCAATGCATTTACTTAAGATGGATGTCTTTTTATTTTTTTTAAAATTAGGAATAGATTTTTATTCTTTTTATGGTTATAAAAATATCTGTTAGTACATGAAACTGCAAATAAATATATTTTAAAACAGTAAGAAAATAAAATCACCCGTAATCTTCTACTTAGAAATACCTTGATAAATACCTTTTCATATATTTAATGCACATATAACTACATGTATTATTAAAACAGGCCCCTACTTTTCACCTAGTAAATAGAGCATGGATTCCTTCCTTGACAATAGATATAGGCATCATTATCTTTCTTTTTCATTTTTAATAGAATTTATTGGGGTGACATTGGTTGATACAATTATTTCAGTTTCAAGTATACAGTTCTATAATACATCATCCTCATTTTCCATAGTAGATATACAGTAACATTTCCTTTTTGTTTGAAAGGATATAGACCTAGTTTTATTTATTTTTTAAATTAATTAATTTATTTTTGTTACAGATGTTTCTCTTTTTTCCCCCACTGACAGCCTCCTCCCAACCCTACCCTCCCTTACAGTATTGTTGTCTATATCCATTGGTTATGCATATATGCATATAAGTTCTTTGGTTTATCTCTTCCCTTCCTGTCCCACTCTATTCCTCTGAGGTTTGTCAGCCTGATCCCTACTTCTGTGTCTCTGGGTCTATTTTGTTCATCAGCTTATTTTGTTCATTATATTCCACAAATAAACGAGATCATGTGATATTTTTTGTTCTCTGATTGGCTTATTTTGCTTAGCATGATATTCTCCAGGTCCCTCCATGTTGTCTCAAAGGATAAGAGATCTTTCTTTCTTACAGCTGCATAGTATTCCATTGTGTATATGTACCACAGCTTTTATAAGATGGATGTCTTTTTAAATGGACACCTCAGCAATCAAAAGCTTAATGTCAGGCACTTACACTACATTTAAAAAATTTAATGTTAGGAATTTTCACTACTTATAGTTTAACCATGAGAAAAGCATTAGGCAAACAAAAATTGAGGGACATTCTATAAAATATCTGGCCAGTACTCTTCCAAACTGTCAAGATCATCAACATCAAGTGTGAAAAACTGTCACAAACCAGAGTAGGCTGAGACATGACAACCAATTAAGATGTGACATCCTGGATGGAATTCTAAAATAGAAAAAAGACATAGAGAGAAGTAATAAAATCTGAATAAAGTGTACAGTTTCATTAAAAAAATGGTGCATCAAAGTTGATTCCTTAGTTGTGAGAAGTGTACTAAAGTAATGTAAGATGTTAATAATAAAAGAATCTGGGTAACAGATATATGGAAATTCTCTGTACTGTCATTATAACTTTTCTGTAACTCTAAACTTTTCTAAAATAAAAAATGTATTTAAAAATAAAAGTGATCATACATCTGATAAGGGATTAATATTCAGAATACATAGAGAACTCCTAAAACCTAATAATGAAAAAACAAACAACCCTATTCAAAATGGACAAAGGACTTGAATAGACATTTCTCCAAATAAGATATACAAACAATCAATACGCACATGAAAAGATGCTCAACATTACTAATCATTAGGGAAATGAAAATTTGCAAATATTTTCTCTGTGAGTTACATTTTTTAATTTTAATTTTTATCTTTATTGCTAAAAGTATTACAGATGTCCCCTCTTTTATTCCCCCATTAACTCCCTCCTCCCTGCTCTCTGTGAGTTACATTTTCATGCTCTTGCTTTAATGCACAAAAGTTTTAAATTTTTATGAAGTCCAATTTATCTATTTTCTCTTGTTGTCTGTGCTTTTATTGTCATATAAAATAAATAATATCCAATGGTAAAACTGTAAAGCACCTTTGGAAAGTGGTTTGGTGTTTCCTCAAAAAGTTAAATGTAGAATTGCCACATGATCAGCAATTATGCCTCTAGGTATATTCCAAAAAAATTGAAAACAGAGACTCAAAGACATATTTGTATATAAATTTCCATAACAACATTATTCCCAATAGCCAATATGGAAACACCCCAAATTTCCATCAACAGATGAATGGATAAACAAATGTGGTATACAGACACAATGGAGTATTATTCAGCCACAAAAAGGAATAAAATACTGATATATGCTATGATATTGATGAACCTTCAAAATATGATAAGTTAAATAATCCAGATACAAGAATTGTGTTGTTATAGTACTGTATTATTCCACTTTTGTGAGTACCTATAACAGACAAAGTCATAGAAACAGAAAGGAAAATAGGTTATGCAGTGCTGGGGGAGGGGAGAAACTGGAGTTATTGTTGAATTGGTACAGAGTTTTTGTTTGGGATGATGAAAAACAATTTAAATATACTTAATGCCACTGAATTGTACACTTAAAATGGTTAAGATGGAAAATCTTATGTGTATTTTACTTTTATAAAAAATAAAAATTAAAAAATTTAAATTAAAAAATAAAAATTAAAAAATCTCATTCCTCAGTGAAGGAATGAGAAATCACCAGGATGTTGAGATACTAAGGCTCCTGATCGTCCTTCTTCTTATAGACACACTAAATATACAACCACACATGGATCAATTCCCTCAGAAATCCAGAAGTTAGTTGAATGACTCCTACACATTGGACAACTGAGAAAAAAACCTATATTAATATGGGTAGGAAGACTAAGACACACTCTAGCTATAAGTTCCACTCCCATCACATTGCTTTACAATCAAGAGGGAACCCCAACTCCTGTTTTATTTCTGAGGAGTGAAGTGTTTGTATCATACACATAGTGCCCAACTTTTAAGGCTGCTACCAGAGGGACAGTCTTCCAAATCACCTAGCTCTGAGAGTCAATGAGACTCAATATTTAGTAGTCATGTAGAATCATAATAAAGAAGCAGTTGTTAAATGGGCAAGTGAACATGTCTCACAGCTATTCTCCCCCAAGACTCAGCACTGAAGCAGAAAAAATGACAGTCTCTCAGTTTTTCCTTTGAATGGGGTATGCCTACATACTTTTCTAGCTGCAGCCTGAGGGTCCAACTTCTAATCAGCCTGCATCTGAAAGCTGATTGAGATCCTTCCAGAAACCTGAAGGAACCAGTGAGCACATTCCCCACTTTATTCCTTCAGCTCACTCCAACAATAAAACTAAGTTAGCTTCTTCCTGGAAGAAGCTTAACTCCACATCTAGCACCTCAACTTTTATAGCTGTCACCCAAGGAATGAGCCCTCAGATCACCTAGCTTTGATAGCCAATGGGCTTGGCATTCATGAGAATCACAGTACCATAATAAACAAAAAAGCAGTTTTTAAATTGTACTTCCTACAGCTGTATCCCTGAGCTCAGTACAGAGAGAACAGGAAAAATATCCTTCCCCTAGTTTTTCTCCCTGGAAGAAGTTTGACTGCATATTTTACCAGCTGTTGCCTGAGGATTGGTTTTCTAATCAGCCTATGTGTGGGAACTGATTGGAATCCTTCCAGAAAGAGCTGGTGGTCATTTCCCCCACCTTATTCCACTGACTCATTCCAACAGTAAATCCAAATCTTCAGCTATTACCTGGAAGGAACTTGTCCATACATCTAGTATTGTATCTATTATATCTCCATCTGAGGAATGAGCTCCCAAATCACATATCTCTGGTTTCTGATGGAGCTTGGCATTCATGAGTTCCCTGGGAATACACACACACAAAAAAATGCTTCTATATAGGTGCATAAGCACTCCAGTGATTATTGTCTCTGATTCAGTAAAGTGAGTAGACACAAACACCCAACTCCTGGTTTCTCCCATAAGGGCCAGACTGCATATCTAAGATTCTGACTTTCCCACCTGCAACCTGAAGGCCAAGCTTCCAATTAGCTTGCACCAGGTGGCCAAAGGGGCAGTCCATTAGTAGTCCTTTGGGAATGTGAACAGAAGTGTGGGTATTTTCAAGAACTTGGGACATTGATGGGTCTGGGACACTGATGGGTCTTCACATATTCTAATCTACTGGGAACCATGTAGAACAAAGGTAGTGTCTTGGACAAACAGAAAGGATTGAAAGCCTAGAAGCTCATGCTGGGCTGACTGATGAGGTTCACTTTCTAAATAAGACCAGTCTGTCAAGACAGATAGGTAGCTGTTTTATCTGATGCACAGAAACCAACTCAGAGATTCAAGGATAATTAAGAAGCAGGAGAATGTGTTCCAAGAAAAAGAATGAACTGACTCTCCAGAATCAAGCTTAACAAAATGGAGATAAGTGATTTACCAGACAAAGTTCAAAACATTGGTCATAAATATGCTAACCAAGGTCAGGAAAACAATGGATGAACAAAGTGAGTTTTCAGCAAAGAGTTGGAAAATATTAAAAAGTACCAAACAGAAATTATAGAACTGAAATACAATAACTAAACTGAAAATTCAATTGAAGGGTTCAACATCAGATTAGATCAAGTAAAGAAAGGATTAGTAAACCCAAAGACAGAGAAGTAGAAATCTTCCAATCAGAGGAGCAAAAAGAATGGAAAAGAGTAAAAATAGCTTAAGGGGCTTATGAGACATCATCAAATGAATTAATATATGAATTATAGATATCCCAGGAGAAGAGAAAGAGAAAGCAGCAGAAAACTTATTCAAACCTGTGTGTGTGTGGGGGGGAAACAGACGTTCAGATCCAGGAAACCCAAAGAATAATAAAAAATATAAATATATATAACAAAAAATATGCCTCATGCTGAGATACATTTTAGTTAAATTGTCCAAAGTTAAAGATAAAAAGAGAATCTTAGAATCCCCTCAAGAAAAGTGACTTATTACACACAAAAATCTTGCCTGGCCGGTTTGGCTCAGAGGTTAGAGCGTTGGCCAGTAGACCAATGAGTCACAGGTTTGATTCCAGTCAAGGGTTTCAGTTCATACCTGGCCCTGGACGGGTCATGTGGGAGGGAAGCAACCAGTCGATCGATCACATCGATGTTTTTCTCTCTCTCTCTTTCTCTTTCCCTCCCTTCCACTCTATCTGATGATAAATAGAACAGGGTAGACCCAGAGATGTGGAAGTAGGGTATAAACTGACACCCCTCAGAAGAGGGGGTGGGGGGTAGGGAAGAGATAAACCACAGAACTTATGCTCATGTATGCATAAGTGATGGACATGGACAACAAAGCTGGGGACAGGGTGGGGGGAGGGGGAGGAGGGTGTCAATGGGGAAAAAAGGAGAAACATCTGTAAGAATAAAACATTATGGCTTGTAAAAAAAATAATAATAAATGGAAGTATTTATATTGAAAAAAAAAGAAAAAAAAAGAAAAATATCCTCGGGTGAGGAATAAAAAAAAATCTTGCAGGTCACAAAGACATCAGATAATATATACAAAGTGCTGAAGGGAAAAATGCCAAGCAAGAATATTCTTTTCATGAAAGTTGTCCTTCAGAATTGAAGGAAAGATAAAGATTTTCCCAAACAAAAATTGAAAGAGTTCATCACCACTAAACCAGCCTTACAAGATAAGTGAAAGGAAGTTCTTCAAGCTGAAATGAAAGGATGCTAATTAGTATCATGAAAACATATGAAAGTGTAAACTCACTGGTAAAGGTATATATATAGTTAAATTCAGAATATTCTAATATTGCAATGGTGATGTGTAAATCACTTATAACTGTAGTATAAAGGTTATAAAGCAAAAGTATTAAAATAACTATAGCTACAATAATTTGTTAATGGATACATAATATAAGAAGATGTAAATGGTGACATCAAACACAGAAAGTGTAGGGAGGGAAAATAAAATCTAGAGCTTTAGTATGTGTTCAAAGTTAAGTTGTTAAAAGCTTAAATTAGATTTTTATAATTATAAATTGTTTTATGTAAACCTAATAGTAACTCCAAAACAAAACTTGTAGTAGATACACCAAAAATAAAGAGAAAGTAATGAAAGCATACCACTACAGAAAATAATCAAAGCACAAAGGAAGAGAGGAAGAAACAAAGGAACAATGCATCCATTAAAAATTAACAAAATAGCAATAGTAAGCCCATACTTATCAATAATTACTTGAAGTGTAAATGGACCAAATTCTCCAATCAAAAGACATGGAGTCACTGACTAGAAAACAAAACAAAACAAAACAAAACAAAACAAAACAAAACAAAACAAAACAAAACAAAACAAAAAACCCAAGACCTCCACTTTAAGGACACACACAGTCTGAAAGAGAAGGGATAGAGAAAGGTATCTCAGGGATAAATCCCACTTGATCGTGGTGTATGATCCTTTGAATGTGTTGTTAAACGAAGAAAAAGTATTTGACAAAAATTAACATCCTTCTATAATAAAAATTCTCAACAACTTGGGCGTAGAAGGAACGCACCTAAACATAATAAAGGCCATATATGAGAAATCCACAGCTAACAGCATACTCCCTGGTGAAAATATGAAAGCTTTTCTTCTAAGGTAAGGGACAAGAAGAGGATGCCCATTCTCATCACTGTTATTCAATGTAGTACTGGAATTCCTAGCCAAAGCAATTATGAAAGAAAAAGAAATAAAAGTCATTCAGATCAGAAAGAAATAAAATTGCCTCTGTTTGCAGATAACATGATAGAAAACGCCAAAGATTCCACAAAATATAAACCTGTTAGAACTGATAGACAAATTCATTAAAGTTTAAGATACAAAATAAACATGCAAAAATTTCTATAGACTAACAACTATTTGAAAACTAAAGGAAGAAAACAAGCCCATTTACAATAGTATCAACAACAATAAAATACTAAGGAATAAATTTAACCATGGAGGTAAAAGATCTGTACACTGAAACTATAAAACATTGAAGAAGACACAAACAAATAGAAGATAGTTCATATTTGTGGATTGGAAAAATTTATATTGTTAAAATGTCCGTACTACCCAAAATCATCTATTGATTCAGTGAAATCTATATCAATATTCCAGTAGTATTTTTCACAGAAGTAGAAAAAAACAATTCTAAAATTTGTATGGAATCATAAAAGACCCCAAATAATCAAAGCAATACTGAGAAAGAACAAAGCTGGAGGCATCATAGTCCCTGATTTCAAACTTTATTGCAAAGCTATAGTAATCAAAACCATATGTACTGGCATTTAAACAGACACATAGAACAATGGGACAGAATGAACAGCCCAGAAATAAGTTCATGCAGATATGGTCACTAATATTTGATAAGGGAGCCAAGAATTTGCAATAGAAAAAAAAAAAAGATAGTGTCTTCAATAAATGGTGTTGGGAAAAGTGTATATTTACATGCAAAAGAATGAAAGTGGACCCCTACGTTATACCATTCACAAAAATTTACTCAGAATGAGTTGAAAGCTTAAATGTTGGACCCAAAACTGTAAAACTACTAGAAGAAAACACAGGAGAAAAGCTCCTTGACATTAGTCTTGGCAATGATTTTTGGGGGTATAACACCAAAAAAAAAAACAAAAAAAAAAAAAACACAAGCAAGAAAAGCAAATATAAACAAGTGGGATTGCATGAAACTAAAAAGCTTCTGCATGGCAAAATAAACAATCAGTAAAATGAAAATGCACCCTACGGAGTGGAAAAAAGTATTTGCAAATAATCTATTGATAAGAGATTGTCTAATATATATAAAGAACTCATATGACTCAATAGCAAAGCAAAACAAACAAAAAACAACAACAAACAATTCTATTTAAAAAATGAGCAAAAGACTTCAATAGAAAATTTTTCATAGAAGATAAATAAATGGCCCACAGCTACATGAAAAGATACTCAACTTCACTAATCGTCAGGGAAATGGAAATCAAAACCACAGTGAGATATTACTTCACACCTTTAAGAATGGCTATTGCAAAAAAGACAAGAGACAAGAAGGGTTGGAGAAGCTGTGAAGAAAAGTGAACCCTCGTGCACTGATGGTGGGAATACAAATGGGTACAGCCACTGTGGAAAACAATATGGACCTTCCTCAAAAAATATTCAAAATAGAAGTAACATATGATTCAGCAATTCAATTTCTAGGTATATAGCTGAAGGAAATACAATTACTATCTCAAAGAGATCTACACCTTCATATTTATTACAGCATCATTCACAACTGCTAAGACATGGAAATAACCTGTGTCCATTGACAGATGAATGAAAAAAGAAAATGTGATATAGATAGATATAGATATATTAATAGATATAGATATAGATATAGATGATATAGATATAGATACAGATATAGATACATAATGGAATATTATTCAGCTTTAAATAAAAGAAAATCTGCCATTTGTGACAACATGGATAAAGCTGGGGCCATTATGCTAAGTAAAATAAGCCAGACTCAGAAAAACAAATATTGCATGATCTCACATATATGTGGAATATAATAAAAACAACCAAAAAACCTGAATTCATAGTAATAGAGACTAGAACAGTGGTTACCAGGGCTTGGTCATTGGGAGTTACTGTTTAATGAGTATAGAATTTCAGTTTTGCAAGGTGAAAAGTGTTCTGAAGATGAATGGTGGTGATGGTTAAACATAAAAGTACTTTATATCAATGAAATGTACACTTAAAATGGTTAAGACAATAAGTTTCGTGTGTATTTTGCCACAATACACAATAATAAGAATAAACAAATAATTAAAAATAAAAAATTTAAAAACAAATTGAATTTCTACTATGATAATTGATTTCATATTTAAACCTGGAAATTTGGGGTATTTTATGATAAGACTCATTATCTTATTTAAATTATATATTTTACCAGGCTTCCTCTGACACTGCTCCAGTGATTGAAAGGTAGCCTTGCCTCATTACTGTTAGGTAGGAATGGAAGTGCAGTTGGCCTCTGTTGATAGATACCCAGAGCGCAAGAGGGACTCCTTATTACTGCTGTGCAGGTTTGGCAGTTCAGGATCCCCATTTAGCACCTGCTGGTACCACCCTGGATGGGAGAGGCAGAAGCTTCATAACTGTGCACCTTGTGGCCTGACACATGGGATGATGGCCTTTTTACTGATAAGGAGTGGTGACAGTCCTCACTCTCTACAAGCCTTCTCTGACACCACCCCAGGGGGGATGGAGGAGTGCCTCCTTGTTGCTAGGTGGGTATAGAAGTCCAGGTTCTTCATATTGTCTCCACTGATATTGCCAGAGACAGGGTATGGACTCCTTACCCTATAGATGGTGAAATTTCTGTCTCTCCACTCGGTATTCTCTGACACCACCACAATCAAAAGGGGAAAGAACTCCTCATTAATGCCGGATGGGAATGGAGGTCTCTGCTCATGGTCTTTATGACATCTGAGGTGGTGGGTGGAACTAGTTATTACCCAGAGAGGATAAAAGTCCTGCCTCCCCACTCACCTTTCTCTGACACCACCCTGGCTGGGTCAGAGGCTGGAGTACTTCTTTACACTCATGCAAAGATAGAAATGTAGGTTCTCTATTTGACTTTCCCAGGGAGTGGGGGTTGGGGCACGTTGCAATTATTTTAATGGTGTTTGGCATTTACAGTCTAAAAGTTTTATTCATGAAAGGAATAAAAAATTATGTATATTCCAAATTTCTGGAAGCAGGAGTCCCCCAAGTAACTTTTGAAAACTATTTGTATTACCTGCTTTAGGACTAACAGCAAAACACAACTTAAATATTGAACTGTAAGTAATAGTTTTATTATTGATTTTGTTGTTGATTTTATTTGTCTTCAGGAAGGATTGGTTAAAATTCAAAAACTAATTTCTGTATAGGCTAGCACTGAGCAAATAAATTATATGCATAATGGATAATGGAAGCCAGTTTTCTCATTGTTAGCAAAGGGGGTTACACGTATTGAAAGGGAGAAAGTTGCAATGAATCCTGTGTTGAACTGAAATTGGGGTGACAGTATGAACTCATGGTTTTTAATATGGATGTAAGACAGAATAAAACATGGACGCCCATACACATATCTCCTAGATCTGTCCTCTGAGATGGCCTAGTAACAATGATACCTCAAGAGCAGTGAACACATTTAGCACCCATATCTTGGTTTATAAACACCATTACCCACTGAAAAAACAGCCAGAGCTCTGTGATGAAATGTATGATGGCTGGGGCAGGAAATACACAAAATAAGTATGTAAGATCTGGCTGTGCCAAAAAGTAAGAAATGCTAAAAAATGATGGGGATATGTCAAATGGACTCAAGAACCAACTTGAGGGACCTCCACTGACCAAACCTGTAACTGTATGCGTATCTAAATAATCTTAGTAAAAAATTATAATGCATTTAATAAAATGATAATCAAAGAATCAACACTGACAATATATACACACATATACACTTACATACATTCTTACATGAGATGGGAAAGGAATCTTTTTGCAGCAGAAAAAAAATCAACAATAGAAATTCAACCTCTAAAAAGTAGAAAGAATGATGAAAATAAAAAGTCATCTCTGGACAATAAGCATGGTAATAACTGACTGAGGCAAGAATCATCAATGGATACTAAAACTAGTAGGGGGAAAATTGACACCAAGCACATGGCTGATTAATACCTCAGAAGAGAGTCTGAGTGACCTAGGCTGGTCTTTGAGGCTTTTCTTTAATCTGCCCTCAACCTATACTTGTTCCTCTTGTCGTGTGTGGACTGGGCCTTCCCAATGCAATATATGTTTTTCAAAGGTCCAGTATTCAGTAGCCATTCCAGTTCCTCCCTGTTCTCACCCTGTGGCCACCAGTTCACCTCCACCAGGACATCCAACTACACACCTAGTGACCCTCCCCCAGACACACATTATTTCGAAGATATATGACTCTTAAGTGTTGTCCTGGAAGTAAGTGCACATATCACTTCTATCCATTGGGTAGAAATAATCATATGATCCCAAGAAATCTGCAAAAGTGGCTAGGAAATGTAGGAAAGTATATGGAAATTTAGTAAGCACTAAGTGGTTTTTGGGTTTGTTTGTTGCTTATTTTTGGCAAATACTGTATTTTTCTCATATGCTTTCAAGATGAGTATATGAGAAAAACTAAGACACAGAGATGGGAAAATACTTGCCCCAAATCACACCACTGGGGAAAGACAGAATTTGAAGCTTGGGCTCTCTGATAGTAAAATCCAAGTTCTTTTTACAACACCCTGTTGCCCCTGCCCTCCTTGAGCTCACAGTATTCCAGCCCTTTTCCATTCACTCATATGTTATATCACTTAAGATTTTGACTGTAAGCTATGATGTGCTGGTTAACAACTGGTTCTCAAAACAAAACAAAAAAATCCCTGATTAGTAGTCTTTGCCACTTTTCATAGAGAAAAGAATCCCACCACTGTCAATTTCAAGTTACCAATTTCACTGAATGTAAAAGTGGGATGAAGTGCACACAGGTGCAAGCTGGCCTCCGCACATCATTGGTCATAAAGAATAGGAAGTTTTTTGCCAATGTAAATAAATGGATTTTTGCGTTTTACTTAATTGTTTTTTACTTTACCCTCTGCCATCTTTATTTCATTTTATTTTTCAACTACAGTTTACATTTAATATTATTTTGTATTCGTTTCAGGTGTACAGCATAGTGGTCAGGCAATCATATACTTTACAAGGTGTTCCCCCTGATATTTCCAGTACCCACCCGGCACCATACATAGTTATTATAGTATTATTGACTATATTCCCTATATTGTACTTTACATCCCCATGATTATTTTGTAACTATCGATCTGTACTTCTCAATTCCTTCACTTTTTTCACCCAGTCCCTCAAAACCCCTCTGGCAACCATCAGTCTGTTCTCTGTATCTATTAGTCTGTTTCTGTTTTGTTAGTTCATTTATATTGTTCTTTAGATTCCACATAGAAGTACAATCATATGGTATTTGTCTTTGACTTACTTATTTCACTTAACATGATACCCTCTAGGTCCATCCATGCTGTCACAAATGGTAAGATTTCATTCCCTTTTATGGTTGAGTAATATTCCATTGTGTATATGTACCACCACTTTTTTATCTACTCATCTATTGATGGGCACTTGGGTTGCTTCCATATCTTGGCTATTGTAAATAACACTGCAGTGAACACAGGGGTGCATATATTCTTTTGAATTAGTGTTTTGGGTTTCTTTAAATATATACCCAGAAGTGGAATTACTGGGTCATAAGGCAGTTCCATTTCTAATTTTTTGAGTATACTTCATACTGTTTTCCATAGTGGCTGCACCAATTTGCATTCCCACCAATAGTACAGGAGGGTTCCCTTTTCTCCACATCCTTGCCAACACTTGCTGTTTGTGGATCTATTGATGATAGTCATTCTGACAGGTGTGAGGTTCTATCTCATTGTGGATTTAATGTGCATTTCTCTGATAATTAGTGATGTTGAGAATCTTTTCATGTCTACTGGACATCTGTATGTCCTCTTTGGAGAAGTGTCTATTCAGGTCCTCTGCTCATTTTTTATTGGATTGTTTGTTTTTGTTATTTTAGTGTTGAGTTATATGCAAATGGATTTTATCAAAAAGATGTCAGAGATTCACAGAAGTGGAGGAAGACTAGATAAAGTAACTTGAGAACAGGATAGAAAGCACAAAGACAGGAACAGTCCGATCACATAAACCTTTGTTTTTTACCCTGTGTCAATCACTTAAGTTTCAATGTTGAGCAAAAAAGCAAGTGATTGAGTAAGAGTACATTGCATGCCTGCCCTTTGGCAATACCAGGATAGAGAGAAGAATCTGACTTACTCTATTTCAATAGAGGAAGAAAAGCATCTGGATATGTCATCCCACAAAGACTATGTATTAATTTTATGTTAATGCACAACAAGTGGTCACAACTTGAGTTGTTAAGATAACATCAATTTATTATCTCAATAATTGTAGGCCAGAAGTCCAGGCATAGCTTGACATGGTTCTCTGTTTGGGCAAGCCCGAAGTTAACGTTCACAGGGTCACATTCCTTTCTGGAGCCTCTGGGTAAGAATCCACTTCCAAGATCATTCAGATTGTTGGCATAACTCCTATCTTTGCAGCTGTAGGTCTTGGATGATTATTTCTTTGCTGGCTATCAGCTGAAGGTCTTACTTAGTTCACAGAAGCCACTCATTTTTTTTTTTTTTTTTTGCCAGATAGCCCCCTTCATCTTTAAGTCCAGAAATGGAGAATTTCCATGCATCAAATCCCTCTCACTCTTCAAATATCTCCTGCCAGGAAGAATGCAGTACCCCCCTAAGGTCTCACCTGATTAGATCAACCAGGATGATCTCCCTATTTTAAGTTCAACTAATTTGGGACCTTAATTATATGTGGAAAATCACTTCATAGTAGTATCTAGATTACTGCTTTATTAAATAATTGTGATAAGGTATATGTACACCAAGGGTGGGGATCTTGTGGGACAACCTAGAATTTTGTCTACCACAGTTTTGTCTACTACAAAAATAGGTGAACTGTATTATTCTAAAAGGAAATTAAGCGCCATTAAGAAAGATGAATGGATACAAAGAAAGACATATTCACTATAGTCCATTTGTCCAACATCTACGTGTATTTTTTGTCATTCTGTACTTTAGGAAAATGACAATATGTGGTTATTCTTTGTACAAGCAAAAATGCATTCACTCATCCTCAAAGGGAGACCTAAAGTTTTAACAGTCATAGCATCCAGGTCTCAGTTCAGGGTCTTCATGTGGCATCCATTCTTTTGCTGGTTCAATTACAAATGCTGTATCAGTATTCTGGAATAAGGTGAATAATTAAAGTTTTCAACTGCCACCAACTCACCATATATAAAATAGTAGGTAAAAGTGAGAAATTAAAAGGAGCACATTAAAATATTTAACTATATGCATATTGTTGCAAAGAATAAAATATGGGTAACTACTCCATTCTTCATTTCTAAAACTGGTCACAAAGTTGATGTAAACTTTCTTTCCTCACTCTTTATGTCATATTTCCTTTCAGTCAGCATCTCAGTTAGATGGGTTCTTTATTGAGAGAAATGATTCAAACATTTATTTATGTGGAGTCTGAGTAATTGGTAGTCTTGCCTGTATGGGGTTGCTGGAGTTATCTAATGATTTTTACTACTTTGGAACATGACAAGACACCGTAGATGTCCTGGTCTCCAGACATATTCCTTTCTGCCCCCACTGTGTAGCAGCAACCCGAATTCCCCTTGAAATTGAAATCAATCACCTTAGCCAGTACAGAAGCCCCCATTTTTGCTTATTTGTCCATTGGCATAAGGATTCCAAAATCGCCCGGTGGCCATCTCAACTTCCAAATCAATAGGATCATTGTTGAGTAACCCTATAGAAACATGCCTTCTTTGGGTACTAAAAATTCTAAACCAGTAGAGCATAAAGTTGCAGGGACCAGAAACAAACATTTTGTGAATAGGTCTTTAGGAACAACTTCCATTCTTCTGTTCTTAGACCTAGGAATTCTGGTTGTTGACTATATGGCATCATATGTATTGGTGGCTAGTTTAGAACATATATCATATATTGTAGGATAGCTCCTCTAACACACAAGGTATTGTCTCTCAACTCATGGCTTAACTGTCTTCAGTACAGTCATTATTTCATTGTATAAGGGCAACTTTTTGTCTGGGTGTTGGAGTGCATGATAAAACCAGTGAATTCCATTGATATAAGCCAATCACCAAACTTACTTAGTTTTAAAATGAGTTCCTTGATGAGAAGTGATGTTGCATGAAATTTTACAATAGTGAATGAAGCATTCTGTAAGATCACAGATGGTGGTGCTGACAGTACTACAGGCTTATCTAGAATACTCATTTATGCCAGAGAAATCATAAAACCAAATAACTCCTCCATAATACAATGGGTCCAAATTAATTAATTACCCCCAGGTACCTGACTGCTCTCCTTGAGACTGGTACATAGTAGGAACTCAGTATAGTGTTGGCAAGGTGGGAATTCAACAGTGGGGATTGTCACATCAGCCTTTGTAAAGGGAAACCATGTTACTGAGGCCATACATAGCCTCTGTTCATGCCACCCTGACCACTTTGTACAGGTGCCCATTGAGAAAGCACAGGAGTAGCTGAGAGAAGAGGCTTACTGACCTCCACTGAGTGGGTCATATTGCCCACTTGATTACTGAGAGCCTGTTGGTGAGCATTCACATCTAATACTAAGAGTCTCATACTCCTGACCAGTCCCAAGAAGTCCATATACCACATCCCTAAATCTGTTTTGTATTCACTTCCCCAAATTTCCTCATTCAAAATCTCTGCTAATTAGGATGAATTACCTGGATTTGGATCTGGATACAACTAGTTATATGAGACTTTAGGATTTTTCTCTTTGGAGAGGAGTGAATGAATGCACTTTTGTTTGTATAAAGAATAACTATATCAGGTTATACAGTGTCTTTTATTTTTCCAAAGGCTGCAATGATAGCAAATGTTTGTAAGTGAACTTTAGTGAATATTTGTTAAAGTAAAAATAATTGTTATTTTTTACTATTTATTCTTTTTTTAATCCTCACCCAAGGATATTTTTCTATTTATCTTCAGATAGAGTGGGAGGGAGGGAAAGAGAGGAAGAGAGAGAGAGAGAAAGAGAGAAATATCCATGTGAGAGAGACACATCGACTGGTTGCCTCCCTCAGGACCCTGACCAGGGCCAGGGACGAACTACAGCCGAGGTACGTGCCCTTGACGGGAATCAAACCCACGACTGACTGGTCCACAGGCCAATGCTCTACCGCTGAGCCAAACTGGCCAGGGCTTTACTTGTTATTCTTATATAAGACAAAAAGTTTCTCTCTCTCTCTCTCTCTCTCTCTCTCTCTCTCTCTCTCTCCACACACACACACACACACACACACACACTTTTAAAAATATTTTGAAAGTACAATGTGGATAGACCTAGAGCATATTATGCTAAGTGAAATGAGTCAGACAGAAAGACAAGTACCATAGGATTTCACTTATATGTGGATTCTGAAACAAACAAACCAGAAACAAGTTCATAGATACAGAGAACGAACTGATGGTTGCCACAGGAGAGGGGTTTGGAGGGATGGGTAAAAATGGTGAAGGGAAATAAGTGGTACAAAACTCCAGTTATAAAAACAGTAAGTTATGGGGATGTCATATAGCATAGGGAAAATACTCAATATTATCATAATAACTTTGCATGGTGACATGGTTACTAGGTTTACTGTGGTGATTACATCACAAAGAATAGAAATATCGAATCATTATGCTGTACACTGAAACTAATATAATATTGAATATCAACCATACTTTAATTAAAAAATTAAGGTAAAAAACAGAAAAATGTTAATGGGCCTTTGAGAGCAAAACCTCATTCTCATACTGTTGATTTTGAAAAATAATAAAATGGTAAAAAATTTAGAATAAATAAAGTATTTTGAGAGTACCTTACAAAGACATTCTCTTACAGAAAACAGTACAATAATCAAAATCAGACCACTAACATTGATATAATACTATTACCTAATTTAAAGACCTTTTTCAGATTTTGCCAACTGTCCAAATTGCACTAGAATTTCATGAGCAGGGAAGAGACAGACGCAAAGCTTTTCTGGACTGTGAACGGACAAATGATGTGCTGAAGCCCAGAGTAGAGTACAATCCAGAGATGGAGCTAAGGGGGTTTCCACAGGCATTGGATTTCCTCTGCCAGTCCCAGGCCCCAGTGATAACACCATCCTCCTCCTTCAGGCTCCCCAAACCTCCCTTGTAACCTTCCACACCTCAGATGTTGCCATAACCATTGTCCTCTAAATAAACTGTATCTGGACTGATGGTCCCAAGGCGGTGGCCCGAGTGCTCTTCCACCACTTCACCACCACACAGCTCAGAGGATCCGCAGAGTTCCAGCATTATTATATAGATTAGATTGCTGTCTCAGACCACAAGAGTTGGGAAAGACCCCAGAGATCATCTCTTCTCATCTTTCCATTGACAATTGAGCAACTGAGGCTCAGAGAACACTGAGACTATTAGGGGAAGAGCTGGGAGGAAGTCCCATCGGCTGCCTCTTGGGCTTGGTGTCTTCCCCACATCACAGAGCTGGTCTAAATTCCCCTCCCCACAGGGAAGTCACAACTGCACACAGCATGGAGCTGGGGGTGTGGGTGGTGATGGGGGCATTGGGGAATGACACCTCAGGAAAGACCTGTGCTTTCCTTGGGGGTTTATGGATGGACGGGTTGTTCTTTCTGAGGCAGCAAAGTGGAGTCCATGTACCTGAATGTGGAGGCTGTAAACACACACCCGGCGATGCCTGAGGTAGGTGACGGACTTTGTGGCCTAAGCTAGCATGACAAAAGCACCCTCCCCCACTGAAAGGCCACCCCAGTCCCACAGACCTTGGGTGTTTCACAGAATCAAGTAGATAGCTGGAACCACAGCCCAGACTTGGAGGCACCATAGAGATGCAGGGCGATAGCAACTCTTGCCAAAAAGGCCTCAGGCAAGATTCCTCCAGGCTTTCCTGAGAAAAGGATCAGGATCCAGGCCTGGCTAAAGGTGGGGAGCTGGGTAGTGAGGACAACAGACAGGGGAGGGGCTGGGGCTCCACACTGCTGTCTCCTTCCTATTAATCTTGGGCTTTCTTCTCTCAGAACATGGACATCACCCGAGAACCTGAGGAAGCCCTGGACACCGTCCCTGCCCACCACTGAGCCCTTTCCAGGACACTAAATTGCCTTTGCTTTTGCTTTCTTCTACCCCAGGTACTCCTGCTTCTGCCCTTGCCCACATGCTTAGGTACCACCAAGCCTCAGAAGTTATGACCTAGGTCTAACTTCATCCTCAGAGCTCTCTGCTTCCAGCAGACCTCAGCAGCTCAAGCCAGGTCCTTGTTTACAGTCACAACCAAAAGGCTGTCTAGCTCTGCATGGACCTTTGTCTTACTTGCTCAATTCATGTTGTCTAAGCAACAAAAGTTCCTTTCTCCTTGCAGAAGGGGAGAAGAGGCCATTGTGAGACCTCCACTGTCCATAAGACCTTGTCTCTGAGATGCAGTCCTGGTCCTGTGGGAGTGGGGATTGTGAGGCCTTCCTAGAGGAACAGGCTCCTGTGCAGCATTTCCAGAGGTGAGGAGAGGGGCCTATGGGCCCATCCCTTTATGGGCAATGTGGCTAGGGGTATGAGATCTTTCTTCTCACACAGGAGATTCTGGTGCCTGGTTCAATGTTCTCTGCTTCTACTCCTACCCCCATCCTGAAGTTATTTCATGTTCCACATGGATAATACAACCAACACCCTAGAGTCCCAGGAACATCATCTCTGAGAATAGTTATCTTCTCTCTTTGTCAACCACCCACTCTCTGGACCTTCTGATTACTTGGAATCTTACCTCGGGTCTCAAATGCAACTGTCTGGCCATCTACATCCTTTCTCATTATGTCATCTCTTTCAATGTCACTCGGGGACACCTAGCAGCATATCTTTCACATGCGAATCACTTACATGATGTTTATTAAATAAACCATACTAGTTCTTGGATCTCAGTAACACTCAAGTTTGTCAATCCCTCCTTTGTTTCCCAATCCATTAGCCAATCTATCCACATTTCCACCTGTTGAAAGCTGATATGCCCCTCAGGCTAGAATTGAGGCCCTGTCTCTCTCATATAAACATGTTGATCTCTCCCCAAACATAGGGGAAAAAAGGGAGCACATCTAATTCTCTTTGCAGTTTCAACGTTTATTTGATACCAAAACTTGACAGCACACAAGGGGGAAAAAAAGCAATAGACAAGGAACAGCAAATAAATTTATCTTGCATGCCACTTTCAGTCAACAGGATGTGGCTCTCTAGATAGCTGTGTTTAGAAGGAATGTGAGGCTTCAGCCTCACTCAGGGGAAAGACTATTGCAACTGATTAGCAATATCTGTGAACATAAGAAAGAAAAAAATTTAAAAATCAATGATATATATATCAAATAGTAAGGAATATAAATACCAAACAGTGCTTCCCCATACTTCTCTCATCGCCCCACCATAGGTTTACTATGACTCCCAGCTTGTGCACATAACACATTCCCATGAACCCTACATCTCTCAATGACCCTACCTGCCCAATCCAAAATGATGTACCTACCCAACATCTCACTCAACCCAGAAGAAACCAATGGCACCAAAGTTGGCAGCAAAGTTGGCACTGGCTGTACCACCAGGGCCAATAATGGGGCCAGTGAAGGTCTGAGAAAATCTGGAGCGGGCATTCTGGTGGTATCTGGCCCAGAAGGTAAATGGGATTCTGGACCAAGGATCTCCAAAATCTCCTTCCTCATCCCAGGTCAGCAGCTCAAACTCAATGTCATCCCAGCTCCAGGGCCCAGATACGGCCTCATCTCCAATCCCCATGCGGGTTCTCGCCTCAGCCCGGGCCTCAGCCTCAGCTGCAGCAGCATCCAGAGCATCCAAGGCCTCATCTGCGGCCTCCATGAATTGTGCAGTCCAGTCGCGAGGGTCTCTCTTCTGAACCTGAGATGAGAAAGAGAAAATAAAACAAAACCCATAATAGTATTAGTTAATATTTATGAAGCACTTACCATACATTTAGTGCCCTACTTTGTGCTACTGTTGGCTTAATAACAACAACAAATACCACCAGCACCTACTATGTTCAATACTTAAGATCTCATTCCTGCTCTGGACAATTCCCAGCCAGTCACAACTCACCCCATGACCTATCAAGTTTGGAGAAGCTCCTCTATTACCTCTGCAATGAATCTCAGCACTTTCATTTTGCTAGTCTCATGGTAGGAACGGAGGCCCCAGAGGAACTCATACTCAGGAGGGTTGCTGTTGGGCACTCGTCTATAGTCCAGGTACCTTAGAAAGAGCAAAAAGTCTTTGTTTCTATGAAGGTAGAGTGGTAGCCCACTAATGCATAACCCTAGACTTTGAAACCCTAGATTTCAGCCAGCAACTCCTCTAAGACTCATTTCTGAACACAAAGTATTTACCCTCTAATATTCAGGACTTCAAATTCCTGTGTCAGTGCTTCTACACTGAGCAGTCATCTAGAGCTGCAGAGGCTTGTGTAGGGTCATAGAAAGGACAACACTTAATCTCACCCCCTCTGTCACAGCTTTAGCACCAGGTTCTTGTAATCTTGTCAGTGAGCCACAGATAGGACCGTTGCAATGATTACACTGCAGTGTAAAAGCCTTAACCAGGCCCAACCTTGGAAATGTCTACTGTGGGGACATCACTTATTTACAAGATAACTATACTATAGAAGAATTCAGCCACAAGGAGTATACTCAATAAATACTTCTGAGTGCATATGTGTTTCTATACGCATGCGCGCGCGCGCACACACACACACACACACACACACACACACAAGTATAATTAGTGTAAGAAATGAGCGTGGGAAGAACTTTCTGAGGCTGACCAGCACACAGAACTCATGAGGACCAGACAAAGCCCCTTAGGCATCACTTACTTTTGCTTTACAAACTCATAAGTGAGAAGTTTCCTCAGATCTCCAAGGAGGGGATGTCTCACCCTGATAGTAAAAAAAGGAACCCTTAATCAGTGACTATGACACTGCCCCCCAAAATGAAAAGAGCTTTCCAGCACAGAGGTCAGAGATGAAAAAAGAGGCAGCGAATTCAGGACTATTTCCCCATCCACCCAGGTCACAATCTTGGGCTCTGTACCTCCCCAAACCCCCTAGAACACCAGGCTGATGCAATCCTGGGACCATCCTCTATTGTCAAAGGATGGTATAAACAGGCAAGAGATGAGAGCCCAATCATACCCAGGACGCAGTCCCATCTTGCGTAGTGCCTCCCAGAGGACAGCTGCAATGGGAGGCAAGGGGAGACAAGGGATGGAAAATGAGCATGGAAATCAGGCTGTAGCCAAGCCCCAGCTGCAGGTCCAGCCACTCACCTTCACTGGCACGGTTGCCATTCATGAAGATGACGCCCAAAATCACTAAGAGGAGACCCAGCTTGGGTGTGTCTTTGGTCCTAAAGGAGTACAAAAAGATAATGCTTTCAGTAGCCATTTGCACGAGACACTCCAGGCAGCATCTAGCTTCTCCAGTATTCCTCAATTAGGGGATAATTATACTCCAGCTCTGCCCATGACCTGCTATGTGACCCTAAATCTGGGGCCCTGACCTACTCCTGGAGAAAAAAATCACCACTGAAAGGCAATATTCCACCTCCGTTCCCATCTTACGTTCCCAGTATGCCAGCCAAGGACTCCGGGGTACTGATGAGAATATACAGGTGTTCTTCCTTGTCGATTTCCTTCAGTTGAATCCCAAATTTCTACAGGGAAAGGAAAACAGACTATGAAATTATAAAATCTAGCATAAGCCACCCATCTCAGTTGCTCACCTTCCTGTGAGACTTGCCCTAAACTCCCAGTAGGAATCCCATGAATCTTCCCCATCATTACTGTCCCTTAGGAGCTGCCTTCTCACCTTCTCCAGGACAAAGCACGCACGTTCAATGATTTCTGGATAAACATCAGTGTATTCACGGATGATATCCCTCAGCATTTCTGTAGGAGAGAGGAGGGAGCACCTGGGCTGAGCAGGGGCCACAGAGCTGCAGCCCCTTTGCCAGCTCTGCTGAGAACACAGGGTCCTCAAGGGTGAAAGAGGAAGAATCAGGGAGGGGACTTATATGTAAGCAAAGGGATGTTCATAGAGCATGGGGTGACGAGAAGGGCAGAACCCTGGGAGAGGGCATTGGATGCCTACCTGAGCGCTTGATGGGCACCTTTGTGTAATCTTTAAGCATCAAGTACTTGACCAACTTATTCGCCTGGGAGGGGAAAAGAAAAATTTTTTTCAGTTATATTTACAGAAAACTTGGTTGAGTTACAGATGGAAGGATGACAAAGAAAAGAGCAAGGGAAGGGACATGTGACTGGGGAGTTATAGTGCTTACTCGTTCCTGAAGAAGGGCCACATCTCGGGGCTGTGAGGCACCCATGTTCTGTGAGGCACGCGAGTTGGGAGAGGGGCGCAGGTTTGGTGAAGGTCGCAGATTCTGCCAGTCAGGTGGAACTGGCCAATCGGTGGGGATCCAGTCAGGTGGGAGCTGCCAGTCTGTGGGAAGTGGCCAATCGGGTGGCAGTGGCCAGTCAGGTGGCAGCGGCCAGTCAGGAGGGCCTTGCCAATCTGGAGGACTCTGCCATCCAGGTGGGTTCTGCCATCCAGGTGGGTTCTGCCATCCAGGTGGGTTCTGCCAGGCCAGTGGGTTTGGCCAGACAACTGGACCAGGCCAGACAATGGGATTTGGCCAGATCACTGGATTCTGCCAGATCACTGGGTTCGGCCAGATCACTGGGTTCTGCCAAGCAACTGGGTTTTGCCAGGCTGGTGGGGTCTGCCTAGCTGGGGGGCTCTGACGTGCTGGTGGGGTCTGCCTGGCTGGCTGGTTTTGCCAGCCTGATGGGTTTTGCCAGGCCAAAGGGGTCTGCCAGAGCACATTGGGGGGTGCGCCAGGTGGGTTCTGAGTGGTAACTGGAACCGGTGCAGACCTCCAGGTCCCTGCAGGCAGTGGGGCCCGCCTCTGATCCCCACTGCTGTTCTCTTCCACATTCAAGTTATTAATCTGCATCATCAGAGAGAAGGAAGGTCCAGGGTCACCAGTTGTTTCTGTGTCCTCAACCTATCTATTCCAGGAAGGCCCCCTAAAACCCTCACCTGTAGTGACAGCCTGACCCACTAGCCAATGGTCACCCTGAATCCTGGGCTTGTCTTTCACTGTCTTCCAGGCAGGAGTTTCATCTCTGAACCAGGCCAGGATCAACCCAAGGGTGGGGCCTGAAGCTGCTCCTCTTCCTATGTCCACCACTGGCTCTGCTTGTACCACCCTGGACAAATCACTCAAGTCACTTCACCTCTCTGGGACTTAGTTTCCTTCTCTGTAAAACTAAGACTACGATCCCTAACTGGTATAAGGTACCTTGAAGATTTAATGACTGAAATAACCTGTGTGAATGTGCCTAGCTCAAGGACTAACACATGGTGGCTACCATCAAAACATAAACTGCATTATATACAGACTATATATATTACGTCTCATCTCCCCATCAGCCTGTGGACACTCAGAGGGCAGGAATTACCACATTCACCTTATCATCCCTTATAATATAGCTGAATACAAGCAGATATAAATATATAGATATAGAAATCTCTATATCTATATATTTATTTCATTTTTAGAACAAATAACCTCAGAGAAGAAAGGAGAGAACCCAAGGCAAAGTGGAGTTAGCAGGGATCTCACCTTGCGGGTCCTCTTGCCCCGAATTATAGTCCTGGACTCCAGATTCTGAGCCTGGGAACCATCTGCTGTCTGTGCAGCTGCACCATCAGATTCAGAGATACCTGGGTCAGCCTCTATGTCAGCCTGGGAAGTGGCCATCTTGGTTTGGTTAACATTCTGGGTCTGAGTATCAGCTGTTGGGGCCTTAGTGGTATCATTCCAAGCCTTGAAGGCTGTCTTAGGCTGAGTGTTTGACATCTCACTGGCATTGAGAGACTGAGAGAAATTGTAAGTGGCATTTGGGCCCACCTTAGTAGTGGCATTCTGGGCCTTAAAGGCCATCTCGGACTTGTTGGCAGTTAACTCATTGGTTGCTGCCTGGGAAAAATCATAGGCAGCATTTGGACTATTTGGGGTGGCATTCTGGGTCACAAAGGTTGCCTTAGGTGGTGTCTCCTTGGCATTAAGAGCCTGAGAGAAATCATAGGCACAATTTGGGCCTTTTGTGGTGGCATTCTGGGCGTTAAAGGCTGTTTTAGGCCTAGCTGCAGCTGCTGAAACCTGATTATCAGCCGTCTCACTGACTGTTGGGGGCTGTGAACTCTGGGGACTAGAATTCTGCCGGCAGGCAGCTGCAGGAGCCTGGTTGGTAGGTGGAGCCTCTGAAATCTGGATGGCCTCCATCAGGGTCTGCATAAGCAAGGTGCTGTCTTCTACGGAGGCCTCAGCCTGAAAATACAGAGGGTTGGGAATTAAAATCTCTGGGCCTCCAAAGCGAGCAGAGGGGTAGGGGGAGCAGTGCAGGGAAGGTGCTGGCAGATGGCTGGTGCAAAAAGAGGAGGGCTTAGGTAGAGACCTAGACTGCTGGGGAGGGAGGCACTGTGTTAAGAAATGTCTGGGGGGGGCTAAGTGGGGTAGGGGCTAAAGAGAGGTGGGGTGGGAAGACGAAAGGGGTTGAGGTGGAACGGAGGGGTTATCAATCAGTGAGGTTAGAGCAGAGCAGTGTGGCATGCCTTAAGAGCTCTGGAAGGGGAGGTGGTGCCCTCACGAGGAACTGAGGAGAATGGGGGGGGGGGTCGCAGGGAGTGGGAATGCAGGAGAAAGGGAGGGTGGAGGTGGGTGGTTGGGGGAGGGAACTGCAGATTGCTCTACAAACGTCAGGACTATGAGAAAAAATGGTTTCTTATCCAACCCGCATTCTCTGGGCACATTGCCCTGACTACTAACAGGGTCTCCCCTTTCTCTGAGCAGGGACTGATGGCTGAAAAGGGACGCCCCTCCCCCCTCGATAAACCCTGAGAATTTGAAAGAGGACGGAGTCTAGGCACCAAGAGGGCAAATCGGATCCAGGCGTTTAGGAGTCCAAAGGGGCCCAGGGCTAATTGTCGGCTGAGGAAATGAGGGGCGGGGGGTAGGGGTAGAGATCTCACCTGGAAGCCGAGGAGGCCCGCACCACAGTCCATTTTCTGAGCCATGGCTCCTGTCCCTCTGGCAAGAGCAGAGCCTGGGGGGTGTGGGGGAGGTACCGGACGTTATACTACGAAGGGCAAATACGAAGAACCAAATTTGGGGATGGGGTGCTTGGGGTTTGATTGTGGAGACGGATGAGGTGCTGAATGTGAGGGGAATGGGCCGGATAGATGTGGGAAAAGTGAATGGGTGTCCAGATGGAGATTCTGAATCCCGAGAAGCTACTGAAGGGGACAAGTTCAAATCGGGGTTCGGAAAGCAGATAAGTCTGAATCTACAGGGATTGGATTTGGGAGCCGCATTTGGTAAACTGAATGGAGATTTTGAATGAGGAGGAATCGTGTAACAGTAGAGACTGAGGACCAGAAATCTGTGGAGATTTTAAACGATGGGAAGGGTTCAGGGAGAGAACAGGGGTTCTGAATAAGGGAGGATCAGGTGAGGGGAGTGAATCAGGGTTTGGGGAGTGGAAGGGGGATCAGAATCCGGGGTAAAGGGATCGGGATGAAAAATGGGGGGCCCGCACCAGGGGGCAAATGCCCTGTCTGGGGGCTAATTCTCACCTTGCCTCAGGCCCCAAACCCAACCCTCTCGTTGCCTCCCTTCTTCACGACTCAGAGAATCGGGATTGCAGTGCTCGGTTCTCAGCAACCGCACCCTCTCCTTGTCCAGGAGAAAATGCCAGCGCGGCAGATAGGACGACCCCGCCTCTTCGCCTAATATACCACCCACCGCCTCACAAGGTTGTGCGCATGCGCAAGAGGTGACCGACCAAATAAGAGTCCCGCCCGCTTTCCCAACAAAAGCCTCGTTCTGAACACCATGATGCGCATGTGCAGCAGGAGGCAGTCCCGCCCCTTTGCCAACACACCACGCCACCACCAACCAGGTCTACAGTATACAACGGTCCCTCCCCTACCTTTATATCCCCTCCCCAAAACAGATGCGCCGTGCCTCTAAGTCCCACCCCTTGCCCCACACACCAGCCCCCTACATTTTCCGCAATGCGTCTTGGTTCTATACCTCCCCTCCTGTCAGGTCGCATGCTTCTCCACCCCCTTGCCTAGCACCACTTAAAAGTCACTATTAAGGAGGTCTCTGTGTGGGGTCTCTGACTGCAACAAGTGCTAAGCTTTGGTGCACAGGAAAATAAATGTCCAGGGACGGTACACTATTGAATGTAGAAAAAGTCTGGTCTCCACGTGATTCTATATGATCCCCCCTTAACAGCTCCCAGATTCATGAACGTCGGCTTTTTTCCTGCCTTTTGTGCAGTCCCAGGCATGGACTTATTTTGTGTGTGAAGGGCACAGCTTCTACATCACAGCATGATCTGTACTGGGGCTTGTTTTCCTCTCACAGCAGCCTTGGGAAGTGAAGGTCCCTGTTTTGCAGATCAAGACGCACAGACACGTTGCATGCATGAACTAGTAAACAGAAAATGCAAAATGTGGGCCTTGGTCTTCCTGACTCCAAACCCATGTTCCACTAGTGCTGGCCTGAGAACTGAGACACCCTCCTCCCCTGTTCAGTTTCAGCAACAGCTTCACCTACACCTACCTTGCCTGTCAATATCTGCCTAAAACAAGCAAGGTTTGTGTTCTCTGAGACCTAAGCAACAGGACACAGGTAGAGGCCCCCAGCCCAACCCCTGCCTACTGTACATGAGTCCATCCTACAGCAGACATTTTCTACTTCCAATAGTGTATCCTCTCTGGTCATTCCTTTTCCTGGACCCTAAAGTAGATGAGTGTAGCAGGAGCCTTGTACTTATTGCATTAGAGACACCACACAGAGACCTCCTTAACAGTGACTTAAACGGTGCGAGGCAAGACTGTGGAGATACCTGCAGCCTGACAGGATGGGCAATGAGGGGAGGGAAAGAACTGAGATATACATTGCAAAAAAGTAGGGAGCTGTTGTCAGGGGTAAGGGATAAAACTATTATTGCTCCTTAGGGTCCACTCCCCACACCCACTGTCAGGCGTCTTCCGGAGTGACACAAACACGCTGCGCCTGAGTGCCCACTAGAGCGGCCCGGACAATTAGGCACTTGTGTGTCTGAGCCATGGCAAGTCCTGATTCAGAGTAAATGTTTGCCCTGGTTCCTTCCAGGGATGGGACTCAATTCCTGGGATAAAGTGCAGGGCCAGTCTGTCACTAGTAGTGTGAGCTGATTCAGGTCACTCCAATTCTCTGAGCCCGGCTTCTCAATATGCAAAATGGGAAGTGCAAAGAGCACTTTAGTGGGGTCCTACCCAAGGACAAGGACACATGTGTTGCTGTACTTCCAGAATGACTGGAGAGACAAAGGCAGAAAATTGTAGAGATGTGAGGTGACCCAACTTGAACTGATACTTTCCAAAAATCCAAGGCAGATCTCTGCACGTTTCACATTTGTTCTGGCATCGGCTCCTGCTAGGAGTCTGCATATGAAAAGAAGCTGATGCCAGGAAGGACCACAGCATTTGGTCCCCAAGGGCCAACATCAGTTCTGCCTGGCTGGATGACTTTCCTCATCTGTTGCATAGCAACGTCCCCTGTCAGCTGCCCGTTTTTCCTCAGCACTTTCTCTGTAAAGTGTCTGCAGTGGGACGTGATCAGACTCAGGAAAGGAGGTCAGAAATACCATTTTATATGCTATCTGCTTCCATATCTGTATCTCCAGTCTTGACTTGGACTATGAATTCTAGATCCATAATCCAACTGCCAACCTCACGTCTTCTACTGAATATGTCTTCGTATTTTCTTTTTAAAATAAATCTATTGGGGTAACACTGGTTAATAACATTCTATAAATTTCAGGTAGTATTTTCAAAATTAACAGGTTACAAACTGATTCCTTTGTATATATTTTCCTCTACAACAACATTGTGTGTTTCTCCTCTAGTCATCTCCTTCTCTCCCCATGAGAATAAAAACCTTTTGGGGAGATGGATTTCTGTTTGTTTTATTCATTGCTGTAGCCTCAGGACCCAGAATGATGTGTGGCATATTTTATATGCTCAAAAAATATTTGTTTAATGAATGAATGAACGCCACCATCCACCCCGTTGCTCAAACAAGAAACTTGAGAGGAAGACTTAGTTTTACCTGTGATGAATTCACTTACTTTTCCTCATTTACATATTAATCATTAAAAATTCAAACAGTATCTAAATATTTTAGAAATTAGGTGAACATCACTCTCAATCTCACCACCTTGAGGTAACTGCTATTAAGATTTTGATACTATCATTTAAAATAATGCTTTATGCATACAGGATATGGCAAAAGTACATTTACAGTTGTTTGTATGGAAAAACAATAGGAGAATTAATAAAGAATACAAGAATAGCCCGGCTGGTGTGGCTCAGTGGTTGAGCGTCGACCCATGCACCAAGAGGTCACCAGTTCGATTCCCGGTCAGGGCACATGCCCAGGTTGTGGGCCCCATCCCCAGTGGGGGGCATGCAGGAGGTGGCCAATCAATGTTCTCTGTCATCGATGTTTCTATTTCTCTCTCCCTCTCCCTTTCTCTCTGTCTAAACTCAATAAAGAAAAAAAAGAATACAAGAATAAACTCTGTGTTTTACATGCTCACAACTGTAAACATACTTATGCCTCACCCTATATACATTCTTACTTGCATGGGATTATATTATTTATGCCATAAATATGTTAATAGCACCTTTGCTTATTACCTCCCACTCCTTTCTTTCACCTCTACCCTCATCTGTCAGATGAGCATTTTTAACAACCACTTATATCCTTCCATGTTTAAAAATTCATGTTTTTTAAAAAGTAAGATTATATGCACTTTAGAAGGGGAGGGGGATGGGGGATCTGGGTGAAAAAGGTGAAGGGATTCAGAAAAAAGATTATATGCACTTTGATGCAACTGATTTATCTTAGTTAATGCTAGCCTACCTGTAATTCATTCTTTTACATTGCTGCATAATATTCCATGATAGGGATGTACCATATTGTATTCAACCATTTCCCCACTGATGGTCATTTGTTTTATTTTCAGGAGTATTTTTTGGGCACAAACAAGATTTTGATAACATACTTGTATATACATCCTTATATTTTGACGCTTAATGTTTTTTATTCCCATGACACCGGATGCCTGGGAGTAAGATTGACATACCTTATAGTGCTTGGTATTATAATCTTTCCAATTTCTTTGCCAATCTGATGTGTGTTTTACTGGTATCTCCTTGTGGTTTTAATTTACATTTCTGATAAGTAAGTAGTGAAACACATATTCATATATTAATGGACCTATTAAATTTCTTTTGTAAAGTACCTGTGTAACTCTTTTATCTATTTTCTTGTGTCTTTATTTTCAATGACTTTGAGGACTTCTTTATACAGTCCTACAGATGCTTATTGAAAAGCCCTTAGGGCTAGCTGTATTTCAATTTTTTTCGCATTTTTGTAAGGTAATACATTGTGAATACTCTATTACATAGTAGTTCTAACTGCAAAAAACACAAAGGCCAGATATTCACATTTTCATGTTCCCTTTGTAGCTAAGATAATATGATGTAGGATTTACCAGTATGGCAGGGTCCTGAAGACCACCCCCAGGTTCAGTGATTTGCTAGAACTCATAGCTGTGGTTTATTACAGTGAAAAGATTCTGATTTAAATCATCAAAGGCACATAGGATATAGTCCAGGACAAGACCAGGCATGAGCTTCGAGTTGTCCTCTCTCAGTGCAGTTGTATGGCCAGTGTTTAATTCTCCCAGCAAGATGTGTGACAACCTGGGAAGCTCACCTGAGCCTTGGTTCCCAGGATCTCACTGGGGATCAGTCACGTAGGCATGGAACACCTGCATGGCTGACCTTAGTCACTCAGTCTCCAGCCTATGCAGAGGTCAAACTAATACTGCAAGGTCCAAAGCCCCACTATAAATCACACTGTTAACATAAATTATCTGGTGTGGCCTAAAGCCCCAGGTGAACAAAGACACTCTAATCAGGTAGGATAATCCAAGGGCATAGAGGTTATCTTCCAGGACTGTGTCAAGAGCCAGACTTTTCTTTGGAATGTGCAAATGTTTTTGTGTCATGCACAGGATTTGAACACCCCAGACCTGCTGAGTCAGTCACGACTTCAACCTAATTCCTGGTCAGAAAGGAGTGATTCAAAGATGTTAAATGGAATTCAATGCCAGATCTGTGGTGGTAGGAGCAGGAGCCACTAGAAAATCCAGTATTTAGGAGCAGTATTGCTAGCAGAGCCAAGGGCAGCATTCCCTATCCAGTGTTCAGTGGTGGCAGTAATGAGATCCAACCCGCTAATGTTTATGGCATGATTTTTGAAATACAGCTGGGCCAGCTGTTCTTAGCAAATTAGTTTATTAATTCTACTACTTTAAACAATTTTTAGAAACTTTTCATTTTGAAATAATTATAGATATAGAGGAAACTGCAAACATAGTACACACACACACACACACACACACACACACACACACACACAGAGAGAGAGAGAGAGAGAGAGAGAGAGAGATAGAGAGAGAAATCCTATGAGCCCTTCAGCTGCTTCCCACAATGGGTACATCTATGTAACAATATTAAAACCAGGAAATCAACATTGGTATGACATGTGTGTATAGTTCGGTGTCACTTTATCACATATGAAGGTTTCTATGGTAGTTACCACAGCAATCAAGATATAAAAGTAGCCCTGGCCAGTTTGGCTCAGCGGTTAGAGCGTCGGCCCATAGACCAGAGAGTCCTGGGTTCGGTTCCTGCTAAGGGCACATACCTCGGTTGTGGTTCGTCCCCGGCCCCGGTTGAGGTTGTGTAAGTGGCAACCAGTCGATGTATCTCTCTCACATCGATGTTTCTCTCTCTCTCTTCCTCCCTCTCTCCCTCCTGCTCTATCTGAAGATAAATGCAAAAATGTCTTCGAGTGAGGATTAAAAAAAAAAGTAAAAGTATTCCATTACCACAAAGATTTTCCTGTACTACCTCTTTATAGTCACACTCGCCTCTCTTCCCTCCACTATCTCTAACCTGTGACAGCCATTATTGTGTTCTCCATCTCTATAATTTCAACATTTCAAGAAGGCTATACAATTGGAGTCATACAATATATCACATTTGATTCTGATCTTTTTTCATTCAGCATAATGCCTGTGAAATACAGCCAAGTTGTTTTGTGTATCAATCATCTGTTCCTTCTTATTGCTGAGTACTATTCCATGATATAGATGTGCCACAGTTGGCTTAACCATTCACCCACTGAAAGATATCTGGGTTGTTTCCAGTTGGGGGCTATTATGAATAAAGCTGCTATACATATTTGTTTATAATTTTTCTGTGAACATAAGTTCTCATTTCCCTGGGTTAAATGCCCAAGAGTGCAATATGCTGGGTTGTAGAGTAAGAGCATGTTAGCTTTATAAGAAACTGCCAAACTTTCCAAGAATGGTTGTGTCATTTTACATGCTTACCAGCAATGTGTGAGTGATCTTGGTGTCCAAATCCTTGCCAACATCTGTTGTTAGTATTTTTAGCCATTCTGATAAATGTGCAGTGATAACTCATTGTGGCTCTAATTTGCATTTCCATAATAGCTAATGATGTTGAACATTTTTACATGTGTTTATTTTCTATCTGTATATGCTCTTTGGTGAAATTCCTCTTCATGTCTTTTGTCCATCGTCTAATTTGATTGTCCGTTTTCTTTCTCTTTTTTTTAGTGTTGAATCTTGAGCTTATATTTTTTATGTATGAGTCCATTTTCAGATACATGGTTTGCAAATATTTTCTCTCAGTTTGTAGCTTATCTTTTCATTCTCTTAACAATTATAAAGCAAAATTTTGAGGAAGTCTGATTTATTAATTTTTTTTTTCTTTTTAAAGACTGGTTTTTGTGTCTTTTCTAAGAACTCTTCAACAAGACCTGGAACCTGAAGATTTTATCTAATGTTATATTCTAAAAGTTTTATGATTTTAACTTTTATATAGAAGTCTATCATCCATTTGGATTTAAATTTTGAATGAGATGTGAGGTTTAGGTTGAGGTGCATTTGGTGAGGCGGGGGGGGGGGGAGGTTGGCAGGACTATGGGTAGCCAATCATTCTAGCACAATTTGTTTAAAAGACAATCCTTCCATTGAATTATTTTTGCACCTTCATAATCAATCAGTTGACTATACTTTTGTGAGGCCTGTTTCTGAGTTTTGTATTCTATTCCATTGATGTATGTGTCTATTCATCCACCAGTACCACACAGTCTTGATTACTGTAGCTACACAAGTTTTGAAAGTGGGTAGAATTTGCCCTGGCCGGTTTGGCTCAGCGGTTAGAGTGTCGGCCTGCGGACCAGAGAACCAGAGAGTCCTGGGTTCTCTTCCCTCTAGGAGCATGTACCTAAGTTGCAGTTTGTCCCCGGCCCCGGTTGGGGTTGTGTGGGTGGCAACCACTTGATGTGTCTCTGTCACATCGATGTTTCTCTCTCTCTCTTCCCCCCTCTCTCCCTCCCACTCTATCTGAAGATAAATGCAAAAATGTCCTCGGGTGAGGATAAAAAAAAAAAAAAGAGAGAGAGAGTGGGTAGAATTTTATTCTTCTTTTTCAGGATTATTTTATGTATTATTCTAGTTCTTTTGTTTTCCCACATATTTTAGAATAATCTATATCTACAAAACATAGATTGCTTGGATTTTGATAGCAATTGCATTCAACCTGAATATCAATTTAGAAAGAATTAACATATTTTCTATGTTGATTCTTCTAATCCATGAACAAAGTATGTCTCTTATTTTGGTCTTCTATGATTTCTTCATCAGAGTTTTGTGTATTCTGCTGTTGTGGGGTGGAACATTTTATAAAGATCGATTAGATCTTGTTGGTTAATGTTGACTTCTTCTATATCTTTGTTGATTTTCTCTCTAGTTGTTCTAGCCATTGTTGAGAGATGGATGTTGAAGTCTCCAACTATATAAATGTAGATTTGTCTATTTTTACTGTCAGTTCTACCAGTTTTTCTTTCGGATATTTTATATGTCTGTTGTTTGCTGTTTACACATATAGGATTGCTATGTATTTTGGTAAATTGATCCTTTCATCATTATGTAGTATCCTTCTCTATCAATGGTAAACATCTTTGCCCTGAAGTCTATATTGTTATCACTATCATCACTCCAGCTTTCTTTTGATCAATATTTGCATGGTATATATTTTAACATCCTTTTGCTCTCAACCTACTTTTATCATTATATTTGAACTGAGTGTCTCATAGACAGCATATAAAGGAGTAATGTTTGTTTATCCACTCTGCAATCTCTGTCTTTATTTGGTGTATTTAGACCATTTACATGTAATTTAATTATTATTATATTTATTTTTTTTAATTTATCTTTATTGTTGAAAGTATTACAGATGTCCCCCTTTCTCCCCATTGACCCCCTCCACCCCACTCCCGCCCCCCCCCATGCCTTCATCACACTTTTGTCTGTGTCCCTGGGCTATGTATATATGCATATAAGTTCTTTAATTAATCTCTTCCCACCCACCCCTTCCCTCTGAGTTTCATCAGTCTATTCCATCAAACTTAATTATTGATATATTAGGGCTTAGTTCTGTCTGCCTTTTAATTTTTTTCTGTTTTCTTTTTCTTTTTTATTTCTCTATTTTCTTTTTCTTGACTTCCTGTAAGTTAGTTAAAATTTTTTGTAGAATTCTGCTATGGTTTGAAAGTTTGTGCCCCTCCAAAACTCATGTGCTGAAATCCTAACCCCTGAAGATGATAGCATTAGGAGGTGGAAACCCTCATGAATAGAATTAGTGCCTTATAAAAGAAGCTTCAGAGAAATCTCTAGTCCCTACTACCATGTGAAGACATAGCACGAAGATGCCAGGTATGAGCCAGGAAGAGGATCCTCACCAAATGTGACTACAGTGGTGCTTTGATCTTGGACTTTTCAGCCTTCAGCACTATAAGAAATAAACTTCTGTTGTTAATAAGCTACACTTACTGTGATAATTGCTATAGCAGCCTAGATGGACTACAAATTATATTTTGATTTACCTATAACATTTTTGAGTATATAACTTTGCATAAACTTTTGTAGTGGTTGCTATAGGTATCATATTATTATAGGTAATCTATAACAGTCTACTAATGTCAACATTTTACAAGTTTGGTGAAGTACAGAAAAACCTTAACTTTGCTTACATTTTACCATCAATTATAATATAATTTATATTAAATTAAATATATTATACATACATAATTGTCTTAAATATTTCCTCTGCATACATTGGGAACTGCAGTGTTATAATTATTGCTTCAACCACCAAACATAATGTAGAGAACTCAAGAGGAAAAGAGAAATATTATGTTTACCCATATTTTACTCTTTTTTTATTGTTCTTTTTTCCTTACTAACAGCTCAGGAGTCTTTCTTTTATCATTTCTTTTCTTTTTTGAGAACTTGCTTCAGCCATTCTTTTAGCATAGTTAGGCTAGTGACAAATTCTTTTGTTTTCCTTCTTCTGAAAATGTCTTGATTTTCTCATCATTACTGAAGAATATTTTCAATGGGTATATAATTCCAGTTTGACAGTTCTTCTCTTGCAGCACTTGAAAAAAGTCATGGCCTCCATTATTTTTAATGAGAAATCTGCTATCATTGGTTTTGTGTTCTATAGGTAAAGTGTCATTTCCCTGATGGCTTTCAAGATTTTTTATTTCTGTCTTTAGCTTTCAGAAGTTTTCTGTGTTGGTGTGCTGTATCTTGTTTGATGTTTGCTCAGTTTCTTGAATCTATGGGATTAATTTTTTTCCTAGATTTGGGAAATGTTCAATCTCCTTTTCAGTACTTCTTCTTTCTCTCTTCTTCTGTGACTGTGATGACCCCTATGTTAAATCTTTCATAGTAGTCTGAGTCCTTGAAGCTGTTTATTTTTGTTTGTCAGCCTATATTTTTCTCTTTAGTCAGATTGGATAATTTCTATTGTTCTATCTTCAAGTTGACTGATTTATTCTTCTGTCATCTTATTCAGCTGTTGAGCTATCTATTGAGGCACTTTTTAAAGTTCACTTATTGGATTTTTAAGTTCTTGATCTTTTTTTCTTCTTTATGTCTTCTATTTTTTGTAGATTTTTCTATTTTTTTTTCTGAGACTTTTTATTTTTTTCATTTGTTCTAAGAATGCTCATAAAAACATTTTAAGATTGCTGTTTAAAAACCCTTGTTAGATGATTGTAATATCTTTGTCATCTTGGTGTTGGTGTGTATTAACTGTCTTCTCTCATTCAAGTTGTGATTACCATAGTTCTTGATATGATAAATGTTTTTCAATTAAATTTGGATGTTTTGCTTATTCTTTTATGAAGATCTTAATCCTATTTAAATCTTCTGTTTTATCACATGTAGAAGTCCAAGTTTCCATTCACCCTTCATTGACGCCTGGGACAGAAGGGCTCCTTTTTACTGAGGGCTAGGTGAGAATTCCAATTCCATGTTAAGCTGATTAGGAGAGATCTGGTTACCTAAATACATAATGAATGGGTGTCGTTGTTAGTGCTGGGTGGTGATAAAAGTTCTTACTCTCCACTAGGCCTTCTCTTGACATCACCCCATTGGTTAGGGGGAGAAGCATCTCATTATCATCCATTAGACTTTGAAATCCAGGCTCCCCAGATGCTCTATAACACCATGAGTATTGGGCTGTTCCCACTTCCTATGTGCCCTTCTCTGACATTCTGTCAAGCAATTGGAGAACTCATTACAGCCTGGCAAGGGTAGAAGTATAGGATCTCTGGTTGGCTTTTGGTGGTAGGAGTGGGGATATAGTCTTTCCTCTGGTATTTAGCTCAAGTAAAGCAGTTATTATCTAAATTTTTTTGTCATGCCATACTGTCTACATTTTAGATATACAGAGAGTAGACTGACGTTGGGGCCTGTTTTTTGGTTTCTATACTTTGGTGTTTCCAGCTTGCCAGCTCCTCCATTATCTGGCCGGGGATATATGTGGCAAAAAGAAAACCCAGGGAACTCACCACCAGGTTGTACCTTGGGGTCAAAGTTCCCTAGAGAGTATGCCATCTTACTCCAACTTTCAGGTTTTTCTCAAGTTTGGGTTACATATAATGACCAGGGATGAATAGGGAAAAGTACATCTACACCATTTACTCCTTCCTGCTAGAAGCAGAAGTCCTCAAATCAGTGCTTTATAAAAAAATATAACTATTGGGATTTCTAATGTACAATCATACTACAAGAAAAAGAATCAATTTGATCACTTCTTTTACAATATATATAGAACTTATTTTTTTTTGTCTTTTATAGCTGTTATTGCTTTTTAATTAATTACCTAATTTTTCATTACAGATGTCCCCCCTTTTCCCCCCATTGACACCCTCCTCTCCCCGCTTCCCCCACCCAGGCCTTCACCACACTGTTCTCTGTGTCCATTGGTTATGTATATGTGCATATAAGTACTTTGGTTTATCCCTTCCCGCCCCCACCATCCCCCTACCCTCTGAGGTTTGTCAGTCTGCTCCCTACTTCCATGTCTCTGGATCTAATTTTTTCATCAGCTTATTTTGTTCATTATATTCCACAAATAAGTGAGATGATGGGATACTTGGCTTTCTCCGATTGGCTTATTTCACTCAGCTTAATACTCTCCAGGTTCCTGCATGTCGTCTCAAAGAGTAAGATATCTTTCTTTCTTACAGCTGCATAGTATTCCATTGTGTATATGTACCACAGTTTTTTTTATCTACTCATCTACTGATGGACACTTGGGCTGTTTCCAGATCTTAGCTATTGTAAATAGTGCTGCTATAGACATAGGGAGTGCATATATTCTTTCTGATTAGTGTTTCAGGATTCTTAGAATATATTCCTAGAAGTGGAATCATTTGGTCAAATGGTAGTTCTATTTTAAATTTTTTGAGGAAACACCACATTGTTTTCCATAGTGGCCGCACCAGTCTGCATTCCCACCAGCAGTGCACTAGACTACCCCTTTCTCCACCTCCTTGCCAGCACTTGTTTGATGACTTGTTGATGGCAGCCATTCTAGCAGGTGGGAGGTGATACCTCATAGTTGTTTTAATTTTCAACTCTCTGATGATTAGTGATGTTGAGCATTTTTCATATGTCTCTTGGCCATTTGTATGTCCTGTTTGGAGAAGTGTCTACTCAGGTCCTCTTCCCATTTTTTAATTGAATTGTTTGTCTTCCTTTTATTGAGTTGTATGAATACTCTATATATTTTGGAAATTAACCCCTTATCCGATGTATCATTGGCAAATATGTTCTCCCATATAGTGGGTTCCCATTAAATTTTGATGTTGGTTTCTTTTGCTGTGCAGAAGCTTTTTAGTTTGATGTAGTCTCATTTATTAATTTTTTCCTTCTGTTTCTCTTGCCCTAGGTGAGGTATCTGTGAAAATTCTGCTAGGTGTGATGTCTGATTTTGCTGCCTACATTTTCTTCTAGGACTTTTATGGAGTTACAAGTCACATTTAAGTCTTTTATCCATTTTGAGTTTATTCTTGTGTATGGTGTAAGTTGGTGGTCTAGCTTCATTTTTTTGCATGTACCTGCTCAATTTCCACACCATTTATTGAAGAGACTGTCTTTATTCCATTGTATGCTCTTGCCTCCTTTGTCAAATATTAACTTATCATAATGTGTTGGGTCAATTTCTGGTTTCTCTGTTCTGTTCCATTGATCTATATGCCTGTTCTTGTACCTCTACCAGGCTGTTTTTATTACAACAGCTTGGTAGTATAACCTAATATCTGGTATTGTGATCCCTTCAACTTTATTCTTCTTTTTCAAGATTGCCTTGGATATTCAGTGCCTTTTTTGGTTTCATATAAACTTTTGGAGTATTTGTTCTAGATCTGTGAAAAATGCCATTGGTATTTTAATAAGGATTGTGTTGAATCTATACATTGCTTTTGGTAGTATGGATATGCTAATGATGTTGTCTTCCAATCCCTGAACATGGTATTTGCTTCCACTTTTTTTTATATCTTCCTCTATTTCTTTTTTCAATGTCCTGTAGTTTTCTGAGAATAGGACTTTTGCCTCCTTGGTTAAGTTTATTCTTATGTATCCTAATTTTTTTTGTTGCAATGGTAAATGAAATTGTTTTTTAAGTTCCTCTTTCTGTGTGTTCATTATTGATGTATAAAAATGCCAACAATTTCTAGATGTTGATATTGTATCCCACTACTTTGCCAGATTCATTTATTAAATCTAGTTGTTTTTTGGTGGAGTATTTGGGGTTTTCTATGTATAATATCACCTCATCTGCGAATAATGACAGTTTCACTTCCTCTTTTCCAATTTGGATGCCTTTTTTTTTTCTTTTTTTTTACTTCTTGTCTGATTGCTGTGGTTAAGACTACCAGTCTTATGTTGAATAGGAGTGGTGAAAACAGTCATCCTGTCTTGTTCCTATTCTAAAGGAAAATGTTTTTAGTTTTTGCCCATTGAATATGATGTTGGCTGTGGGCTTGTCATATATGGCTTTGATTATGTTGAGGTATGATCCTTTTATTCCCACTTTGCTGAGAGTTTTTATAAAAAATGGGTGCTGAATTTTGTCAAATGCTTTTTCAGCATCTATTGATAATATCATATGATTTTATCTTTCATTTTGTTTATGTTATATATCACATTTATTGATTTGTGAATATTATACAAGCCTTGCATCCCTGGGATAAATCCCACTTGGTCCTGGTGTATAATTTTTTAAATACACTGTTGCATCCAATTTGCTAAAATATTGTTGACGATTTTGGTGACTATGTTCATCAGGGCTATTGGACTGTTATTTTCTTTCTTTGTAGTGTCTTTATCTGGTTTTGGGATTAGGATTATGCAGGTCTCATAAAAAGAGCTTGTAATTCTTCTTTCTTCTTGAATTTTTTGGAATAGATTGAGGAAGATAGGTGTTAGTTTTCCTTTGAATGTTTGGTAAAATTCCCCTGTGAAGCCGTCCAGACATGGGCTTTTGTTTACTAGGCATTTATTGATTACTGCTTCAATGGCTTTAGTTTTATTGATCTGATAAGGTTTTTGCAGTCTTTCCGGTTGAGTTTTGGAAGTCTGTATAATTCTAGGAATTTGTCCATCTTGTCTAGGTTGTCCAATTTGTTGGCATATAATTGTTCATAGCATTTTCTAACAATCCTTTGTATTTCTGTGGTGTCACTTGTTACTTCACCTCTTTAGTTTCTGATTTTATTAATTTGGGTCCTCTTTGTTTTTTGGTGAGTCTGGCTAATGTTTGGTGAATCTCGCTTATCTTTTCAAAAAACCAGCTGTTGGTTTCATTGATCTTTTGTATTGTTTTTTTCAGTCTTTATGTCATTTATTCCCACTTTGATCTTTATTATGTCCTTCTTTCTACATACTCTGGGTCTTTCTTTTTGTTCTCTTTCTAAATCTTTAAGTTGTAGGGGTAAATAGTTTATCAGAAATTTTTCTTCTTCCTTGAGACAGGCCTGTATTGCTATGAACTTCCCTCTCAGGACTGCTTTCTCTGTGTCCTGTAGATTTTGTGTTGCTGTGTGTTCATTTTCATTAGTTTCCAGGAAGTTTTTATTTCTTTCTTGATCTCCTTGGTAACTCATTCATTGTTTAATAACACGCTATTTAGCCTTCATTTATTTGAATGTTTTTGAGTATTTTCATTGTAATTGATTTCTAGTTTCATGCCACTGTGATTCTAGAAGATGCTTGATATAATTTCAATCTTCTTGGTTCTGAAGAGATTTAGTTTGTGTCCTAACGTGTGGTCTATCTTTAAGAATGTTCTGTGTGCACTTGAGAAGAATTTATATTCTGCAGCTTTGGTGTGAAATGTTCTGTAAATATGAATTAAATCCAGCTGATCTAGTGCGTTGTTTAGCGTCTCTGTTTCCTTGTTAATTTTTGTCTAGATGACCTATCCAACTTTGTCAATGCTTTTTGTTTGTTTGTTTCCATTGTCAATGGTGTATTAAAGTCCTCTACTATGACTGCATTGCTGTCTATCTCTCCCTTGAAGTCCCCCAGAAGCTTAAAAATATATTTAGGTGCTCCTATATTCAGTGTGTTTTTGTTTACCAGGGTTATAGCTCCTTTTAATATTATGTAGTGGCCTTCTTTGTCTCTTATTATGGCCTTCATTTTGAAGTCTATCTGATCAGATATGAGTATTGCTATTCCAGCTTTTTGTTTGTTTGTTTCTATTTGCATGGAAAAAATGTTCCCATTCCTTCACTTTCATCCTGTGTGAGTCTTTTGTTCTGAGGTGGGTCTCTTGTAGACAGCATATACATGGATCATATTTTCTTTTTTTTAATCCTCACCTGAGGACATTTTTGCAATTATCTTCAGATAGAGCAGGAGGGAGAGAGAGAGAGAGAGAAACATCGATGTGACAGAGACACATCAACTAGTTGCCACCCACATGACCCCAACTGGGGCTGGGGAGAAACTGCAATCGAGGTACATACCCTTAGCGGGAACCAAACCCAGGACTCTCTGGTCTGCAGGTTGACCCTTTAACTGCTGAGCCAAACCGGCCAGGACTGGATCATGTTTTCTTATCCATTCAGCTACCCTATGTCTTTTGATTAGAACATTTAAGCCATTTACATTTAAGGTTATTATTGATAGGTACTTATTTGTTGTCATTTTTATTCTTTATGCCTGTATTCCTCTCTCTATTTCTTCTTCTTCCAACAGTCTCTTTAACATTTGTTGCAGTGCTGGTTTGGTGATAGTAAATTCCTTTATCCTTTTTTTTTGGTCTGCAAAGGTCTTTATTTCACTTTCAATTTTGAATGATAACCTTGCTGGATAGAGTAGTCTTGGATTCATACCCTTGCTTTTCATTACTTTGTACACTTCATGCCACTCCCTTCTGGCCTTCAGTGTTTCTATTGAGAAATCAACTGACAATCTAATGGGAGCTCCCTTGTAGTTAACTTTCTGATTCTCTCTTGCTATCTTTAAGATTCTTTCTTTGTCTTCAACATTTGCCATTTTAATTATGATGTGTCTAGGGGTGTTTCTTTTTGGGTTCATCTTGATTGGGACTCTCTTTATTTCTTGGACTTGGGTGACGTTTTCCTTCACCAAGTTAGGGGAGTTTTCTGTCATTATTTCTTCAAACAGGTTCTCTATTCCTTTCTCTGATTCTTTTCCTTCGGCACCCCTATGGTGCGAATGTTGTTATGTTTCCTATTGTCCCAAAGCTCCCTTAAACTCTCCTCCTGCTTTTTAATTTTTTTCCATTTGCTGCTCTAATTGAGTGTTTTACTCTACCTTGTCTTCTAACTCACTGATTTGGTCTTCATCTTCTTCTAATCTACTATTGAATTCTTCCAGTGTAGTTTTTATATCAGTTATGTCATTCTTCATTTCCACTTGATTTTTATTCACAGCTTCTACCTTTTTTTTTTTTTTTTTTAAATGCTGGTGTAGTCTTCATTAAATTGCTTGTAATTTGGACTAAATTGCTTGAGCACCCTTAAAACCATTGCTTTGAATTCTTTATCTGACAAACTGCTTGCCTCCATTTCATGTAGTTCCTTTTCTGGTGATTCCTCTTTTTCTTTCATTTGGGAGTTGTTTCTTTGTCTCACCATTTTAGCAATCTGGTAGTTTGGGGCTAGGTGAGTCATGTTGGGATGCATAGACAGGTTAGTGTGTATCAGATAAAACTGTTATGCCTCCCAGTCTTGGTGTGGTGGCCTTCTTGTGCGATCCAGTGGAGTAGTCTCCTTGAACTTCTAAGCTGGGTGCTCTAGGAGTGACCCTTCTGTGGGTATGTGGGCTCTCTTATTGAATTTGAGTCTTGATTTCTGTTGTCCATTTGTGGGTGGGGTCTGTTCTCAGGGTTGTTGACTATGAGTCTCAACCCTGACCCTGTCGACCCTGTTGTGCCAACCATTGTATAGGTGTTGACAAAACAAAAGAAAGCAAAACCAGACCAAACCAAAAAGGACCCCTCCAAAAAATATCATCATGAACAATAATAAAAACTACTCCCTCAAGAAAAAGATTAAAAGACAAACAAACCAACTGAAAACACACATACATGAGCACACACACACACACACACACACACACACACACAGAATACTAGGAGGTGTGAGACCAAAAGAATTAGAAGTGGTAGGAAAAAACAATGAAAGTAAAGAAGGCAGGGCAAAACCAGACCAAATAAAAAAGAACCTGAAAAAAAATCATCAACAATGATAAAAGCACCACCAGCCTCAATAAAAAGATTAAAAGACAAACAGAATACTAGAAGACGTGAGACCAAAAGGGTTAGGAGAGAGAAGAAAAAAAAAGGGGGGGGGAAAGAAAGAATATGATAGCAAAGGAGGCAGAGACAAGAAATAGGGTAAGTATAAAAAAATAAAAGGTAGCCCTGACTGGTTTGGCTCAGTGGTTAGAGCGACGGCCCACAGACCATAGAGTCAAGGATTCAATTCTGGTCAAGGGCACACACCTCAATTGCAGTTCAATTCTCGGCCCTAGTTGGGGTCACGCGGGAAGCAACCAATTGGTGTGTCTCTCTCAATTTGATGTTTTTCTCTCTCTCTCCCTCTTTCTCTCCTTCCCTCCTACTCTATCTGAAAATCAATGAAAAAATATCCTCAGGTGAGGATTAAAAAAAATAATAATAAAAAATTAAAAGGTAGAAAATAATGACTGAAATAATAATTTTATAAAGTAATAATACTAAATTGAATTAAAATATAGAATAAGAAAGTAAAAAATGGAAAAAGAAAATAAGAAAAATTTGAATTAAAAATAAAACTTATGAAAACATACACACCAAAGCAGCCACAGCAACAATAAAAAACCTTGGATCTGTTATTTATGGACCCCACTGGATTTTGCTCTGATGCTGTTAGATCTGGCCCCTTGGGTATCGGTCCCTGTCCTCTCAGGCAGGTCTCTGGTGCAGGGCAATGTGAATCACTGTCCCTGCCTGGCCCTGGGCGTCCTGGCTGAAGCCCTGCAGGGCAAAATTCCAAGTAGTCCTATGGGTGGGGTTTCCCTAGCCAGAGCCTGGATCACCTTCGGGGCTCACCACTTGCATGCCTGTGTTCTGGGCTGCTTTCCCTTCCCCCACAGCACTAGGCTCTGTGGGATATCAGGTCCAGTCTGGGTGGTTGATACAGATTTGTGTTGGGGGTGGTGCCTGTAGCTTACAGGAGGGGCGGGCAGTCTCTTCCTCTCCATCCAATGCCTCAGCACTGCCTGGATTTCTGGAACCCCTCGGTCACCACCCCAAGCAGGGGAGAATAGGAAAAAAAAAAAAGGGAGAAAAAAACACCCTGCATGGCCTGCTCTCACTGGGTGGGGTTTCTGCCCAGGCTCCCACGGAGCCAGACTTACTAATCCCCAGTGCCACCAGGCCCCAGTGCTGAGGTGCCAATTTCCAGCCCAGAGCTGCTCCACAGGTGAGGGAATGAGTGCCTCCTCTTCACTTGAGGTGGGGAGAAACGAGTCTCTTTCCTCGTGAAATCTGGCTAGCCCCAGTCAAAGTTCTTTGAGCGAATACCTGGCCCCTCAGACTCACTGCTGTGTGATCTGCTCAGACCCCTCTTCAGGTGTGCCGTTCTGCTGTGTGGCTTCTCTGGCTCCCACAATTTGGGTGAGCTTTCCAGGCTGATGCCACAACTATGCACTGGCTTTTATCCTGGAATAGTGCTGAGTCCCCCTGGTGGGTCTAATCACCTCTGATTTCCACTGTCTGATGCTAACTGGGCTCCTTTTCCCTCCTCTGTTGCTCTCCTTTGGGGATCTCTGTGTGGGGCTGAGACCCCTGCTCCCAAGGGGCAGGACATGCCCCACCACACCTTTCCTCCATCTTCCCAGCCAAGCTGCGCAGCTGCACGGGTTCGCTCGCCCACTTCACTTCTTCTCCTGTCTCTTCTCCATGCTCCCCGCTTGCAGAATTTCCAGTCAGCTATTTTCAGGTGGTTTTTCAAATTGAATGCTCTGCAGTTTAGTCTCAAGTCTGGTCCTGTGCTTGGAGCAAATGGACTGAACTTCCTTAGGCTTCAGTCATCTTGCACCCCCTCTCTTACTTTGTTGATTTAAATGATTTGATGAAACACCAATTTATAATATTGGGTAATAATCTCAATAAGTAACATCCCTTTCTTTTTCCTGAAATGACTTTACTATTTCATCATTTAATATGTTTATTGCTTTTCATAGATAGTTTTTTAAAACATCATATTTAGTAGTTTCTTTTCATATTTTATTTACAGTTATCATAATGCCTCCCTCTGCCTTATTCCAAAATTTAATCCATACTCTATTTCTATTGATTCTACCGTTTTAAGTACACCTTGATTCCATTCTATTCTCTCTCTTTTCACCATCTTACTGTTATAGAAAGCATGAAGAGGGGGAGAAATGCAGAGAGAAAAGTGAAAATGAGAAGGAATGAAGAGAAATAAAGAGAGGAAGGAAAGAAGAAAATAGGGATACGATGAATGAAAAAGCAGCTGCAAGTAAATGGAGCTATTGAGAAAAGGATAAATAGACAGTGGAGAAAGAGTGGATACTAAATTGAAATGAAAACAGCAGAAGAAAGAGAATAAGGAAGTAGAATGCAGAAGGGAGAAGAGATATAAGATGAAAATGTGTGATAAGGAGGTCAAATGAGATAGAGAGGTTAACGAGTAGATAAAAAAGAAAAGAAAATAAATAATCAAAGAGAAGGAGGAAAACAAGGAAGGAGGGAGTAAAATAAATCACTAGAGAGAATAAAGAAATAGGAGGATGAGGAGGAGCAGTAAAATCACCTCACAAATGGCAGATTGCATTCTGCAGAGAGAAGAATGTTAAACGTTAGAAGTTTCCCCTTTTTGTTCCTCAAATACCCATTTCCTTTAATATTTGGTACCCATCAAAGTGCCAGAGGTCACTTCTCAAATGATGTCACTCTTGCTTTGAAGTAAGACCACTGTGGTTTTCAAATAGTAAGAGCCATGTGCCCCAAGTTTTGAATAAATTTGTTCTGGATACTCAGCATTTATCTCATACTTTCTGCTGCTGGTTGTTCATCAGGTATAGATATCATCTGACAAGTTCAGGTATGCAGGAAATGTAAGTTTTCTTTTTCTCTGCAACTCAACTTAAATTCCAAGTCAAGTTCCCAATCTATTGAGTGGTTGAAACTCAGTTTCCAGCAGTATGGAGTTTCCCTCTTCCTTTTCTCTGGGATTGTGTCTAATTTATGGGATCTTAGTGTCAAAACATCAGGATGGGTGACACTGTTGAGTATTATATATCCATGCTGGCATTTATGTCATATCTGGTTCACCAATGTCTGTCCAAGCAGGTAGTTGTTGAGTTGAGCTTCATCCTTTACTACAAAGTCCCTTTCGGGCCTGACTCTCTCTGAGCATGTCATATGCCCCTTATACATATGGGAAATATTTGGCTGTTCCTATCATATGTTAGGTACTGTTCATCTCAGAAGCTGTCTTTGCCTAACATATTCTTCTTATACTGAATAGAGGAAAACTATGTGAGAAGGCCTAAGGTTAAGAATGTCTATAGACACCACAAACCATTTCTATTTTGTAGTCTCGTCCTTTTCTGGCCTTATCCAGGAAGTGAAGCACAAGGTCACACTGCTAGAAGATCATGCAGAACTATCTGGGGTTCTTCCCATCCCTGGAATACAGGGCCTAAGTTTCTCCTTTTTTCAAGAACCCACAATATCTACTGACTCCTTGCTTCTGCTCTGCTTTCCTTCCCAACAGAATCAATGTAAGGCTGGAGGTACATCTTTGAAAAAAGCAATAACAATAACAAAAAGCTGGACAAACTAAAAATCAATGACATTTCTTGGATCCAACAGAGAAATGAGGTTTCAGAGCTAACCACCATCTTGAAATTTGGGGGACAGGCAAATCCAAAGTCACAGATGAGCAGAAGCCATGAAAGCCATAAACTTGTAAGAACACTTAGATGACAATTCTGACAAACTGCTGGAGGCTGAGTGTGGACTAGAGTGAAAATGAGAAACTCCTGGGAGTGACAGTCTGGGGGAAGGTAGGGGAAGCACACTTTCATGGGCTTTAATTCCAGAAATCTCACCAGGTTCTCACAGTGAAAATTCCAAAAAGACACTCTTGTGGTGCTGGCAGGAGGAGTGAAAGAGTCTTTGTGAATATCCTTGTGAAATATACCCAGAGTATTCTCCATAAGGAAGGCCTACTTTCCCCCAAGAAAGACTAAAAGAGCCTTGACTTAGAGTCATGCAAGAAGGACATTTTTCTCACTGGCTTTCCTGTCTCACCTAAGGTGGGGACAGGGTTGGGTGTTTATCCAAGAAGAAATACCTGGAAAGGTCACAGGCCAGAGTCACAGGCCCACTAAAACACTGAGATTTATTTGCAATCATACAAAACACTCCTTTTCCCCTATACCATACCACCACACCAATAGGGCTCCAGTATAACAACAATGGATTATATCTGAATGAGCTTCAAGACAAAGAGTCTTTAAGGGAGAGTACTTAAGGAAGCCCAAAATCAAGAGAGGAGACAAAATTAAGAACACTGGAAGAATAGGAAACCTCTGACACTTATTGCTAAAAGAAACTTTAAATAATGCCAACTCACATCTCCATATTAGAGGACTAGGAAAAAGAATGAAAAAAGAAATTAGAGAACATTCAAGAATTGTGAGACAATTTGAAAAGGTGCAACACATACACATGTATAACTAGAACACCAGACCAAGAAGAGAGAGAAAATGAAACAGAAGAAATATTACAAATAATAATATCTAAAGATTTCCCAAAATTAATGAAGATAACAAATCACAGACCCAAGAAGCTCAGAAAACATCAAATAGATCAATACTAAAAAATTTACACCGAAGTACATCATATTTAAATTGCAGAAAATCAAAGACAAAGAGAAAATCTTGAAAGAAGCCAGGAGAAAAAAATATCTTACTTACAGTGGAACAAGGAAAAGAATTACAGAAGACTTCTGATAAGAAATCATGCAAACAGAAAGAGTGTGGTGTAAAATATTTAAAATGTTAAAAGGAAAAGACCACCAACCTAGATTGTTATATCTACTAAAAATATCCTTTAAAAGTGAAAGAGATATAAAGACTTTCTCAAACAAACAAAAAGTGAAGAAATGTATCACTAGTAGATCTCCCATGCAAGAGGTGTTAAAAGATTTTCTTTAGGTAGAAAAAAAAAAAAATGACACAGGGCAGAAATGTGGGAACTTTATAAAAACAGGAAGAGCATTGGAGGGGAAATAAATTAAGCTTTCCTTCAAAGAGGACACCAAAACTGCAATTATAGATATTTTGAAGATGTTTTAATCAAAGGAAATTTAAGCAATGCATTTTTTATTATTAAACAATTACATGCTATTCTCAAGCATAAACATATAGCAAGAATAAAAATTAAAAGATGGACTAAGTTATGTCTCACAGTTAATAAACAAAGGAAGATGTATTAATTTCAGACATACTATTCTAAGGGGAAACATTATTTCAGATAAAATTCACTACATGATGTAAATAAGATAATATACAAATCATAATTTAAAAGATGGGCAAGGAGAAATAATAAAACCAAAATCATAACATCAGATTATAACACTCCTTTCTAAGTGAATGATAAAATAATTATATGAAATAATAGGTTCTTCTTGAAACGTCTACATAGATACTATACAATGAGACCCAAATATAAAGTATTATGATGCCTCAAAATGAGCATTACAGAATTCTTAAATCTCCCTTCCACGTTTTCTGAACTGGAACTAACTTGATTTAATCTCCTTTACTTACATATGTGTAGAATTTAAAAATAAAATTTAAAATATGCCTATTAGGTGCTATGTATTGTGATAAGTGCTGAGGAAATAACGATGATAAAAAAAACATGTATCTGGAATCTAATGAACAAACTTAACTAACAAGCAAAATAGAGACAAACTTATAGATAGAAAACTGGCTGACAGCTCTGTGGGGGGTAGGCAGGGGGCATGGAGGGACTGAACACAAAAGAACAAAAAGAGAAAGAACTCATGGACATGGACAACAGTGAGGTGATTGTGGGGGGGAAGGGGGGTGGATGGAGGTGGAAGAAGGTATGGAGAGATAAATGGTGATGGAAAAAACAAAATGAAATGAAATTTTAAAAAAAGAAGTGAGCAAAAAGAAAGTAAAAATAAAAAAAACATGTATTACCTGCATTCAAGGACTAATGGATCACAGTCTAATATAAATAAAATTGAGTCCAGTCAGACTTCCACGATTTTAAGAAACTTTACTGAATTTTTTATGCCAATTTGCATCATGAGAGCAGGCACAGTGACATCTCAAATAATTTGGGCATAAATTTAAATAGATTACACCTTCCTTCATACTGTACAATTACCTTCCTGTTAATTCCTCACCCCTATCACCATAGCAATTAACATTTTATTAATAAGCAGAAGGTTATCAGAAAAGGCAAGAGGAGGAAACCTGCAAGTTGCACCTCCAAAGCACAGTTTAAGGATGTTTGTTTGATACTTCATCAGATATCATTTGCCTCTGGAATCATATACCGTTGTCATTTGCACTGTAGAAATCAGAAGTATATCTGAATGTTCTCATATACCTAGGATACTATTTAGCTCCATGTGTCCTCAAGGTTCAGCATCAATATAAAACTTATAAACTGCCCTACTAGTATGTATCATTCACCCATGCACATGGACCCTTTTCAGTCTTTACTATGTAAGGCTGTGCTGAGGGGGTATAGATTAAGACGCTGAGAAGAAAGAAAGAAAGAAAGAAAAAGAAAGAAAGAAAGAAAGAAAGAAAGAGAGAGAGAGAGAGAGAGAGAGAGAGAGAGAGAGAGAGGAAGGAAGGAAGGGAGGGAGGGAGGGAGGAAGGAAGGAAGGAAGGAAGGAAGGAAGGAAGGAAGGAAGGAAGGAAGGAAGGAAGGAAGGAAGGGAAGAAAGAAAGAAAACAAGGGAAACCAGAGTACTCAAGGCAGAGTGTGCAGTAAGCTAAGTGAGGTACAGAAATTGCCATGTGGAGGAGGTCAGAGGATGGGGTCAGAGATGGCTTGGGTGAAGTGGGGTAGGAAATGCCTAGAGTTCTCCACATCTCCACCTCATCACAAATTAAAGGAGGAGTTTTCCTGGAAGTGGGGCCTTTAAGCAGTGTTCTGAAGGATTAAAGAAGACTAGAATGGATGTAACAATGGGGGAGAGGGAATTTCAAGCAGATAAAACAATATGAGCAAAGGCAGGGAGGCTATTATTTACAGCTTCCTAGATGTTTTCTAACTGCAGAAACCAAAACCTAAAGAATGTTGGCACATTCAGGGATTGCTGATTGAATCTTGAAAATTTATAGGCAACTGACACAGAAAGGTTGAGCAATTCCTTTGATTTTATCATGGCACACGTCATCTTACATGGAGAGAGCAAGAGGCAAATGCCTTAAAGATCTGAAAAGGCTTTTCTTAGATTCCGCAATCTGAAAATTCTTTTGCAGTGAAATGCCTTGACATGCTTGTAAATACCATGTTAGAGTAAAGTGATCCCTTCAGGACCAGGCATTGGAGGTTGGGGGTGGGTGTAATTTCTGGAATGGAAGATTAGTAAATTCTTGGGGGAAAAATTCAAATGGTGTTTAAGATACTTGGTATCTGTTCACATGTTCAAACCACAGCTGGCTTTCAGTCCCGAAATATTTCAAGGTATTAGACCTTACTTTTACTGTTGGAGAATTCTTCCCCTTAACCACATTAGTGCTTTGTAACTAATTCTCTTGATATTGGGAGTTGGAATAAACAGGAAAATGATGATCTTGAGAGAAACATCTTAAGAAAATGATAAATAAAGGATATCCTCTTGACACAAAAACACTCTGTAAACTGCCTAATTTGAGAATCACAAAACATTAACATCAACTATAACAAATATGTAGCTGGACTTAGACAAGTGATCACATATTTCAGCTTATGGCATTTCCTGTTTCATTTATGAAAGAAGGATCATATGAAAAATATTGGGAAAATGGTCCATACCAACTCCAACAGTGCTCATACCCACCCACAGGTGTCATGGTAATTGATATCGTTCATCTGAGACTTTTTAGCACATAATGTTACATCACAATTATTTTGACATAACATTTTCTATTACATTAAAAAGCCTTTGAAAATTTCTTTAAAAAATTTTTTTCCTTTTATTGATTTTAGAGAGAGAAAGGGAGAGGGAGAGAGATATACAAACATAGATGACAGAGAACATCGATTGGTCTCCTCCTGCATGTCCCCCACTGGGGATTTGGCCCACAAAATCAAACTGGGGACCTCTTGGTGCATGGGTTGACACTCAACCACTGAGCCACACTAGCCAGGCTCAAAATGTCTTTATAATAACTATGTAATATCCCATGATATAAATTTACCTACTTGACTAATTAATTAAAGTGTTGTTTCCACTTATTTTTGTTCCTTAGATTGTCATTGTGGTGACTTTCCCCCCATAAACCTCTGCCATATCTCCAATTATTTATGGTATATATTATTAGAAATTGAATTATTAGGTCAAAGGGGTATGAACAATTTTAAGGCCATTATTCAATAATATCAAAATGCTTTCCAGAAAGATTTTTTTTTTATCAACACTAGTAATGTAGAAGAGGTCTCATGTAGTCTTGAGTATTTGTTTAAAAAATGTATTTTCCAGTTTGCTAGACAAAATAATACTTCATTGATTTAAATTGCATTTCTTTTATGATTAAGAAAGAGGAACACAATTTCTCTGTTTATTAGCCTCCTGTACTTCTGCTATGAGAGTTCTTTAAATATTAAGGATATTAACCTTATGTCTATCACAATTGTTGCAAGTACTTTTTTTAGTTTGTAGCTTGACTGTTAATTTTGTTTATGAATTCTTGATCAAGGAAAAATTTGTGAACCGTTACTTTCTTTTCCATTGTCATTTTCTCCCTTTTTTTTTTTTTTTTTAACGCTAGGGGTGTCTTTCCCTATCCATAAGTCAAATATTCACTATTCTGGAAAGTAATTTGGAAATTCATATTTAGAACTTAAAAAATATCTATACTTTATCAGTTATTTACCTTTGGAGATTATGTTCTAAGTGGGGAATCATAAACTTAGAATCATTTTGATGTTTTTAATGACAGAAGAATGCTTCTATTGCAATAGGTAGAAAACACAATATGAATTTAACAGGATATTGAATAGGACTTTAGAGTTGCTTCAGAATTTTGGTTAAAATTACATAACTTATATATATATATATAGTTGAACTATCCCCATGGTCTAAAGAGAGCCACCAAGGGGTTCTGAACACAATCCTGTAGAGCTTACACAGGGACAGCAGACTAATCACTCTAATGATTACTCATTCCATTCCTTTTCAGCCCACATTTACTTAGAGATAGAAAGAATTAGAGAAGAATTTATAGTGTTTGTGAGTCCTTGGATTGGGAAAGAATGTTTTTCCCTCCCTTGAGCAGATGAAGGGCATGCAACTCCCTTGCCAAAGGCATGTGAGGAAGGATCCAAAGAATCACTTACAGAGACTGGATGAATGTGCATGGGATAAGAACAGAGGAAAGTATTTTATCACATTTTGGATGTTCAATAGTTTCTTTTCAGATTAAAATTTCTGATGATCATTCAGGTTTAACTTGTTCCTAAAGGCTTTTCTGCATTGACTACATTCCTATGGCTTCCCTTCACTATTTATTCATCTGTACAGAACAACATTCAAACTCTGGTTTGAAAGATCACCCATGATCACTACATTCATAGTGTTTATCTCTGTGAATGAATTTTCTGATGTTAAAATCTGAAGCCTGGCTAAAGGCTCTTCGATGCTCTTCGCACATATTTTCTCACCATCATGACCTTCTTGGTGACTTATAATCTCTGAAACTGGGCTGAAGCTATGATAATGTGACCCACACTATGAGCTGCCTGTCTTATGTATGGGTTCGTTCTTATGTAGGAGACAGTGACTGAGATTACAGCAGTTACTCTAACACTTACTATAGTCTTGGAAGCTCCGTAGTTGGGAGCCAACCCTGTCAGTGAGTATCTATCCCAAGCCTTAAACCTCTATCTTTTGAAGGGAGGTTAATCAGCCTTTTTAACTTGTCTTTACACTCAGAATTCTCTTAAGTTCGGAGCCATGAAGAGTTATCCTTGAAATATGTGGTCACATTGCCTGTGATCCAAAATCTTCTTCAAATCCCTGGTTTTGAGTACATTTCTTGTTTTTGTTCAGTCTCTTTCTCTTCATCCGATAACAAAATTTTAAAAGTACAACTGTCATTTATATCTGATAATTGACAGTAGTGAGAAAACCAACCAGCTCAAAAATGAGAGGAGGAGGAGAGAAGAGGAAAAGGAAAGGAAAGAAATTGTCTAACAAGTCTCCACTATATAGCTTCCTAAGAGGCAAGCCAGGGACTAGACTTACCCTCCAACCTGACAAAAGTGCTAAAAAATAGAGGACAAAAATATGGAATAATGGTAATCAAACATTGCACATCAGGCAATGAAAAATAATGATACCTGAGAAATGGGGGAAATGAGATAAGCCTTTACTGCTTGGGAGTTTCCAGTTCATGGTGCAATGAGGGACAATGCAGTCAGAGCCCAGAGGATTCCCTTAGTTGAGGTGACAGAGATGAGAGACCAGAAAGACCAGGGTGGTTAGCATTCAGAGAACAGAATACCAAAAAGAAAAGAGCTGCACTTAGGGAAAACCTTGGAGATCTTTGAAGGACCTATCACGAGGAGAAAAATCAATCAATCCAAACTGATCCAGAACTTAAATAGATGTTATATTTAGCAGAAAAGCACATTTAAAAAGTTATTACATAGCGTGGGTCCCAGGTCTTCCTTGTGGAGCAAGCTGGAGCTGAGGGGCACCTGAGCCACGGTGCTAGGATGGGAAACAATACCCTCCAAACTCCTCATGGAAACTCTGCAGAAAACAGATGTCTTTCAGTTTAAGGACCCTGAGCTGACTGAGTTCTCTTAAGAGTTACAGAAGCTGCCGAGCAATTGCAGGGCCATCAACTTGTCCAACAACAAGATTGAGAGCCTCCCACCTGTGATTATAGGGAAGTGTACTCCGCAGAAGAGCCTCTATTTAAACAACAACACACCAACTGTGTTTTTTTAATTGATGAGAGAGGGAGAGAGAGAGAGAGAGAGAGAGAGAGAGAGAGAGAGAGAGAGAGAGAGAGGTGAAAGAGAAACATCAATCAGTTGCCTCCCATACACGCTCCGACTGGGATCAAACCTGAAACCTGGGTATGTGCTCTGACCAGGAATCAAACCTGTGACCCTTCAGTGCACGGGACAATGCTCTAACCAACTGAGCCACTCTGACCAGGGCACACTGACTCTTCTTCCTGATGAGTTATGCAATCTGAAAATACTATAAACGCTAATCCTAAACATCAAACACTTGAGAGACCTGCCATCTACCTTTGGGCAACTGTCTGCCCTCAAGAACCTGAGCCTCTGTGGGAACCAGCTGCGAGCATGACCATGCCAACTTTGTAACGTTTAGCACCTGAATGTGGTGAGTCTACAAGAACCAGATTCAGAGCATACCTGACATAGTGGAGGCTGCTGCAGGTCATCAAACTCAACCTCAATCAGAACCAGATATCTTGGATCTCAGTAAAGATATCTTGCTATCCTCACTTTAAAGTTCTCTGCCTGGGAGAGACCTGCCTTGAGCTCAGCATGCCTCCACAGAGCATTCTCGGTGATTCTTAGATGTATCTATTTGCTGTGGAAGGCAATCTTTTTGAAATAAAGAAACTTTGAGAACTAGAAGGCTATGATAAGTACATGGAGAAATTCATGGCCACCAAAAGAAGATTGCATGATGTTCTCCATAAAACACTGATTTGGAACCTGTTGCAATTTGGTTGAATCAAAAGCTCCTGTTGTTGTCAAGGACATCTACATTAAGGAGACAATACTCCAGGAGATTCTATTTCATTTTATCTTTTTCCTTTCCAGAGTTTATCTCAAATAAGCTAAAAGGAATCAAGGGACAGGAAGAGTTCTCCATTTTGAGTCATGGATAGGACAATGGACAGTGTTGATTTTCAAAATCCTCATTAGTTTGGCTTTAAGAAAATAGTAGCTAGTTGCTATTGATACAGTGAGGGGATGCTGCCTGGTAACAGAATAGCTTCACACCACGGCTTGAAATTTCATGTTTAGTTTCAATGTTTGAGCTTTCATATAGTCAGTTGCCATTCTATTTCTGTGTTAACATTTCATATTTTTATGAAATTCAAATAATTTGTGAGAGGCTGATATGGTTAAACTAAGGATTTGTGATTTTATTCCTATCCATCAGTTTAACTGCAGTATTTATATCTGGAATTTGGGATGTACATACATATACCACTGTCTTGGTTAAAAGTGTACTTTGTCAGACCAGTGCCAATACAACACTAAGAGATGTTCTCCAAGGCTGCAGTAGCAAATTACTATTGCAGGTGCCTTATTAGTGGAGGGCTCTGAAGAGCTAAAACCATATATGCAAAACTTATAAGATACAAAGAATTCTAATAATCAAGATTTTCCTGAAGTTTTGTTAGAAATAATGTCTTATTTCTGGTGATCCTTTTACCTTTTTGTATTTATAATTCTACTAATCAAATTACCTATCACAAAAGTACTACAATATTTTTAAACAACCTATGTTTATAAAGTTTATTCTCTGAATGAGAGAATATACTAAATAAAGAATTTTTAATGGACTTTGGCTGGAAGAAAAGTTAATCCTTTAACAGAAGAGGACAGGAGAACTTTAACCTGTAAATGGTCCTTTGGTTGAAAGTCAACTTATTAGGAAGAAATGTTTCATGTAAGTACTATAATGCCTTCATGTGACTGAAAAACATTTTGTGGTACTGGAACCATGGTTATTAATAGAAACTGAAGGTACAGAGGTAGATGGTTTCAGATTATTACTAAGAAGAACATTTAGAAAGCTATCAGTCTGTCATTTTCTGAAGATTTGTGTTAGCTAAGGGACTATTATTTACCATGCAGTGATAGTTCTCATTTTACAAACCTAGTTTAATCTTTAAGTCAAGAGATCATAAGAACCTAGTATTTAATTTATAGAAGGAAGTCTCTTTGACCTTAAATTTGGTCTATGTATTCTTTTTCCCATGTTATTTTCTATTTCTCAATTTGGGGAGGGGTGAGGGGGCAGTTTATCATTATTAATTGAGTTTTAAATAAACTTTAATGCTTAATTTTTAAAAAAGTTATTATAACTGTGTTCCAAATGTCCAAAAGCTAGAAGAAAGAATGGTCATGTTAAGTAGAGAAATGAGATATATTTAATAAGGTACAAATCATATACCCAGTGATAAAAACCATAATATTTGAAATAAAAAATATCCTGGATGGAATTAACTAGTAAAGATTAGTGAACTTGAAGACATTACAATAGCAAATATTCTACTTAAAATAAAAATTAAAAATTAAAAACAAATCATAAGTGCATTTGTTCATGCTGTTTCCTCTTCTGGGAACACTTTTCTCCCTCTCCAACCATCCATTCATCCATCAACCAATTATTTCTGAATGTTCTTTCTGGTCTCAGCTCAATAATCACTTCCTCCTTCCTTGACCTCCCTGAATAGGTCAAACTCTCTTTAAACCTATTCACAGAACCATGCACTTCCCCTCCACAGTACTTACACAGTCGACTTCACAAATATTTGGATCTGTGATTAGCATCTCCACAAACAGTAACCTCTAAGAGGACAGAGAAAACATGTCTATTTTTTGCTTACCAGGATATCCCTAGCATCTTAAACTGTGCCAGTCATATAATGCCCTTGCACCCTGAATTCTGTTTGTATTTGTCACCTATAGAATTTTGATCTATTTTTTTTTTTACAATTTAGTTCAATTTTAACAAAATGTTTCCCAAGCATTATTTTGACCAGGTACCCAGGCTTAAGTTATAAACATTGACAGTGTCCATTTATATAACCACACTTGAAGTTGTTAAAGACTTAATCATTTTCTAATATTTGTGTATTTTCTATGCTGCTTTTTCACGTACGTCCATTAACAAATGGCATGTTGTCTGTTACATTTATTGGTTTGTGAGTGTTTTCTGGAAAGCTGCATTGCATCCATCCAAATATTAATGCACAGTGGCACAGAATTAGAGGAACAAGAGAGCATCTGCAAATACTAGTATGATCCACTTCCCTTTTTATTGCTTGTTTTGCTTAGTACTTCTTAAAACAAAAATAAGAACGTTGAATTCAATGTTCAATGGCCAAAGAAATAATAACAGTAGGGCACATACTTAGGGCTTGAATGAAACTGTAAGTACTAGGCTGGCTCAAAACAGTAGACATTGATATATATATATATATATATATATATATATATATATATATATATATACACACATATACATACATACACACACACACACACACATATACACAATATATACACATAATCTCCTTATTATCTAAAAATTTCATACAGTTGTCTTCCAAACAAATCAACTCATACCAATACAATTTAGGTTCAAGCATACACATAGAATAACAGTGTGTTCTTTGGGATTTTGAATAAGGACTCAGACTATTTAAACTTGAATTCAGGTCTTTGGGAAGTGGGAAGTGGGAAGCTTGTACTAAGCAACTGTGGTATACTTCTACCGAATTAAGTAATTTGGGTCAATTATATCTAGACTGTCCTTGGTTTCATCCAGTAAAAAGTAGAGGGTACAAACAAGAAAGCATGCCAGCCAGTTAAGGGTTCAACAATGCATGATTTTTATTCTCTTGCTTTCAGAGCTTGTATAAAAAAAATATATGTTAAACCAAGGAAAGTAACAAAAGATTTGTGGCCTGTTGTACTTTAAAAAGGGGAAAAAAGGTAGCCACTAATTCGCTCAGATACAGCAGGCTTAGTGGTCCTATATTTTGAAAAGTTTTAAAGAATGGTTTTTAATGGAGGAAAGGAAAAACATCCACTACTGCTTTTCCAGAACTTAAACAGAGGGCAGTAGACATTCTTTACACAAATAAAACTATGGCAGCAGGTCACATGTGACCAAGGAATGTAGAATGGAGATGTTCTGAACACTGCCAGGACTCTCAGCAAATCTAACACACTAAAATCATGATTGCATTTCGAAAGAAAATGAACAAAAATCAAATAGGAATTTTGAGATTTCTTTATTTGAAGATAAATCTTAATGTCATTAAAGTCACATATAGGCTAATTTAAACACCCAATTCTATTTTATCTAAAACATACATTGCAAACATAGAAATAGCTATTCTCTCCACATGTCAGAGCCCATTCATTTCATGGTTTAGAAATGGGGAGAATAGATTCCCCTTAAATTGCAAGTCAGCAGGTGTTTCTTTACAGTTAACTTCAGCAAAATTCATACAAACTAGTGATTGACAATGATCTTCTTTACTTGTTAACTCACAAGAAAACACTTTCTTCTTCTTTTTTTTTTTTATCCTCACCTGAGGACATTTTTGTATTTATCTTCAGATAGAGCGAGAAGGACAGAGGAAAGAAGAGAGAGAGAATCATTGATGTGAGAGAGACACATTGACTGGCTGCCACCCACACAACCCCATGGGGCCAGGGACAAACTGCAACCGAGGTAAGTTCCCTTAGCCGGAACCAAACCCAGGACTCTCTGGTCCACGGTCCGACGCTCTAACTGCTGAGCCAAACCGGCTAGGGCACAAGAAAATACTTTCAAAACTGCACTTTGTTAAAGTTTTTGTACTAAAATGTAGAAAAACTGAACTACACAAATATTGAAAAGTTAAAAATTCCTTAATTTTTTTATTCCTGATACCACTACCACAATTTACAGGGCAATATACTTGATGTAATGAAAAGAAAAACAACAGATAAAAGACCTCAGGAATGTACATCTAATTGACACTACATTGCATTAATCAATAGCTGCACTTTTTGCAAACTGTGGTTATGACAGTCCTGTGCAAGAAGGGTTTCCTGTTTAAGCTGCAGTGACTTTTCTGACTATGGATCATCGTTCCTTCTGTGGCAGATTTTTACAGTTCCTCTAATGTATTTGGGACAACTGTCTTAAAGTATCCTGCAGGTTTCTTGACAACTCCGCACTCTCTGTCCTGCTAGGAACTGTAGCCCTTTTCTGCCGAGTTTTTCAAACCTTCCATCACCAGATCCATAACCACCAGCATAGGGGCTGGCTGAGCTCCTTCCACCAAAACTGCCCCTCTTCATGGGTCAGTAATTTGATTGCTGTTGTCCACAGTAATTTTCAAAATCATTATAGTTCCCACCACCACTGTAGTTATCACCAAAATTTCCACCTTCATTATAAGCATCATATCCTCCACCACCACCACCATAGCCTCCTCTACTACTATAACCAGGACCATCACCATAGTTGCCACCATCACCTCCAAATCCATTATATCCACCATCACCTCCTCCATAACTACCTCTGCTGCCACCCCCACCACCATAGCCTCCTGTTCCACCAAAATTTGCACTGCAGCCAAAGTTACCTCCACCACCTCCAAAGTTTCCTCCACAACCCATAAAGTTGCCAGGTCCACCTCCACTGCCTCTTTGTGATTCAGAAGACTGCATTTCTTGCTTAGAAAGGGCCCTTTTCACTTCACAATTATGCCCATTAATAGTGTGGTATTTCTGAACAATTGTATCCACTGTATCATGATCATCAAAAGTTACAAAAGCAAATCCTTTCCCCCCCCACTCTGCCTGTCTTCCATAACTTCTATGGTTTCAATCTTGCCATACTTTTCAAAGTAGTCTCTCAAATTATGTTCTTCTGTATCTTCTTTAATACCATTAACAAAAATTTTCTTCACTGTTAGATGGGCACCAGACTTTACAGAATCCTCTCTGGAAACGACTTTCTTTGGTTCCACCACACATCCTTCAACCTTGTGTGGTCGAGCACACATTGCTGCATCCACCTCTTCAACACAAGAGTAAGTCACCAAACCAAAGCTCTGGGAACGTTTTGTTTAGGAGTCTCTCATCACCACACAATCTGTGAGTGTGCCCCGTTTCTCAAAATGTTCTCTTACACTATCATCTATAGTTTCAAAGCTCAGACCACCGATGAACAGTTTTCTCAACTGCTCTAGTTCCTTTGGATCATGGCCCTCCTACCCCTGGCAGGGGCGGCAATGGCGGGAGTGGGACTGGGGGTGACTGGGCGGTGGTTTCACCTCCATTTTGAAACCGGACTCGCTTCTTCCAACTTGAGTTCAATACTGGATTTTAATCTATTAATTATGCCTTCTCTGTATCTTCAACTTCTCTACTTGTTGTATCCTACACAATATCCCTTCTTCTTTACTAAATATATCTTTATTTTTATTATGGATGATAATGTTCCCAGTTGTAAATTTATATTTCCAAGACACCCTTACAGATACTGATGGCAATGTGCTACAGTTCTCTACAATGGATGTAAGTAGAAATTATTGGGTAGGATTTTTGGGAAACCTCCATATAATGGAGACTAATTCTGAAAGGTATTTTGCCTTCTCCTCTTCCTCATCTTCCTACCTGGAACACAGAAATGATGGCTAGAATTGCAGCAGGCATCCTGAAACCATGAGGAACCTGAAATATAGGAGCCATATGCTAAGGCTTTTGGAACAAATATACATTAGGAGCTTGAGACGTTGATGAAATCATGAGATCCTGGACTTGGATTTCTTTTATTACTTGAAATGTCCCATTCACATTTTCAAACACACAATGATCCCAGTGTCGTATTACCATTGTGTCCTTTCCCACTATTCTCTCTCCCTTCCCATTCTCCCATACAACCACACACACACATGCACAATTCTCATATTCCACAGTATGACATTGTGTCCATTATCCCATGCATCCTGATCTTGTCCTGTACTATCATTTATATTGCCCCAGCCTTCATCTTCACAGTGATTTCATACCATCTTCCACCATTACACTGTTCCCACTGTCACCATTATCACACATACCTTGCTCACATCACCCCCACTATGCCACTGTCACTCAATACTTTCTCCATCTCTGCATCAAACACATGGCTTAGTTCATTCACAATTTGACACGTTATCCGTCTCCTGCAATCTCCTTCTCATTTTCTCTCTTTTTTCCTTTTCCTTCTCTTCTCTCCCCCCACCCCATACTCACACTGTTCCAATATGTGGATATTACATGAACCCAGATATAATAGAGAAATTTCTTACTTGAAGCCTCATTTCAAAGCTCTAGCAAGTAGAGGAACCTATCATGCTCAAAAGGTACAATATGTAGTGTTCCCACTTGGTAGGTAGTTGTGAATGGATTCCTTTTGGTACATTTGCCTTTAAGAAGCATTTCTTCATGTTTTATTACAACATTTTAAATATTTCACTGATGTGTCTTTAATAGGATACTATGCAGTTAAGCTATTTGTGCTATTCTTAAGTCTTCCTAAAATATCCTAATAGCTTTTTTTTTTTTTTTTGCTACAGCAAAGTTGTGATATTTTTGGTCCTGCAGAGATAGAGAGGTTCAAGCAAATGGAAATACTGAATATATCACTGAGCTGTGTTAGAGGGAACACTTAATCTTTACCTCTCAGGTTTCCATGTGGAGGAACTTCAACTATACTAACACTCTTGCTTTTCTGCCCACAGAAGAAAGAATGAATGATATGATTTGTATGTTTGAAAGAAATATCTGAGTGTGCTTGGCTCAAGACCTTGCTCTCTGCTTTTCTCTCAAGCGTCTGGTATGCCTATAGAAAACATGATTTCTGACTGGCTCCTTGTCATGCAATAAGGGGACTATTTTGGCCTTGAGTCTTGCCGTTTTTCAGCATTGCTTGCAATTGTCTGGGTAAGTCTGTCTGATTTTGGGGTCCAGTATTAGGAAGTCCACACTGAAACCATCTTCTTCAATCAGCTTCATTAATAATGATGATGATGTTCTAATATTCATCTATCCGATTCCTAAGTTTATAGTTCAATTAGTACTGAATCTAGGCAGGAAGGACAAGTGATATTTAATGATCTCTTATGATTCCCACATGATGTGGACCACTGAAATCATGTAAATTCTCTTTACTGGCTTTATCAGTATTTTAATACAGAAAAATTTCTAAATAGAGTTTGGTATTGATTAGCACTTAAGACAAACACTTGGCAGCAGTTAAGATTAGGTCTAAATAAGGAAAGTGTATGTCCACCACCCATAGACTCCTGATTCCCCCTAGATTAAGTAGTCCAAATTCTGAAGGGTTAGAGTTACCATAGTACAGTAGGTGCTACTTAATTAATCAGCATTGTGGGGAGCAGGCACCAACTGGATCTATCTTCCTTAGCCATACTAATAAGTCCTAGGAGGGCATAACCAAAAGAGCTCTTTCATGGGATGGGGTGTCAAACCTTTATGTGGAATATTAGAAAGGGGTTTAAATATTCATGGAAGCCTTATTAAAGAAAGACAAATCAATGAACCATTTCTTAAGGGGTAAATGACCGTTTAATTAAAAACTAGAATTTAGCCTGATAGAATGTTCTTGTTAACAAAAAGTTCTCCGGAAATTTAGATATAACAGTCATTTTAACTCTCTCTTTTTCTTTTTGCTAGCTAGCTTTGTGCTAGCTTTTGAGCCCTTCCATACAAATTTAAATACTGTGCTTGTCTGTTCTCAGTGAAAAAAAAAAATCATTTCAGAGAACAGTTTGTGTCCAAGGTGACTAGATCCAAATATTGGAATTTTCACAATTTTACCATATGACAGTCAGTGTTGTAGGAAATGCCAACTATTCTCTGTAAATAACACAGTGTGATGATTTGACTTCACATGTAACCTCTTTTGCATAGGAACACTTTTCATACCTACAACATAGTTGGTGTTCTAGCAGTACTAACCCAAATACACAAAGTGACCACTCACAAAAACAAACATATAAACAAAATATGTCTCAGCAGACAAAGAGAAATGAAACAAAACTACTGGATGGACAAGATGTGTGAAAACCTGACTAAAGAATCATAAAAACACTTAAAGAAAGTCAAATATAGCACAGAGACACACCAAAAATGCTCTGGAGCTCAAAGCTTAAAAAAATCCAATAAAAGAAAAAAAGAAAAAATGATGGTCTGATGAGCCCTCATTTACTGGACTAGAAAATCAAGTGCAGGATTTATATCAAAGCTCTGAGAAAAAAGTAGTAGTAGTGATGATGATGATGATGAAGATGATGATAAAATAAACGAGAGGTTCAATCAGGGACAAGTTAAGATATTTAGATAGTTCCAAAGGACCTACCATGAGAATATGGGTGGAAGGATGGGGAGTTAAAGGAGAAAAGAAGCAGAGGGAAGGGAGGCAATACTTAAATAAGTGATGGAAAAAAATTTCCCTGAGCTGAAGAATGAGCCTTCTAAATTCCAGACAAGATTGATTCATTAACTAACTAATTTACCCATCCATTCATTAATTTATGCTCCCATTCATTAATTTAATCAATACATCTAATAAGGACCTATTATGTGTCTGGCACTGTTCTAGGCATTTGAAATGTATCAGTGAACAACAGACAAAAATGCCTGCCTTCATGGAGATTATATTCTAAGACAATTAGGCATATCCTGATCAAATTCCTGAACTCAAAGAATAAAGGAAATATCTTATAAGCTTACATATAGAAAGAAAAAGTTACCTACAATAGAAAAATTAAATTAGAAAGACACAGGATTTTCATCAGTAACACCAAACTTCATTATCTCTTTCACTAATCTTCCCAGAAATGGCTTTACTAAATTCTCTGAAAGGCTGAAGTCAGTCTTTGACCCAGAACCTCTCTTTTCCTGGAAGACTTTATTTAACAGGGACAATACTACCCTTTTCTCATGCAGCTAAATTTGTGCTTGCTTTTCTGTTTTTTCAAAATTAAACAATATATTATTTAGGGGCACACATATAGATGATGAAACTTTAATAAAACCAAGGAGATTGTTAATACAAAAGTCAGGGTAGTGTTATCTTTAGGTGGAGGCAGACAGGATGGTGTGATTGGAGAAACAGGCACTAAGGTCCTGCTAATGTTCTATTTATTGTCCTGGACAATACGTGCCTATCATGTATCAGGCATTATTCTAGGCACTAGAAACACAGACATAAATAAAATAGATAAAAATTTGTCTTTATGGAGCTTACAAGTTACCAAAGAAATAATACATTTTTCCAAAGCTTAAGTAGAACATACAAGCTGAAAGACTTAACCTAGTGTCCAGCATAATAGGCACACAACTATCCACACAGCATCATGAAATTTCAGAATATCAGTGAGAAAGTGGAAATCTAAAAGCTTCCAGGAGCTGGGGGTAGAAATAGTCCAGATTGGAGCAGGACAGAAGGCTCTAGAAAGGGGACTTCCAGAAAATAAAATTTCTGGATTATCTGACTTACTTGAGCATGTTGCAAAAAACAACCAACCAAACAACAACAACAAAAACCAGAATATGAGAGATCTGATGGAAAAGATAGGAATATATAAAAATATGTGGTGAAAAGCAACTCTAGAAATGATAAAAAATGTGTATAAGAAAAGAAATGTAATCACATTCACTACTTGTCTCTTTAGTAAGCAATGTTTGCACAATCACAAGAATATAAACATTATCATTAACCAAAATGTATGCTACAACTATATTAGAAAGATGGAGAAGGAAAACAGGAGAGACAAAGTGAGAGTTTACTCTTCATCTACCATAATGAGAAATCAACAGCTAATATCTGAAATAAGTAACTCAAGAAATAATAGTATAGCCATATTGTTTAGAATTATTGAGATAAAAACCCAAAGAAACAGCTAATATATTTCAAAGTTAGATATTTCAGGTATATGACCCTGGTGGGTGAGAAAAAGTAAAGCTAAATACTGCCATTTTTTTTCCATTATTTGGTTTGTAAGCCTTATATAGTCCTTACTGTAATATAGAATATACAATATCTAATAGATATTATACTTACTATAATAAAATATAAAATAAATATATTTTAATTATAAATGGAGCTATTTAATTATAAAGAAAGGGATATGATGAGAAATGGGATTTACTGAAATTAACATGGCACCAACATTTGGTCGGGGTGTTCCAAATTGTTCTTAAATTGTAGCACTAATCAAAGGGGAGTTTTACATTTGAGAAGTGACTACCAGAGGACCTGGTAGCCCCAGTCTCACAGGTAGACTGAGATTGGAAATTATGGGTCCAAATTGGTTAAAGACAGGAAAGAGAACATTATTGTGGATAAGGAACTCATACTGTCACAAGAGGGCAAAACTAGAAAGCAATATTTCTTCTGGTTCCCCTCCTACCTTTCCCACTACCCATTCTCAGCATTCTTTGTTCTCCTTTAAAATACCTGTTTCTATTGTAAATAGAATACTATGCAGCTGTAAGAAAGAATGATGCCTTACCCTTTGAGACGACATGAAGGGACCTGGAGAGTATTATGCTGAGTGAAATAAGCCAGTCAGAGAAAGACAAGTATCCCATCATCTCACTTATTTGTGGAATATAATGAACAAAATAAGCTGATGAACAAATTAGATCCAGAGACATGGAAGTAGGGAGCAGACTGACAAACCTCAGAGGGACAGGGGGGTGGGGGAGGGTGGGAAGAGATAAACTGAAGAACTGATATTCGTATATGCACAACTAACAGACACAGACATTAGTTTGGCGTAAGCAGGGTGGGGAGCAGGGAGGAGGAGGTCAGTGGGGGGAAAGGGGGTGACATCTGTAATACATTCAACAATAAAAATAAATAAATAAATACATAAATAAATAAAAATGCTTGTTACTGAGGTTCTGCCTGGACACCTTCCCCCCCTTTTTTTTTCTCATTCCAGACACTCTCCTGGGGGCAACCTCATTAATATCTTAATTAAAACTACCACTTCTATGCTTGATAACTTCCAAATCTATTTGTAATCCTACCCACTTTGCAAATGCAGAACAAATTTCTGACTACCTACTGGATAATTCCTCTTGGACACTGCAAAGGCACTTCAGAATTTTCATATTCAAAATTAAACTCATCATTTTTCTCCTCATATCTGTTCCTCATTCTGAGTTTTCCAGCTCATGGAATGGCTTTTACATCTTCTCAACCATCCAAGGCAAAAAGAAAACCGAGGAGCATTCTAGATTCCTTCTTCTCCATCAGCCCCCCTATAACCAGTCAGTGACTGAGGTCTTAATTTCTCACATATATGTATTCTCATTTCATTCCCATTGCTTTAACTTAGGCTTCAACATCTCTCCTCATTTGTAATAGCCTCTAATTTGGTCTCCCTGTACCCAGTTCTCTCTTCTTCAGACACTCTCATCCACTGGATAGTTCTAAAATTCAAATGTGAACCTGTTAATCCCTTGATTAAAATCCCCAAATATCTCCCCACTTTTCTTAGCACAACATTCAAGGGACATCCTCTCTCACTCCCTCTGTTTTAACTACACTAAACTTATAGAGCATATCATAAATGTACTGTAAACACTGAATGATTTTACATAATGTGTCTGCTCATACCACCTGACAACCTCTACACACCTTTCATCCCACCCAGCAGAATTAACTATTTCCTCCTTCCACCTGGTCTGGGCACTTTGTTATAGCAGTCCTGGCAAACTAATATAGCATGATACAAAACTGTACATACAGGAGTGAGCATAAGTAGGTTTACAGTTGTTCTTATGAAAAATAATACAATAATTAATAAATAATAATAAACTCTGTGCTTCATGTACTCACAACTATAAACCTACTTTTGCCCACCCCTGTATAAGAAGGAAATATATCAGTTAATAGTAATTATCTCTAGGTAACAAAATAGATGATTTTTATTTCCTTCCTTATAAAATTTTGTTATTCTACAAAATCTTCATGATGAGCATGTCCCTACTTTTATAATACAAAATGTGTAGAAAATATAAAGATGTCCATAAGCAAACATTTAAAAATATAATAGAAAAAGCATATAACTTTTACTTCATGAAAAGAAGCTGCCAATATAGAGCAGAATGAAAATTAATCAGGAGTTAAAGCTTACTAAGTCCCAGTGATTTCGTGGCTTCATCTCATTTTTAGTTGGCCTCCCAACTCAGAGACAGATGGGTTAGGAGAAACAAAGTGATGGGAGGGTGACTAGTTTGTCTGGAGGTCGATGCAGAAACAATGAAAGATTTTCAGCTAAGTAGGGAAATGGGAACATTATCTGAACAGAGGAGGTGTTGAATATTTAGAACTAAGATAAAAAAGCAAGGATGTGGAGGAAGGTAAAAAGCAAGAGATTCGTTTTCAGGGTACTGAAGAAGGGGAAGCAATAGAGAAGGGAGAAGTAACTGGGTGTGCAAATAAAAAGGTAATCACAAAGAAAATAGGAAAAGAAAGAACCTTCTCTTGCCTGATGTTACGGCACCCACCAGATGGAGAGTGTGAGAGGGGTGCAAGGGTTTAGAATGTCACTCTAAATATGCCACATTGGCATATTGATTATTTTGAATTAAAGTTACTTGAGAAACAACGGGTGCAAAAAAGGATACTCTGGCTCTCCTTTGCCCCCTGAAAGCAGGAGATAAGTCTCCCCTGTGAAACGTACCTTCCCCTAAGGGTAGAAGGCATCCTTATCAGCAGAGATAGGGAATTTAGTCCCAAAAGGCTATATAAACAAACCTAGTTAATTCTTTACCATTTGCTACCCCCGGCCCAAACTCCTCTGCCTGGTCGATTCTTCACAAATTTATTGTTTCTTTGTCTTAAAGTTATAAAAGCTTCTTGCTCTGGTCACTTCTTTGAGCCGCATATTTTTATGGGGCTCTTGTATATACGACATTAAATTTTTCTCCTGTTAACCTGTTTTATGTCAATTTAATTATTAGACCTGTCAAAGAACCTAGAAGGGAAAATTTTCCACCCCTACAGTTACAACAATAATGACAACAACTATTAAGCATGTACCAAACACAAACACTTAACTGAAATACATTATCTGTATTTCACATGGAAACCTTGAGAGACAGGTATTGTTCCAATTGTATAGATGAAGAAACTGATGGTCAGAGAGGGAAACTGATGTACCAAATCTTTTAGAATTATTATAGTAAGTAGGAGAACTGAGAGTCAACTCAAGTGTGTCTGGCTCTAGAGGTCCTGTTTTCCACTATGACAAGGTGCCTTGTGGGCATTCACCAACCAAAATTCCAAAACTATTCTAATAGTAAGTAACAAAGCTCTAAGTTCTGAAATGCCTACCTGTCTCATTCTCCTTCCTTGGCTCACCTAAGAAGATTTCTTCTTGGATCACTTTGTCCTTAATTCTTTCCAAATTCAGCTGGGAATTACTTTTGGTCTTTTGAGGTGGAAAATCTTGCAGTTGAAAAGGAAATGAAACTTTGTGGTTAGAGCTAGGACACTGAATATCCCAAATTCAGTTCTGAAAGGGAGAGAGGTGGAAGGGGTCTCTTATTTATTAGGATGTCTTGAAAGAGGCAGGAGCCTTGTGAAAGAGACATAGAAACGCATGTTCCCAAAAGCTAGGGAAAGAGTGTTGACCTTGAGGAATAAAAACCTCATAATGATAAGGAAAATACAATGAGTCATTTATTCTCTTCCTAGAAGAAGATGTCCCATAATCCAGAAACAAACAAACAAAAAATACTGGAATCCAAAGGATGCAGTGCATTAAGCTGGTTAAGCACATAAGCTTCAGGGTTGAAGAGAGCTGGGCACTTGCTATGTGACCTTGGGCAAGTATCTTTACTTTTCTGAGCAATGGATGTTTTCTCTATAAAATAAAGAAAATAAAACCCCAATGATAAGAAATTTGGAGCCTAAACCTAATGTCAAAGGAAATGTAGGAAAGAGTTATAGGAAATTTTCCTATTTCTGGTAATTGCCCACCAGACTGTTTGGACAAATCTTCATTCTGAAAACAACTAAAAAGTCTTGATGAAAAAGAAGTAGCATCTATTTTAAAACAATAGAAAGATAGGGCAATAAAAATATGGAAACATAAGGCAGGGCAACACCATGGGAAAAGGGGGACCTAAAAAGTAAGCAAGGAGCTAATTTCTGCCCTGAGGACATTTGTCCATTAAAAACAAAAAAAACAAAAAACAAAACAAACAAACAAACAAACAAAAAAAACCATTTCCATTTTTGTTGCCTTGAAAAGCAAAGGAGACAGAGATAAAAGTCCAGAACTACAAAGAGTAGGAAAACTAACAGGAGACTCTTCTTACAATAAACTGGGACCCCAAAGGACTGCTCTTTCAGGGGGAGGATGAATGGAAACGAGGTCATTTTGCAACTCAGGTTGAATTACATCACTTGTAATTCACAAAGCCCTGGGATCCTTGGGCTTTGAATTAGATAAAGAAGTAAATCAGCAGGATCAGCTGATAGCAGAAAAGACTTCAAACACTGCGGTTAGCAAACACCAACTATAAGATAACTCTTTTACTATGGATAAGAAAATCAATAACACCCTTGAAGTTATTTCCAGGCAACAGAAAACTATAACAAATAGTATATCATAATGAAACCTAATCAAACATTTAAAAAATATAGAACCCCAAAGGAAAAGGGGTACAAAGTTATCAAGGGATAACTTAAGCCATAAAAGATGAAATATTGCCATTTGTAACAGCATGGATGGATCTTGAGAGTATTATGATAAGTGAAATAAGTCAGATGGAAAAGGACAACCATATTATTTCACTCATATATGGGATATAATAAAACACAAATGAATAAACAAAACAAAAGCAAACTCAGACACAGAGAACAGATTGCTAGTTACCAGAGGGGAAGGGGGTGAAGAGAAGGCAAAATGGGTAAAAGGGATCAAATGTATGGTGATAAACAGAAACTAGGCTTTTGGTAGTGAGCATGGTAGTGTTTACAAATATTGAATTATAGTTTTATACACCCAAAACTTACATAATGTCATTAACCAATGTTACTTCAATTAAAAAAGTAAAGAATTTGTGAAAAGGAAATTCTTAGAGTACAGTACAAAGAGATAAAAAGGTAGAAAGTACAGGAAAGAGTGTAAGACAAACTGCCTCGTTCAGCAAGCAGGTGTCAGGCCCTTGTAAAAGTAATCACCCTAGATCTTAACAACTACTGTACAAGGCACAAAATATATAATTTCATTGATATTAATAAAATCCTTTTCAGCCCTTTCTCCATTTCTACAAGCAAAATTGGTCTCCAAGACCTGCTTTTTCTTTAAAACTAACTAATACAGTTGCAGAGCCTCACTTTACAAATGCCGATCTTCATAATCAACAAAAGGAAACTCAAAAAGACTTGAAGGATCTATATTCTCTTCTCTGCACCTGTGGAGGTGTGGAAATGATTTCGTTCCACCAATATTTCAAATAATCTAAATTCAAAACATGTTACATTGATCATTTTAATAAGAATGTCAATCTTGTTCTCTTTTACAATATAGAGATTTGTGAATATTTATAACTATTCTCTGTTAATATAAATCTTTCCTTGGAAATATTATTTAAAGAAAAGCATTTTTGTAAGACTCCCACAACTTTAAAAATTGGTATTTTGTTCTATGAAAACAAAAGAAATGTGTAATTCTAATGAAGTATCTTACTTGGTAGTTCAATAACCTGGGATGGCAAACAGAATAATTGCTCTCCCAAGATGTCCACGTCCTGATCCTGTGAATATGTTACCATACATGGTAAATAGGACTTTGTATATGTGGTTAAGGAACTTGACATGCGTGAGGTATCCTGGATTATCCTAGTGGACTAAATTTAATCAAGAAAGCCCTTATAAGAATGAAATAGGAGGATCTGTAAGAAGGAAATGCGACAATGAAAGTAGAAGGTCAGAGTCAAAGAGTTTAACATCATGCTGTACTGTTGGATCTGAAGACTGTGAAAAGGATCATGAACTAATGAATTCAGGGAGCCTCCGGAAGCTGGAGAAAGCAAGGAAACATTCTCCCTTTGAGCCTCTGGAGGGAGCCAACACCTTGATTTTAAAACTGCTGACCTCCAGAATTACAAGATAATAAATTTGTGTTTATTATCTGTTTGTCATAATTTATTACAGCAACAACAGGAAGCTAATGTATCTGGTGATAAATTTGTAATTGCCATCTCTATATTTGGAAACATATTAATACTTTTAAGACCATTCTGACAAATTAGGAGAGAATTATTGGCACTTTCCTCTTCATCCACAGGGCATGGATAAACAAATACAAACCCACGACTCTGTTGGATTTTCTACATAACAAATACTTTGAGAGGATATATTTCTTTTTTTTTATATAAACTGATTTGAGAGAGAGAGAGAGAGAGAGAGAGAGAGAGAGAGTGAGAGATTTGTTGTTCCACTTATTTATGCATTCATTGCTTGATTTTTGTATGTCACCTGACTGGGGATCAAACTGGCAACCTTGGCATATCGGATGATGCTCTAACCAACTGAGCTACCCAATCAGGGTGGATATATTTTTTTTAAATTTGGCAGGGTCATGATTTCTATTTCATAAGTGAGAAAAATGAAACTCTTAAGAAATAACTTGTCTAAGGTTAGTGTGCAGAGCTAGGATTCAAATCCGTTAACTGACTACAAAGTCCAATATTTTTTCACCACGCCTTGCCGTCTCTCAAACTGCTTGGGGTGTGATGAAGAAAAGGTAGACCATCCAAATGTATTCCTCAAATAATCCATATCTGTACAAAAGAGTTCATGCTTGTGAGCTTTGCTACCTTCTTTGCTTTAATTCCATGCTCACAGTAAGCAATATGCTGTTTTCTTAGTTTGATTTCCCAAGTATTCTGATACTTAAACTGACATGCCCTGGAGAGAGGCTCTGAGTGTTCTGGTCATTGGAAAGAATATATTAGTGTAGGATGTGTGTTTTTCTTTCTATATGTACTTTAGTCTCAGAAAATTATTTGTATTTGTTTATCACCAAACTTCATTTAAGCATTTCATAAACCCTGAAGACCAAATCCTGGACTGTTGTCAACTAACTGAAATATTACCACCCTGTTGGCTCTTTTATCAAGTTCTGTTGGAATCTCCAAATATAGAGAACTTCTTTTCTTTGATAATTTCAAAAGTATTAATACATCAAACACAGCTAATTAGAGCATGAGGACTCAGAGATGCTTAAGTAAAATTGTTTCAGAAAAGAAATTCTACTTTATTTTATATAAGATGACATCAACTTACAGAGGCATAAAGACTGAAAAGTAAAAGATTACAATTAGTCAAAAATTACATGAATAAATAAAAAATATATGATGAATCATTGAGCTCTATAGTTATGATTTATGCACTTTTAAGCATGTTTTATATACACATTATATAAAAACTTACAAAATTTATAAACAAAAAATTAGACCTAGAGAAAGAGGTTAGCAAGGAGAATGGATCTAAAAGCAATACATCAATGTTCATTGCAACATTATTTACAATAGCCAAGATACAGAAGCAACCTAAGTGTCCATTGATGGACAAATGAATAAAGATGTGGTACATATATATAATGAAATAGTACTTAGCCATACAAAATAATGAAATATTGCCATTTCCAACAACATGGATGGACCTAGAAGGTATTATGCTTAAATATAATAAGTCAGACAGAGGACAAATTTTGTATGATTTCGCTTATATGTTGAATCTAAAAACAAACAAAACAAAACAGAAAGACTCATAGATATAGAGAACAAACTGATGGTTGCCAGAGGAGAAGGGGGTCAGGGAGTTGGGTTAAAAAGGTAAAGAGGAATAAGAGGTACAAACCTTTTGTTAAAAAATAAATAAGCCATGGGGATGTAAGGTGCAACACAGGGAATATAGTCAATAACATTATAATAACCTTGTATGGTGTCAGATGGTAACTAGGCTTATTGTGGTGATCACTTCGTTAGGTATATAAATGTTCAATAACTATGTTGTACACCTGAAACTAATATAATATTATATACTAACTATATTTTAATTAAAAATAGAAAAATAAGATTAAAATAAATAAAGACAATACACCAGGATCAGGTATTCCCATATACCAGTTAAAATCAATTACAAAATGTAATTTTAAAATATTAGTAAGAGTAACATAAACTATCACGTGCACAGAAATATGTCTAACAAAATATGCATAAGACCTTTGTGGAGAAAATTATAAAACTTTTTTCAAAGACATAAAATATTCCTTAGATTAAAGAAGAGATGAGTCACCTTCACTGCTGTTAAAGTGTCATTTCTATATCTATAATCTATAAATAAAATGCAGTTCTAATAAAAATTTCAATGTTTCTTATAGACCATGTTAAACTTATCTTAAAATTCATATGGAAAAATAAAGGGCAAAGAATATACTTTTGGGGAAGAGGAATAATGAAGGGGTCTTTCCCTACCAAATATTAAAATGCATTACAAAGCTATAGTAATCAACAGTGTAGCATTAGTATAGAAATAGACAAATAGACCAATAGAACAGAAGAGAAAGCCTGGAAGCAGACACATATATCACAACTTGGTATATTATAGAGACAGCATTAGAAATCTGTGGAGAAAGAACAGACTAGTTCAGTGAACAGTCCTGGAACTACTGTTTAATCATTCAGAAAAAGATTAAGATCTCTACATCATACAATAAAAAAAAATAAATTCCAAGTGGATCATAAACTTAATTGTGACAAGAATATTATAAAAGTTTTATAGGAGAGTATAGTAGAATCCCTTTATAAAACCAAGGCAAGAAAGAATTCCTTAAACAAGATTAAAAACACATGGCATACAGCCCTGGCCAGTTTTGCTCAGTGGTTAGAGTGTCAGCCTGAGGACCAAACGGTCATGGGTTCGAGTCCCAGTCAAGAGCGTGTACCTGGGTTGCAGGTTCCATATCCGACGCATGTGTGGGAGGCAACCAATCGATGTGTCTCTCTCACGTTGATGTCTCTCTCTCTCCCCCTTTCTGTCCCCCTTCCACTCTCTCTAAAAACCAGTGGGAGAAAATATCCTCTGATGAGGAAAAAAAAACACAACCACATGGCATATATAAAATATTATAATTTCATGGCATACTGGGGAAAATGAAAAAGGCTGCTCTTCCTCGAAGACTAAGGTAATCAATATTATAGCATAAGTTTAACAATTTATAAAAGTATTCCTTTCTACTTAGTCCCTTTCCCTAGCTCTACTAGACAATGAGTGGCCTCCCAACTGCCCATTTCTTAAGGTACTTCTCAAGCTCAAGGCTAGATTGCATACCCAGAAAGCTATTATACATGATCTAAATGACCATTTGCTCTTGTCCCCCATTCTCACTCACTTCCAGATTAATGGCTACTTCTATGCAAAATTACATTGTTAACACATGGTGCCTTCCAGGAGGCCTTCCCTGAGCCTTTAGGATGGGTTAGAGTACCTTTTTCCGTTTCTATTGATAGCATCACACACTGATATTTCCTTCATCATAGCACACTTCTTGTTACAATGTCCGTGTATATCTTACCATGTATCTTACCCACCAGACTCAGAAGAAAATACATCTAATTCAACTATATGACCTCATTATCCAGAAAATTAAATTTTACCTAATTGATTAATTAGTTAATGGCCTATCTAAATTTTCTAGGCTTCCTATCAATCTATCTTCCTCACTGGTGTCCTAGCACTTCTGACATTCTCAGACTGTATACATTTGCCTCTCTCAACTTCCGACTTCCCCCTTTGTTCACTCACACTTCTTGTCTGCCAGGATCCTGGGAAAATATTTTTCTGATAACCAAGAAGACAAATAGAGGGAATGAAAAATAGAAAGTCATGCTCACTTTCCCTTGAAGCTATGGATTTACTACTCTCTTTCCTATCTGAAATCATTTCTTTGTGGCCTGTAGAATTCCCCTTCTTGAAAAATAAGCTCACTCACACTGTTCAGTGATTTATAGAACACCCCCTTCACCTCCAAGCCATAAATGAGATAGTTCTCTTCTAAGTTCGCTGATTCTCTCACACCCTTGATCCCAAAATTCCCAAGGGATAAGACTGGAAGCTTTTGGGTAACTTGCAATGTTCTATTTTTAGTAATGGAAGGTTCTTTTATGTGTGTTTACTTTATGGTTATTCATTTTAGTGTACACTTACATTTTATGCAACTTTCAGCATTCTTGTGATATTGCACAATTTAAAATCATTTTTAAAAATAAAAACATCTAGGGGCTTCCTATGGAACTCTTTTAAAGCATTCCTTAATAGCATGTGTTCTCAACCTTTCTGGGATGAGAAATGGTGTAATATGAAAAACATCCACCACTTTGTGTAAAAGCTATGGGGACTGATTATCCACATTTGTTTGTAGTAGGATTCTTGGAAAGGGACACCTGGGCAAGCCAGGATCCTACTAGCAGTACCATTTCCATTAAAGTTGTTAAGGGCAGTTGTTCAAGTCCCTCCAAGTATAGGAATCAATACAGAATGCTATCTTAGCTTCCCTTACATTCAAGATTTTAACACCAGTCCAGTCCAGTCCTTTCCTGGCCCTGATTATTGGCAAAAAAAAAAAAAAAAAAAAAAAAAAAAAAAGAAAAGAAAAGAAAAGAAAAGAAGTTTATGCAGCAAAGACAAAGTTGAAACAAAGCCAGAGCCATCTAAGGGATTGGCTGCAAAGCCGGTTAACAACAACCACTCATGCTGGCCTTTGCTGCTTCCATTCCCTAAATCTTTCTTCCTGCTATGTAAATCTCTGCTCCTTCGATTGTCATGCCATCTGCCTCTCAGCTACACTTACCCCTTCTTCTACAAAATATAACATCTCCCTCTCCACTCTTACACCTTATATCTTTCTCACTACCTTTGATGATCCCATAACTATCTTGGCCATCACCCCAGCTTCATAGTTCCTAGACCTCTTCTACTCCAACTCACCCACCTACTGAACCTTGGCATCATCCAACGCATTTTCCTCTGAATATTAAACTCCAATATTTTACTCTGACTACAATTTCTTGTCTGCCATTCCACCTTTTTAACATCTACTCTTTGGGTTTTGAAGTCTCTATATAACTTCCCCCACACCCACCCACATATTTGCACAGCTACTCTTTCTCAAGTTCCATACAATCCTACTGAGAATACGTTCTTCCCTGATGAGATTAGATTCCCATGTTCTGTAACATGAGCAAATCTCATCAGTAACCTCAACAACCCACTTAGCCCCTCTCATCTTCCACCATCCACAGACATCACCACCACATTCACAACTCTAAAATCAAATGCAGTGTTTTCCTTTCTTGCTCCCACTTCTTGGTAGCTGAGCACAAGTGGAAAAAAGACAAAACTAAAACACTTTTTATCCAACTCAGATAGGTGTTCATTACTGCCCATTAATCTTCTCTCATTTCCTAAAGGTTGCAACCTTCTTTTTTTTCCCCTCTGACTCCTGGCCATCTCCTCTCACTCTCCAGAACACCTTTACTACATTATTCACAGGGAATATAGAGACACCAAGAAAGAAACTCTCTCAATCCCTTGCCTTTCCAAAACTTCAAAAACATGCCTTTCTGATCTTCCTTAACTCTGATATCAGAAGTCATACCCTTTCTCTTATTAATGACCAGTCCTTCCACATGTTCTCTACATCACATCTTCCTTCTCCAGTTATCCCCCTTCCCTCCTATATTTTCAACCTCTCTGTTTTTATCAGCTCCTCTCCTGCAGAACATATAAACATCTTCAAATCTCTCATCCTAACAATATGCATGTACTCCCTGTTATCTATTCACAGATAAGATCCTTGATACAATAGTCTACATTCCATCAACACTTTAACCTGTTACATTATTGGCCCTCTGCACTTTAGCCTTCACCAACACTGATCTATACACACTCACTGGCCTGGTTTCCCTATTACCCTTAATCTAACAGAACCCTCTCAGCCCACATCTTATATAGCCATGTAGAGAAATTTCATATTCTATATTAAAAAGTTCAAGATAGTTTTAAAAGTCAAATGCAAGACATGCTTATTAGTATACAAGTACCTGGCACAGAGAAACATAAAAGGAGATAAGCATCTTCAATCATTCCACCCTCCCAGAGACAACTGTTAAAACTACATTCTAACCTGTGGGAGAAGCTGAGACATTGTCTCACTCTCTCTTCCTGAATTTCCAGGAAGAGGAGGAAGAGAAATTCTCAGATTACTCAAAGGTACACAACTGGGCTTCAGTGCCAACTAATGGAGCTCTGAAAAGGAACAGCACAATAAGTAAAAGTTTTGAGGTGGCCTATTATTATTATTTTTTATCCTCACCTGAGGACATTTTTGCATTTATCTCCAGATAGAGCGCAAGGGAGAGAGGGAGGAAGAGAGAGAGAGAGAAATATCGATGTGAGAGAGAGAGAGACACATCGACTGGTTGCCACCAACACAACCCCAACCGGGGCCCGGGACAAACTGCAACTGAGGTACGTGCCCTTAGCAGGAACCGAACCCAGGACTCTCTGGTCCACAGGCCAATGCCCTAACCGCTGAGCAAAACTGGCCAGGGCAAGGTGGCCTATTAAAGATAAAATTATTCTGACACATTAAAATGATAGAAAAGACTTTATTAAGGACTATTGTAACATCAAGACTATTGTAAAAGGGAAGAGAGATTGGACTCAACACAACTCTGAATACAGTAAAGACAGCTGGGAATTGATAGCCAAGAAGCAGATTTGGGAGGGAGAGCACTCATCAAGGATAGAAGGATTCTTACTAAACTGACTTCAGAGTCTTGCTGAAGGCACTTCAGGGTGATCAGATATCAAGGGTGGTGGGGATTCCTGCTAAAGTGACTTAGCAGAATTCTTTCTAAAACTGGACTAGGCAGGTCAAAGACAATGCCCAAGGACAAGGTCTAGTTGAAAACAAGGTTCAGAGGAGCATGACTAAAGTTTAGTCAAAGAGAGAGTCTTTGTTAACCCTTTCTCATTCTTCAGCTTTCCTTAGGAAATGTATCTCCAACTGACCTATTCTCTATTTTATACCTGTGGCAATGAGTTAACCCCTGAATATACATGCACATGTAGAATTATAGACATGCACATGTGTATGCACAGATCTATTATATATATATATATACATAAAATATGTATATAATGTTATATTGCACCTTATATGTGTGTCGTGTGTGTGTGTGTATATATATATATAATTTACATATATTATAACATCATAATACACACACATGATTCTCCCATATACCACTTACACTACACACACATAGGGTGCAGTGTGTAAAATGACAGTATCTTTATCCTGGACAGCTACACCTCTTTCCTCCTTACCAGTCTCCTACTGCCCCACTCCTACCCACCTAAATAGTGCCTCATTAGTACATCACAGAGGGGACTTAAGACAATTCCATTACTTTTGCCTCATAGCCTTTATAGTGAAATTCCAGTTCTTTGTCCTGATCTTTGGAGCTCTCAACATCCTGGCCCCTATCCATGCCTCAGTTTTGTCTCTCCTCCCTTACATAAGATTTTTGTTCCAGTTATAACCAACTACATAGATGTCTTTCCTTGAATACATCAAGATCCCCCCAACCTCTTCCAGTTTCCTCTGACTGGAATGTCTTTTATAGCTCCTCTACCTTCATACTGCCTCTACTCACTCAATATCAAGCATTATCTCCCCTTTCCAAAGCATTTTAAGATACCCCCTCTGTGCTCCCACAGCCGGTCACCTCCACTTACCTATCCCCACCATAGTACTGATCATACTCTTTAGACATTGTTTATCTACTCATATTCCCACTATAATGAATCTTCCTCAAGGACAGGAAACTAGTCGGGTTGAACTTCACATCCCCTGTACCCAGCATAAGACCAGAAAGAAGTCAGTTAAGTGTTCTATAAATGTTTACTAAATGAATAACTACAGAAACAAATGAAATCCATGTTTAACTGATTTTCAATGGAATGCTGGTGGAGTCATTCAAATGTATTCAAAAAAGTGAGGAAAAGAACATAAAAAAGGTACTAAAAATGATAATCCCTGAGGACTCACATTTTGGTCTCTAAGTCCCAATCCTTACTGAAAGAATACATGATTCCTCACAAAATGGCTGATTCTAGGGCTGGAATAGGCAGTGTACATGGTAAGCTTAAAATATCTTGTGTCAGAAAACAAGGAAGCTAATGAAAACATGTGAGAAGGATACAGGAGCCAAACAGAAAAGGCTCCTAATTTCTAAGATGACAGAGGTTAAGCATAAAAAAGATCCCAATGGATACACATGAAAATCCATGAATTCTTAATGTTATTAAAGAAAGCAACGACCGTCTCTAGGAAACCGACTCATTACTTTGAAAGTTGATAAGTGAAAAAAAAAAAAAAAAAGCATTTATCCTCACTTTTAAAAATAAACAAATGGCACTATATGAAACAAAAATTGTTTTGCACAGCAAAAGAAACCAACAAAACAAAAAGACAGTCCCCTGAATGGGAAAACATATTCACTGATGATACATCTGATAAGTTTACCCAAATTATATAAAGAACTCCTACTACTCAAAACTAACAAAACCAAACAATCCAATTTAAAAAAATGGACAAAGGACCTGAATAGACACTTCTCCAAAGAGGACATACAGATGGTCAAAAGACATATGAAAATATGCTCAAAGTCACTAATCATCAGAGAAATGCAAATTTAAATGAGATATCACCTCACATCTGTCAGAATGGCTATCATCAATAAATCAACAAACAATAAGTGTTGGTGAGGATGTGGAGAAAAGGGAACTCTCGTGCACTGTTGGTGGGAATGCACATTGGTGCAGCCACTGTGAAAAACAGTATGGGGTTTCCTCAAAAAACTAAAAATAGAACTGCCTTATAACTCAGCAATTCTACTTCTGGGAATATATCCAAAGAAATCCAAAATACTAATTTGAAAGAAGATATGCACCCCTATCTTCATTGTAGCGTTACTAACAATAGCCAAGATTTGGAAGCAGCCCAAGTGCCCATCAGTAGATGAGTGGATAAAAAAGATGTGGTATATTTACACAATGGAATACTATTTGGCCATAAAGAAATAAAAATCTTACCTTTTACAACAGCACAGATGGACCTAGAGGGTATTATGCTAAGTGAAATAAGTCAGTCAGAGAAAGACAAATACTATATGATTTCATTTATATGTGGATTCTAAAGAACAATATAAATGACCAAACCAAAGAGAAACAGACTCATAGATACAGAGAACAGACTGATGGCAGCCAGAGGGGAGGAGGGTTGGGGGACTGGGTGAAAAAGGTGAAGGGATTGAGAAGTATCTATTGGTAGTTACAAAATAGGCATGGGGATGTAAAGTAGAGCATAGGAAATATAGTCAGTAATACTTAATAACTACGTATGATGCCAAGTGGGTACTGAAAATATCAAGGGGAACACCTTGTAAAGTATATGACTGTCTAACCATATGCTGTACACCTGAAAGTAATGCAAAATAATATTGAACGTATCCTTTCTTTTTATGAAATAGAATTCAGGACAAATAAAAGTAGCTATAAGGAAAAGGTATCTTTTATAAAATAATTACACCTAATACATGCTGAAGGATCCATAGATTTCATCTACTCCTTTTCAACCACTATTAGACAATTATCTTCAATGGCTGCTAACCCCAACAGGAGAAAGTTTGGTAGGAGACTCTACAATGGAGGGATCAGGCTGACAACACCTGAAAACACCAATCAATCCCAGCATTAGTTAAAAAAAAACCCCACAAAAAAAAAACAAACCCAGATATGATGAAATGCAATGGAAAGTGCATATCACTGCCTGAAATGATTCTTTCCCTTCAAAAAACCATTGAAATGGAATCTAATCAAGCTTCTAGCTCTAAATGCCAGTGAACAGTAAACATGGGAATGGGAAAATAAATGTCACCCGAAGGAAGCAATAATCTAAACTCATTTGTCAATAGGACAAATGACTTAGTTTCTCTAATACATCAGTGGTCTTTAAAATAGAATAAACTATAGAGGGTTTTATAGGAAAAGACACAAGAGAAAAATATCCAGTGGCAATAAACAGCCCTTTTATGGATATAGATTTAACAAAGCTACTGCTAAAAGACATCTAAGACAATCATAGAAATTTGAATGTGAATTGAATATCAGATGATATAAGGAATCATTGTTAATCTTATCAAGCATAAATGCCTAGTAGTTACTTAATGTTGTGCACCTATGAGCTAGGGATGCATAATGAGTTATTTACTTGTGTAATGAATGATATCAGGGATTGCTTTAAAACATACCAGTGAAAAAAGTTAGTGAGGAGAAAAATATTTAAAAAAATGGCAAAATGATATTAATTTTGAAGCTGGGGAATGGATACATGTATGTGTATTTTACTAGTTTCTACTTTAAATATATTTGAAAACTTCAGTAATGAAAGAAAAAAAACCAAACAGAATCCAATGTGAAGGGGCTCCAACTGGCCCATTCCAAACTGACAGTTTGAGCAACCTAAGAAATAATGAATGCAATGAACTGAAAGATACTAAATATTTACACATTCACAAGTTCAACAAAATAGCAAAAACAACAATAAAATCTCAAATATAAAAATACATTAATCTAGGTTGAATGATGGTTTTTCAATATCAGCTATTTGGCGTGGGGAGCCAGATCAGTGTGGCTCAGTGGTTGAGCATCGACCCATGCACCAAGAGGTCGCCGGTTCGATTCCTGGTCAGGGCACATGCCCACTTTGTGGGCCCAAGCCCCAGTGGGGAGCATACAGGAGGCAGCCAATAGATGTTCTCTCTCATCGATGTTTCTATCTCTCTCTCCCTCTCCCTTCTTCTCTCTCTAAAATCAATAAAGGAAAAAAATTTTTTAAAGGCTTGGGGAAAAAATTTCGAAATGAATTAAGTATTAGATGACATTAGCAAATTGTCATTTTTTCTTGGTGAGATGATGGTAATTAAATTATTTATACAATGTTCCTAATATTAAAAGATGAATGCTGAGGTATTTTGGGCTGAAGTGCAATGATACGTGCTCCTTAGGCTGATCTATTAAGTGGCATCTCAATCAAAATACCAACATGAATTTTTGTGGATATTGGCAAGCTGATTCTAAAATGTAAAGGACCCCAGCTGGTTTGGCTCTGAAGTTAGAGCATTGACTCGAAGACCGAAGGGTCGTGGTTTTAGTTCCTGGTCAAGGGCACGTACCTGGGTTGCAGATTCGATCCCAGGCCCTGGTCGGGGTCATGAGGGAGGCAACCAATCGATGTGTCTTTCTCATATCGATGTCTCTCTCTCTCTCTCTTTCCCTCCTTTCCACTCTCTCTCTTTAAAAAAAATAATAGAAAAATATCCTCAGATGAGGATTAACAACAACAAACATTTTTTTAAATAAATAAAATCAAACGGAAATTCAAAAGACCAAGAATAACCAAGGCATTATTGAAGAAAACTGTATGACTTGATATATGTAAGGTTTATTACAAAGTTATATTAAATATGATGGTGGTACTCATACAAGGATAGAGAAATAAAGCAAAGAGAATTTATAAACAAACACACGTATATAACCTAATCATTTAATTTATTAAAATGATGACACTATAGGAGAGAAGAATGATCTTTTCAATAAGTGCTATGAGATTGACTGAATGTTCATTTCGACAAAAAGTGGGGGGCTTTAAAGCCATACCCATAACTCATACTGGCAACATAAACAAAAATCAATTACAAATGAATTGTAAATATAAATGAGAGATTAAACAATTATAGAACACAGAAAAATATCTTCATGACCTTCAGAAAGACAAATTTCTTAACCAAGACAAACAAGCACTAGCCATACAGGGAAAAATTATAAATTGAACAATATAAAAACTGATATATTCAGTTCATCAAAAGACACCATTGAAAGACTGAAAATGTAAGCAACTCAGGCTTGCAATAAATATATCTGACAAAGTATTCACATCCTTAAAATAGAAAAATCACCTACAAAGCAATAAGAAAAAGTAAAAAAATAAAAAGTCAAAAGACTTGAACAGGCACCTCATAAAAGATATCCAGGCCAACAAACATATGGAAAGATGTACATATATCATTAGAGATATGTAAATTAAACCACAGTGAGATACCATTTATAATCAATAGACTGACTTTTTTTTTCTTTAAAAGAAAACAATGACAGTGCTGACAATATTCTAGAGCCAACTGGAACTCTTAAAAATTTCTCTTGGGAGTTTTTTAGTACAATCATTTTGGAACACTGGTTGACAATATCTACTAAAGTTCATCATATACATGACCTGTATTCAGCAATTCTACTCTTAGCTATATGCCTAAGGGAATTGTGTGCACACGTCACAAAAAGACATGCACTACAATGTTCACAGTAATATTTGCTGTCTAAAATTGGAAACAATCAAGATGCCCATCTACCGTGGTATGTTCTCACAGTGGAATACATATCAATGAGAATGAATGAATTACTACTACACCCAATAATATGGCTGAATCTCAAAAACAAAATCTTAAGCCAAAAATTTAGACATACAAAAAATGAAAACTATGCTATTGTATTTTTATGAAATCTCAAAATAGGAAAAATTATTATACAGTGATAGAAACAATAATTGTGATTAATTTGGCATTTATTTGTGACTGGGAAAGGCTATATTCAAGGTCTTTCAGATACTAATCATGTTCCATTTCCTAATCTCCACTATGGTTATGCAGCTGTGTTCATATTGTGAAAATGCTTTGAGCTGTATACTTATGATATATGCATCATATATCATAGTTTACTTAGAAATAACACCTGCAAATCTCTAATGATTCAGCCAAAATAGATAAATTAAAAAATAGATAAATTATACCCCAATAAAAAATATGGATGGATGGATGGATAAAGTGAGCAAGAAAGTGAACAAGTGAGCTAATATGGCAAAAATTAACACCTTTTTAATCTAGGTTCAGAGTATAAAAGTATTTATTGTATTCTTGACATTTTAATTAAATTTATTGGGGTGACATTGGTTAATAAGATTATATTAAATAAGTTATACAAGTCAACATCAAACAAACAATCCAATTAAAAAATGGGCAGAGTACCTGAACAGACACTTCTCCCACGAAGACATGCAAATAGCCTACAGATACATGAAGAGATGTTCAACTTCACTAGCTATTAGGGGACTATAAATCAAAACTACAATGAGATACCACCTCACACCTGTTAAAATAGTTATTATCAACAAGACAAATAATAACAATTGTTGGAGAGGTTGTGGAGAAAAAGAACCCTGATTCATTGCTTGTGAGAATGTAAAGTGGTACAGCCACTATGGAAAACAGTATAGAGGTTTCTCAAAAAATTAAGAATATAGTTACCATAGTATTCTTCTTTTTTACTTGTTTAAACTTTTTATTAGAAAATGTTCAAGTAAAAAGAGTCATTGCACCTCTTAATATTTACAATTGGGAAGTAATTCAGGCACCCGACACAGTCTGACTTATGAAAGCAAGCTGTAAAAATGAAATTTCTATACCCAGATTATGTCTTATAAAATAATAAAATACCCCATATAGTTTCTGTTCTCATTAATAAACAGAGAGAGACAGATAGAGAGAAAGACAGAGCCAGGCCAGAAATCAGTATCTTACAGACCTTAACTCTATGGATTCTACCCCATCTAGCAAATTACTATCCACATGTGAGTCTTGTTTTTATCATCAGTAAATCGACAATGATAATACTGATCTTAGAGGGTGGCTTTTATTTTGTATATGTTTTTATTGATTTTAGAAAGAGAGAAAGGGAAAAGGAGAGAGAAATATTGATGTAAGAGAGAAACATCAATTCACTGCTTCCCGAATGCGCCCTGACTCAGAATCCAGCCCTAAACCTGGGCATGTGCTCTGACTGGGAATTGAACTGGTGACCATTCAGTGCACTGGACAACGCTCAACCAACTGAGCCACGCTGGCTAGGACTAGAGGGTGGTTTTTAACATAAGGTGGTCAACTATATTTAAAAGATTTTCTGTTACAAACAAGCACTGAATTCATTTCCATTTACCATACCAAACATTTATGGGCAACATATTATGAACACAGTGCACCACAAAGAAACAGATTGAGAATGGAGACAGAGATATGTCTTCCTAGAGGGGCTAGTAACTGATAATTCACCTAAATGGTAGCAAGAAGCTAGCCAGGAGAAAGAGAATATGGGGAATTTATGTGAATAGTTAGATTAGTTAATATACAGAGTGTTGCATTAATATTATGCAGAAAAGTGACTGACCTGATGGGGGTGGGGGCCGTTTAGGAAGTAGAGTGATCAACAAATGCGGAGACACTGACATAGATATACTGTATCCTGTTTTCCCACAAATATCTGTATAGTTCATGCCCTCACATCTTTTAGGTTTCTGCTCAAATGTCACCTTACCGGGAGGCTTTCCTGATCATCTATCTAAAATAATGCAGCCCCTCTCCATCACAACCTATTACATATTTATTATATATTCATTTATTGTCTGTCTCTCAGCTATAGTTTAAAAGACTTTGTTTTGGGGGTCAGTTCAAGAAGAGGATATAACAATCGTAAATATCTACACACCCAACATAGGAGCACCTAAAAATATAAAGCTAATATTAATGGACATAAAGGAAAAAATTCACAATAATACAATAATATTAGGGGATTTTGATACCTCATTTATATCAACGAGTAGATCATCCAGACAGGAAATTAATAAGGACATAATGGCCTTAAATGTCACATTAGACCAGATCAACTTAATAAACATTTATAAAACATTTCATCCCCAAACTGCAGAATACACATTTTTCAAGTGCACATTCTCCAAGATAGATAATATATTAGGCTACAAAACAAACTTCAATAAATTCAAGAAGACTGAAATCTTTTCTGATCACAATGGCATGAAACTAGAAATCAACTACAGGAAGAAAACTGGAAAAAAACACAAATATGTGGGTACTAAACAACATGCTACTAAACAACCAATGAATCAAAGAGGAAATCAGAAAGGAAAATAAAAAACTACCTTGAGACAAATGAAAATAGAAATACAACTTTCCCAAATTTATGGAAAGTTTTTGTTTTTATTTTCCACTGTTGTATCCTCGATGCTTAGAACACTGTCTGGCACATAAAAGTTATTCAATAAAAACCACTGAATGAATGGATGGATGGATGCACAGTGGGTTGAAGGCAGTGTGATGATATTTAAATCCTGTGTAAATTATGATTTAAATAGAGAATGAAGAGACATCAGCAATACCCTTTGAAAAGGTTTCTAAATGTTTAATGTCATGAAAATCTCTGCCTCATTGTTTATTCAAAAAGAACTGAAAATGTCCTAAAGAAAACAATCACCTCTTATTTTGGCAAGCATAACAGTAATTACAAGAGAAGGAGGGAATGAACTGCTTGTGCAAGGAGATACTTGGTTAAATTCCCCTTTAGAGCCTGAAAACCCTGAACCTCATTAGAAGTTTAATGATCATTTCCCTTCCCTTGGGTAAAGAATTGAAATATTAAATTGTGATTACTAACTAATGTTCTCACAAGATCCATTACTCATGATAAATGAAACAGCAAAATACATTTCACATTGCAATAAATGAAAAAAAGATGGTTCACAATTCATCAAAATAGATAATACTTGCAAAGCCCTTAGGAAAATTTTTTGTCTGAAAAATCTGCCAGCTTGCTGTTCAATGTTACTGCCAGAGGCCAGCAAATGATTTTTATAATAAACCCAACCCATGAAATAATACATTTGTAATTGGATATCATATCTATCAACCATTTTTTGCTCTGTGAAAAGTTCTAAAGGGGATGGGAAAGATTCCATCTTCTAAAGCTGACATTAGGTACAGGCAAAACCTGGTATGTTTGACACTATCTAAAAATTTGGGGATTCAGTTCTATGCCAAAATTTAAAAGTAATAAAAGTCACGAGTAGAGGGCTGGAACCACTGTAATACCTAATGTGTGATTTTGTTTAGAGTAAAAATGTAAATAAAAGGACATAATAATTTGAACATGTCCCTTTGTCTCTCAGGACTCCAAAATTTCTGTTTCTTTGCTTATTTTTTAAAAAGAAATACCTTGACCTTGACACTGAAGTAACACTCGATTTTCTAAAGTATATGATTCACTGGCCTCTGCAGATCAGGGACAGGAGAAATTAGAAGCCTTCAAGGAGAGTACAATACTGGGGTCAGAAGGGGAAAAAGGAAGACCGTGTGTTCAGAGTGGGGTAAGGGGTTTGCAAAAGTTCTGATGCTTAAAGGGGCGAAATGGGAGGTAAGAGTAAGAAATAGGAAAGAAATCTGTGGTAGAAGGAATGATCCAGGCTCAGAAATATGAGGAAGAGGATCCTGGATTAAGAGGAGAGATGAAGAATGACCACGGATAAAAAGATCACAAGAATCAGAAGGGGGTGGGAGGATGACGGTCTGCCATCTCCGGAGGATTAGGAGAGAGGAGATAATGAAACCTTGGGAACCACAAGCATCAGAAACATCCTTCATACTCTGGGGATGAATTCTTCTTTCCATCCCATGTTGAAGCAAGGAGGAAAGCTTTTCTGGTGTGTTTGGGGATTCACTTGTGAGAATTACGGTCTCTTCCTTTACACTCACCTTTATAAAGAAAGTTGCAATGCGATGATGATGTGACCAGAAGTGCTATTTTTGTTTGTTTGTTTGTTTGTTTGTTTGTTTGGTTGTTTGGCAGAAGCCTTAGCTTCCGACACCACCCACCCTCCCCTCACTTTCACTCCAAGCAGCTTCCTGTGCCTCTCTAGCAAGCTCTTGCAATACTTTATTTCATTGATTCTCTCACCAGATCCCAACCTGTATAGAGATGTAAACTGGCTGGAAATGAATTTTTTTCAAATCTTAGCTCTAGTCATCCCAGGAACCGAAGTATCTCTGCCAAACCCCACGTATCCAATTTGTCACTTCACCTTGTTGATTCAGGTTATTAAATACCTCCCTTACCCTAGTCCTTCTTTAACTCTTAGATGTCTATTGCTACATATTTACCATATCTATTTACTGTTTTCTGGCATAACTTGAAAAAATTGTTCATTTTTATCAGTGGCATACTTCAATTTCAAGATTTTTTAAAATCATAAATCTGAATCATTTTTGTCTTGGAATGGTATTCAGAGAGTTACATGCCATAGTATATTTCCAAATAAATAAAAGTGAACTCATTTAGAAAGCATTCTTGTATACTTATATGCTCCCCCCCCAATGAAGAAAATGGTAACTTATAAAATGTTTCAATATAGTAATAAGAATAATCCTTACTCTGATTAAAATTTCAATATTGAATTACCTATTGCCAGTAGGTAATAGGTAATTCTGGGCCCAAAATCTGGACCTCAGTTTTTCTCTTTTGTGGTTATTTTTAGTCAATCCACAGGTATATACCAAGCACTTACCATGTCCCAAACACTATACTACACCCAGAGGCATTGTACTAGGAGCCTTTAGTGTGGGGGCTAAAGGTGACATTTAAACACACAAGAGCACCCTGGCCAGTTTGGCTCAGCGGTTAGAGCATTGGCCCACATACCTCGGTTGCAGTTTGGTCCTAGCCCTGGTTGGGGTAGTGTGGGAGGCAACCAGTTGATGTGTCTCTCTCACATGGATGTTTCTCTCTCTCCCCCTCCCACTCTATCTGAAGATAAATGGAAAAATATCCTCGGGAGAGGATTAAAAAATAGACAGAAACTTCAGCGGTGAAACACATAAGAGCCTAGCATAAAAAAAGTGATTATCAATGTTTGTTGAATGAATAAATGACCAAAATGTGGTCAGGGCAATGACAGAGGCCAGCATAAGGTCCTTACTTTTGCTAATATTTTCATAGTTTATTTCAAATCATTTTGACTTATATCTTGTTGTTCAACCAACAGATTTTGAACAGCCACTCAGTGTAAAGTTCCATTCCTGATATTGCCCATATAAAGAAGAATAGGAGACAGTCCTACATTTCAGTGGAACACATAAACAGCTAGCAGCACTATAATGTGACAATAATAATAAGTAAAGAGGAAGTAATGTAGGAACTCTGGCTATCCCATTGACTGGTGCATACTAAAACCTACAATAGACCTATCTCTGTTATGGAGTTTGAGCTTAATTATGAAGAAAATGGAAAACCAAAAAAGAATTTTAGGCAAGAAAGTATATAGTAATGTTTCAAACCAGAATATAGAAAATGAGTTGTACTGGCGCAATCTGGAGGCAGAGAGGTTGGTTTAGAGGATATTGTGGTAATCAATGAATAGATACAGAAAATTAGGAGCTTGTGCTATTAAGGTTTAATTATATTTGGGAAATGAGCTGGAAAAAATAACCAATGGATTATCAGAAGTCCAGTGGCATTGAAACATGGCTATTTAATTTTACTCCTTCTGCATTCAAAATTTTTATTAATTCATGCCATACAAATATTTACTGAGTAGTTAATATGCACGAGGCCCTGAGGTTAGAACCATAACCAAAATGGACAAAGATTTCTGCCCTCTCAGCACTTACATTTTGTGTCAGGTAATAAAATGTTTAAGAAAATATATGCTAAAAGGTGACAAGTGCTATGAAGAAATAAATCGGGTAAGTACGATAGCAAAGTACATGGGGGAGGAGAGAGTTTGCCAGTACAGAAGGGTTCACTGAAAGTGTAATGTATGAACAACATTTAGAGACTTCATCTACTTCTTTCAGTCACCAGGATCACTATATTAGTTCAGACCCTCCATATTTCCATCCAAATCCCAACTCCTTACCATCCATGGTATACCTTGCCTTGGTAGTCTAACTCTCTCTCTCTCATCTCTCATCACTTGGCTTCTCCTATCCTAAGTCTAAGTCTCACACAACCGCTCATAATTTGCAAAGTGCACCAAGATCTCAAATCTCTGTTTTCACACTGTGCTAACTCATATTCACCTTTCAAAGGTAAGCTCACATTTTATCTCTTTCATGAAACCTTGCTGACACTTCCTTCCACTCCTTAACCAAAACCAGACAACTGCTCCTCTTCTCTGCTTCTGCCATGTATCCTATTCTTATCACTTTCATTCATTTACTCAACAAACATTTGTTTGTCAGCTACTGTGTGGTTGTCACCGTTCAAGACAGTAAAGATACATACATAAAATAGTGAAAAAAACCCTTGCACTCTTGAAACTTACACTTTTAGAGAGGAAGACAAGCAGTAAATAAAATGACATAATAAAAATGGAACTTATAAAGCAATAGTTCTCAACTCTGGGTCCCCATTAGAATCACTAGGAGAGCTTTTGTCTTTCTTCTTTTTTAAATACCAATACCTGGTTCCCATCCCAGCCAACATAAATCTAAAACTCTAGGGGTGAGGTCAGGCACTTATATACATATATTTTTTAATTTCCTTAAAATATTTCTGATGCACAGAGGAGATTGAAAATTTCTAACCTATAGACTACACCTCAGAAAAAAGGAAGTAATCCCAGAAGGATATCTGACAAGCTAGAAGGAATGGAGAACAAATAAAATGATAAAGAAGTATGTCAATCTAAAAAACAAATATAGTATATATAAAAACATAATAATCAGAACAGAGTTGTGGGGTTGAAGAAAATGGTGATGCAAAGATTCTGAACAAAAATGTGTAACTCAGGAAGAGATGGAGATCAGAATTAAATTGTTTGTGAGCGTACTTAATACATTTTTAAAGTTCAGGCATTAAGTTAAATAATTGTAATATGGGTGGTGAACACACAATACAATATACAGATGATGTATTATAAAATTGTACACCTGAAACCTATATAATTGTATGAACCAATGTCCCCCAACAAATTCAATAAAAAATTTAAATACAATAAAATAACAAAAAGTAATACATATTAAAGTTATTACTGAAATAGCAGAAGCACAGTGAGAGTAAAAATACAAAATAAGAAAAAATGTGTAAATTTAAACCTGTAAAGAGATAAAATGCAGTAAGATAAAAATGTCAATTAATTAAAAAGAGGAAGCACAGGCCCTGGCTGTGTTCTCAGTTGGTTAGAGTGCAGTCCCAATATGCCAAGATTGCGGGTATGATCCTGGTCAGGGCATATACAAGAACCAACCAATGAATGCATAAATAAGTGAAACAGCAAACTCTCTCTCTCCCTTTCTCTCTCTCTCTCTCCCCCTTGCTCTCTCTTTCTCTCAAATCAAATTTAAAAAAGGAAGCACATGCTTATATAAACAGAGAGACATGGATTGATGGATAGTGTTTATCTCTAGGGTAGGTGATAGGAGGAGGCAGGGGAAGAACTCATAGCCAGAGGAAATTTATTGATAATTATCTTGCTCTTGAGTTGAGAGGTAGTTTGAAAGTGTTCACTATAACATTGTTATTTAAAATTTATAAACATATCACACACATCATTTTGTATATATCATACATTATAATAAATATATATAGAATAATTTAAAAACAATTACAAAAGAGGAGACAAAATGATATGCAATAAAAACTTATCATCTTATACCTGGTCCCTTTCCATCTAGTGAGTTTCTTACTTATTCTTTCAAAGGTATTTCATGCATATACAAGCAAACACACACACACACATATATATTTTTTTACATGTTTACCAAACAATGGCATATGACAAACTATTTTTGCAGCATGATTTTTTTCACTTGACTATTAATGTAGGCATTCATTAAAACTTGATACATAAAGATATGCCGTTTTTAAAATTTACATACAGTAAATTACTTTTTGTGTGTGTACAGTACTATGAGTACTAATACATGCATAGATTCATGTAACTACACCCCCATCAGGATACAGAACAATCTCATAACCCCCGAAAGTCCCTAGAGATCCTATTTTAGTTACACAATTCTCCTTGCTCTTAAATCCTGGCAAAGACTAACCTATTGTCTTTAAATTTAGTTTCATCTTTTCTAAAATATCATGTAAACTGATTCATAGAATATATAACCTTCTGAGACAGATTTCTTTCACTTAGGGTAACACCTTTGAAATTCATCCAAGTTGTTACATATATTTAATGTGCATTAGTTTTTATTATATTTCTGAATAGTATTTCATTGCATGAATGTCAACTCTACAAATCAATGAGCACTAGATGTCTCTCCATTTCTTTATATCTTCTTAGATTTCTTTAATCAGTGTTTTGTAGTTTTCTACATGGAGATTCTGTTTATTTTCTGTTAAATTCACACCTAATTGTTTCCCCATTTTGTTTTATATTGTTTTCTTCAATTTTGTTTAATTATTGAAGCTACTGTGAATGTTTCTTTTTATTTTCATTTCTAGTTTATAAATATATGATTGATTTTGTGTGTTGACTTATATCATGAGTTTTTATTAAACTCATTTGATATTTGTAGGGGTGTTTATTTTTTATTCCCTGGGAATTTTTTTCTAGACAATTGTGTTGTCTGCAAATAGAGATAGTTTGCTTTCCCCTTTCAAATTAGTAAGAGTTTTATTTCTTTTTAAAGGCTACTTGCACTGCTTAGTACTTTCACTACAATGCTAAATAGAAGTGGTAAGAAGAACCTCTTTGGCTTTTTCCAGAAATTAGGTGAAAAGCATTGTTTTTCACCATGAAGTATGAGAGTTGGAGTGACTATAATAATATTAGAAAAATAGACATTAAAACACAAAAGTGTATTGTAAATAAAGAAAAACATTTAATAATGATAAAAGAGTATATTCATCCATAAAATATTAAAATTGTAAATATATATGCACATAAAAACAGAGCCCCAAATGAAAGAAGTAGAAAGTCACAAAACGGAAGACAGTTATTGAGAATTCTACAATAATAGCTGGAAACTTTAATACTTCACTTTCAGGAGTGTATGGAACCACAAAACAGAAGATTAAGAAGGAAATAGAAGACTTTAACAACACTATAAAGAAATCATACATAATAGATATCTATAGAGCACTCCACCCAAAAAAGGTAGACTGTATATTCTTCTCAAGTATTCATGAAACATTCTCCTAGGAAAAACAGTATGTTAGGCCATAAAACAGCCGCAATAAATTGAAAATTAAATTAAAAAATTGGTTATCTGAAAAGACCAACAAAATTCATAAATCTTTAGCTAAACTGACCAAGAAAAAAAAGAGAGAAGACTCAAATTGCTAAAATGAGGAATGAAAGTGTTACTACTGACATTAAAGAAACAGAAAGAATAAAAGAGAATGCCATGAACACCTGTTTTCCAATTAAGTAGATAACTTAGGTCAAATGGACAAATTACTAGAAAGAAACAAACCCCTGAAACTAACTCAAGAAGAAGTGGAAAATTAAAATAGACTCATAACAACCAAAGAGACTGAATTTGTCATTTAAAAGACTTCCCACAAGAAAAATCCAGGTCCAGATTGACTGATAAATTCTATTAAACTTTTAAATAATTAATTAGAATCAATAGCAATTCTTTACAAATTATGACAGAAAATAAGAAAAACATTTCCAAAATTCTATAAGGCTAGTATTTTCCTATCAACAAAAGCAGATAAAGATATGACAAGAAAATTTTATGGAAAAAATCCTCAATAAAATACTACCAAACCAAATCCACCAAAGTAAAACATTATACTTTGTGACCAAATGGAATGTATCCCAGGAATGCAAAGTTGGTATAACAACTGAAAATTGATTAAAGTAAGATACCATATCATTAGAATAAAAGACAAAAATAACAATCATCTGAACAGACACAGAAAAGGTATTGACACAATCCAACATTCCTTCATGATAAAAAATTAAACTAGGAATAGAATGAAACTTGCTCAACTTGATAAAGGCTTTTGATGAAAAACTCATTATTTATCATTATGATAAATAATGATTAAAGACTGAATGTTGTTTTTCCCTAAGATGAAAAAAAAAAAAAGAAAAAGAAAAAACAAGACAAAAATATATACTCTCTCCACTTCTTTTCAACATTGTACTAAAGGTAGCAAGGGCAATTATGCAGGAAGATAAAAAATAAATAAATAAAAAAGACATCCAGATGAGAAAAGAAGAGGTAAAACTATATTTGAAAAAGACATGATCTTGTTTATAGAAAATGCTAGGAATTTACCAAAACAAATAAACAAACAAACAAAATCCTATTAGAACTAATAAATGGGCTTAGCAAGTCTGTAAAGTACAAGATCAATATACAAAAATAATTTTATTTTTATACATTAGCAGTGAACAATCTGAAAATGAAACCAAAGAAACAATTCCATTTACCACAGAATCGAAAAACATAATGAAAAATGAGAGAGAAACTTAAAAAATAATACAAAAGATCACTGAAACCAAAAGCTGTTTCTTTGAAAGCATAAACAAGATTGATAAACCTTTAAACATACTCATCAGGAAACAAAGAGAGAGGACCTAAATAAATAAAATCAGAAATGAAAAAGAAGAGGTAACAACTGACACCACAGAAATACAAATGATTGTAAGAAAATATTAAGAACAGCTATATAACAACAAAATAGACAATCTGGGTGAAGTGGACAAATTCCTAAAAATATACAATCTTCCTAACTGAATCAGGAAGAAGCAGAACAACTGAATAGACCAATAACAACTAATGAAATCAAAGCAGTAATACAAAAACTCCCAGCAAACAAAAGTTCTGGACTGAATGGCTTCACAGGTGAATTTTACCAAACGTTCAAAGAAGAACTAACATCTATCCTCCTCAAACTGTTCCAAAAAATTCAAGAGGAGTAAAGACTTCTAAACTCTTTTTACAAGGCCAGCATTATCGTAATTCCAAAACCTGAAAAAAAAAAAAAAAACTACAAAGAAAGAAAATTATAGGCCAATATTCCTGAAGAACATAGATGCTAAAATCCTCAACAAAATATTAGCAAATTGGATCCAGCAATACATTAAAAAAAATCATACGCCATGATAAAGTGGGATTTATTCTGGGGATACAAGGTTGGTACAATATTTGCAAATCAATAAATGTGGTACATCATGTAAACAAAATGAAAGATAAAAATCATATGATCATATCAATAGATGCAGAAAAAGCATTTGATAAAACCCAGCACCCATTTATGATAAAAACTGTCAGCGAAGTGGGAATAGAGGGATTATACCTCAACATAATAAAGACCTTATATGAAAAACCTACACCCACATCATACTCAATGGGCAAAAACTAAAACTGTTTCCTTTAAGAACAGGAACAAGACAGGGATGTACACTTTTACCACTCTTATTCAACATAGTACTTGAAGTTATAGCCACAGTAATCAAACAAGAAGAAGAAATAAAGGGCATCCAAATTGGAAAGAAGAAAGTAAAACTGTCATTTTTTGCAGATGACATGATATTATACATAGAAAACCTTAAAGATTTCACCAAAACGTACTAGATCTAATAAATGAATTTGGCAAAGTTGCAGGATACAAAATCAATATACAGAAATCTATGGCATTTTTATGCACCAATAATGAAATATCAGAAAGAGAAACTAAGAAAATAACTCCATTTAACATTGAAACAAACAACCAAAAAAAAAAAAGGTACCTAGGAATAAACAAAGGAGATAGAAGACCTGTACTCAGAAAATTATAGGACATCGAAGAAAGAAATTAAGATACAAAATAAGTGAAAGCACATACCATGTACATGGATTGGAAGAATCAACATCATTATAATGTCCATACTATCCAAAGCAATCTACAGATTCAACACAACTCTTATTAAAATACCAATGGCATATTTCACAGATCTAGAAAAAATATTCCAAAAATGTACATGGAACCACAAAAGACACCAAATAGCCACAACAATCTTGAGAAAGAACAAAGTTGGAAGTATCACAATACTGGATATTAAACTACACTAAAAGGCCAATGTAATCAAAACAGCCTGATACTGGTGTAAAAACAGGCATATAGACCAATGCAACAGAACAGAAAGCTCAGAGATAAATCCATGCCTTTATGAGCAATTAACATTTGACAAAAGAGGAAAGAGCATAAAATGGAGTAAAGACAGTCTCTTCAATAAATGGTTTTGGGAAAATTGGACAGGTACATGCAAAAAAAAGAAACTAGACCACCAACTTACACCATACACAAGAATAAAATAAAAATGGATAAAAGACTTAAATGTAAGTCATGAAACCGTAAGAATCCTAGAAGAAAACATAGGCAGTAAAATCTTAGATGTCTGTCACTCACAGCAATATTTTTGCCAATATGTCTCCGAGTGCAGAGGAAACTCAGGAAAAGATAAACAAATGGGACTACATCAAGCTAAAAAGCTTCTGCACAGCAAAAGAAACCAACAACTAAAGGAAAAGAGAACTCACTGTATAGGAGAACATATTTGCCAATGATACATCAACAAGGGGTTAATTTCCAAAATATTATATAAAGAACTAATACAATTCAACACCAGGAAGACAAATAATCCAATTAAAATGAGCGAAGAACCTGAATAGACACTTCTACAAAGAAGACATACAGATGGTCAATAGACATATGAAAAAATGCTCAAGGTCACTAATCATCAAAGAGATACAAATTAAAAATACAATGAGGTATCACCTCACACCTGTCAGAATGGATACCATCAATAAATCAACAAACAAGTGCAGGTGAGGTTGTGGAGAAAAGAGAATCCTAGTGCACTGTTGGTGGGAATGCAGACTGGTGCAACCGCTGTGGAAAACAGTATGGAGTTTCCTCAAAAAATTAAAAATGGAACTGCTTTTTGACCCATTGATACCACATCTGGGAATATACCCTAAGAATCCCAAAACACCAATCAAAAAGAATATATGTTCCCCTATGTTCATAGCAGTGTTATTTATAATAGCTAAGGTCTGGAAACAGCCCAAGTGCCCATCAGCAGAGGAGTGGGTAAAAAAGCTGTGGTATGTTTACATGATGGAATACTACACAGCTGTTAAAAAGAAGTTACTCTTACCCTTTTTGATAGCATGAATGGACCTGGAGAGTATTACACTAAGCAAAATAAGCCAATTAGAAAAGACAAATACCATATGATCTCACTAATATGTGGAATCTAATGAACAAAAACTGATGAACAAAATGGAACCAGAAGCATGGATAAATGGAACAGACTGATGGGTGCCAGAGGGGAGGGGAGGTAGGAGTGACTGAATAAAGAAGGTGAAGAAATGAAAGAACATATATGCATACCCCATGGACATAGACAGTAGTGTGCCCAAGGCCAAGGGAGGGGGAGACAGGGGTAGGTGGATGTGGGCAAAGGGGAGGGAAAATTAAGGACACTGGCAATAGTGTCAACATTAAACATTTTTAATTAAAAAAGTAATAAATTTAACAAAAGAAGTCTAAAAACTATACTCTTATTCTACAAAAACATTATTAAAATTGATTCAGGAAGGCCTAAATAACTGGAAAGAAATTCCATGTTTATGTATCAGCAGCCTTATAATTGTTCAGATGGCAATCCCTATCAAATCCTACATGGATTTTTGTAGAAAATGATGAGATATCCATAAAAATTCATATGGAAATCTATGGGATTCACAATGGCTAATACAACCTTAAAATAAGAAAACATAGGCAGTAAACTCTTTGACATAGCTCTTAGCAATATCTTTTTGGATATATCTCCTCAAGCAAAGAAAATAAAAGAAAAAATAAACAAATGAAACTACATCAAACTAAAAAGTTTTGCACAGCAAAGGAAACCATAAACAAAACCAAAAGACAACCTACTGAATGGGAGAAGATATTTGCAAATGGCACATCTGATAAAGAGTTTATATACAAAATATATGGAAAACTCATACAACTTAATACCAAAGAAACATACAACCCAATAAAAAATGGGGAGAGGACCTGAATAGACATTTCTCCCAAGAGGACATACAGATGGTCAACATTAATATGAAAAGATGCTCAACACTGATCATCAGGGAAATGTAGATTAAAACTACAATGACATGTCACCTCACAACTGTCAGAATGACTATCATCAATAAATAAACAAACAACAAGTGCTGGCAAGGATGTGGAGAAAAGGGAACCCTCATACACTATTGGTGGGATTGTAAATTACTGCAGCAACTATGGAAAACAGTATGGATATTCCTCAAAAATTAAAAATAGAGTTGCCATATGATCCAGCAATTCCACTTCTGGGTGTTTATCCAAAGAAAAAGAAAAAGATATATGCACTCCTATGTTCATTGCAGCATTACCAGTAATAAGCAAGATATGGAAGCAACCTAGATGTCCATCAAAGGATGAATGGATAGAGAAGATGTGAGATATATATATATAATTTTATATAAATAATATATTAAATAATATATATGAATATTACTTATGAAATCTTGCTATATGTGACAACATGGTTGGACTCCGACGATACTATGCTAAGTAAAATAAGTCAGACAAAGAAAGACAAATACTATATGATCTCATTTATATGTGGAATCTAGAAAATAAAATAAATTAATAAACTAAACAAAACAGAAACTGGCCCATAGATTTAGAGAATAAGCTGATGGTTGCCAAAAGGGAGGTGGTAGGGGGATAGGAATTTTTAAAAAGAGGTAGAGAGACAGAGTCCTGAAAAAAAAGATAGTTAAAAAAAATGATTGGGGTATTATAAATGTAACTAGTTAATATGGTATAAATTGTATAGTAGATTTTAGAAAAAAAGAACAATGTTGAAAGACACAGAATTCCTGATCTCAAAATTTTCAACAAAGCTAGAGCAATCAAGACATTATTGATTGGCATAGAAATAGACATGCAGATAAATTAAATAGAATGGAGAGTCCAAAAATAAACCCTTATTATTATTGTCTATTGATTTTCATCAAGAGTGCCAAAACAATTCAATGGGTGCAAGAAAGGTCATTTCAATGGTCCTGAGCAATTAAACATCTAAATGCAAAAGAACAAATTTGGACCCCTACCTCATACTGTACCAAAAATTCACCAAAAAACTTGATCATAGGCCTACATATAAGGGCTGAAGCTATACAAATTTTAGAAAAAGGTTTAGGAGGAAATCTTTGTGACTTTGAGTTAGGCCAAGTCCTCTTTGTCATGACACAAATGCATAAGCAACATATTTTTTAAAAAAGGTAATACTGGATTCATCAAAATTTAAACTTTTCATGATTCAATAGATACCATCAAGATAGTGAAATAACTCATGGTCATCGACAACAGTGTGGTAATTGCCAGGGGAAGAGGACTGGGGGGGGAGGTGGAGGAGGGTATAGGGGAATAAATGGTGATGGAAGGAGACTTGACTTGAGGTGGTGAACACATAATACAGTGTACAGATGATGTGTTGTAGAATTGTGCACCTGAAACCTGTATAATTTTGTAAACCACTGTCACCCCAATAAATTCAACAAAAAGGAAAAAAACTCAAAATGGGTGAAACAGTTTGCAAATCGTGTATGATAAGGGACTTGTATATGTAATACACTAGTCACTCCTTAACCATGGGGGGATACATTCCAAGACACTCAGTGGATGCCTGAAACCGTGGATAGTACCAAACCCTAGATATACTATGTTTTTCCTATACATATTAATACATACCTATGATGAGGTTGAATTTATAAATTAGGCATAGTGAGAGATTAATGACAATAACTAATAATAAAATAGAACCATAACAATATACTGTAATAAAATTTATGTAAATGTGGTTTCTGTTTAAAAATATCTTATTGTACTGTACTCACCCTTCTTCTTGTGAAGATGTGAGATGATACAATGCCTATGTGGTGAAATGAAGTGAGGTAAATGATGTATGCTTTATGACAGCATTAGGCTACTATATATAAGGGTTACTTGAACACAAGCACTGCAGTACCTTGACAGTTAATCTGATAACCAAGACAACTACTAAGTGACTAACAGATGGGAACCACATACAGTGAGGACATGCTGGACGAAGGGATAATTCACGTCCCAGGCAGATGGAGCAGGACAGTGTGACATTTTATCAGGCTTCTCGGAACAGTGAATGATTTAAATTTATGAATTGTTTATTTCTAGAATTTTTCATCTAATTTTTTTTTTTGTACCACAGTTGACTGCAGGTAACTTGAAAAACGAAACTGCAGAAAAAGGATGGCGGGGGCGGGGGGAGGACTACTGTATATAAAGAACTTTTACAACTCAAAAATAAAAAGACAAATAGCCCAATTTAAAGATGGGTAAGCCCTGGCCGGTTTGGCTCAGCGGTTAGAGCGTCGGCCTGCGGTCCAGAGAGACCCAGGTTCGGTTCCCACTAAGGGCATGTACTTCGGTTGCAGTTTGTCCCCGGCCCTGGTTGGTCGTGCGGGTGGCAGCCACTTGATGTGTCACTTTCACATCGATGTTTCTCTCTCTCCCTCCCACTCTATCTGAACAAAAAATGAAAAAATGTCCTCGGGTGAGGATTAAAAAAAAATTATAAAGATGGGTAATAGATATAAATGAACATTCCTCCAAAGGAGATTTACAAATGGCCAGTCAGTACATGAAAAGATATTCAATATCATTAGCCGTCAAGAAAATGCATATTAGTCTGCATTCCCACCAGCAGTGTACTAGAGTCCCCTTTTCTCCACACCCTCGCCAACACTTGTTGTTTGATGATTTGTTGATGGCGGCCATTCTGACAGGTGTGAGGTGATACCTCATTGTTGTTTTAATTTGCATCTCTCTGATGATTAATGATGTTGAGCATTTCTTCATATGTCTCTTAGCCATTTGTATGTCCTTTTTGGAGAGGTGTCTATTTAGTTCCTCTGCCCATTTTTTAATTGGGTTCTTTGTCTTCCTTTTGTTGAGTTGTATGAGCACTCTGTATATTTTGGAAATTAACCCCTTAGCAGACTGGTGCAGCCACTGTGGAAAACACTATGGTGTTACCTCAAAAAATTAAAAATTGAATTGCCATTTGACCCAGTGATCCCACTTCTAGGAATATACCCTAAGAAGCCTGAAACACCAATCAGAAAAAATACATGTACCCCCATGTTCATAGCAGCACTATTTACAATAGCTAAGATCTGGAAACAGCCCAAGTGTCCATCAGTACACGAATGGATAAAAAAAGCTGTGGTATATATACACAATGGAGTACTATGCAGCTGTAAGAAAGAAAGATCTCTTATCCTTTGAGACGACGTGGAGGGACCTCGAGAGTATTATCCTAAGCAAAACAAGCCAAGCAGAGAAAGACAAATACCACATGATCTCACTTATTTGTGGAATATAATGAACATAGCAGTCTGAGGAACAGGGTAGACCCAGAGACGTGGAAGTAGGGTATAAACTGACACCCCTCAGGAGAGGGGGTGGGGGGGAGGGAAGAGATAAACCACAGAACTTATGCACATGTATGCATAAGTGATGGACATGGACAACAAAGCTGGGGACACGGTGGGGGGATGGGGAGGAGGGTGTCAATGGGGAAAAAAGGAGAAACCTCTGTAACAAAAATAAATTAATAAAAAAAAAAGAAAAGAAAATGCATATTAAAACTAGGAAGAGAGGAATTATGAATATAATCCAGCCAGTCATCCTGACTGTTCACCAGTTCAGCCCCAGAGACCCAAAGATTGAGTTTTAGGAAAAGATTACAATATAAAAGAGGAATGTAAAACAACAGGAGCCATAACAGTTCCCAGGGCATGGGGCCTGAGGTAATTCTGAGATAATTTTGACAATGAGCAAGGCGAGAAAACCTGGGGAGGGGGAAGAAAAACGTCCCTGGGTTCTCTAAAAACCATTTGGGTGGAATTTGGCTAGGATTAAAGACCAGTTGGGAGCAGGATCAAAGAAATATTCCTTGCTAATTGTTATTTTATTTCTTGGCTTCTGAGTGAGGTCTGGGAAACATGGAAAATTGATGATTGGCAGACCAAAAAATATATAAACTGAGGAAAGAATACCATTGATTTAAAAATGAAGTTTTTGTTTTGCTATCTATACAGGAAAAATGAAAAAGAAGAAACAAGCTATTACTTTTTCCACAGCACCATGCTACTTTTCTTTTTTTATAAATATGTTTTTAAAATTAATTTTAGAGGTGGGGGGGAGAGAGAGAGAGAGAGACATTGGCTGCCTCCTGAACGCACCCCTACCCAGGATCCCTGGGGATCAAGACTGCATCCTGAGTATGTGCCCTGATGGGGAATCAAACTGGCATCCTTTCGGTGTACAGGACATGCCCAACCAACTGAGCCACACTGGCCAAGGCCATGCTGCTTTTCTTGATCACAGTCATAGTCATACTTCCATTAGCAACACTCACTTTCACTAGCATCTATTCATGTTCTATTATGTGAATGATAAGTAACTGGTAACTGGAAGATCTGGGTGAGTTTTAGTGTCAAACTGAGAAAATTTGAATACTTAGGCCCAGTATTGTTGGACAAAATGTGCTGGCAAGGATGTGGAGAGAAGAAATCCTTTTGCATGTTGGTGGGAATGTAAATTGGTACAACCATCATGGAAAACAATATGGAGGTTCTTCAAAGAATTAAAAATAGAACGACCATATGATCCAACAATTTCACATCTGGGTATTTATCTGTAGAAAATGAAAATATTAATTCAAAATTATATATGCACCCCATGTTCATTGCAGTATTATTTATAATAACCAAGATATGTATGCAAGCAAGGAATCTAAGTGTTCATTGATGGAAGAATAAATACACACACACACACACACACACACACACACACACACACACGAATATTATTCAGCCATAAAAAGGATGCCCTCTACGACAACATGAATGAAACTTGAGGGCATTGTGCTAAGTGAAATAAGTCAGACAGAGAGACAAATACTGTATAATCTCACTTATATGTGGAATTAAAACAAAACAAACAAAGCAAGCTCATAGGTATAGAGAATAGATTGGTGGTTGCCAGAAGTGGGGTGTAGGTGGTAGGCAAAAAGGTGTAGGAGTTCAAAAGGTACAAACTTCCAGTTATAAAATAAATAAATCATGAAGATGTAATGTACAGCATGGTAACTATAGTTAATAGTACTCTATTGTGTATTTGAAAGTTGCTAAGAGAGTAAATCTTAAAAGCCCAAATCACAAGAACAAATTCGTTTTGTAACTATGTATGATGACAGATGTTAACTAGACTTATTATGGTGATCATTTCACAATATGCACAAATATCAAATCATTATGTTATACACCTAAAATTAATGTAATGTTATATGTCGATTATACCTCATAAAAAATAAAGTAAAAAAATCACTCTTTTCTGTAATGGCAATCTGTAAAAACATATATATAAATACACACATATATAAAATAGTGTATACATATATACATATATTTTTATATATATTATATATACATATATATTTTTATTTATTATATATGAAATGAGACTACTTCTAGAAAACAGGAATTGATAGCTGAAGTGTGGCAGCAATAAAATTACATAGCTTTATCCTGACTGTAGCATAAGTTTCCTTAAGTTTAAAAATGAAGAACAGGTAGCTAGCTTCTAATAAAACAGAGTAGAGGAGCAGGATAAGGGAGCCTTCTAGGAGTGCTTGGAAATTTTAATAGCTTGATCTGAACAGTGATTGCACAGATATATAAATAATTAAGCTGTACACACATGAGTAATGCATATTATTGCATGTAAACTATCTCAATTTAAAAGACAACAAGAAAAAAACATACTTTTGCTTATGGATAATATGGAATAAAAAATATCAGATTTATCCTCATAACTAAGACAAGCAAAAAATGTTTCAAACTATATGAAACATCAATTTTCAAGACAATGGAAATCCAAAGATCCAGCAATGGAACTGAATAAGGTGAGCTAAAAAATTGTTCCTTTTTTACTGCCTTGAGAGGTTTTCTGGGCTATGGTGTAGTGAGAGAGAATTGAGAAGACTGATAGACTCCCTGCAATGAGAAGATGGAGCTGAGTAGCCAGAGGAAATTAAAGTGACTAGAATTTTCAGGAGATAGTACTAAGGAGGAGACACTACATAGAGATAAAACTCCAGATTATCTGCAAATATTCCCCTTCAGCCTTCAGCTCATCCAAACATGCATGTGAGGAAAGTATCCAACACCAGGTAAAAAAAATCACCCAGAAGGATTAGATCGCACAGTGTCTGGGGTGAAAACAGGGCCAGAAATAATGCCTGTTCCTGCCAGCCACATTAGCAAACCTCGAAATTAGTGGGGCATTGGGCAGAGTACACAGATGAGTAGCTTCGGTAGTGGGGAATAATTAGGGCTAGACTGGACAGTAGTACTCCAGTCCTGTAGCAAAATTTAAAAGCATGACCCAAAGGATCAAACTATTTCCAGGTTCCTTAACTATGTCCCAGAACTATGACAAAAATATTTACAGGAATACAGACATATTCAGCACAGAACAAGGTAAAATCTACAATGTCTAGTTAGTATGCAATTAAACATTACCAAGAATATAAAGAGCATCAAAATATAAACCATATTGAGGAGAAAATTCAAACAATTGGAACTGATCCAAAGCTGATAGAGATGTTAGAATTAGTAGCCATAGACATTTAAGTAGACATTATAATTGTATTCCATATATTCAAAAAGTTAAGTAGAGACATAGAATGTATGAAAAAAATGCAGACAGATAGTCTGGAGAGGAAAACTAAAATCTGTAAGATGAAAAATAAGATGAGTGAAATTAATGGCAGTTTAGACATTGCAGAAGAAAAAAAAATTAATGTACTTGATGGCATAAATTATCCAAAACAAAACACAGGGAGAAAATGAATTTAAAAAAATGGATACAGTGACCTTCAAGTGACTAATGGATGGATAATTGGAGTCACTGAACGAGAGGAGAGGGAAAGACGACTAAAAACATTTGAAGAAATAAATACTGAAAATGTCTAAATTTGATGAATACTATAAACATGTAGAATCAAGAACATAAATGAATTTCAAGCAAAAGAAAAATAGAAGAAACTACACCAAGCACAGTATAAGCAGATTGCTTAAAACCAGTGAAAAAGAGAAAATCTTAAAAGCCCCCAGAAATAAAAGGCATATTATGTACAGAAGAACAAAGGTAACAATGATATCAAATTTCTCTTTGGAAACAATGTAAGCAGGATGACAGTTGGGGAATATCTTTGACAAACTGAAAAAAATGTCAAAGTAAAATTCTGTATCTGGCAAGAATACCTTTCAAAAGTGAGGGTAAAAATAAAGAATGTTTTCAGACATACAATCGCTGAAATAATTTATTACTGGAAGACTTGTACTACAAGAACTGTTTTAAAAATTGTTTCCCGGTCCGGCCGGTGTGGCTCAGTGGTTGAGCGTCGACCCATGCACCAAGAGGTGGCTGGTTCCATTCCCGGTCAGGGCACATGACCAGGTTGTGGGCCCAATCCCCAGTGGGGGGCATGCAGGAGGCAGTCAATCGATGTTCTCTCTCATCGATGTTTCTATCTCTCTCTCCCTCTTCCTTCCTCTCTCTTTCTAAAATCAATAGAAAGAAAGAAAAAAAAAGTTAAAAAATTGCTTCACCATAGAAGAAAAATAATATTAGATGGAAATATGTATCTATAGGAGGGAATGAAGAGGGACTGGAATGTTGGGATATTGTTTCTTTCTTCGTTTTTTTAAATTTACCTTTATTGTTGAAAGTATTACAGATGTCCTCTTTTTTCCCCCGTTGACACCCTCTACCCTACTCCCATCCCCCCTGCATTCACCACACTGTTGTCTGTGTCCATTGGTTATGCATATATGCATAAGTTCTTTGGTTTATCTCTTCCTACCCCTCCATCCCCTTACCTCTGAAGTTTGTCAGTCTGTTCCCTACTTTCATGTTTCTGAATCTACTTTGTTCATCAGCTTATTTTGTTAATTATACTCCATAAATAACTGAGATCATGTGCTACTTGTCTTTCTCTTACTGACTTATTTCAGTTAGCATAATGCTCTCCAGGTACCTCCATGCTATCTCAAAGGGCGAGAGATCTTTCTTTTTTACAGCTGCATAGTATTCCATTGTGTATATGTACCACAGCTTTTTTAACCACTCATCTACGGATGGACACTTGGGGTGTTTCCAGATCTTAGCTATTGTAAATAATGCTGCTATAAGCATAGGGGTGTGTATATTCTTTCTGATTGTTGTTTTAGGCTTCTTAGGTTATATTCCTAGAAGTGGGATCACTGAGTCAAACGACAGTTCAATTTTTAATATTTTGAGGAAACACCATATTATTTTCCATAGTGGCTGCACCAGTCTGCATTCCCACCAGCAGTGTACTAGAGGACTTTTTTCTCCACATCCTCGCCAGCACTTGTTGTTTGATGAATTTCAATGGTAGCCATTCTGGCAGGTCTGAGGTGTTACCTCATTGTCATTTTAATTTGCATCTCCGATGATTAGTGACGTTGAGCATTTTTTCATATATCTCTTGTATGTCCTTTTACACAATAATTTTTAATTGGATTGTCTTTCTTTTGTTGAGTTGTATGAGTATATATTTTGGATATTAACCCCTTATCTGATATATCATTGGCAAATATGTTCTCCCATGCAGTGGGCTCTCTTTTCATTTTTAAAAATATGTTGTTATTGATTTTTTAGAGAGAGAGGAAGGGGGAGAGAGATAGAAACATCAATGTGAGAGAGAAACATTGATCAGCTGCCTCCTGCACGCTCCCTACTGGGGATCGAGCCCACAACCTGGTCATGTGCTCTGACTAGGAATCGATCCAGGACCTCTCAGTCCATGGAACAATGCTCAATCCACTGAATCACACTGGCCAGGCTCCCTCTTCATTTTGATGCTGGTTTCTTTTGCTGTGCAGAAGCTTTTTAGTTTGATGTAGTCCCATTTATTATTTTTTTCCTTGGTTTCTCTTGCCCTAGGCAATGTATCGGTGAAAATTCTGGTACATGTGATGTCTCAGATTTTGCTGCTTATGGTTTCTTCTAGGATTTTTATGGTTTCACAACTTAAATTTAAGTCTTTTCTGCATTTCGAGTTTATTCTCATGTATGGTGTAAGTTGGTGTTTAGTTTCATTTTTTTGCATGTACCTGCCCAATTTTCCCAACACCATTTATTGAAGAGGCTGTCTTTACTCCATTGTATGCTCTTGCCACCTTTGTCAAATATTAATTGAGCATAAGGTCTTGGGTCAATTTCTGGATTCTCTGTCCTGTTCCATTGATCTATATGCCTGTTCTTGTGCCAGTACCAGGCTGTTTGGATTACAGTGGCTTTGTAGTATAACCTGATATCAAGTATTGTGATCCCTCCAACTATGTTCTTCTTTTTCAAGATTGCTGTGGATATTCGATGTCTTTTTGGTTTCATATAAACTTTTGGAGTTTTTGTTCTAGATTTGTGAAATATGCTGTTTGGGTAGCATGGACATTTTAATGATGTTGATTCTTCCAATCCTTGAACATGGTATATGTTTTTACTTTTTTATATCTTCCTCTACTTCTTTTTTCAATGTTCTGTAGTTTTCTGAGAATAGGTCTTTTACCTCTTTGGTTAAGTGTATTCTTAGGTATCTTAATTTTTTTGTTGCAATGCTAAGTGGGATTGTTTTTATAGTTTCTCTTAGTGTTCATTATTAGTGCATAAAAATGCCATTTATTGCCCAGTCAGTGTGGCTCACTGGTTGAGCGTCGACTCATGCACCAAGAGGTCCCTGGTTTGATTCCCGGTTGGGGCACATGCCCATGTTTTGGGCTGATCCCCAGTGGGGGGCATGCAGGAGGTGGCCGATTGATGTTCTCTCTCATTGATGTTTCTATCTCTCTTTCTTGCTCTCCCTGCCTCTCCCTTCTTCTCTCTCTATAATCAATAAAGAAAAAAAATTTAATGCCATTTATTTCTGGATGTTAATTTTGTACTTTGCTACTTTGCCAAACTCATTTATTAAATCTAGTAGTTTTTTGGTGGAATCTTTAGGGTTTTCCATGTACAATATCATGTCATCTATGAATAAAGACAATTTCATGTCCTCATTTCCAATTTGGATTATTTTGATTTTTTCTTGTTGTCTGATTGCTAATGGCTAAAAATTACAGTACTATGTTGAATAAGAGTGGCAAACACGGACATCCTTGTCTTGTTCCTGTTCTTAAGGGAAATTCTTTTAGTTTTTGCCCACTGAGTATGATGTTGGCTGCAGGTTTGTCATATGTGGCCTTCATCATGTTGAGATATGATCCGTCTATTCTCACTTTGCTGAGAGTTTTTATCAGAAATGGGTGCTGGATTTTGTCAAATGCTTTTTCAGCATCTATTGATATGATTTTTATCTTTTGTTTTGTTTATGTGGTGTATCACATTTATTGATTTGCAAATATTGTACCAGCCTTGTGTTTGTGGGATAAATCCCACTTGGTCGTGGTGAATAACTTTTTTTGATATGTTGCTGGATCCAATTTGCTAATATTTTGTTTTGGATTTTGGCATTTATGTTCATCAGGGATATTGGCCTGTAGTTTTCGTTCTTTGTAGTGTCTTTATCTGGTTTTGGGATTAGGATTATGGTGGTCTCATAAAAGGAGCTTGGAAGTCTTCCTTCCTCTTGAATTTTTTGGAGTAGTTAGAGGAGAATAGGTGTTATTCTTCTTTGAATGTTTGGTAAAACTCCCCTGTGAAGGCATTCAGACCAGGGCTTTTGTTTTGCTGAGAGTGATATTGTTATTTATAATAAAAATATACAAAGGGTGTCCCAAAAATGTATACACACAAAAAGTATAATTATAAAGCCAGTGTTTATTAAAATACACTTCATTTTCAAAATGTAATAGAATCTACAGATACCCTGAATACATTTTTTGGGGACACTCTGTGTTTGGCTTTCATACACTGTTCCTGGCACATAGTTCCTAAAACCCTTGATATTTCCTATGTAAGAGCCATAGGGGCATTTTTTTTTGTTGTTATTAAAATACTTGGTCTTTGTACTCAGTTTCTGAAACAGCTTCAGAGCATAAAGGTAAAATGTGTGTCTCTTATTATACATAATAAGCCCCTTTCAACCACACCTGAGATTATGTTAATGAGGTGACTTTTGGAAAGCTCATAAGGATAGAGGCTGGTTGCCAGGGGAACCAACCTTGATTAGAGGGCTGGAATTTTCACAGTTATCCCCCAACCTCCAGGGAAGTGAGAGGGGTTGGAGATTGAGTTTAATCACCTATAGTCAAAGATTTAATTCATCATGCCTATGTAATGAAGCCTCCATTAAAACCCAAATGGATAGGTTCAGAGAGATTCTAGGCTGGTGAACATTGAAAGGGTCAGTAATGTTTTAAAGGGTAAAGGTAAAAGTTTGCAAAAGGCGAAAACTGTGGAAATTGTGTTGCTTGCATGACCTTTACTCAGCCTTTTGTTGAGTAAGAATAAGGTTTATCTGGATTATCCACAAGGCAATGGATAACTGAGCAGATGCTGGACGAGATACCTGACCAGCCCTACTGCAAGGTCGACAATGGGCCAGATAAAGTACATCAGCAGGAACTGCTGGAAGCTAAAAGTAGGGTATATAACCGACACCCCAACCCTGATTCGAGGCTGAACCCTTCTCGGCTCAGTCCGCCTGCACCCATGCGTATGCAATAAAGCCATTTTGCTCTGCATTGGCCTTGCATTGTCGATGTGATCTCCCACCGGCTCAGAACTTTTAAACATCCAGAGATGTGAGGAGAGTTGTGTGCCCAGAGAAAGCATAGAAACTCTGTGTTCCTTCCTACATACCTTGCCCTATGCATCTCTTCCATCTGGCTGTTCTGTACCCTTTTTAGAATAAGCCAGTACCCTAGTAATTGAATGTTCTCCTGAGTTTTGTGAATTGCTCTAGAAAATTAATCAAACCAGAGGACGGGGTCCTGGGAACCTCCAATTTATAGTCAGGAAGTCAGAAGCACAGGTAACAACTTGGACTTGCAATTGGCACCTGAAGTTGGGGGTAATTTTGAGGGACTGAGCCCTTAACCTGTGGGATATGATGCTATCTCCAGGTAGATAGTGTCAGAATTAAGTTAAATTGTAGAACACCCAGCTGGTGCAGAATTGTTTGGTGTGTGTATGGGGTGTTCCACATCAGCTGTCAGAATGAAGTAATGTAGTACAGTATTGAGAGTGGAGGAGACAATACAGGAGTGTGTTTTTCCTCTAGAAATAGTAACATAAAGAATAAACATATTAAGAAAATATTTCTCTTATTTTTAAAAACTTTTTAAAAGAAAATTGTTTAAACAGAAAAATAATAATGTATTGTAAGTTTTATAACACATGTAGAAGTAAAATGTATACAACAATAGAATAAAGGCCAGGAGAGAATGGGAATGCTATTTTAAGCTTATATTGTACCCAAAGTGGTATAATATTACTTGAAGGTAAACTACGATAAGTTACAGATATATGCCATAAATTCAAGACTGACCACTAAAATAACAAAACAAAAGGTTATAGGTAATAAGCTAACAAAGAGGATAAAATGGAATTAGAAAAATGGAAAAGAAGGCAGAAAATAGGGAAAAAGAAACAGAAAACAGATGGAACAAAGAAAAATACTAGACTCAAATTAAACCATTCAATAATGACAAAATGTAACTGGTTTGAACACCCCAATTTAAAGTAACAGATAGGCAGATTAGATAAAAATACAACACACAACTTTGTGTTTCATATAAGAACTACAGCTTAGTTATAAAGGCACAAACAAAGTAAAAGTAAAAGGTTTGATACATATATACCATATTAACTCTAGTGGAAATAAACCTAAATTTACAAACATCAAAGCAAATTTTAGGGCAAATAATATTACTACAGAAAAATAATGATAAATTAGTCAATTAAATAAGAAGACATAATCATAAGTGTTTACGTACCTAATAACAAGAGTGTCAAAATACATGGAGCAAAACCTGATAAAACTGCTGGTTAGAAAAAAAAAAACCCAGTCTTCTTCCTGTGTTTCTTCTTTACTTTCACAAGACTACCACCCTCACAACACTTCTCACACCAGATTGGGGCGGGGGGGGGTGGTCCCACACCAAGCAATTCTGCACCACCAGCTGGGCATCTTACAATTTAACTCAATTCAATTCTGACACCATCTAACTGAAGTCAGTGTCAGATCCAACAGGTTAAGGACTCAGTTCCACAAGACTATTTCCCTTATCAGATACCAACTTCAAGTCTATGTTGTCACCTGTGCTGTTGACAGATAGGCTATAAATCTTAGGTTTCCATGACAGCCCTTTTGAATTTGATTAATTTACTAGAATGGTTCACAAAATTCAGGCCAACACTTACTTACATTTACCAGTTTATTAAGGGATATGATAAAAAATACAGATGAACTGTCAGGTGAAAAAATACATAGAATAAGATCTGGAAGGGTCCATATAGCAGGAGCTTCTGTCCCATGGAGTTGGGATGAGTCATCCTCCTGGTACATGAATATGTTCAACAACCTGGAAGCTCCTTGAATCTCATACTACTGGGATTTTATGTAGGCTCTCTTGCATAGGCAGAATGAATTATTAACTTTGTTTCCAGTCCCTCTCTCCTCTCTGAAGGATGGGAAGTTGGGGTTGAAAATTCCAAGCTTCTAATCATGGTTTGGTCTTGATGGTGACAACCCCATCCAGAAGCCCACCCAGAGTCTCCTCAATAGAACAAAAGATGCTTCTAGTGCTTTTAGAAATTATATTGGGGAGTATATTTGCAAGCATTCTCTAAGAAACAAAACCAGAGATTATTTAGAAGGAATTGACTCACACAAATATGGAGTCTGAGAAGAGCCAAGATTTGCAAGCAGCAAGGTGGAGAATCACAAGAGTTAATAGTGTAGTTTCAATCTGAGTCCAGAGGCCTGAAAACTAGGAGAGATGATGGTGTAAGTTCCAGTCTAAAAGTTGGCAGTCTCAAGACCCAAGAAGAGATCATTTTCCAGTTAGAGTCCAAAGACTGGAAAATACTGATATCCCAGCTTAGTCAGACAGAAGGAGTGTCCTCTTGCTCCATTTTTTCTATTCAGGTCTTCAATTGATTGGAATAGGCCCACTCACATTGAGAAGGGCAATTTTACTTTACTCAATCCATACATTCAAATGTTAATCTCATCCACAAATACTCTCATAGTCACACCCAGGAAAAATGTTTGACCAAATATCTGAGCACCCCATGGCCCCAGTCAAGCTGACATGTAAAACTAACCATCACAGGGAGTAATACCTGTGAACTGAAAGGAAAGAAGAAGAAAGATTGAGCAGAGGGAGTCATGGTGCAAGCCTGGAAAAGTCTCTCTCAGCTCCGTGAAGAGCTCTAGGGCAAATAGTGTCTGTTAGAGGAGCCCACGTTGGGTGAAAATGGTTATGCCCTTATATAACTACATTTTTCTGACATTGGCTGGAAGTCATCCGATAAAAATCTTGATGTTGGCTACCACCGTCTTGTTCAGTTATTGGGTGGTGGCCACCAGAGAAGATCAGAACTTCAGTTAGAAAGCAAAGGCAGAGTCGGAAGGATCTAAAAGATGGAGGTTGTCAGTTAAACACATTCCTCTCAATTGGATAGCAAGTTTAATTTTGAAGACAGATCTGAGAGGTGCATCTCAGATATATGTGTCACAAAATCATGATCTAAGAGTCACCATAGTTTCTCACCTGGATAATTTCAGGTGCCTGTTAGCTAATTTCCTTGTTATCACTCTTGTTCCTCATCTCCCGCTCCAGAGTTAGTACTCCTCGCAACACCAGCAAAATCCTGTTGAAGTATAGCTAAATTCCCTATTCTGGTCAACAACCTCTCACTGCTTTCCACCTTGCTCAGAAAAAAAAAAGTTGAATATAATGATCAAGGATTTACATGATCAGATTGCATTTTCTATTTATCTCACAAGTTCTTTGCCCACATATCCCCTTCTCAGAGATACCTTCCTGACTGCATCAAAAATAGCACCTCCATTATTTATCACTGTATCATGTTTTATTTAATGACAACCTCATACGGAAACTCATAGATATTTATTACTGCTTAAATATACACTTGTATACACATATGTACAGTAGAATCTAAGGACTTAGGACACAAATTTTATTGATATTCTCCTCTGCCACAACCTTAGTTTCTATAAAACTGTATAGTATCTAGTAGTTGCTCAATAAATATGTATGGAGGGACATGTCTAATTCTTATATTCTTTCCTTCCCTGATAAAAGTGTAATATCCATAAGGGCCAGAAGTTACTCTGTTTGACCTTTGAATTCCCAGTTCAAAGAATAGTGACTGGCACATAGTAGGCATAAATACTTATTTAAAGAATGAGTAAAAAATGATTACTGGGTCTCCACAAAGTTCTAGGCCCAAAGATACACTGTGAAATAATAAGCAAGGAAGATGTACAACTTGCCTTTAGATATAAATAAATAAAAAGTAACAAATAAATATATATTATAAATTGTGAAAAGTGAATATAAATGAAAAAATATATGGAATTATCTAATATAATCCCAAATTTTGCTAAGACAATAAGAAAAACATTCTACCAAACGTGATGTTTATGCTGAAAAATTCAAGATGAGGAGGGGTTAACAAAGGAAATGAAATGAAAAGAACAGTGTTCTAGAGAGGGAGAACACCATGTGCAATTTTCCTCTGGAAGGGAAGAAATTAGAGTGTTTGATAAACTGAAAGAACAATGGACATTGTATATGTCAGTGCCTTCCAGCCAAAGAGCACCAGGAATACACAGATAGTTAAAAGACTTCTGTGTATTACTCCTTGTAGTGAAGGAAGGCATGACATGGGGAACTGTGGTTGTGTTTCAGAAAGATCATGTTAGAAAGAACCTTTTATGGTATTAGAGTTCTGATTGGGTGATTTAGTTGTTTGTGTTCTGAGGGAGAAGAGCATTAACCTTGAGTAGCAGGTCACATCACCAGCAACACTGAGACCTTCTTGTAAGTGTCAAGCCAGTGCCCAGATGTCAGGAACTACTTTTCTCCTCCATATGACTAAGGAGCAGAGAGATTTGGGGGAAAGTGGCACAAGAACCTGGGGAGGCAGGCAGGGCCAGGCCATGCAGGGCCTGAAAGACCATGTTATCAGAGTTGAACTTTATCCTAAAAGCAAAGAGAAACAGAGGAGTGATGTACTCCAATGCGTGTGTCTAGGACTATGGAGAGTGTGAGATTTATGCTACTTGCAAGCTTACAAGTTCATTTGCCACGGATTGACCCATGCTGACAGAAGACAGAGGACTCCTGGATGAGAGTCAATGGACTTTATTACTCACAGCAGAAGCAGTAGCCAGAACATCATGTTTGCACCGGTTGTACCAGTTCTTGAGAGCCCTGGGGGTAATGAAGGTAGACTTACCTGGATGCTTACACATGCAGAGGGTTATGATGGAAAGACGAACCCTGAGCTTGCGAGATTTACTGCTTTGATAGTGAACAGAAACAATCTTGCTCCTTGCGGGAGGTGTTCCCACATCCCTCAGGATTGCTCAATGCAAATTGAACCCTGAGAAACCTCCCGGGTAAAGTGGTTAAGGCTTTGAATACTTGGCATACCCAGAAAAAACATGAAGGAACACGCATGGCCCAGAGTGGATTTCCTCTCCCAACGCTGTGCTTTCTTAAAGGTCAGCACTGGAGAAGTGGCTCACTGCATGGAGAAAACAAACACCGAATCTGCCTTGCACTCGATGTGAATCATTCCCATCAGCTTACAAACATGCTATAATTTCTCCCGTGTCGAGCCTCGCATTCCCTCCAGCTACTGACCCACCCCATCAACCTATTAATGGGCAGGGGGACTGTAACAAACCCTGGGATAACTCCAATGACAAGAGTGTGTAAAGGGATGGTGGCGCATAGCTGACTGAAAGAAGAGCCACCCACCCCACGAGGAAGGAAGGACAGGTGGAGGCAGGGAGGATGGTGTTCTGAGCTGGTGATGAGGAAGATGCAGAACCTATGGGCACTGATGTTCTGTAAAAGTGTGGAAACATCACCCTAAGAGGTGGTTTTGTGTGTAGACAGCGTGAGCCTGGTGTCAAGTGGATAATACTCAGAAGAGAGGCATGAACCCACCCAGCAGCTTCCAGGCTACCTCTGAGACAAAGGCTCACCTTGCATTTTCTGTGGGAGATGGATCTCCCTGATATACTTGGTTGCCATGGGAACTCAGGTAGATGCCAGCTTCCGTGAGCTACACGAGTCTCACCAGGACCAACTATTCCCAAGGTGGATTCAAAATGGTTCTGTTCGGAACTTGCTGACATCATCTGCAGATGGGTGAACAGCTGGCATATTGGGGCTTTAGGGATGAACTAGGACACAGTCTTCATCAAACCTCAGAGGATTACCCCTCTCTAATCTGTTTAGTGCATGGTCCTATCTGTTCTGATGTTTGCCTGTGTTCTTTACATCACCCTTACACTATTTTCATAGGGTATTTCATAATTAGAATTCTGACCCAATATTTACTGATTGCTACTTAACATCCTACAAATTAGTCTCATTAATGGCTTAATAAATGAATATTCAACATGTAATGATTGGTTACACTGCCAGACAGGTTTTTAAAAAATAAATCCCTATTTCACAGAAGAAGAGACTGAAGCCCTAGGGAAGTTAACTGATGGCGCACAGGTCAGATGTGGCAGCAGGGCCCCCGGCTGTGAGGCCTGCGACTGGAGTAGTCCCACATGGCTCCTGGTGAGAACGGGTCCCTGGGTTTGTGGGTTCTTGTTGCCTCCTTGAAATTCTTAAACTACTCTCTTTGAATTTGCTCTGTAAGTACCGTCTGATGGGACAATGCAGTATGTGCTGGGGACCTGGAGCCTCAGGTCTCCTGAGGTGCAGACCTGCCAGCTCTCTGCCTCAGGGGAACAGGTTTTGGGCTGCTCACTCACCTGCCCCCACTCACCCCCATGCCCCTTCCTCTCTCGCCCATGTGACTGCTGCTGCACTTCACCCTCTGGGCGCCTGGGTGTGGGTGCAGGAAAGGTCCCAGTTGAGAGTGCCAGGTCATGGGGTGGGGCACCTGGCCACCTGTGAGGACCTTCACGACATTCCACAGATAGTCTAAAACAGCATGACCGGTCAAAAGAGTGACTGTGGCAGAAAGGAACAAAAGAGCTTCCCCCTGCTTTTTGAACAGGGGCTTCCCCTTTTCATTTTGCACTAGGCCCCTCATTATATAGTAGGACCTGCATGGTAGAGAGGGCCACAGATTCACAATGCATAGCACCACAGCCTGTGTTATTGCAGTTTCTTTTCTCTCTTGGCCTTTAGTGAAAAGAAAAATAATTGAATAGGCTTAAAATTGAAAAGTTTGAAAGCATGCGGTCAAAAGTATGCCTCTCACCCCAGATGCAGAAGCACCCAGCGTGTCCACCAGGTTCCTGTACAGCCTTCCTTGCAGAGGTACACTATGCATCTACAAGCATAGATGTATATTTCAATCACTCCCCTTGATGTACAAACGGTTAAATACCAAACAGCATCCTGGACCTTCCTTTCTTCACTTCTCATGTGTCCTAGAGATCTTTCTGTGTCATCACAGTGAGAGCAAAAGTTAGAGAGTGCCTGTCATGCCGCTGTTTTAAGAGCTTTAATATAACCCTCATCATGCCAAAGAAATGAACACTATCCTCATGTATTGATGAGAAAACAAAACCATGTAGAATTAATAACCTCCCAAAGGTAACATGGCTAAAAGTGGGAAGAACCATGACTGGCCCCATGCAGTGTAGTTCCGGAATGTACACTTAACCACTAAGCTAAAGACATTCTCAGCCAAAGAACTTATATGCATATATGCATAACCAATAGACATAGACAACAGTCCTGGGGGTGGGGGGGGGGCGGGAACAGGAGGAGGGTGTCTAGGGGAAAAAAGGAGAAACATCTGTAACAAAAATAAATTAATTAATAAAAAAATAAATAAAATAAAAGTAGTTGCCTGATGTTCTTTCATATGGGTGTCGCCTTTTTATTTATTTAGCCAGTTTGCTACAGATGAAGACTTATGGTTTTTCCAATCTTGTGCTATTACAGACAATAATAACGTAATGGTTATTATTCCATTGCATTGAATAAGCTTATATGAAACATCATTCCACACAGGTGCAATTACACCCCATGTATAAATTCATACAAGTTGCACTTCTGGATCAAAGGGTGCAAGCGCACATATTGACAACTATTGCTCTCTCTCGATGCTACATCAGATTACACTGGCGCTCACAGTGCAGGAACGTTTCTGTCTCCCCATATCCTGGCCAAAACAGTGTATTACAAATGTTGGTTTGTTTGGCAATATAAAGATAATGGAGGGTGTCTTCTTGTAGTTAAAATATGCATTGCTTTTACTACAAGTAGGCTGGGGAGTTTTAAAACTTATTTGGTAGCATTTTGTATTTTCCCTCCTATGAACATATTTGTCATACCAGTGGCTGAGACTGACGGACATTTCTTCAAATCCTTTTCCCTTTCCTCCTGGAGTTTCCCAGCCCTCCAGCAGGTAATTGTGGTGGTGGACTGAGTCCTGGCTAAGGGAAAGTGGAGTAAAGTGATGTGCATCATTGACCAGCAAGACTCCTTAAAGCCTCCCATGAGATCCTATTCTTTTTTAAATATAATATTTGATATGTTTATATTGACTTTTTAGAGAGAGAGGACGGGAGAGAGAGATAGAAACATCAATTTGAGAAATATCCATTGACTGCCTCCTGCACATCCCCTACTGGGGATTGAGCCCTCAACCCAGGCATGTGCCCTGACCAGGAATCACACTGGGACATCTCAGTCCATGAAACTACACTCAGTCCACTGAGCCACACCGGCTGGGCAAGATCCTCCTGTTCTCTCTTCCCCCATCTCCTGACACAATGTCCACACTCAGAGTGAAATATGAAACCAAATATGTGTAAGGGGGCAGAGCTCCAACCGTCTGGTCCCTGAATTATTTCAGAAAGCAGAGCCAAGCCTCCCAAATCCACTTTTTGGGGGTTGTACGTGGGCAAGCAACATTTCTATAGTGTCAGGCCACTCGGATGTGGGAGTTCATCTGTGACAGCAGCTAGTCTTTTCAAAAACAACAGCAAAGTCTTCGCTCTTTTTTCACAAATGGGTCAATAAGAGACTATTTTCTTTGTAGGGAAATAAGCCCTTTGTGATATGGGTAGCAAGTATTTTTTAAACTTTGCCTTCTGAGTTTCAACTTTATTTTGGATAGATTTAGCTTCCCAAAGCTCTTTCCAGTCTTCATGTATTCAAATGTATCAGCTTTTGCTGTTATGACTTCTGCTTTTGTGAGAAAGATAGGAAAACCCTGCTCACTCCAAAATTGTATCTAGAAAGCTTGGGAAAGTCTCTCCCAGTCCTGTTTTTCTAAAAGGTGTTTCATCATCAATGAATGATGACTTTTTTTTTATCCTCACCCGAGGACATTTTTGCATTTATTTTCAGATAGAGCGGGAGGGAGAGACGTGGGAAGAGAGAGAGAGAGAGAAACATCGACGTGGGGGAGACACATCGAGTGGTTGCCACCCACACGGCCCCGGGCTGGGGACAAACTGCAACCGAGGTACGTGCCCTTAGCGGGAACCGAACCCGGGTCTGGACCGCAGGCCAATGCTCTAACCGCTGAGCCAAACTGGCCAGGGCAACGAATGATGACTTTTAACAAAATATGCTCCTGCATCATTTGAGGTGATCATTCTTAGTTTTTTCCCCGCTTAATCTGTTAAGGTGGTGAATCACATGGACTTATTATCGGATGTTAAACAAATTTTGCTGTCCTGGGAGAAACCCAACTTGGTCATTGTAATAACTCCATTCTGACCCTCAGTTACTGCACGTACACACCCTGGCAGTTTCTTTTCTGTAAACATAAGGGCCTTGAGACACCCAAAGAAAACTGTAAAGATAAGGGGTTGAGGATGGCCTTGGGAAACTCAGAGAAATCATGAGAAAAAAGAGATTAATAGTTACCCTGCTCCTCTCCCCGCCCCCCTCCTCTCTGTATCAGTCCCACGTAACGGTGCCAAAAGCGGGGCCAAGAGAATGTAGTTTTTTTTTCCTGTAGTCTGTGCCTTTAACAGCGGGCAACAAAGAAGGCCTGGGGCTGAGGATTTGGGGAAGCTGTACCCCCCCAGCCGGCCGGTGTAACAGCCCGCTGGTGTAATAAAGTGCTCCTTTACAATTTGGCTGTGCGTCTCTGGTTATCTCGCTGACACGTTACAACATTTGGAGGCCCCAGCGAGATTTTAAAGAGGACTCCCCACTTAGGGTGCACCTCCTCAGGCTCCGAGGGATGGGAATCCGTGGTCCTCGTGAGAGCTGGGGGAAGCACATGTAAAGAGAAAGCTCTTTCAATTTTGCCTATAGTGGAGCCTGAGTGTTTGCTTCTCGCGGGTCATAACATTTGGAGGCCCCAGAGAGATCCCTGGTGTTATAGGGCACCAGGGGCTAGACGCCTAGGATGAACGGCCTCTCCCGGTCCGGCCGCTGGACCCCTAGAGATCTGAGGGGTGGTACCCCCTGAGATGTCCAGGGCCTCAAAGATCCTACTTAGGTTTCTGACGAGAGGCTGGGAGATGTCAAGACATCCCCAAAAAGATTTAAGGAGACCTGGTAAAGCCTCCGGAGGTGAGTTCTGGGTGACCGGTCCATCTGGGTGAGAGTGAGAGGGCCGGACGCGGCACAACCTGTCCTCTCCGGGATCCCCCTGAGACGTTAGGTGGGGTTCAATTCTGGCAAATTCTGGTTCTGGACCGCGGTGCTTTCTGGTCTGCCACTGGGGCGGAAGGGGAGACTGATCACCTCCCGAGAACTTCTGGTGTGTGAGTGTGACTGTGTGAATGTAATTGTGTGTGAGTGACCGTGCTCCACGACTCTCGTTACGGAGCCTGTGTGAGTCCTACCCTGCGGTTCCGTGACGACCTCATCGGCTAAAAGGTGGTATCAGGTTCTTGGGCCACTATGGTGTCCCACCAGCGAGCCTGATCCGAGTTGGGGGCTTGTTCCAACCTGCCACATGCCAAGAGGCGTCTGAAATCTCCGCGAGGGGAGCGGCCAGGCGGACGAAGCGAAAGTTTCTGTCTTGTATGTCTTCTCTTGTTTTTGTTCTCATCTGCCTCCCTACTGTGTCTCCCTCAACTTTGTTACGGTTAGGTTAATCATGGATAGCAGCCCTAGTGCCCAGAAGACCTCACTGGGTTGCATAGTAAACATTCTTAGAAATGAAATATCGGGGAAACAAGATAGTAGAATAGCAAAGGTAATAATAACAGCCTTAAGGGGAACAGGGCCCATAGAAAAGGATCACCCGAGAAAGGGAAACATGACAGCAGGGGTAGGTCCCGATTAGAGATAGAAAAGACAATAGGGGACAAACTAGTTAGTTTCCTGGTAGGTACTGGTGCAGCAGACTCAGTCCTGACTGAGCCAATGGGGCTCTAACTTACCCCTGGACTTCAAAGAGGACTATGGACTTTGGGAAAATACTGTGACTCCTTCATTTCTGGTCCTGCCGGAGTGCCCATATCCCCTACTCAGACGTGATCTCCTCCAGAGATAATTCAATTGCTGGCCACTGCCACTCCAGGCCAGTCCCCGCATCAAGTTCCACAAGACATTGGCCATCAGTCCTGCCAGCCTGCTTCCAGACGATGACCCGGAAAAACCTCTACAGGACTGCCTGGAGGTAATCGACATAGTGCAGACGGCCCGCCCAGACCTCAAGGATGTCCCACTGCCATCATCAGATGAGGTATTGTTCATGGACGGGAGCAGCTATGTCCAGGAAGAAATCAGGTATGCTGGGGCAGCAGTAGTAACTCAGGTCTGTGTCATTTGGTCACAGTCATTAAGTAGGGGAACTTCAGCCCAATGGGCTGAATTTCTAGCCATAATCCAGGCTCTCCAATGGGGCAAGAAAGGAAATCTGCTGCACTAGGAAGCTTGAGAGGCAGCCCTAAAACCAGTGGGGAATGGCCTCTCCAGATACACTAGGTCAGAAAATGACTTAGCCCAGCAGAAACAAGCCATAAAGGAAATCAATGGATGGTGGACACTGCCTGATGGGAGGTTATTAGTCCCAGAGGCTCTAGGTCGGACTTTAGTCAATCAGCTGCACCAGACTACCCACTTAGGTTACACCAAGCTTACTGAACTCCTGAGAGGCAAGCAATGTCCAGTAAGGTCACAGGGAAAGGGAGAAGGCAGAGGGAAGCAGGAATGTGTGGGTCTTAGTAGGGAGGAGGAGAAGAAAAGCTGGGGGATGTGCAGACAACAGATACATTGAGCAAGCTCTCAGGTTCATGTCAGGGGAGGGACTAGGAAAGTCACAGAGGGTTTGTGTAAGTTGAAGAAGGATTGTGTAAGTCGCAGAGGGTCTGTGTAAGTTGAAGAAAGTTTGTGGAAGTAAAAAGATAAGAAAAGATAAGAAAGGGACATACATATTACAGGAAGACAGGATATTGGAGGAATATTCAAAAAGAAGATAGGACATTGAGAGAGGGAGAGCTTGCCCCTGGTAATGGAATAACAGTGTAGGATGTAGTCTGCTCCCCCTCGCCCTCTTACAGTTCTTGCAGGCCCTGCAGTGTGCCCAGAAAGCCGTCCATAAACACGTCTACGACGCCCTGCCTGTGCCCACTTCGGACCCTGTGCACCCTTTCCAGCCCGGGGACTCGATATGGGTAAAGAAATTTACCACCCAGGGACTGACTCCAGCCTGGAAGGGACCATACATACACTGTCATCCTGCCTGCACCAACGGCTGTCAAGGTCAATGGCATCCCTGTCTGGCTGCACCATTCCCGGCTGAAGGCAGAAAAAGCAGAACGGATGGTGCAGTCCTCTCCAGATTCCTTAAAAATGAGACTCTTGCGTTTACTGGGACTCTAATTTTTCTGATTATGACTGTAAAGGGGAATTTTTATAGATCTGGGCCCCAGTGGAACTGGGAACTTGAAAATGGGATATTGGGGGAGGTCTTAAGAAGTGTCACCACAAAGGGGATAGAAAAACCTGTTTTCAGTCTCGATCTATGTGACCTCATGAGAGGCACCATAGGCACAGATAGTATTACTGAAGATTAATGTCATATAGAAGGGCCCCTTTCCTGGGGTTATGGGACACCTACGGGGGAATGGGGACTACAAAGGATAGGAATATATATATCCAGGGAGCAGTACAGTCACCACAAGTTGCTTGAATGCAAATGAATACTTTTGTCCATCTCGGGGTTGTAAAACCGTATTTACTACTAAGGGCTATAGAAGAAGCAGGCACCCTCATATAGATTTTAGAAGGTTAACCAAGCCCAAGGGTTTCCCTATAGGAAAATCTGACCCCATTCAGATTAATATCATTAGTCAGCCAGACCTTTATTAGGCCACAGGAAGGACATAGGGACTGACTACTAGTTATGCCTAAATTCGGGGCCCCCTTATTATATAGGGCTAGGCCTCTCTGAGCCAATTTCCTAGACCCCAAATACTGACAACTGTACGTGGGACCAGCCCAAGTTAACTTTGGGGGATATCCAGGGGCAGGGGACTTGCATCCTCCCACCTAAGTATAACCTCCAGCAATACAAAACAGACAAGGTTGAGATCTCCTTTTCCTCCAGCAGGGAGGACTCTGTGTAGCACTAGGTGAAACCTGCTGTTTCTATGCCAATAATTTGGGAATAATACAGGGACAGAGTTAATATCCTTAATAAAAAAGGGTCAATGATTTGACTTGTACATAAAACCAGTGGGGATGTAATAACTCCATTCTGACCCTCAGTTACTGCACGTACACACCCTGGCAGTTTCTTTTCTGTAAACATAAGGGCCTTGAGACACCCAAAGAAAACTGTAAAGATAAGGGGTTGAGGATGGCCTTGGGAAACTCAGAGAAATCATGAGAAAAAAGAGATTAATAGTTACCCTGCTCCTCTCCCCCCCTTCTCTGTATCAGCCCCCCCTTAACGGTGCCAAAAGCGGCGCCAAGAGAATGTAGTTTTTTTTTCTGTAGTCTGTGCCTTTAAAAGAGGGCAACAAAGAAGGCCTGGGGCTGAGGATTTGGGGAAGCTGTACCCCCTCAACCCTCCGGTGTAACAGCCCACCGGTATAATAAAGTGCTCCTTTACAATTTGGCCGTGCGTCTCTGGTTATCTCGATGACGCATTACAACAGTCATGATATGGTATCATTTTTATACATTGCTAGGCTCTTTTTGCAAATATGGTACTTAGGATAGTTTCATCTGTGTTTATGAGACAAGTGAGTTTGTAAATTAATATTCTCAATTTTCCCTGTCTACTTTTGGCATCAAAGTTATGCCTCATAAAACGCAACAGGGTCGTGAACCCTATACCTCTATTCTCTGAAATGATTATGTAATAATCAAAATGATCTCTTGTTTAATTATTGAAAGAACTAATTTATGAAGCTATCTGGCTAGGTTTTTGGGAAAAGTAGTGAATTGTTGATTCCTTTCATTTCATATTCTTACTTGAAATCACATTTTTACATCTTCTTCTCTGTCTTATTAAAGTGTATTTTCCTGTGTTTTCACTCCCTCTATGTTTTCAAATTTATTGGCGTAAGGGTCTCTAGTGATGTAGCTGCTTCTTCATTCTTGGTTTTAACAATTTGTGACTTAACTCCTTTTTTTTTTTATAAGTGTCAACACAGATTTATTCTGAGTTTTCAAAGAACCAGTGAAATGCTTTGTCAAAATGTTCTGTTGTGTTTTTTCTCTTTCATTATTTCTGTCTTTATCTTCAATTATTACTTTTATTTCTTTGTGTTTATCTTGCTACTTCTGAAGATGAATGCTCATTTTCAGCCATTCTTCTTTTTGAATACATACATGCATTTAAGGATATAAATTTTCAGGAAAGTTAGCTGTTTTCCCAAGTTGGTCTGCAACATTTCCGTTGCCACCTAGTCTAATGTATTTTATCTTCACATCCATTTATCTCGAAAAATGTTACCACATACAGTTTAGATTTACAACTGCTTACTTACAGGGAGGAATTCTGGACAAAGGCAGGGGATGTTTTTGTTTAGTTTTGTTTGTTTATTTACGATTTCTTTATTGTAAACTATTTTAATATCAAATGCATTATCATTTTTAACATGACATGTTAATAGAATATCTTTGAAAGGAACATCTAGATACATACCGTATTTCTTTGTTTCTTTTCTAAATATCAACTTCATGATTTTCAGAGAGAGAGGAAGGGTAAAGGAGAGAGAACATCAATCTGCTGCCTCAGGCACGCCCCCAACTGGGGATTGAGCCTACAACCCAGGCATGAGCCCTGACAAGAAATTTATCCTATGACATCTTGGTGCCTGGGACCATGCTCAACCAACTGAGCCACAGGGGCCAGGGCTAAGTGCAGTTTTAAGTTCTACACTTGTTCTGTGGGTCCTTTCTTCTCCTATGAGACCCAGTCTTTGACCCAGTAATTCCTGTGTATCTTGTTAGAACTAAATTCATGCAAATATTTTTCTTTATATAGCTCCTGACCTTTATAGTTACTCTCAGCAGGCACACTGGCCCTTAGAACCTACTTCACATTTATCAAAATATGAAGTCTGTAATCTCGGTGCAGGTGCAGAGTATAAATAATCACTTCCACCTATCTCATTTGTTATTTATTTAGTTCTTTGTTCTTATCAATTGTGTGCTTTTAATCAGCTGTACACACAGAGGCCATTTCAAGTCTCATAGTATTATTTGTGTCTGTCATAATCATAGGTGACATGTATTCCTACGATATTGTACTCTTTTTATTTTAAATTTACAGTTGACATTCAATATTATTTTATCATACTTCCAGGTGTACAGAATAGTGGTTAGACAATTCTATCATTTACAAAATGATCCCCAGGATAATTTTCCTACCCACTTGGCACCATACCAACTTCTTACAATATTCTTGGTCATATTCCCCATGTTGTAGTTTACACCCCCCTGACTATTTTGCAACTACCAATTTGTACTTTTTTTTTTTTATCCTCACCCGAGGACATTTTGGCGCTTATCTTCAGATAGAGCGGGAGGGAGAGAGGGGGGAAGAGAGAGAGAGAAATATCGATGCGAGAGAGAGAGAGAGAGACACATCGACTGGTTGCCACCAACACAACCTCAACTGGGGCCCAGGACAAACTGCAACCGAGGTACGTGCCCTTAGCGGGAACCGAACCCGGGCCTCTCTGGTCCGCGGGCTGACGCTCTAACCGCGGAGCCAAACCGGCCAGGGCCCAATTTGTACTTCTTAATCCCTCCACCTTTTATACCCAGTTGCCCCAATGCCCTTCCATCTGAAAATAATTAATTTGTTCTCTGTATCTATGAGTCTGTTTTTGTTTTGTTTGTTCACTTATTTAGTTCTTTACATTCCACATGTAAGTGAAATCATATGGTATTGGCTTTTTTCTGTCTGATTTGTTTCACTCAGTGTTATTCCTTCCTTCCAGGTCCACCCAAATTGTCACAAAAGGCAAGATTTCATTCTTTTTTATGGCTGAGTAGCATTCCACTATATATATGTACCAAATTTTGTTTATTCGGTAGTGTATTGATGGGCATTTGGGTTGCTTCCATATCTTGGCCTTTGTAAATAACACTGCACCTAACATACGGGTAGATGTATGTTTTCAAATTTGTGTTTTTAATTTTTTTGGATATATTCCCAGGAATAGAATTGCTGGCTCATAAGGTAGTCTTATTTTTAGTGATTTCAGGAACCTCCTAACTGTTTTACATAATTTTTCTCTTCATTTTTTCATTGGTTTGTTGTTGTTTTTTATTTAGAGTTCTAAGATGTTTTTTAAAATATAAATTTTAGCCCGGCTGGTGTGGTTCAGTGGTTGAGCATCGACCCATGCACCAGGAGGTCGCCAGATTGATTCCCAGTCCGGGCACATGCCCAGGTTGTGGGCCAAATCCCCAGTGTGGGGCATGCAGGAGGCGGCCAATTGATGTTCTCTCTGATCGATGTTTCTATCTCTCTCTCCCTCTCCCTTCCCCTCTCTCTAAAATCAATAAAGAAACAAATATTGTTAAAACATAAATTTTAGATATTAACCCTTTATCAGATGTCTTATTGGCAAAAATCTTCTCTCATTTAGTAGGTGGCCTTTTTGTTTTGTTGATGGTTTCCATTGCTGTGAAAAAAGTTTTTAGTTTGATGTAGTCTCATTTGTTTATTTTTCTTTCATTCCCCTTCCACAGGGAGATATAGCAGAAGAAATATCACCAAGACCAATGTCAGAGAGTTTATTGCCTATGTTTTCGTTTAGGAAGTTTATGGTTTCGAGTCTTACATTTATGTTTAAATCCATTATGAGTTTATTCTTCTCTATGGTGTAAGGAGGTGGTCTAATTTCATCTTTTTTGCATGTATCTGTCCAATGTTTCCAACACCACTTATTGAATAGACTGTTTTAACCCCAGTGTATATTCTTGCCTCCTTTGTCAAATATTAATTGCCCATATAGGCGTGGGTTCATTTCTGGGTCTCTATTCAGTTCCATTGATCTATGTGTATGTTTTCATGCCATTACTGTGCTATCTTGATTACTATGGCTTTGTGGTATAGTTTGACATCAGGTAGTGTGACAGCTCCAACTTTGTTCTTCTTTCTCAAGATTGCTGTGGCTATTCGAGGTCTTTGTGGTTCCATATACATTTTAGGATTTTTTATTCTAGTTCTGTGAATAATGCCACTGGTATATTGATAGCAATGGGGTCGAATCCATAGATTCCTTTCGATAGTGTTCACAGTTTAATGATGTTTATTCTTTTTATGCATGAGCACTGTATATGCTTCCATTTATTTGTATTCTCTTCCATTTCTTTCTACTGTGGCATGGTATTTTTAAAAATACTTTGCATTTTAGGACAATTTAGATATACAGAATTACTGTGATAAGTTAAAGTAAAGAGGGTTCCCATAATTTGTGTTCTAAACCACAGACAGCATTACACTGATATCTGATAGGACAAACCTCTGATGTTAATATTTTAGAGCCAGACCTAGGTATTTATTTTTAAGAAATAAACTTAAAAATCATGCATGGGTCATTTTCACTTCCAGTAATGGCCATGATGATAGTAGAGGTTGTTGCTGTCCTCTTATCTCACGAAAAAATAAAATAAAATAAAAAGTTAAAACTCTCGATAAAAGGAAATAATTCTGCTCTGAAGGCATCAAGAAATTTCTTTTGTGTCCAGGACATCAGGGTAGAAGAACCTGGAGAGTAGGGAAGCTCACTGAAGGAATCCAGCAACCCTGTGCTGCTTTCCCCTCAGGGAATTTGCTGAATCCTGACTTGCCCTGGCTGAGGGGACATCATTCAACAGGCAAAACACCCACTAAGAGGCAGAGAAGACATCTGCTCTTCAGAGAACGTATGGGGCTAGGGAAACAAACCGTGCAGTCACACTTACAGACCTGTCAGTATTTGAAAAGTCGACATGTTAGGAAGAAGAAAGGCAGACAGAGGTGAAACCTACTTTGAGTGGTTTTTTCCTCAAGGCATTTGTCCATACCTAAGCTGTGTGAGACATATGATTAGAAGGCTGAGCAGGCAATAGGTGAGAGTCTCATCAGATTTCTTAGCAGTCCCATTTTTAGTAGAGTTCAAAACTGAGTTTCGAAGTTACCAAAAGGGGGACCCCAGTAAACACTTCAAGTTGACATCGGGGACTGCTGGAGAGTTGCAACCTGAGGGGAGGGAAAACCAGAGCCAATCACAGCCTTGGAAAGCCTGAAACATCCTGGGGAGAGCTCAGTCCCTGACGGCTTGATGTGATGACACCCACACTGCAGCCTGCCAGAGAGAGGGTGAAACTGCTGTGGAGGGAGAAGCATCATCCAGAGCCGTTCAGCTGTGTCCTAAACAATGCCTGGGATTTCGTTTTACCACCAGACACATCAAAAAACAGGTTAGGAGAAGAGAAAAGAAAATACTCACAAGACCCCATTATTGGAATGATCAGACATGGGCAATGACATAATTAGGATTAATATGTTCACAAATATGGATGACAAAATTGAGATTTCATCAGAAAACTGGAATTTAAAAATCAGTCACATGGATACACTGAAAACCTGCAAAATGCAATTGGTGACATTAAGAATTCAACATTTGAGTGTAACAGCACATGAGAAACAGCAGAAAAAGAGGGGAGGAGAGAGGAAGCATCTGGGAAAGAAATGCAAGCAAAATGCTGACATGGACAGGTGTGTAGGGTTTGTCCCTGAGACCTGAGAGATATAACTTCTGCATAGAAGGGGCAAGGACAGGCTGTGGCTTAAGGGGTAGCTACTTCCTATGGAGCCCTTGCTGTGTCCTGGACACTCTGCCTGGCTCTGCCATCTTCATCCAAAGACAGACTCAGGGACCTCTTCTGAATGGCTGCATCTGGTCCTCAGAAGACACTTCTGCCTCTTGATCAAAAAGCCTTAATGAGTTTTTAAAAATATTTTTATGGTGATGAAATATATAGCATGCAATTGGCCACGTTAACCGTATTTACATGTACCATTCAGTGGCTTTAGATTCACAACATCGTGCAACCATCACTAAGATTTCCCAACCCTTTTCATTACCCTGAACAGAAACTCTGTACCCATTGAACAATAACTCCCCCTTTCCTTCACTCAAATGCCCCTGGTGCCCTCTCATCTACCTTCTGCCTCTATGAATTTGCCTATTGTACATACTTCATATATTTGCAACCATCTACTGTTTGTCCGTTTGTGTCTGGGGCATTTCACCAAGGTTAACCATCTGGTAGCATGTGTCCTAAAGACACTTTAAAGGGTAGAAATAAGAAGGTTTCCATAATCATTTGGGTTGATAAGAAAAATCTGAAACCAACTTTTGGTAGCCCACTGTAGGCATGTGCATAACTCACTGTGTGCCTTACGAGTCCCAGCACTGATATTTTAGGGGAATGTTGAGGCAAAGATCAAGTATGATTGTCCTCTCCCTGATAAGCTTGCCAAGTAACAGATGTGATGTGTCAATAAATGACTGAGTGAGATGGTCTGACTTCTGTGAAACAGAAGAGAATTAAAAGGGTTTTCATCACAGACCATTTATTTTCTACTCAAGATTAAATTAAGTGAGATATGAAATTATCTACACTGAGTTCTCAGACTCATAATGGTTAAATTAATTTTATTAGTGGATGGATTACCTCAAGATCCTAACAGAGAAATTGGACACTTCTCTCCAACCCTCATCCAAGAAACTCAGCCATATTAGGAGCAGAAGGAAAAAAAAAAAAGAAAAAAAAAAAAAAAAGAGATGTTTTCAGGGTTGGTCTCTGTGGACAGGACCTGCTCACTGCTTCTCCCCCTTTAGGTGGCTCCATCCTTCCTGATATAAGCCAAGAGGATTGACAGCAGTAGGCCCAGCCACTCTGCTACTTCTCCTTAAGCATGTGGGCATCTGAAGGGTTTGCTTCATTTATTGCAAAAGAGCTTTTATAACTAATAGTCAAGCATGAAACTATTAACACAAAGTAAAAGAATTAATGAAGAGGGGGCATATTCTGCTTCCCTGCTCTTACACACTCACAGTATCTTCCCTTCAGTGCTTTGCTTTTTGTAGGGAGAGGATAGTAAACATATAATGGGTTTCAGAGGAAGAAGGAAATGTCACATCTCAACTCATGAGTCTGCAGGATTATGATGTTTCAATTTTTGTTTCACATGACTTCTGAAAAAAACTGGTTGAAATCTAACAGTATATTTTTTAAACATCGTAAGACCAGATCCTTACTGATGGGAATCTCCCACTCTTCCCCTGTTCTTCAGAACCGATTCACACAAAAAGACCTTGTCAGTCTACCACTGGTGTCTTGCCACATGCATCTACTTCACCAGGCGATAGAGAGGATTCAACTGGCCAGATCTGTATCTTGAGACCCGAGTCTTAAAGAATGGAGATTAAGGACAGAGAAGAATTGAGTCACACAATTCTGGTATTGCATGTAACATGGTAGGGGACCAAAACGACTATAATGAAAGAGGAACACTTGCCTCCATGGATGGCAAGCTGTTGTTGGCATGAAGATGAGTCGTGAGGCACAATAAAGGCTTTCTAAGAACTACCCTTAATGTTCTGGCAAGATTTGAGCTGGACTCTGCAGGAGCTCATGGGACAAATGCACATCAGGCTTATTCCTTGTGAATAGCCGACCAGATATGCTGGCTATGTGATCAGTGTGGCAGCACCTCTGAGTATGGTAAGATTATCAAGCCTCACACCTCCTGGGTTAGGTCCTGTATTCTTATCAGTGCATAACTGAGTTCATGCTATTCCAGTTATCGCTTGTGGCACTGTTGTGGAGAATGGATAGTGTGGGGCCAGGTCAGTTTTGAGCCACTATGTGAGCCTTAACTCTGCAAGTATCATTTGCCATCACAGTAGTAGACAGAATAAAAGTATGTGCTCTTCCTGAATTGGAATATGCCTACCACTGCGCAGAGCACACAGTGGACCTCTTTCCCTTCCCCTGCTAACATTTCCCACAATGATTTTGGTAAGCCAGACGGGTGGCTGTTATGAGCCATGGGACAGGGGTAAAGTACTATGTCATGCATGGAGCCACTACTCAGAACCCCAACTAGTCATCTCGTCCCTCCTTTGTGACTCTCTCTCCCCTCATGCATAACATAGAGATAATGCCAGTTGCCTTGTTTATAGGGATATTGTGAGGATTAAACAAGCTAGCAAGTAGCAGGTGTGAAAGTGCTTTGATAGAGTATGAGACCTAATTCTGTGAGTTTCTTTCCTTCAGTGCTTAAGCAATCCTTACCCCTGACTTGTTTTTGACCCTAGAAGCTCTGCTACTCCTTTCTAAGTGGATTTGTTGATTTTTATTACACAGTGGCCTTTCCGACCAATGCACTATGCAAGGGAAACTGATTTTGCTCAACGAAGTAACATGTCCAGTCCCAGTGCTGGAGTCAGGATTTCCCCGATCCAGTCATGGCTATCCCATTCCTCTTTGTCAAATAATGGTTTCTCCAGCTTCCTCTACGGCTAAAGGTGGCTGGTCATGAGACCAAGTTCTGCCCCATTAGGTATATGGGGTGTTTTGGGGGTTTCTGTGATATATGTCATTTTTAAATAAGAAGGACAGATGTAGGACAAGAGGAGGGTGGTACTTGAAATGTGGTAGAAATGCCTGGAGCCTTTGCAGCCTTGTGACAGCATGAAGTTAGTCTCAACCTGCTGACAGCTGGAGGATGGAAGCCATGGTGTCCTGTGGCATGTTTGAGCAGCTGAATCAGAGTACAGGTGCTTAGAGACGTCTTATCACAGGAAAACAAGAAACATGAACATGGTAAGGCCTATTTTGTTTATACTTTTGGCTCCAAATTTAAACTCAATGGAAGGAAATCCTGCCATTTGTGACAGGGAGTCAGATATGTAGATGTCTTTCTTATGAATTGAGATGTCGATCCAGATATGATTTATATATGATTCAGTCTTCATATTTTGGCAAGAATTTCTCAGAGATAGTGTTGCATTAATTCATCAGGAAACACTTACTTTATGGATGTCCTTTTTGTAATGGGAGCAGATATTGGTGCTCATTGCCTAGAGCACTTGGGTCATTTTAAACTAAAATGGAGATATTTTAATTGTATCTATCTTTTATTTATTAGATGGAATTATTCGCTGATGAGAAACTTCTCACATCCACTATTTGGTAACCAATGGTGCAGTTCATACGCCAAACACAAGATAATTGTTTCATTATTTGCCTTTGCTTACCTAATTTCAAAATAATGAATTTCCTAGCATTTAATAATGGTGACCATGAGGTCTTTGTTCCTTTCTCCAGTGTGGATTACTATGGACTCAATATAAGACATCCAACACAGTGTTTTTAACCCTGTGTTCACTAGCCCCTTGATATTTTCCTGTTATTCTCCTTTCAACCCATCTAACATTACTCTTCCTGAAATCAGCAGGAAACAAAACTCTGCTTGTGCTCCAGGCCACCCAGTGATGCTAGGAGTATGTTGGGGGGAAGAGGGAAATCTCAAAACCTGGAAGTATTAAATTTCTAGTCTAAACTTCTTTTGTTTAATTGGAATTCTTAAGAAAATAATTTTACTACTCCTAAGACAGCCACCTCTCCCACACCCCAAAAGTCTATTCTAAATCTTCCCTCATTCTTCATTTTTCTATTGCAGTCCTCCCTCACAATCTCCATAGGGTAATCTCCTACTCCAGGAAGAAAACATAAGTCCTCATAAAAGAAATTCATTGAATTATCTTTTCTTTCTTATATTCACCCATATTTCCATTCCCTCCAGATAATCTAATACTTTATCCTCTTCTCCCATTTGTGATTTTAACCTACCAAGTTTCCCTAGTCTTTTCTTATTATGTAGTAGATTCTATAAGCCAGTATAGACTTAGAATCATACTGTTTTTGTTTGAACACCAAGTCCACTATTTGCTACCTCTGTGACCTTGGATAATTGATTAAGCCTCATTAAAATACATTTCTTATCTGTAAAACACAGTGATAAGATTACTTCCTTCACGGAATGGTACAGAAAATGAAATGAGAGAATTCATAGAAAATAATTGAAATATAACCTGCGCCTAGGAAACACTCAACAAAAGTGAGTTATTATCACATAGATGTAGTTAAACTATGACGTACTGATAAAGAATATGGAGAATTTATTTTTAAAAATCTGTTTTCTCCAATATGGTGTTTCCTCAAAAAATTAAAAATTGAACTGCCATTTGACCCAGTGATCCCACTTCTAGTAATATACCCTAAGAAGCCTGAAACACCAATCAGAAAGAATATATGCACCCCTATGTTCATAGCAGCACTATTTACAATTGCTAAGATTTGGTAACAGCCCAAGTGTCCATCAATAGATGAATGGATAAAAAAGCTGTGGTACATATACACAATGGAATAGTATGCAGCTGTAAGAAAGAAAGATCTCTTATCCTTTGAGAAGACATGGAGGCCCTGGAGAGTATTATGCTAAGCGAAACAAGCCAATCAGAGAACGACAAATACTACATGATCTCACTTATTTGTGGAATATAATGAACAAAATAAGCTGATGAACAAATAGACCCAGAGACATAGAAAGGAGTAGGGTTCAGACTGACAAACCTCAGAGGAGGAGGACTGGGGGTTTGGAGGGAAAGAAGAGATAAACCAAAGAACTTAAATGCATATATGTATAACCAATGGAGATAGACAACAAGGCTGTGAGGGGTGGGGCAGGATTGGGAGGAGGGTGTCTAGTGGGGAGGGGAAAGGAGAAACATCTGTAACAAAAATAAATTAACAACAACAACAAAAAGAAAATAGGTGGAATGATAAACCCAAAATTGAGGCTAGTGATTGCCTCTGAGAAAGGAGAGAAAATAATGGTACTGGGAGGTACCCAGAGGACCTGAAAGGTAACGGTAATGTACTTTTTCTTAAACTCAGTGATGAGTACATGAGTATTTGTTGTCTCCTTATTCTTTATATCTTATATCTATTTTACAAATATTCACTTATATCTATTCCCTATTTAATAAAAAACAAGTATAAAACAAAGTCAGGGAATGATAAATATAAATTTTAAAAAGTAGTTGATGGGGAACAGGAATGAGCATGGCATAAGGAGAGAGTACATTTAGAAATTGGCACAGAAAACTTCTATGTGGTCTTAAATAGTGGTATTAAAATGTTCTATTTCTTGGGTGATGAAAACAATCTGTTTCTTCTATTCATATTGATGGTGGTCATACTGAGACTGCTATATGTGTGAGATAAATAAAATGAATAATTGTTTTATTTTCTAATGTCATAATTCCCTGTTATCATTGAGAACCAGTATTCCTAGTTTGGCAGACATGTACGCAATTGGTCTGGTACATTTTGCCATACCAGATAATAAACCATGGTGGACTACTAGCATAGTCTCAAAACCATTCAGAACTCAACTTGAAGAGACTTCCACTGGTCAGTGATGGACTATGTTAACATCAATAACTATAGCAAGGGAAATTGTTTAAAACACATCAAGTATATGTAAATCCAATAATCAATAATTATTCTTTTGAAATATCTCTGTCATCTGTGAAGGATTGTAGGTAACCAAATCATTATTTTGAAAACTTTCAAATAAAGGGAAATAATTAAGCACTTCCTTTACAATTGGTACCTCAAAATAATAAAATTGTTGATGAAGGGAAATTATTTTAAAGCAGTGTTCCAGTTAATAAAGAAATGAAGAATGACAGGAGTATAATATCACATTTTACAACCACTAATGATATATTTTTACATAGTTATCATTAATTGCTGTTAACTGTAAAAGGAGTCACAATTTGACCTTATGTGCCTCTTTCTGGAAATACTCAAAATTCCCTTTGAAGCATTCTTGCTAAAAAATTGCACATATATCTAATCAAGCTCTTAGATCCAATTATCGATACACAGGAAATGCAGAGCAAAAAGGAATATTCAAATCTATACCATAGGGATACAATCAGCAATGTCAAGAATGTAGAAAATTCTACAAGTCACACCACCCACTTTCTTCAATGAATAAATGATCTGAAAAAGTGAACCTGTAGATTATGAGAGACTTAAAAGAAGTATCCAAAAAAGCTAGGCAAAATTGAACTATAGTGTTTGAGCATATATTTGTGTGCTAAAACTATATGGAAAATCATGGAGGTGATTACCATAAATGTCAGGATAGTGGTTGCATTTAGGGGTGGAGAGAGTGGGTTGTGATTCAACCAGGTATACAGAGGTCTTCTGAGTTGTTCAGCAAATTTCTAATTATTCATTTGAGTGGTGGGTACAAGCAGTTTCCCTTCTAAGTCCATAAGCTATACTTTTGTTTTATGTGATTTTCTGTATTTGTACTATATTTTACAATAAAAAATTTTAAGGGAAAAATTATCAAGTTAAGCACTGGCTAGATATTGTCTACATTTTTTAAAAGGGCCTTTGGTGAAGAGAATTCTCTCATTTACCGAATTAACTCTTTCAAAGTTCTAGGCAAATAAACTGGAGAAAATCATTCCATCACACAGACCAAGAGTTTTATCAAAGTTTAGTCTCTATGGACACAGCCTGGTCAATGTTTCTTTCTCTTGGATGGACCTGCCTTCCCCTGAGCCTCAAGAATGATGGCTTGTGAAAACATCCCACTCACTATATCTCATTTTTTCCTTTACGTTTCTAAAAGTGAAGCATCCTCTGTTCTTTAACAGAGATATTACTAAGTAGTAGTCATGCTAATATTTTCATGATCAATGCAATTGACCCAGATGAAGGTAACATCCCAGGTCTTTCCTGCTTTCTTGCTATTACTAACCTTATGTGAACATGACTGCCTAAACCTGGACAAGTTTTCCCAGAGACATTTTATTAAGTCTATCCTAAGTTCACAGAATGCCCAAGAAATGCTCCAGCACATTTGTGCGGTCTTGTCCAGGGGTCTCTACACAACCTTTCAGTTTCTCCTAGTCATTATGAATAGATATGTACATTCTCTTTTTGTGACAGCGAATAATTAAGCCATTACCTAAGGCAAAATGTATGAAGAGATTTGATAGCTAATAGCTTGAGAACAGCACAGAGCTAGTAAAAGGGTGGCAGCCTCAGAATGAAACTATCAAGGATCCAAGTATGTTAGACATAGGACTTTTTAGTACCCTTAAAATCTAGAGAACACAATAGTTAAGTTATAAACCAGTTACTAATTTTTATAATATTTTGATCTGTTGTTGGATTTATTTAATATCCAACTCTGTGACTTCATCTTGTACTAGCACATTGTATTTTCCCAGTATCCTTTTTATATTTCAGCCTGACCTAGATTAAGATAATTTACAAAGCATCTGTTCTAGGCTTTGGCTCAAACATTACAATCTCGTTCTGAGAGTGAGATTCTACTGGCTAGGGTCTTATGGATTTTGTCCATTTCAGAGGTCTCAATCGTTTTAATTAAGCTGATAACTACAGCCTCATGGCATCGCCACTGACTTAGCACCCTTCCAATATGACAATGATTCTTCCTTAAAGCAAATCCATTACCAGCAGTGAGTAGGGTTCCAGGCCCCCGGAACGAGGCAAGAAAGCCTGTGGACCTAGGGTATACTCTGGGAAGGTGCTGGTGAGTGGGACAGGTATATCCAGAGTCTGGTTTGTCAGAAGAATAAAGTGATTTGAGTCTAGTGCTTGTGTATATGATGCATCCCACAGTATAGCAGGCTAACCATTGTCCAGGCACCTGCACAAATGCTGTAGGTTGGGTAGCTTCACTGGGACAAGTTTCTTCCATACAGACAGGTAGAGTGTTTAACATGAAAAGACGTTATAACCCCATCCTTATACTGTTGAAGCCATCAGTAAAACTTCTAGGCTTATGGGGGCCAACTGCAAAAGGGAAAATCGAAAGTCCTCTTGGTTTCAAATTAATGAATGATTTAAAGTTGCATTTCCTAGATTCATCTACATCTTCATATATTTTATGAGTGCCTCCCTAGTCACTAATTTCTTCCTTTGGTTGCTGGGTTTCTAGATAGCTAACCCACATCCTGCCTCCGTTTGTTCAATAGGAATTTTTATTTTTACTTGAATATTTGAGTAGAATTGTAAATGAGATGTGCCAGTCTAGGTTTAATCATTAAATTGTGGTCAAATTGCTCTCCCAAATTGTGTGAACAGAATAATTACAAATTTTCATTTTAAAATGTATACTTTAGGACTTAGCCCATGACTGAGAACTAATGAGGCCAGGCTTACGGGTGGCAGCGAGGGGTCAATCCATGCCCGGCGCTGGGTCCGCGGTGGAGGAGTCGGAAGTGGTTGGGGTTTGGGGGAGGAGATCCGCTCACACACAAGAGGAGAGGCTTGAGCCGCCATATCTGCTGCCGCCGCTGCAGCTGCGAATGCAGTGTGGGTACTTCGCTGCCTCCGTGCTGCCCCTAAGGTTCGTGTCGCTCCCCTTTGGCCCTGCGCTCTTGCTGCCTTACCCCTGTCCGCATAGCCCGCTCTTTCTGTCCCGCTGACCCGGCTCCCTCCCCGCCACCCATCAGGTCCTCAGATGATGGATACGGGTAGCAGCAGCAGCGACTCGGCGCCTGACTGCTGGGACCAGGTGGACATGGAAGCCGTGGGTTCGGCCCCAAACGGGGACCGAGCCTCTTCCGCGGTGGCCGAGGCCCAGCATGAGCACCTCAGCTCGGCCTTCAGCCGTCAGCTCAACGTCAACGCCAAACCCTTCGTGCCTAACGTACACGCCGCGGAGTTCGTGCCGTCCTTCCTGCGGGGCCCGGCCCAGCCGCAGACCCCCCCGGCGGACACCACCAGCACCGAGGAAACCTGCACCGGCGCGGGCAACCCTCAAGGTAAAAGGCTGGGACTGGGGGCACCTGTGGAACATTCCAAAGAGGAACAGATAGTGTTGCTTGAAGGTTCCAATTCAGCCTTTACCATGGAACTTTCAGAACCTGTTGTAGAAAATGGAGAGGTGGAGATGGTTCTAGAGGAGTCATGGGAGCACAATAAAGAAGTAAGTGAAGCCGAGCCAGGGGGTTGTTCATTGGGAGATTCGGGGCCCCCAGAAGAAAGTGGCCAGGAAATGATGGAGAAAGAGGAAATGAGAAAATCTAAATTTGTGGTCCTACCCTCAGGTGCTCCTAAAAAAGAACACGTAAATGTGGTATTCATTGGGCACGTAGATGCTGGCAAGTCAACCATTGGAGGACAGATAATGTTTTTGACAGGAATGGTTGACAAAAGAACACTTGAGAAATATGAAAGAGAAGCTAAAGAAAAAAATAGAGAAACTTGGTATTTGTCCTGGGCCTTAGATACAAATCAAGAAGAACGAGACAAGGGTAAAACAGTAGAAGTGGGTCGTGCCTATTTTGAAACAGAAAAGAAACATTTCACAATTCTAGATGCCCCTGGCCACAAGAGTTTTGTCCCAAATATGATTGGTGGTGCTTCTCAAGCTGATTTGGCTGTACTGGTCATTTCTGCCAGGAAAGGAGAGTTTGAAACTGGCTTTGAAAAAGGTGGACAGACAAGAGAACATGCTATGTTGGCAAAAACAGCAGGTGTAAAACATTTAATAGTGCTTATTAATAAGATGGATGATCCCACAGTAAATTGGAGCAACGAGAGATATGAAGAATGTAAAGAAAAACTGGTGCCCTTTTTGAAAAAAGTCGGCTTCAGTCCCAAAAAGGACATTCACTTTATGCCCTGCTCAGGGCTAACTGGGGCAAATATTAAAGAGCAATCAGATTTCTGCCCCTGGTACACTGGATTACCATTTATTCCATATTTGGATAACATGCCAAACTTCAACAGATCAATTGATGGGCCAATTAGACTGCCAATTGTGGATAAGTACAAGGATATGGGCACTGTGGTCCTGGGAAAGCTGGAATCAGGATCCATTTTTAAAGGCCAGCAGCTTGTGATGATGCCAAACAAGCACAATGTGGAAGTTCTTGGAATACTTTCTGATGATGCTGAAACTGATTATGTAGCCCCAGGTGAAAACCTTAAAATCAGACTGAAGGGAATTGAAGAAGAAGAGATTCTTCCAGGATTCATACTTTGTGACGCTAATAATCTTTGCCATTCTGGACGCACATTTGACGTTCAGATAGTGATTATTGAGCACAAATCCATCATCTGCCCAGGTTATAATGCGGTGCTGCACATTCATACTTGTATTGAGGAAGTTGAGATAACAGCCTTAATTTCCTTGGTAGACAAAAAATCTGGAGAAAAAAGTAAGACGCGGCCCCGCTTCGTGAAACAAGATCAAGTGTGCATTGCCCGTTTAAGGACAGCAGGAACTATCTGCCTTGAGACATTCAAAGATTTCCCTCAAATGGGTCGTTTTACTTTAAGAGATGAGGGTAAGACCATTGCAATTGGAAAAGTTCTGAAACTGGTCCCAGAGAAGGACTGAGCAGTTTTCTTGATTCCCCTGCACAATACTGTGAGAATTGATTACAGATGTTCACCACCTTCTCTTATTTACTGGCTATTGACAGACTTTTCTCCATATTTTGCGAAGAAAAATTTCACAGCAAAAATTTGTGTTTTGTCAGCTTTCTCATGTTGAGATCTCAGTTATGTTTCACTGATGAACTTACCCACAAGTTTCCTCATCCTATACCATTCTGCTTCCTCGGACAGAATCAGTAATAGCTTTGTAAGTGATGTGGATGTAATTGTGTATAACAATGGAAAATTAATATATTTTTTAATTTTTCATTTTCCCTTAGGATATTTAGACAACCCTTGTTCACGCAGACCCGTCAGAGTGTGTCAGTGTGTGTGTATATGTTAAAAAGACAAGTAACTTGTGAATAAAATACTCCATTTGAAACTTAATTGGTATTTGAAATGCTTTTGAATACTTTTAAAATTTGTATATACTACTTTGCTGTTAGCTTTTTTACTTTCTGAAGTAATCGAATATGTTTTTATTGAGTTTTTTAAAAAACTGTCCTCCACTCACTATTTTAGATCAGGCATTTACAAACAATGCACAGTCTTGTGTTAAAAGAAAATTTTTAATTTTGAAAAAATTTTATTTTAGGGCTGTTCCCAGGGAATTTTGTTTTCTGTGTCCAAGTCCAGTCAACAAAGGAGCTCATGCTTCTCCACTTGTGATTTGAAAAAGAAAGGCTCAGGCCATCTATCAGGTTCTCTAATGTTGAGCATGGTCAAATTACAAGTTTACCTGGGGATTCAGACCATATGTTGACTAAACTTTTATTTACACTCCATCATCTTAACACATCCTTTGGTTTTGTTCCCTATGAGACTTGGGATGTGGGACACAACACAGTAAAGGGGCATAACTACTGAGAAGATAAATGCTTCTGATAGGGCTGCAAGTCATTTACTGAAAAGTAAGGGTTGGTGAGGGTCCTGAGCTGGGACATTGAGGAGACCATTCCACACTTCTTCAGTGCTTGGGGTTAGTAGCAAAGGTGGAAGGTCATTTTGATTATCAGGTCATGACCCACTTTTGGGGTCAGAGATACTGGACTTATCTCTGAACAGTAGATTGAGGAAAACACCAACTGTGGATTGAGGTGGCTACTTTTATTGCCAGGAGAGCAGCCTTATAACCTGCATAACTATTAACAGCTGCAAGAATTTTCTGTCTTGGTAAGTGGGTAGTGGCCCAATGGAAACAGTTACCCACTGATGGGCAGAGCCAGTTTCTCACACTGATGGGCTGGTTGAAAAGGGATGGAGACTGTTGCCAGAACACCTTGGGCCCATGCTCAGGCAAAGGCAGTGTCCCCTTTTCTACAGTCCCTTTGTTTGTGTACCCCTGTAACTCTAGGATGTCTAACCTGTCAGAGATAGCCACTGGCCTTGTCAGAGCATCAGTAGCATGGTTCTCTGACTCATCCAACATAGATATGCAGGGCACCCACATGGGAAATGAGGATTTTTATTTGGTTGTATGTCAGCTAAACTAATCTACAATGGTGTGCCTTATTGTCTTGGACCCAGTCCTTTAATAATTAGAATGTCAGTGGTGAGATTTTCATCTTTATTTTAGAGTTCCTTCTCTTGCCTCTGTGCTCTAAACTTGGTACAAACCAGTGTTTGCCAAACATTTTGCCCTGACAGCCACTTTAAAAAAAATGTATTTCTGATGCTGCATCAGCCTCATTGTTTTTGCAATTTTAGTAATTTACCAATGGAATTATTGTGGGCATCTTTCACTAATAAGCCAAAGCCACAAGGCAGGACAGAACTCTTTTTCCCTATTCAATTTAAATAATTTCCCATCAAAAACTGGTGCTGAAATGTCTTTCTCATTAGCCAGTTGTATAGTAATTTCTTCAGCAGGGGCTCTAAACTGTATTTAAAAAAACTTTCAGAGAGCAGGATATTAATCTTTGTAAATAGATTTTGGAAACCAGTTCTTTTCAGTGAGAAGCAGATCATCCAGGTGGTTGGAGACACCAGACTCTGGCTCTGTAGGAAAGTAGATATAAACTCAAGGTAACATTTCTTTCTAACTTTCTGAGTACCTTCCTTTATAGTTCTTAATGTCTGGTGGTAGTCCCTAAATACTGCAAATTGGGGCCATGCACGAACACAGGACTGGTTTCCCAAGGGCATACAAAGTAGTGTCCCTTCAGATGTCCCCTGTTGCCTCCAGTTCAGACCAATTTAACCGAACTGTCCTCAGATATACATCTCCAATTCCTGGCAACCAAGATAATGTAGAATCTCCCCAAGTCTGGCTACATGCTGTAAATATATTGTGAATTTCTTGCCCTGCCGGTGTTCAGTGGTTTGAGCATTGTCCCATGGACTGAGAGGTTCTGGTTCAATTCCCGGTCAACAGCCGATTGATCTTTCTCTCTCACATCGAAGTTTGTCTCTCTCTCTCACCTCCTCTCTCTCTGAAAATTAATAAAACATTTAAAAAAATAATAATTTAGGCTTTCTCAATACAGTAAGTGTTTACCTATCGGTTCTTGGCAACTTTTCTCCCAAGTCTTTTTAAAAAAATTTTTTTTTCTTTATTGATTTTAGAGAGAGAGGAAGGGAGAGGGAGAGAGAGATAGAAACATTGATGAGAGAGAACATCAGTTGGCCACCTCCTGCATGCCCCCCACTGGGGATTGGGCCCACAACCTGGGCATGTGTCCTGACTGGGAATCGAACTGGCGACTTCTTGGTGCATGGGTCAATGCTCAACCACTGAGCCACACCAGCCCGACTCTCCCAAGTTTCTTTTATTTCTCTGGTCATTGAGCAGATTTAGGGAAAGGGACCAACTTATTCTGTACTTCAGCAAAGACATAAGAAGGAAAGGGAGAGTTTTGGGCTGGGTAGAAGCTAGCAGATATCCACATTACTCTGAGGATCTTTCTCTGGGTACCCAGGACAAATTGCCAGTACTTTTAATATCTACTACAGTTACTATTACTGTCTTCAAAAGACAAATCCTTTCTCAAAATAGGTTTACTAAAATGCAAGAACTTGCTCTTTTATTTGTTTTGGTTTTTTTAATCCTCACCCGAAGACATTTTTGCATTTATCTTTCATATAGAGCGGGAGGGAGAGAGGGAGGAAGAGAGAGAGAAACATCGATGCGAGAGAGACACATCGAATGGTTGCCACCCACAGGACCCCAACCAGGGCCGGGGACAAACTGCAACCAAGGTATGTGCCCTTAGCGGGAACCGAACCTAGGACTCTCTGATCCACGGGCCAACACTCCAACTGCTGAGCCAAACTGACCAGGGCAAGAACTTGCTCTTTTAAAAGTTAACTTATAGCCTTGGCTGGGGTGGGGTGACTAAGTGGTTAGAGCATCGGTGCACACATGGAAGGATCTTAGGTTCGATTCCTGCTCAAGGGCACATACCTGGGTTGCAGGTTCAATCCTTGGCCCTGGTCAGGGTGCATGCAGGAGGCAACCAATGGATGTGTCTCTCTCACATCGATGTTTCTCTCTCTGTCTGTTTCTCTGTCTCTCTCTCTCCCCCCCTCCCTTCCACTGTCTCTAAAAAAGAATCAATGGAAAAAATATCCTAGAGTGAGGATTTTTAAAAATTTTACTTATAAACATTTTGTAGTACAAATAGTCAAATTCATTATAGTTCAAATAAACTGATTAGTTGTGACTTCATGGCCATTAAAAAAGAAAGTGTTCAACTACCACAGAAGTTCCACCAAAACCTGAGCATTTGAATATGTTCACATTGACCCAGTGCCAGTTTTTATGTTCAGTATGGTTCTTTCTATATTTTCTGTTAAGACTATGGGCATATTTCTATTTGTCCTAGTTTTCAGTTACAATTTCTACTCATGGTTCCCTACTGAGGGGAAGAAAATTTTGATCCAAGGTTTCTCAGCAGGGACACTACTAACTCTTTCCATGGAGTGGGGAATGTGGATTTGCCTTAGAATTTGAGGATGTATGTGTTTGTGTGTGTTAATGTTGGCCAGATCACCAAAATCAGGGAAAGGGAAAAGAAAAAAGAACCTACTCTATGAGCATGCCACGTATGAGAAAATAACAAAACAAGAAAGCTTTGCTCACATAAAAGAGGGCACAACTTGTGATTTTACACTATAGCCTATAGAATATTGAATGTTTGCTTCCCATCTATCCTGAACTCGATACCAGATTGTTTTAGAGGAAACTTGTCTAAATTCTAGGAGAATTCTCTTTTCCTTCACTTACCCTTAAAAATTTGTATAGTTTTTTAAGTCAGTGGATGAAAGGTTCAGGCTCACAGAATCAGACATAAACAAAAGGGGTTTCAGCAAAGCCCCTTATTTCCTACTCAGATTAATATTAAGTAATCAGAATTTACATACACAGATAACTTGCAGACATTTCTCAGCCCTTTAAAGATTATTCTCTCTTTGATTGATGATCTTCTTCAAAAGTCCAAGCAGAGAATATTGAGAAGATATTTTCATTTCAGTAGGAGAGGAGCAAAGTAAAACAGAAAAGATTTGTCCTAAGTCAGGCTGCTGTACACAACTATGTTACTGATTCTCTCACTTGATATGACAGGTATACAATATATATCCAGTTATAGCTCTTCTTTCATATTTGGGGCACTGTGTAAAAGGCTTCCTCTAGTCTCTAACAGAGACTTAGATTAATTATGTCCTCCTGAGATTGCTTTTACTAGCACTACTACAGTCCATCAGTGACCTTTGGCCACACAAATAAATTTACAGAAAAAGAACACATTCCCACATGGCAAATAACTAACAAAGACCCCAAATGGCTTCTGCAGGTTTAGCTGCCAGTTTGATTTCTACCTTTGTATTCCTTTTTGCACCTTCCTTTAATTGATGCTCTTATGACATATATTATTTAGCTTTCTAAACACATTAGCCTCTTTCACCAATTTGGTAGGGTGTAAATGAATAGGTGAAATAAAATGTATTAGTACATTTTTAGACATCTAAAGGTTTATCTCCTGAGTGATGCTAATAACAGAACGCTCCATTCCCATCCATGTTCTTCAATACATACTAAACCAAAAAGAACTCTGGTCTGAAAGGGCAAATGTGTTGCAAGCATGTTTCACAGATTGAAAAAAGGGAACACAGAGGGTTTGAAGGGCAGAAGATATAGCTAAGGAGGCCCAACCTTAAAGGATGGTGATTCAGAATGGATGAGAGGTGGCTTCACAAGGTCCTGCTGGTGAGTAAAATGTTGCAGTGGCCAAAAGTTGACATAATTCAAGAAGGACTGTTTGCCTTTATGGATGGCACAGAATTCAAGGCATGGAGGGAATTTGGGGGCATGAGAAAGGTCATACTGCTTTCCTGGCGGAATCTGAGTTGGGCCCACAGGTGGCTAAGGGACTAAGGCACATCACATTCATTCTGTAAGACAAAGAGGTTAAAGCTGCTGGCAACACTAGCAGCATGGCAGCCAACTCTGAGGATGGTGACATTGCCAAGCCTCACAGACCTGCAGGTATGGGTGTGAGGCTCCACACTACCTACCAATGCCTGAGTGAATTAGTGGGATCCAAGATAACATATGACCTGAATGTACAGACTAGTAACAGTTACAACAAAGGGCAAGTTCTTCTCTGAGCCATCCTGGTGCCCCAATCTCTGCCAGAAGATCCCATCACCAGAGAAGTGGTCAGAATCAAATTACGTTACTTTCCTAACATGGCCATCAGGGGGAAGTAAATTGGAATATGCCTAGTATTGTGCTGAACAGATAGTGGACCTCTTGTTCTTCCCGTATTTGTTTCCGACAGTGGTCTTGGTAAACCAGATAAGGGACTATGACCTATAACAGAAGGGTAAAGTAATGCACTGTGAACATTAAATAAGCCGCCTTGCCCTCCTCTATGAGTCGCTGGTCCCTCATGCATAACATGGAGATAATGCCAGTTACCTCGTTTATAGATTGTTGTGAGGACTGAACAAGGTAGCAGGTATAAAAGTGCCTAGAAACAGTATGTGGCTCAATCCTTGTGTGTTTATTCCCTTCAGTGCATATTCAGTTTTTACCCTTGACTGTGTTTTTAACTCTAGAACTCTGCTGCTTCTTTCTTGCTGGATTTTTTTATTGCTAACCCAACAGCCTTTCCTACCAATGTGCGCTGGTAAGAAAAACTGATTGTTTAAAAAGAAAAAATATTGCCCGGCTGGTGTGGCTCAGTGGTTGAGCGTCGACCCATGCACCAAGAGGTCACCGGTTTGATTACCGGTCAGGGCACATGCCCAGGATGTGGGCCAAACTCCCAGTGGGGGACATGCAGGAGGTGGTCAGTTGATGTTCTCTCTCATTGATGTTTCTATCTCTCCCTCTCCCTTCCTCTCTCTCTCAAAATAAATAAAGAAAAAAGTTTTAAAAAAAGAAACAGTGTGTTTGGTCTGGGGTGAGGGGTGGACCTCATGATTTATCCAATGCAATCATAGCTATCCCATCCTCCCTTTTCAGATGATGATTTTCCAGCCTCCCCTGCACCTTAAGGTGGCCATGTGCCCCGTTCTGCCAAATGAGGTTTACAGGAAATGTAGGGACTTCTATAGAAAAGGCTGTTTCTTAATAAGAAGGATAGATGTGAGAGAAGAAGATGATGGTACTTGGAATGTCATAGAGATGTCTAGAGCTTTTGCAACCATGTTGAATGAAGCAAGCATGTGGTCATAAAGTCAACATGCTGAAAATGGTTGAGCAGGAAGATGGAAGCTGTGGTATTCTTATAGCATTGAGCACCTGGACCAATGCAAATATTTCCAGACTTCTTATCATGATTTTTTAAAAAAGGTAAGGCCTTGTTTGTTTATTAGCTGCATAGTAATACTTCAAGTATAGAACTAAGTAGAATTGACCCTTTCTAAGGAGAGTTGGTAGTAAAAATGAGATTTTAAACATATTTAGGGTATGTTAATGCAATGATTATGCTACTTACAAAATATTCAGATCTGTGCAAATAGTCTCATTCAACATGCCTGCACATTACGAATGTATTCTTGATTGTCCACATTTTTTGGTTTAGTATACGCACATTTATTGATTTATGAATAAATGATTTGTTAAATGTTTAAGAATTGGTTCAAGAATGTGATTTTGGGATCTTATAAACATTTAAAATAGTCCCATTAAAAAAGCAAACTTCTTTGAAAGTACCTTTAAAAAATACTAATGCCCCAGCTACACATCCAGAAATTCTGATTAATTAGTCTCTATTGTGGCTTTGGACATTAAAAAAACTTTTTGTTATAAATAATGTCAGATACATGACAAGATGTAATATTAAATAACCCATGTAAATCTCACACAGCTTCAACAACTAAAAACTCTTGGTCAATCTTATTTCATCTATACTCCCACCTACTTCTCTCCACCCACAGATTATTTAACATCATATCACTTAATAAAATATTATTTCAGTATGTATCCCTAAAAGACATAGACACTTTACAAATACGAGCACAATAACATTATCACATGGAAAAATGAATTACAATGTTAAATATCTTCAAATATTCATTCATAGTTTAAAATTTCCATTTTTGTCATAAATATTTTTTGAAGTTTTATTTTCAACTCAGGATCTAGCTTACTCTCATGCATTAAAATTTGTTAATATGACTGTTAATTCTCTTTTGATCTGTAGGCTGTCACTTCTTTTCTGTTTTTCTTGTAATTTATTTGTTGAAGAATTTGGGTCGTTTATTCTCTAGAGTTTCATACAGTCTGGATTTTGCTGACATCCTCCATGACCCTCTGTCTCCTGGCTTTCATGTAAATTGGTTGTTAGAGATAGAGGTTTCATTAGATTCGTTTGCTTTCTCCTCTGCCCCACCTCTTTCTATAGCAAGAATATCTCACAGGTAGTGCTGTGTACTTCCATCTGGTGACACATAATTTCTGGTTGTCTCTTTTTTATAATGTTAGCAGACACTGATGATTATTGTCTACATCCAATATTTCATTACAGATTGTAGAATAAAGATATTCTATTCATCTTTCTTACTTATTAGTTAGAATACTTATCTAAAGACAGTCTTTTCCTCATTAAATATTTGGTAACACAGTAGATATACAAAATAGAAGGATAGTTATTTAATTCTTTCCTTCTGTTCATCAGTTTCAAATTATGACTTTGTTTTCTAGCACTTTTAAAGGTGACCACAGTGTATATTTTGGAATCACCATGAATACAATATTTAAACAAATTTAGTGTATTTAAATCTATTTAATTATCTATTTTTATAGATGCTCAAACTGTCCCATTTTAGGCATTTAGGCTCTTCATAGTAGCTCTTGAATCCTTTTTACATGACCCTAACAGTCCTTCCTCTTTCCTGGCACATCAAGTTGTTCAAGGCTCACCTATACAGTTCCTGAAATCAGCTAGTTCATCTAATGTTGATTTTTTTTAATGGAAAATGCTTTTTAAAGAGTAAAATCATGGTGCTTGGTTTTAAAGAGTAAAATCATGATAGTGGGTTCATTATGGTTACTAGTGTACTTAGGAGGCAGAGCTAAGAAATACATATGCATTTTTAAAGCAAAATGTAACATACATTTATACTGATACTTCCCATTAAAATTCAGGGCTCCAGGGTATATACTTTATGTCATTAGTATTTTATTATTATGTCCTTCCTCTGAAACCACAAGTCCTGACTCCCAATGACACCAACAAAATTACTCACTAGCGTTATCCCACAATTCACAACCAACAATGTAAAAAAAAAAACTATGCCAACATTAACAATACAATTACTGATTCTGAAAACAGTTTAAAATGTTCATCTAATTGTTTTGATCTTCAGGTTATATCCCACTAGAAATGTACAGAACAGATAACTATATTTTAAAATCATTCAAATAGTTTTTGTGTGGTAATGCCACTAACTGGATGCACAATAAAATCTACTAGATTCATGTTGTTTTTCATTGCTTTTATTGTATTTAATTGGTTTTTATAAATATGTAGAAAATTTACATAATACCAAAATCAAACCTATAAAACAGCATATTTTAGTAGAGTCTGCTTCTTTTCTTATCCCTCCTATTCTGTACCATCTCTCTCCCTATAATTTTTTAGTTTGTTGATTATAATTTTATATGTATTCATACTCACCATGTGTGATATGTAATAATATACTATACAGTTTTCCCCATCTTGATTTTTGTTGCTTGTCGGTATATCCAGGAGAGTGTTCCAAATTAATATATAGAAATAGTCATCATTCCTTTTCATAGCTGCATACTATTCAATTATTTTATTTTTCAAGTCCTCTATTCATGGGCATTTAATCATTTCAGTTTTTGTTATAACACATATTGCTGCAATCAATGTTTTCATATTTTCCCAGTGTTTCTTTGATTTTGAGAAATGGAATTTATGGGCCAACAGGTACATGCTTGTTATTGCCAAATTCTCCTCCATTATCATGTTACCATTTTGCAAGAAGTTTATCTTTTAAAAAACCTTTCCAGGTGATTCTGTGGTTCTGCAAGGGTTGAGAACCACTGGTTTAAGTTGTCGTTACTTGTTTTTATTGTCATTGTTGTTATTGGAACTAAATGCATAACAATCTACTGCACCATGCATAATTGTGATGTTCATACTTGATTCAACAGTAGTAGAGATCAGGGCCTGTGTTACATTAATCTCTACATCCACAGTGGCTAGCACAGGGGTTAGAACAAAGCAGGTGCTTATTAAATGTGTTGAATGAAATAGTAAAGGGTAGTGACATCATATTTTGTTAATTTCTTATAAAATATATATTATTGGGCCTGCCCCTATATCAGATGTTTTATTTTCTGAAGGCATAAAGTGGGTATTCTTTATACATTATGTAGCAAACATTTATTTAGAGTGTATCATGTGATCAGTGGTGATCAGTGGGTGGAGTAGATAAGATAGAGAAGTCTGTGCCCCTGAGAGTGTATATTTTAGTGGGGAGAGAGTGATATTAGAGAAAATAAGAAATATAAGCAGAAGAGTACTAAGTACTGGAAGAAAATAAAGCAGTGTAACAATGAGACTGATAGTGATTTTAGCTGTGGTTAGACCTGCCTGTGCCTTTTAAGAAGAAACCTGAATTAAATGAAAGCTGCCTTGTCATAGATTACATTTTTGAATACTTATTGAATAAATGAGTGCTTATAATTGCCAAGAGAATCTTATGTCTCTGGCTATGTACTAGTCCCCAGATGAAAGCACTCCTCCCTATTTCTTTTTGCTAAGTTCTTCCCTTCTATCTCCCTAAGGTGGCCCACAAAAAGTCCTGGAAAAAACTTGACCTCATTCCATACCATCAGTAAGGTAGATCTTCTGTGTATTCATCAAATTTTACAACTAGAAAATAGAATAATACCTTCTCAAGCACATAAAGAGTATTCATAAACTTTACCATATGCCGGGTCACAAAGAAAGTATCATCACATTCAATAAAGTAGAAATAACACAACTAGTATTCTTTTCCCATAATGCAATAAAAGTAGTTTTTTTAAAAAGTATTTCCATCAGAACAATTTAAAAACTCTATTAAAGGTCGCAGAGTCACGCAGTGGAAGCAAGCTGGTCCTATCGAAAACTCTTGAGTGAAAGAAATATAAACCCAAATTTTAGCACCAAAAATAAAATAATAATGGAAACCCTACAAATACCAGCATGTGGGATATATTTTAGCAGTTGTTAAAGGAAATTTAATAGTTTTTAAGACTTATATTAATTAAAATTTTAAATTAAATTAATGAATTGTTTTCAACTATTAAAGTTAGGCAAAAAATAAAAATAAAGGAAACCAAAAGAAAACACCAGAAAGCAATGCTAAAGATAAAATAGTATGGATATAAGAAACAGAAAAAATAATACAACTGAATAAATAAAATATTGAATTCTTAAAATAAATAAACATTAGTTAACATAATCAAGAAATAAATGCAAAACACAGATATACAAATAAGAAATGAAAAGAGAAAAATAACCATTAAAACAGAAAAATTTAAATAATAACAAAACACTTCTTTGCACCATAAATGTAAAGAAAACCTAAATGATAAGTATGATTTCCTAGGAAAAAAATAGTTTGCAAAAAATTATTCCAATTGAAATGGAGATCTTCAAGAAACCAATTTCCATAGAAAAAAAATAGGGATATTTATTATAAAACTTTCTCACAGAAAAGCACCAGGACTTAGAATTTTCGCAGAAGAATTTATCAAAACTTAACCAGCAACGAATCACAATACAACATAAGTTATTACTCCCAATGCTACACAAAATATTCTAAAACATAAAAAAAGAGAAATTTAAATTATTTTTATAAAATGAGTATAACATTGATACCAAAACCTCATAAAGACGGTATAATAAAAGAAAGTTGTAGAACAATTTCCATTTTGAATATTGTTTCAAATCTCCTAAATTTAACATCAGTGGACAGAATCTAACACTATATTAAGAAAATAATGCACTATGAACAAGTGGGATTTATTCTAGGCAGTCAGGGGTGATTCAATAATTAGGAAATCTATTAATGTAATTCACCCTAAGATAGGTCTCAGGCCCTGGCCAGTTTGGCTCAGCGGTAGAGCATCAGCCCGCAGATGAATGAGTCACGGGTTCAATTCCCATCAAGGGCACGTACCTCGGTTGCAGTTCATCCCCGTCCCTGGTCGGGGTCATGTGGGAGGAAACTAGTCGATGTGTCTCTCTCACATCAATGTTTCTCCCTCTCTCTTACTCCCTCCCACTATATTTGAAGATAAATAGAAACATATCATTGGGTGAGGATTAAAAAAAAAAAAGATAGGTCTGAGGAGAAAAATCATATGAACATCTCTAGAAATCCTGAAAGAGAATTCAATGAAATTCAACACCCATTCAAAAAAAAAAAAAATCTAAACAAAGCAAAATGAAATAAAAAGCTCAGCAAAATAAGAAATCATGGGCACTTCCTATATATGCATATATATACACTATATACACTATATACATATATATATGTGTGTGTGTGTGTATCTAGAGGTCTAGATACACAAACACACACAAAGTAAGTGTCAATTTTAATACTAAAATTTCTAATGGGAAACATAAGAAGCATTCCTGCTAAGGTCAAGAACAAGGAAAATGTTCACACTCTGATCAGTCAAACTTGTAGTGGAGCTATTAGTGAACACATCTAAAAATCACACACTAAAAAACCAATTATAGGCATAAAAATTGCAAAAAACTATTTGCAGATTATATGATATTTTACTTGAACTAGTTGAGAAATATATTAATAAAATTAACACAAAAAATAAAAGAGTTGGCAAACTTAGGAGGATATAAAAACTCAGTTTTGTATATCAATTTATGTCCTCCTATATTTACCAACTCTTTTATTGTTTATATACAAGGTGGGGCAAAAGTAGGTTTACAGTTGTTCATATGGAAAATAATACAATAATTAATAAATAATAATACAAGAATAAAGCCTGTGTTTTGTGTACTCAAACCTGTAAACTTATTTTACCCAACTCTGTATATATAAACAATAACCAGAAACAAGATATACTGAAAGGAGAAAAAAAATCTCATTTATAATAGCAACAAATTTGATAACATTCTTAGGAATAAACTTGACAAGAAATGTAAAAAAGCTATATGAGGAAAAGAATAAAGACTCTTGGAAACTGTAAAAAGTAAGAAAATATCTTCTGGTCGTGGATGGAAAGGCTCAACATCATTGAGATATAATTAGTTCACAAATTTAATGCATTCTTTTTGTTGATTCTTTTTAAATTAAATTTATTAGGGAGACATTGGTCAATAAAATTATATAAGTTTCAAGTGTACTATTTTATAATACATCATCTGTATGTTGCTAGAACCGCAAGGGAAATAGATATATCCACAGTGAAATTGTGAGATTTCAGTATCACCTTCTCAATAATTTATAGTACACGAACAAACACATCAAGGATATAGTAGATTGGAACAACATCAACCAAATTAACCTGATTGACATTTATCAAATATACCACCCAAGGCAGCAAAACATGCGTTCACCTTAAGTGCACATAAGACACTTAACAAAATAGGCCTATTTTGAACTATGAAAAGATTCTCAGTAAATGTATACAGAAACAAATTATATAAAGAAGATTCTCTGAGTAAAATGGAGTTTAATTACAAATCAATACCAGAAAAATCTCTGGAAAATCCACAAATATTTGGAAACTAATTAACACATTTAGAAATTTTTTTCCAATTACAGTTTACATTTAATGTTTGTTTGTATTAGTTTTAGGTTTACAACACTGGTTAGACAATCATATACTTTATAAAGTGTTCCCCCCAATATTTCAAGTATCCACCTGGCACCATACATAGTTATTACAATATTATTGACTGTATTCCCTATGCTGTACTTTACATCCCCTTGACTATTTTGTGACTACCAATTTGTACTTCCTTTTTAAATTTTATATTGAATTTATTAGGGTGACATTGTTCTCTTTATGAGTCTGTTTCTATTTTGATTGTTAGTTTATTTTGTTCATTAGATTCCACATATAAGTGAAATCATATGGTATTTGTCTTTCTCTGACTGGTTTATTTCACTTAGCATAATACTCTCCAGGTCCATCCATTCTGTCACAAAAGGTAAGATTTTCTTCTTTTCTTTTTACCTCATTCTGAAGAAAATATATAGCAGCAAGTTGTTTTCTTTTTCCTAGAGAAAGAGAGGTTAATTCTGAAGTTCTTTTGGAGGTAAAAAGCAAACATGCAAGAATAGCTATAACACACTATGAAAAAAAATAGCAATGAGGGGAAATTAGCCCAACCAGGAATAAAACATACTAAAAAGTCTTGATTGTTAAAACCATGTAGTACTTATGTCCCACAGCTTTTTTATCCACTCATCTATTGATGGACACTTGGGCTGTTTCCAGAGCTTAACAATTATAAATAATGCTGCTGTGAACATAAGGGTACATGTATTCTTTCTGATTGGTGTTTCAGGTTTCTTAGGATATATTCGTAGAAGTTGGATCACTGGGTCAATGGAATACTATGCAGCTGTAAGAAAGAGATCTCTTATCCTTTGAGATGACATGGAGGGACCTGGAGAGTATTATGCTAAGGGAAATAAGCCAATCAGAGAAAGACAAATATCACATGATCTCACTCATTTATCATGATATCACTGATGAACAAAATAGACCCAAAGACATAGAAGTAGGGTACTGACTGACAAACTTCAGAAGAGGGAGATGGGGACAGGGAAGAGATAAACCACAGAACTTATATGCATGTATGTGTAACCAATGGACATAGACAACAATGCTGGGGTGTGTGTGTGTTTCGGGGGTGGAATCAGGAGGAATGGGGGGAAAGGAGAAACATCTGTAACAAAAATAAATCAATAAAAATTGCAAAAAAAAAACCCCAACAACAAACGTATAGTACTGGCAGTTGAATGGAACAGAATAGAAAGATTTGAAATATGCCCATGTACATATTGAAACTTAACTATACAATAAAGGAGACATCACGTATGACTAAGGAAAATATAAACATTTTAATAAATGCTGTTTGGACAAGTTGATATCCATTTGATAAAAGATAAAATTTGATCCATAATTCATATAATAAAAAATACAATCTCCAAATGGTTTAGAGATCTATATGTAAAAAATGAAGCTCTTTAATACTAGAAGAGAATACAAGTAGATTATATAATAATCTGGGGGTGTGGAAAGCACTTCTACCAAGGAATCAAAATCCAAACACAAAGGAAAAACTGATAAATAATTTACCTACAAATAAAGAAGAAGAAACATTTTTGTCTGGCAAAACACTAAAACAAAAAGACAAACAAATAAAAATCAAATAACCAATTTAGAAAACATATTTTCAAAATATATAAAAGATAAAGAGCTAATATTCCAAATAAATGCAAAGTATTCTTAAAGTCAAGTAAAAAAGACCATAAAATTATTACATAAAATGGCAAAAACCTGAAGAAATAGTTTTTTAAAAGACATACAAATGGCCATTAAATATATGAAAAGATGATCAAATCTACTCATAGCAACAGAAAGGTAAATTAAAACTACTTTTGAAAACTACTTCCCACCTATCAAGTTGTCTGTTCTCCATTCCTATCTGTTGTGATTCATGCACATTATCTCATGCATTTATTATTTTAAGTTAATTATGCATTGAATAATAAGTGATTGCTAATCAAACTACCTATAAAGACAAGGAGTAGAGCTTTGTAGATCAAAAGTTCTCAGTAAGCTCTAGCTATCTTTATTCCAGTTCATTCTAGTCATGAATAATATATGACCTGAGCGCTTACTCCTCCAACAGTGGGGATCAATTGGTGTGGTCTATGCAGTACATCCCCATTATATAAATAATTTATATGTGCACACACCTGCTAACAATAATAAAAATTCCAGAAGCAATCCTTTCCCAGTAATGGAGCCAAATAACTTATGGAATAGTGAATATCTCTGGGAAAATATTTCTGTTGGCTCTGTTTTCTCACTCTGAACTGACAAAGGAGATGGTTCTGGCAGCTAAGGACAAGCTGCCTTTGGTGTGTCAACTCTGAACAAGATTGGGTCAAGTGCATGAGTTACCATGGCAACAATACAATCAGGATGCATCATCTCCCATAGCAACTGCATTGAGGGGGTCTAGTGTCTGACTAAAAGCCTTCTCTCACTGTCAGGGGATATTTGAATCCACATCTACAGCTACACCCTGGGGTACTAGTTGCAAGGATACAAAGAGGCCACAAAGAACCATGGAGGCCAGAATTATAAGTTGCTTCAGCAGCTTCATCATTTTTCAGACACCATTGCCCACCATAATTACAGTAAGGTGTGAGAAAGAAACCTCAGTCAGGACTGAAATGCCTGATAGCCAAGTGTGGGAGTAGCACACTCAGAAAATAGCCTAATTTTGAGATTAAACAGAAAAAATATATCTCCGTTTTAAGGCAGTCCCCATTACCTGCAAATGTCCACACCACATTCTGAGAGGTTACTCATCCAATGTTTCCAGTGCTACTTTAGGATACAATAACAAAACCAAAGATGACACTACAATCCTGTTGCTTTCAGGCTAATTTGCACACAAATCATATGGGAAATATGAAGAAATCTGAAAACTAGGATCATTGGTCACTCAACCTTGTTCATTTTCCACCAGTACCCACAATTGGTACTAAAAATTTTGGTGAAGCACACTTCGCTGGAAATGAATTGCCTGATAATCAGCTAAGTGCTGGAGTAGCCCTCCCAGAAAGTAGGCTAATTTGGGGGTTAAAAGGTGGAAAAAGTATCTTCATACACTAGCATGATGGCTAACCAATTCCTGTGTATATCCTCGCAATCCTTATGTAAATATTAGTGATCTCTCAGAATAATAGGATAAATTCAAGGGGTTGTCTAATTCCCCTACATTTAATCCAACACTTCCTTTATGGCAGCCTGTATTCAAGTAATCACGGATACAGATGTTTTATACATCCCAGACTTTGTATGCTTCACAATGTTCTAATGATCTTTTGTGGAGCTCATTTCACAATGACACAGGAGAGCCTCGCTTTTAGCTCCATGTTAGAAATCAGAAATTTGAAGGCCCAAATACTCAGTCCTCAAAATGCACACCCATAATTGAAATAACCATTGAGGTGAAGAAGCAGAGTAAAGACACTTATTGATTTACTGACAAACTACTTCCATCGGAGTGCTGGTACAATGATAAGGAGGAGATGTGTTAGAGAAAGGGGAAATTTGAACTATGCAAGGTTCTGGGAAGTAGAGCAGATGATGGCACTGATGAACATGTAGAAAACAGTGTTGAGTGAGAATTAATGGTAATGTGGAGAAATGAATTCTGTAAGCCAAAAGAGAATCAAATCCATGAGCCTAGTTGAGGTCACTTGTCCCCCTAATTAAAGCAGAAATATACAATGAAGAAGAGTGAGTCTTAATTTTTCTCTCTGCAAATGTAGTAATACTTGAATGACACCAAAGATAGCAAAAGGGTAATGTCACTTTCAAACATCTAGTGGAAGGACGGGCACAGTAATATAATATTAAAATAAAACAATCAAATATGCTGTCAACACACCTCACTGATATTTGACATATTTTCAGCACACATTTACTGAGTGCCTGCTTTGTAGGCAGATTCAGATTACAAATCTGCATTATGTAGGGAAAATTTGAGTGTCAATAAGAATAATAACTAAAATGGATTTAAACACATCATTATTGGGTCCATAAAGGCTTTAAAGGAACAAAGACCTCATTGTTACCATTAATAACGCTAGAAAATTAATTTATTATTTTGAAATTAGGTAAGCAGAGGTAAATAATGAAACAATTATCCTGTGTTTGGCATATGAACTGTATGTAACATTGGTTACCAAAGAGCGGGTGAGAAAAGTTTTTCATTGAAGAATTCCATCTAATAAATGAAGAAAGATAAAGAGATTTAAAACATCTCCATTTTAAGCCTCGAATGACACAAGCCTTCTAGGCAATGAACAGCAATATCTACTCCCATTACAAGAAGAGGGACAACCATACAGTATGTGCCTCCTAATGGACTAATGCCACACTATCTCTGGGACATTCTTGCCAAAATATGAAGACTGAATCAGGAGACGACTCTAGATGTAAATTTCAATTTACAAGAAAGACAAGGGACAGAAAAGTGTGTGAAATGATGCCCCCCTCCCCCCCCCCAAAAAAAAAAAGAGAGAGAGAATAAGCAAAATTGTGCGTGTATGTGACTCTGGAGAATAAATAACTCAATTCTCACAAGAAAAAAAATGAGAGTAAGAGATGGTAAATTTTACAGAAAATTAACATGCATAGTGAGAAAGTGCAATGCATGAGATTAAATGGGATCCAGAGTTGAAGAAAACAAAGTGAGAATTTTTTTATGAGAGAATAGGGGAAACTATATGTGAATGATTATTGAAGATATTAAGAAATTATTAGTTATTGTTCAGGCATGATAATGGCATGCATTGCATTATTAAAGTAGTATTTTTAGGGAGATAGATGATAGATAGATAGATGATAGATAGATAAAATGAATGTCTGGGGTTTGCCTGAAGAAAACTTGGGGTGGGAGGTGGGGGAAGTTCTTGATGAAATATAAGTTCTTAGTAGGTCTTAATGAAATATAATTGACCAAGAGCTCATGATTATTGAAGTTGGGTGGATCTTACATGTGGATTCTTCATTATATTTCACTTCTTAACTTGTCATTTATAAGTTTGACAGTATTTATAACAGAACATTTTTGAAAAATCCAAACTCACAATATAGACTATGAACTCAGAATTTCTGGATATACGGTCAGTATTAGTGTTTGTAAAAGTTAACTTCAGCCCAGCGGGTGTGGCTCAGTGGTTGAGCGTCGACCCATGCACCAAGAGGTCGCTCATTTGATTCCCGGTCAGGGCACATGCCCAGGTTGTGGGCCCGATCCCTAGTGGGGGGCATGCAGGAGGCGGCCAATCTATGTTTTCTCTTACCTATGTTTCTGTCTCTCTCTCCCTCTCCCTTCCTCTCTCTCTAAAATCAATAAAGAAAATATATATTTTTTAAAAAGTAAACTTCAAATGAGTTTAAGGTGAAGTTTGGAGACAAAAGTATAAACAAAGTAGGCCTTACCATTTACACGTTTTTTGTTTTCCTGTGATAAGATGTCTATAAGCACCTGTACTCTGATTCAGCTGCTCAAACATGCCACAGGACACCATGGCTTCCATCCTCCAGCTGTCAGCAGGTTGAGACTAACTTCATGCTGTCACAAGGCTGCAAAGGCTCCAGGCATTTCTACCACATTTCAAGTACCACCCTCCTCTTGTCCTACATCTGTCCTTCTTATTTAAAAATGACATATATCACAGAAACCCCCAAAACACCCCATATACCTAATGGGGCAGAACTTGGTCTCATGACCAGCCACCTTTAGCCGTAGAGGAAGCTGGAGAAACCATTATTTGACAAAGAGGAATGGGATAGCCATGACTGGATCGGGGAAATCCTGACTCCAGCACTGGGACTGGACATGTTACTTCGTTGAGCAAAATCAGTTTCCCTTGCATAGTGCATTGGTCGAAAAGGCCATTGTGTAATCAAAATCAACAAATCCACTTAGAAAGGAGTAGCAGAGCTTCTAGGGTCAAAAACAAGTCAGGGGTAAGGATTGCTTAAGCACTGAAGGAAAGAAACTCACAGAATTAGGTCTCATACTCTGTCAAAGCACTTTCACACCTGCTACTTGCTAGCTGGTTTAATCCTCACAATATCCCTATAAACAAGGCAACTGGCATTATCTCTATGTTATGCATGAGGGGAGAGAGATTCACAAAGGAGGGACGAGATGACTAGTTGGGGTTCTGAGTAGTGGCTCCATGCATGACATAGTACTTTACCCCTGTCCCATGGCTCATAACAGCCACCCGTCTGGCTTACCAAAATCATTGTGGGAAATGTTAGCAGGGGAAGGGAAAGAGGTCCACTGTGTGCTCTGCGCAGTGGTAGGCATATTCCAATTCAGGAAGAGCACATTTATTCTGTCTACTACTGTGATGGCAAATGATACTTGCAGAGTTAAGGCTCACAAAGTGGCTCAAAACTGATCTGGCCCCACACTATCCATTCTCCACAACAGTGCCACAAGCGATAACTGGAATAGCGTGAACTCAGTTATGCACTGATAAGAGTACAGGACCTAACCCAGGAGGTGTGAGGCTTGATAATCTTACCATACTCAGAGGTGCTGCCACACTGATCACATAGCCAGCATATCTGGTCGGCTATTCACAAGGAATAAGCCTGATGTGCATTTGTCCCATGAGCTCCTGCAGAGTCCAGCTCAAATCTTGCCAGAACATTAAGGGTAGTTCTTAGAAAGCCTTTATTGTGCCTCACGACTCATCTTCATGCCAACAACAGCTTGCCATCCATGGAGGCAAGTGTTCCTCTTTCATTATAGTCGTTTTGGTCCCCTACCATGTTACCTGCAATACCAGAATTGTGTGACTCAATTCTTCTCTGTCCTTAATCTCCATTCTTTAAGACTCGGGTCTCAAGATACAGATCTGGCCAGTTGAATCCTCTCTATCGTCTGGTGAAGTAGATGCATGTGGCAAGACACCAGTGGTAGACTGACAAGATCTTTTTGTGTGAATCGGTTCTGAAGAACAGGGGAAGAGTGGGAGATTCCCATCAGTAAGACAACCGAGGATCTGGTCTTACGATGTTTAAAAAATATACTGTTAGATTTCAACCAGTTTTTTTCAGAAGTCATGTGAAACAAAAATTGAAACATCATAATCCTGCAGACTCATGAGTTGAGATGTGACATTTCCTTCTTCCTCTGAAACCCATTATATGTTTACTATCCTCTCCCTACAAAAAGCAAGGCACTGAAGGGAAGATACTGTGAGTGTGTAAGAGCAGGGAAGCAGAATATGCCCCCTCTTCATTAATTCTTTTACTTTGTGTTAATAGTTTCATGCTTGACTATTAGTTATAAAAGCTCTTTTGCAATAAATGAAGCAAACCCTTCAGATGCCCACATGCTTAAGGAGAAGTAGCAGAGTGGCTGGGCCTACTGCTGTCAATCCTCTTGGCTTATATCAGGAAGGATGGAGCCACCTAAAGGGGGAGAAGCAGTGAGCAGGTCCTGTCCACAGAGACCAACCCTGAAAACATCTCTTTTTTTTTCTTTTTTCTTTTTTTTTTTCCTTCTGCTCCTGATATGGCTGAGTTTCTTGGATGAGGGTTGGAGAGAAGTGTCCAATTTCTCTGTTAGGATCTTGAGGTAATCCATCCACTAATAAAATTAATTTAACCATTATGAGTCTGAGAACTCAGTGTAGATAATTTCATATCTCACTTAATTTAATCTTGAGTAGAAAATAAATGGTCTGTGATGAAAACCCTTTTAATTCTCTTCTGTTTCACAGAAGTCAGACCATCTCACTCAGTCATTTATTGACACATCACATCTGTTACTTGGCAAGCTTATCAGGGAGAGGACAATCATACTTGATCTTTGCCTCAACATTCCCCTAAAACATCAGAGGTGGGACTCATAAGGCACACAGTGAGTTATGCACATGCCTACAGTGGGCTACCAAAAGTTGGTTTCAGATTTTTCTTATCAACCCAAATGATTATGGAAACCTTCTTATTTCTACCCTTTAAAGTGTCTTTAGGACACATGCTGCCAGATGGTTAACCTTGGAAACATTACTCTAAGTGAAATGCCCCAGACACAAACGGACAAACAGTAGATGGTTGCAAATATATGAAGTATGTACAATAGGCAAATTCATAGAGGCAGAAGGTAGATGAGAGGGCACCAGGGGCATTTGAGTGAAGGAAAGGGGGAGTTATTGTTCAATGGGTACAGAGTTTCTGTTCAGGGTAATGAAAAGGGTTGGGAAATCTTAGTGATGGTTGCACGATGTTGTGAATCTAAAGCCACTGAATGGTACACGTAAATACGGTTAACGTGGCCAATTGCATGCTATATATTTCATCACCATAAAAATATTTTTAAAAACTCATTAAGGCTTTTTGATCAAGAGGCAGAAGTGTCTCCTGAGGACCAGATGCAGCCATTCAGAAGAGGTCCCTGAGTCTGCCTTTGGATGAAGATGGCAGAGCCAGGCAGAGTGTCCAGGACACAGCAAGGGCTCCATAGGTAGTAGCTACCCCTTAAGCCACAGCCTGTCCTTGCCCCTTCTATGCAGAAGTTATATCTCTCAGGTCTCAGGGACAAACCCTACACACCTGTCCATGTCAGCATTTTGCTTGCATTTCTTTCCCAGATGCTTCCTCTCTCCTCCCCTCTATTCTGCTGTTTCTCATGTTCTGTTACACTCAAATGTTGAATTCTTAATGTCACCGATTGCATTTTGCAGGTTTTCAGTGTATCCATGTGACTGATTTTTAAATTCCAGTTTTGATGATATCTTAATTTTGTCATCCATATTTGTGAACATATTAATCCTAATTATGTCATTGCCCATGTCTGATCATTCCAATAATGGGGTCTTGTGAGTATTTTCTTTTCTCTTCTCCTAACCTGTTTTTTGATGTGTCTGGTGGTGAAACTAAATCCCAGGCATTGTTTAGGACACAGCTGAACGGCTCTGGATGATGCTTCTCCCTCCACAGCAGTTTCACCCTCTCTCTGGCAGGCTGCAGTGTGGGTGTCATCACATCAAGCCGTCAGGGACTGAGCTCTCCCCAGGATGCTTCAGGCTTTCCAAGGCTGTGATTGGCTCTGGTTTTCCCTCCCCTCAGGTTGCAACTCTCCAGCAGTCCCCAATGTCAACTTGAAGTGTTTACTGGGGTCCCCTTTTTGGTGACTTTGGAACTCAGTTTTGTACTCTACAGTACCAAGGGTGAGACTGCTGAGAAATCTGATGAGACTCTCACCTATTGCCTGCTCAGCCTTCTAATCATATGTCTCACACAGCTTAGGTATGGACAAATGCCTTGAGGAAGAAAACCACTCAAAGTAGGTCTCACCTCTGTCTGCCTTTCTTCTTCCTAACATGTCGACTTTTCAAATTCTGACTGGTCTGTAAGTGTGACTACACGGTTTGTTTCCCTAGCCCCATAGGTTTTCTGAAGAGCACATGTCTTCTCTGCCTCTTAGTGGGTGTTTTGCCTGTTGAATGATGTCCCCTCAGCCAGGGCAAGTCAGGATTCAGCAAATTCCCTGAGGGGAAAGCAGCACAGGGTTGCTGGATTCCTTCAGTGAGCTTCCCTACTCTCCAGGTTCTTCTACCCTGATGTCCTGGACACAAAAGAAATTTCTTGATGCCTTCAGAGCAGAATTATTTCCTTTTATCCAGAGTTTTAACTTTTTATTTTATTTTATTTTTTCGTGAGATAAGAGGACAGCAACAACCTCTACTATCATCATGGCCATTACTGGAAGTGAAAATGACCCATGCATGATTTTTAAGTTTATTTCTTAAAAATAAATACCTAGGTCTGGCTCTAAAATATTAATATCAGAGGTTTGTCCTATCAGATATCAGTGTAATGCTGTCTGTGGTTTAGAACACAAATTATGGGAACCCTCTTTACTTTAACTTATCACAGTAATTCTGTATATCTAAACTGTCCTAAAATGCAAAGTATTTTTAAAAATACCATGTCACAGTAGAAATAAATGGAAGAGAATACAAATAAATGGAAGCATATACAGTGCTCATGCATAAGAAGAATAAACATCATTAAACTGTGAACACTATCCAAAGGAATCTATGGATTCGACCCCATTGCTATCAATATACCAGTGGCATTATTCACAGAACTAGAACAAAAAATCCTAAAATGTATATGGAACCACAAAGACCTCGAATAGCCACAGCAATCTGGAGAAAGAAGAACAAAGTTGGAGCTGTCACACTACCTGATGTCAAACTATACCACAAAGCCATAGTAATCAAGACAGCACAGTAATGGCATGAAAACAGACACATAGATCAATGGAATTGAGTAGAGAGCCAGAAATGAACCCACGCCTATATGGTCAATTAATGTTTGACAAAGGAGGCAAGAACATAAAATGGGATAAAGACAATCTATTCAATAAATGGTATTGGAAAAAATGGACAGATACATGCAAAAAGGATGAAATTAGACCACCTCCTTACACCCTAGAGAAGAATAAACTCATAATGGATTTAAACATAAATGTAAGACTCGAAACCATAAACCTCCTAAAAGAAAGCATAGGCAGTCAACTCTCTGACATTGCTCTTGGTGATATTTTTTCTGCTATATCTCCTCGTGGAAGGGGAATGAAAGAAAAATAAACAAATGAGACTACATCAAACTAAAAACTTTTTTCACAGCAATGGAAACCATCAACAAAACAAAAAGGCCACCTACTAAATGAGAGAAGATTTTTTCCAATAAGACATCTGATAAAGGGTTAATATCTAAAATTCATATTTTAAGAATATTTGTTTCTTTATTGATTTTAGAGAGAGGGGAAGGGAGAGGGAGAGAGAGATAGAAACATCGATCAGAGAGAACATCAATTGGCCGCCTCCTGCATGCCCCACACTGGGGATTTGGCCCACAACCTGGGCATGTGCCCTGACTGGGAATCAATCCGGCGACCTCCTGGTGCATGGGTCGATGCTCAACCACTGAACCACACCAGCCGGGCTAAAATTTATATTTTAAAAAACATCTTAGAACTCTAAATAAAAAACAACAACAAACCAATGAAAAAATGAAGAGAAAAATTATGTAAAACAGTTAGGAGGTTCCTGAAATCACTAAAAATAAGACTACCTTATGAGCCAGCAATTCTATTCCTGGGAATATATCCAAAAAAATTAAAAACACAAATTTGAAAACATACATCTACCCGTATGTCAGGTGCAGTATTATTTACAAAGGCCAAGATATGGAAGCAACCCAAATGTCCATCAATACGCTACCGAATAAACAAAATTTGGTACATATATATAGTGGAATGCTACTCAGCCATAAAAAAGAATGAAATCTTGCCTTTTGTGACAGTTTAGGTGGACCTGGAAGGAAGGAATAACACTGAGTGAAACAAATCAGACAGAAAAAAGCCAATACCATATGATTTCACTTACATGTGGAATGTAAAGAACAAAATAAGTGAACAAACAAAACAAAAACAGACTCATAGATACAGAGAACAAATTAATTATTTTCAGATGGAAGGGCATTGGGGCAACTGGGTATAAAAGGTGGAGGGATTAAGAAGTACAAATTGGGCCCTGGCCGGTTTGGCTCCGCGGTCAGAGCGTCAGCCCGCGGACCAGAGAGGCCCGGGTTCGGTTCCTGCTAAGGGCACGTACCTCGGTTGCAGTTTGTCCCGGGCCCCGGTTGGGGTTGTGTTGGTGGCAACCAGTCAATGTGTCTATCTCTCTCGCATCGATATTTCTCTCTCTCTCTCTTCCCCCCTCTCTCCCTCCCGCTCTATCTGAAGATAAATGCAAAAATGTCCTCGGGTGAGGATAAAAAAAAAAAAAGTACAAATTGGTAGTTGCAAAATAGTCAGGGGGTTGTAAACTACAACATGGGGAATATGACCAAGAATATTGTAAGAAGTAAGTATGGTGCCAAGTGGGTAGGAGAATTATCCTGGGGATCATTTTGTAAATGATAGAATTGTCTAACCACTATTCCGTACACCTGGAAGTATGATAAAATAATATTGAATGTCAACTGTAAATTTAAAATAAAAAGAGTATAATATCGTAGGAATACATGCCACCTATGATTATGACAGACACAAATAATATTATGAGACTTGAAATGGCCTCTGTGTGTACAGCTGATTAAAAGCACATAATTGATAAGAACAAAGAACTAAATAAATAACAAATGAGATAGGTGGAAGTGATTATTTATACTCTGCACCTGCAGCGAGATTACAGACTTCATATTCTGATAAATGTGAAGTAGGTTCTAAGGGCCAGTGTGCCTGCTGAGAGTAACTATAAAGGTCAGGAGCTATATAAAGAAAAATATTTGCATGAATTTAGTTCTAACAAGATACACAAGAATTACTGGGTCCAAAGACTGGGTCTCATAGGAGAAGAAAGGACCCACAGAACAAGTGTAGAACTTAAAACTGCACTTAGCCCTGGCCCCTGTGGCTCAGTTGGTTGAGCATGGTCCCAGGCACCAAGATGTCATAGGATAGATTGCTTGTCAGGGCACATGCCTGGGTTGTAGGCTCAATCCCCAATTGGGGGCGTGCCTGAGGCAGCAAATTGATGTTCTCTCTCCTTTACCCTTCCTCTCTCTCTGAAAATCATGACGTTGATATTTAGAAAAGAAACAAAGAAGTACGGTATGTATCTAGATGTTCCTTTCAAAGATACTCTATTAACATTTCATGTTAAAAATGATAATGCATTTGATATTAAAATAGTTTACAATAAAGAAATCATAAATAAACAAACAAAACTAAACAAAAACATCCCCTGCCTTTGTCCAGAATTCCTCCCTGTAAGTAAGCAGTTGTAAATCTAAACTGTGCTGTGGTAACATTTTTCGAGATAAATGGATGTAAAGATAAAATTCATTAGACTAGGTGGCAACGGAAATGTTGCAGACCAAGCTTGGGAAAACAGGTAACTTTCCTAAAAATTTATATCCTTAAATGCATGTATGTATTCAAAAAGAAGAATGGCTGAAAATGAGCATTCATCTTCAGAAGTAGCAAGATAAACACAAAGAAATAAAAGTAATAATTGAAGATAAAAACAGAAATAATGAAAGAGAAAAAACACAACAGAACATTTTGACAAAGCATTTCACTGGTTCTTTGAAAACTCAGAATAAATCTGTGTTGACACTTATAAAAAAAAAGGAGTTAAGTCACAAATTGTTAAAACTGGGAATGAAGAAGCAGCCACATCACTAGAGACCCTTACGCCAATAAATTTGAAAACATAGAGGGAGTGAAAACACAGGAAAATACACTTTAATAAGACAGAGAAGAAGATGTAAAAATGTGATTTCAAGTAAGAATATGAAATGAAAGGAATCAACAATTCACTACTTTTCCCAAAAACCTAGCCAGATAGCTTCATAAATGAGTTCTTTCAATAATTAAATAAGAGATCATTTTGATTATTACATAATCATTTCAGAGAATAGAGGTATAGGGTTCACGACCCTGTTGCGTTTTATGAGGCATAACTTTGATGCCAAAAGTAGACAGGGAAAATTGAGAATATTAATTTACAAACTCACTTGTCTCATAAACACAGATGAAACTATCCTAAGTACCGTATTTGCAAAAAGAGCCTAGCAATGTATAAAAATGATACCATATTATGACTGTTGTAATGCGTCATCGAGATAACCAGAGACGCACGGCCAAATTGTAAAGGAGCACTTTATTATACCGGTGGGCTGTTACACCAGCGGGCTGAGGGGGTACAGCTTCCCCAAATCCTCAGCCCTGAGCCTTCTTTGTTGCCTGCTTTTAAAAGGACAGACTACAGATAAAAAAACTACATTCTCTTGGCGCCGCTTTTGGCACCGTTAAGTGGGGCTGATACAGAGAAGGGGGGGAGAGGAGCAGGGTAACTATTAATCTCTTTTTTCTCATGATTTCTCTGAGTTTCCCAAGGCCATCCTCAACCCCTTATCTTTACAGTTTTCTTTGGGTGTCTCAAGGCCCTTGTGTTTACAGAAAAGAAACTGCCAGGGTGTGTACGTGCAGTAACTGAGGGTCAGAATGGAGTTATTACAATGACCAAGTTGGGTTTCTCCCAGGACAGCAAAATTTCTTTAACATCCTATAATAAGTCCATGTGATTCACCACCTTAACAGATTAAGCAGGGAAAAAACTAAGTATGATCACCTCAATTGATGCAGGAACATATTTTGTTAAAAAGTCATCATTCATTGCCCTGGCCGGTTTGGCTCAGCGGTTAGAGCATTGGCCTGCGGTCCAGACCCGGGTTCGGTTCCCGCTAAGGGCACGTACCTCGGTTGCAGTTTGTCCCCAGCCAGGGGCCGTGTGGGTGGCAACCACTCCATGTGTCTCTACCACGTCGATGTTTCTCTCTCTCTCTCCCTTCCCACGTCTCTCCCTCCCGCTCTATCTGAAAATAAATGCCAAAATGTCCTCGGGTGAGGATAAAAAAAAAAAAAAAAGTCATCATTCATTGATGATGAAACACCTTTTAGAAAAACAGGACTGGGAGAGACTTTCCCAAGCTTTCTAGATACAATTTTGGAGTGAGCAGGGTTTTCCTATCTTTCTCACAAAAGCAGAAGTCATAACAGCAAAAGCTGATACATTTGAATACATGAAGACTGGAAAGAGCTTTGGGAAGCTAAATCTATCCAAAATAAAGTTGAAACTCAGAAGGCAAAGTTTAAAAAATACTTGCTACCCATATCACAAAGGGCTTATTTCCCTACAAAGAAAATAGTCTCTTATTGACCCATTTGTGAAAAAAGAGCGAAGACTTTGCTGTTGTTTTTGAAGACTAGCTGCTGTCACAGATGAACTCCCACATCTGAGTGGCCTGACACTATAGAAATGTTGCTTGCCCACGTACAACCCCCAAAAAGCGGATTTGGGAGGCTTGGCTCTGCTTTCTGAAATAATTCAGGGACCAGACGGTTGGAGCTCTGTCCCCTTACACATATTTGGTTTCATATTTCACTCTGAGTGTGGACATAGTGTCAGGAGATGGGGGAAGAGAGAACAGGAGGATCTTGCCCAGCCGGTGTGGCTCAGTGGACTGAGTGTAGTTCCATGGACTGAGATGTCCCAGTGTGATTCCTGGTCAGGGCACATGCCTGGGTTGAGGGCTCAATCCCCAGTAGGGGATGTGCAGGAGGCAGCCAATGGATATTTCTCAAATTGATGTTTCTATCTCTCTCTCCCTTCCTCTCTCTCTAAAAAGTCAATATAAACATATCAAATATTATATTAAAAAAAGAATAGGATCTCATGGGAGGCTTTAAGGAGCCTTGATGGTCAATGATGCACATCACTTTACTCCACTTTCCCTTAGCCAGGACTCAGTCCACCACCACAATTACCTGCTGGAGGGCTGGGAAACTCCAGGAGGAAAGGGAAAAGGATTTGAAGAAATGTCCGTCAGTCTCAGCCACTGGTATGACAAATATGTTCATAGGAGGGAAAATACAAAATGCTACCAAATAAGTTTTAAAACTCCCCAGCCTACTTATAGTAAAAGCAATGCATATTTTAACTACAAGAAGACACCCTCCATTATCTTTATATTGCCAAACAAACCAACATTTGTAATACACTGTTTTGGCGAGGACGTGGGGAGACAGAAACGTTCCTGCACTGTGAGTGCCAGTGTAATCTGATGTAGCATCGAGAGAGAGCAATAGTTGTCAATATGTGCGCTTTCACCCTTTGATCCAGAAGTGCAACTTGTATGAATTTATACATGGGGTGTAATTGCACCTGTGTGGAATGGTGTTTCATATAAGCTTATTCAATGCAATGGAATAATAACCATTACGTTATTATTGTCTGTAATAGCACAAGATTGGAAAAACCATAAGTCTTCATCTGTAGCAAACTGGCTAAATAAGTAAAAGAGGCGACACCCATATGAAAGGACATCAGGCAACTAGTTTTATTTTATTAATTGATTAATTATTAATTAATTTTTGTTACAGATGTTTCTCCTTTTTCCCCCTAGACACCCTCCTCCCCTTCCCGCCCCCCCCCCCCCAGGACTGTTGTCTATGTCCATTGGTTATGCATATATGCATATAAGTTCTTTGGTTGAGAATGTCTTTAGCTTAGTGGTTAAGTGTACATTCCGGAACTACACTGCATGGGGCCAGTCATGGTTCTTCCCACTTTTAGCCATGTTACCTTTGGGAGGTTATTAATTCTACATGGTTTTGTTTTCTCATCAATACATGAGGATAGTGTTCATTTCTTTGGCATGATGAGAGTTATATTAAAGCTCTTAAAACAGCGGCATGACAGGCACTCTCTAACTTTTGCTCTCACTGTGATGACACAGAAAGATCTCTAGGACACATGAGAAGTGAAGAAAGGAAGGTCCAGGATGCTGTTTGGTATTTAACCGTTTGTACATCAAGGGGAGTGATTGAAATATACATCTATGCTTGTAGATGCATAGTGTACCTCTGCAAGGAAGGCTGTACAGGAACCTGGTGGACACGCTGGGTGCTTCTGCATCTGGGGTGAGAGGCATACTTTTGACCGCATGCTTTCAAACTTTTCAATTTTAAGCCTATTCAATTATTTTTCTTTTCACTAAAGGCCAAGAGAGAAAAGAAACTGCAATAACACAGGCTGTGGTGCTATGCATTGTGAATCTGTGGCCTTCTCTACCATGCAGGTCCTACTATATAATGAGGGGCCTAGTGCAAAATGAAAAGGGGAAGCCCCTGTTCAAAAAGCAGGGGGAAGCTCTTTTGTTCCTTTCTGCCACAGTCACTCTTTTGACCGGTCATGCTGTTTTATACTATCTGTGGAATGTCGTGAAGGTCCTCACAGGTGGCCAGGTGCCCCACCCCATGACCTGGCACTCTCAACTGGGACCTTTCCTGCACCCACACCCAGGCGCCCAGAGGGTGAAGTGCAGCAGCAGTCACATGGGCGAGAGAGGAAGGGGCATGGGGGTGAGTGGGGGCAGGTGAGTGAGCAGCCCAAAACCTGTTCCCCTGAGGCAGAGAGCTGGCAGGTCTGCACCTCAGGAGACCTGAGGCTCCAGGTCCCCAGCACATACTGCATTGTCCCATCAGACGGTACTTACAGAGCAAATTCAAAGAGAAAAGTTTAAGAATTTCAAGGAGGCAACAAGAACCCACAAACCCAGGGACCCGTTCTCACCAGGAGCCCTGTGGGACTACTCCAGTCGCAGGCCTCACAGCCGGGGGCCCTGCTGCCATATCTGACCTGTGCGCCATCAGTTAACTTCCCTAGGGCTTCAGTCTCTTCTTCTGTGCAATAGAGATTTATTTTTTAAAAACCTGTCTGGCAGTGTAACCAATCATTACATGTTGAATATTCATTTATTAAGCCATTAATGAGACTAATTTGTAGGATGTTAAGTAGCAATCAGTAAATATTGGGTCAGAATTCTAATTATGAAATACCCTATGAAAATAGTGTAAGGGTGATGTAAAGAACACAGGCAAACATCAGAACAGATAGAACCATGCACTAAACAGATTAGAGAGGGGTAATCCTCTGAGGTTTGATGAAGACTGTGTCCTAGTTCATCCCTAAAGCCCCAATATGCCAGCTGTTCACCCATCTGCAGATGATGTCAGCAAGTTCCGAACAGAACCATTTTGAATCCACCTTGGGAATAGTTGGTCCTGGTGAGACTCATGTAGCTCACGGAAGCTGGCATCTACCTGAGTTCCCATGGCAACCAAGTATATCAGGGAGATCCATCTCCCACAGAAAATGCAAGGTGAGCCTTTGTCTCAGAGGTAGCCTGGAAGCTGCTGGGTGGGTTCATGCCTCTCTTCTGAGTATTATCCACTTGACACCAGGCTCACACTGTCTACACACAAAACCACCTCTTAGGGTGATGTTTCCACACTTTTACAGAGCATCAGTGCCCATAGGTTCTGCATCTTCCTCATCACCAGCTCAGAACACCATCCTCCCTGCCTCCACCTGTCCTTCCTTCCTCGTGGGGTGGGTGGCTCTTCTTTCAGTCAGCTATGCGCCACCATCCCTTTACACACTCTTGTCATTGGAGTTATCCCAGGGTTTGTTACAGTCCCCCTGCCCATTAATAGGTTGATGGGGTGGGTCAGTAGCTGGAGGGAATGCGAGGCTCGACACGGGAGAAATTATAGCATGTTTGTAAGCTGATGGGAATGATTCACATCGAGTGCAAGGCAGATTCGGTGTTTGTTTTCTCCATGCAGTGAGCCACTTCTCCAGTGCTGACCTTTAAGAAAGCACAGCGTTGGGAGAGGAAATCCACTCTGGGCCATGCGTGTTCCTTCATGTTTTTTCTGGGTATGCCAAGTATTCAAAGCCTTAACCACTTTACCCGGGAGGTTTCTCAGGGTTCAATTTGCATTGAGCAATCCTGAGGGATGTGGGAACACCTCCCGCAAGGAGCAAGATTGTTTCTGCTCACTATCAAAGCAGTAAATCTCGCAAGCTCAGGGTTCGTCTTTCCATCATAACCCTCTGCATGTGTAAGCATCCAGGTAAGTCTACCTTCATTACCCCCAGGGCTCTTAAGAACTGGTACAACCGGTGCAAACATGATGTTCTGGCTACTGCTTCTGCTGTGAGTAATGAAGTCCATTGACTCTCATCCAGGAGTCCTCTGTCTTCTGTCAGCATGGGTCAATCCGTGGCAAATGAACTTGTAAGCTTGCAAGTAGCATAAATCTCACACTCTCCATAGTCCTAGACACACGCATTGGAGTACATCACTCCTCTGTTTCTCTTTGCTTTTAGGATAAAGTTCAACTCTGATAACATGGTCTTTCAGGCCCTGCATGGCCTGGCCCTGCCTGCCTCCCCAGGTTCTTGTGCCACTTTCCCCCAAATCTCTCTGCTCCTTAGTCATATGGAGGAGAAAAGTAGTTCCTGACATCTGGGCACTGGCTTGACACTTACAAGAAGGTCTCAGTGTTGCTGGTGATGTGACCTGCTACTCAAGGTTAATGCTCTTCTCCCTCAGAACACAAACAACTAAATCACCCAATCAGAACTCTAATACCATAAAAGGTTCTTTCTAACATGATCTTGCTGAAACACAGCCACAGTTCCCCCTGTCATGCCTTCCTTCACTACAAGGAGTAATATACAGAAGTCTTAACTATCTGTGTATTCCTGGTGCTCTTTGGCTGGAAGGCACTGACATATACAATGTCCATTGTTCTTTCAGTTTATCAAACATTCCAATATCTTCCCTGCACTTACTATGTCCCAAGCACTATTGTACACCCAGAGGCATTGTACTCTAGGAGCCTTCAATGCAGGGGCTAAAGTTGACATTTAAACAAGTAACAGCCTAGCAGAAAATAGGTAATTATCAATATTTGTTGAATGAATAAATGACCAAAATGTGTCAGGGCAATTACAGAGGCTAGCACAAGATCCTTACTTTTGCTAATATTTTTATAGTTCACTTCAACATTTTGACTTATATCTAGTCATTCCACCAACAGATTTTCAACAACCACTCAGTGTAAGGTTCTGTTCTTGATATTGCCCATATAAAGAAGTCCTGCATTTCAAGATCTTCCAACCAGTGGAGAAAATGAACATATAAACAGATAGCAGCACTATAATGTGACATTAATAATCAGTAAACAGGAGGCAATGTAGGAACTCTGGCTATCCCATTGACTGGTGCATACTAAAGGAAATCAGGTGTGTGAGCAGTTGTTAAGTTTTCTATGATTAATATAGGCAATTGGAGAGAGAGCTGATTGGGAAAATCCAGTAAATATACTAGACACTATCTCAGTTGAAGTTGATATCTATGATTGTAGATGGTACCGGTCTCTACTCATTAGATTTTTCACCAGCAACCCACTGCTTTTTTTCTTTCCGGCTGCTTCTTGGCTGCAGGCTTGGTTTATCCAGACTTTCATATGGCAAAGTTTCTGAGTTGTCTGACTGAGTAATGGCAGTGCCCTTAAATGAAGAATTGAATACAGAAGTGTGTACACATTTGAGTTTGAGGTTCTTGTGAAAAATCCAGGTTGAAGAGGAGGCAATCTGACATTTTAGTCTCATTGTCAAGAACTAGTTCCAGACCATAAATAAATAAATATATATATATAATTGGACTCCCTTCAGCTTTCAGTATCACATGAAGCCATGAGTTTGAATTAATTCATCCGTGGATATAGTTTATAGTATGCAAAGAGCTGATGGACAAGGATGGGAATTAGCGAATAGTAGGAGATTGAAAAAGAAATTTCAGAGACACGGGAAAATAACCATGAAAAAAAGTACAGTCACAGACACAAACAAAGGAGGGGGTTTCAATGTTATGGAGAGGTAAGATCAGATGAGAACTGAGAAAGGAGTCCTTTGGGATTCATTAATTAGGACATCCTTGTTACCTTATTGAGGGTTGTGTCAGTTGTGGCAGCTGGGGGCCCATAGAGAATGAAGCCAGAATGAATTAAATTGAAGAGTGAGGAAAGGAAGGCTCTTTTGTTTGATGGTACTTCATTTGAAAGGAAATGAGGAGAATTTGGTAGTTAGAATAAGGAGGGCAGGGAAGGTTATTTAGGACACATTTTTTAATATGAAGAGAAGGAGGCTTAAAAAGGAAGAATGTGAAAATATAGGAGAAAGAGAATCGGACAATTTGTATGCTTCTAATCTCTCATTTTCAAAGCAATCCTCCAGGGAAAGTAGTATTACCTCCATTTTCAGACATGAGGCAACTGAAACTAAGAATTTCAGTCACTTTTCTGTAGTCACACAGGTAGTAAGTAACAAGTAATATGAGATTAACTTTTTCTGGAATATCTATTAATGCCAGACATTTGGCTGGATGTGTCATATTCATCATGGCAAAGTGTGTAATTACCTCTACTTTAAAATGAGAAACCCAGGATTCACAATGGTCACAGTAGTTGCCACACTGTACTACTATTGATTTATTTGTTTAATTTCCCCCAATAGACCAGTTTACCAGTGTTTTTCAAAAGTCTTTACAAATTAGTGAATAATAAATGATACTTTTTAAAAAGCAACTTTATTGACATATCCACATACTGTAAACTTCACCCATTTAAGGTGTATGATTCAATGTTTTGGGTATTATTCACAGAGTTGTACAATCATCATTACAATCTAATTTTAGAATGTTATAATCACTCTCAAAAGAAACCCCACACCCATTAGCAGTCACTTTCCATTCTCCACCCCTTGCCTAGGAGAACACAAATAAAATTTCTGACTCTATAGATTTGTCTATTCTGAATATTACATTCAGATGGAATCATATAATATGTGGCCTTTTGTAATTGGTTTCTTTCACCCAGCATAATGTTTTCAAAGTTCATCCACATTATGGTATGTATCAGTACTTTATTCCTTTCTATTATGAGCAATACTCCATTGAATGGATGTGCCATATTTCATCCATCCATTCATCAACTGATGGACACTTGGGCCACTTACAACCTTTGGCCACTATCAATAATTGTGCTATGAATGTTCATGTACAAGTTTTTGTTTGGACGTATGTTTTCATTTCTCTTTGGTATATACCTAAGAGTGAACTTGTTGGGTCATATAGAAACTCTAGGTTTCAAGTTTTGAGGAACTGCCAAACTGTTTCAAAAGAGGCTGCACTATTTTATATTCCTGCTAGCAATATGGGAGGGTTTTAATTTCTCCACATCTTTGTAAACAATTGTTATTGCGTGTCTTTTTTATTATAGTCATCCTAGTGCATGTGAAGTGGTATCTCATTGTCGTTTTGATTTGTATTTCCCTAATGGCAGATGACGATGAGCGTTTTTTCATGTGTTTATTGGTCATTTATATAACTTCGTTGGCAAAATGTCTGGTCAATTCTTTGCCCATTTAAAAAAATTAGACTATTTGTCTTTTTTTATGATTGAATTACAAGAGGTCATTATATATTCTGTATGCATCTATTGTTGAATATATGACTTGCTAATATTTTCTGAGTTGTCTTTTCACTTTCTTGATTTTTGTCCTTTGAAAGTACAAAGGTTTTTAATTTTGATAAAGTCCAATTTACTTATTTTTTTTTCCTTTCTTGCTTGTGCTTTGGTATCATATGTAAAAAGACTTTGCCTAACCCAAAGTTACAAAGATTCACTCTTCTAAGAGTTTTATAGTTTTAGCTCTTAAGTCTTTAATCAATTTTGAGTTAATATTTGTATGTGGTATGAGGTAGGACTTCAATTTATTCTTTTGTATGTAGATATCCAGTTGTCCCTTATCATTTCTTGAAAAGACTATTCTTTTTTTCAATGATTTTTCTTGGTACTCCTTGTTAAAAATCAATTGACCTAAAGGTAAGGGTTAATTTCTGGACTCTTAGTTCTATTCCATTGATCTGTATGTCTATCCTTATGCTAGTGCAACATAGTCTTGATTACTATAGCTTTGGTTTTTTTTCAGTTATTGTTTACATTCAATATTATTCTGCATTAGTTCACATATACAGCATAGTGGTTAGAAAATCAAGTACTGTACTTTAAGAGTGGTTCCCCCGATAATTCAGGAACCCCTGGCCTCATATATAGTTGTTATGATACTATTTACTATATTCCATATGCTATAATTTACATCTTTGTGACTATTCTGTAACTACCAATATGTACTTCTTAATCCCTTTACCTTTTTCACCCAGCTCCCTCAGCCCCTCCCCTCTGTCAACTGTTAGTCTCTGTATCTATGAGTTTGCTTCTGTTTTGTTTATTTTGTCCTTTAGATACCACATATAATTGAAATCACATGGTAGTTGTCTTTCTCTGTCTGACTTATTTCACTTAGCATAATACCCTTTAGGTCCATCCATGCTGTCGCAAAAGGTAAGAGGTTCATTATTTTTTATGACTGAGTAGTATTCCATTGTGTATATGGACCATAGCTTTTCTATCTACTCATCTATTGATGAGCACTTGGATTGCTTCCATTATCTTGGCTATTGTAAACAATGCTGCAAAGGACATAAGGGTGCACATATTCTCTCAAATTAGGGTTTTGAGTGTCTTTGGATATATTCTCAGAAGTGGAATTGCCAGGTCATAAGGCAGTTTCATTTTTGAGGAAACTCCACACTGTTTTCCATAATGGTTGTACAAATCTGCATTCCCACCAGCAGTGCACAAGGGTTACCTTATCTCCACATCCTTGCCAACATTTGTTGTTTATTGATTTATTAATGATAATAAATCATTATTCTGTTGTGAGATGATATCTCATTGTAGTTTTGATTTACATTTCTCTGAGCATCTTTCATATGTCTGTTGGCCATCTGTATGTCTTCTTTGGAAAAGTGTCTACTTAGGTCTTCTACCCACTTTTTAATTGGGTTGTTTGTTTTTCTGGTGTTGAGTTGTATAAGTTCTTTGTAAATTTTGGATATTAAGCCTTTATCAGATGTCTCATTGGTGAATATCTTCTTCCATTCAGTAGATTGTCTTTTCATTTTATTGATAGTTTTCATTGCTCTGCAAAAGCTTTTTAGTTTTATATAGTCCCATTTGTTTATTTTTTCTTTTGTTTGCCTTCCCGAGAAGTTATGTCAGAAAAAAATATTGCTACAAGAAATGTCTGAGATTTTACTGCCTATGTAGGAGTTTTGTGATTTCAGGTTTTACATTTAAGTCTTTAATTCATTTCGAGTTTATTCTTGTATATGGTGTAAGAAGGTGGTCTAGTTTCATTTTTTTCTCATGTGTCAGTACTTTTAATATTGTATAGATAAAATTATAGTACAAAGATGACTATTTACAAGATGTAGCCCCTCCATCTCCATGATTAGCACACTGCATTATAGTAAACCAAGTTTATATTCCACCATCTAATGTGATTCTCCCATAAGTTCACTTTGTGATGGGTCATTAAGAATGTCTTCAAATCCAACAGTCTCACCATTACCCCTCAAAATATTCAGTGAAAGGTTTGAGCTTGGAAGAAATGGAAGATGCTGAACCTGTTGTACTGCCTTGAATTCCATTTACAATTTCAGTGGAGCAAACAGACCCTGGATGTTTCTCAGTGTGGAAAAATTCATTTTTTTCTTGGTTGAGCTGGAAATTATTTTCTGATAATTCAAGAGGATGAATGGGCAAAAGTTCATTTTTCACACAAGAAAAACCTTTTGAAAAAAGGTCATGACTTTCCAAAGGTCCACTTGCTGTAAGTTCAATAACTGCAATACTGTCCTTTAGCTGAGATCCAAGTCCTCTGGTATTCATCTTCAGCTTGCTCTGTGAACAGCCTCTCAACTCCACTACCATCCTCTAGTTTCATTTTTTGGCATGTATCTGTACTATTTTTCCAACATCATTTATTGAATAGATTGTCTTTATCCCATTATATGCTCTTGCCTCCTTTGTCAAACATTAATTGACCATATAGCCATGGGTTTACTTCTGGGCTCTCTATTCAGTTCCACTGATGTATGTGTCTGTTTTCATGTCAGTACCATGCTGTTTTGATTACTACAGCCTTATAGTATAACTTAATATCAGGTAATGTGATACCTCCCACTTTTTTCTTCTTTTTCCAAGATTTCTGTCTCTATTTGCAGTCTTTTGTGTTTCCATACATATTTTTGGATTATTTGTTCTAGTTCTTACTATTGGTTTGTAGTAAGTTTTGAAATTGGATAGTGTGAATGAATTATCCAACTTGGTTTTTGTTTACTATGATTATTTTGGTTATTCTTTGTCTCTCTTACATTTCTATATGAATTTTAGAATCAGTTTGTCATATATGAATTTTAGGATCAAATTTTAAAATCTTTTCTTTAAAAAAGCCAGATAAGATTTGATAGAAATTGCATTGAATTTGTATATCAATTTGAAGAGTATTGCCATCTTAGCAATATTAAATCTTCTGGTTCATGAACATAAGTTAACTTTAATTTAACATTTAATTTCTTTCAACAATGTTTTGTAGTTTTTAGTGTACAGGTATACAATACATTTTAAAAATAGACCTCATTTTTAGAGTAGTTTTAGTTTCACAGCAAAATTTAACAGAAAGTATAGGGGTTTCCATATATCCCTTACCCCAACACATACACACCTGCCTCCATTATCAACATCCCACAAAAGAAGGGTGCATTTGTTACAATTTATGAACCTACATTGACACAATTTTATGATTCACAGTCTCTAGTCTATATTAGGGTTCATTCTTTTTTTTTTTTTTTTTTTTTTTTTTACTTTATTGATTTTTAGAGAGAAGAAGGGAGAGGGAGAGAGAGATAGAAATATTGATGAGAGAGAACATCGATTGGCCGCCTCCTGCATGCCCCCCACTAGAGATCAGGCCCACAACCTGGGCATGTGCCCTGACCAGGAATCGAACCAGTGATCTCCTGGTCCATGGGTAGACGCTCAACCACTGAGCCACACCGGCAGGGCTAGGGTTCATTCTTAGCGTTGGGTTTTCACATATGTGTAATGAAATGTATCCACTATTATAGTATCATGCAGAATAATTTCACTTCCCTAAAAATTCTCTGTGCTCTGCCTATTATTCATCCCTCAATTTTCCCAACTCTTCACAACCACAAAACGTTACTGTCTTCATAGTTTTGTCTTTTACAAAATGTCAGATAGTTGAAGCATACCACCTATAGCTTTTTCATATTGGCTTTGTTCACTTAGTAATATGCATCTAAAATTCCTCTATGTTTTTTCATGGCTCGATAGCTCATTTCTTTTTAGTGCTAAACAATATTCTGTTGTCTGTTCCACAGTTTATTTATCTACTCACCTACTGAAGGATATTTTGGTTGTTTTCAAGTTTTGGCAATTATGAATAAAACTGCTAAAAACCATGTGAAAGTTTTTGTTTGGACATGGTTTTCAACTCATTTAGGTAAATAACAAGGAGGGTGATTGCTAGATCTTACACTGCTTTAAAAAATTTACTTCCAGCACTGGCTGGTTTGGCTCAAGGGTTAAAGCGTCGGCCCACCAACCAAAGGGTCTGGGGTTCAATTCTCGGTCAAGGGCATGTACCTGGGTTGCAGGTTCAATCCCCAGCCCTGGTCGGGGTCATGTGGGAGGCAACCAATCGATGTGTCTCTCTCACATCAATGTTTCTCTCTCTCTCTCCCTCCCTTTCTCCCTTCCACTCTAAAAATCAATGGGAAAATATTCTTGGGTGAAGGTTAACAAAAAAAAATTTACTTTCAACTTTAAAAAAATTTTTAATGCTATTACAAATGGAATTGTTTTCTTAATTTTATTTGTAGATTGTTCATTGCCAGCATATAGAAATACAACTGAGTTTTGTATATTGATTTTGTATCCCGAAATTTTGCTAAACTCATTTATTAGTCCTAACAGTTTTTTAGTTGATTCGTAGTATTTTAAATGTATTGAATCATGCCATCTGCAAATAAAGATAACTTTCAGTTCTTCCTTTTCGATTTGGATTTCTATCTTTCCTTTTCTTGTCTGATTTCCATGGCTAGAACCTCCAATACAGTGTTAAATAGAAGTAGCACGAGCAGACATCATTGTCTTTTTCCTGATATTAAAGCAAGAGCAATCACTCTTTCACAATTAAGTATGATGATAGCTGTGATGTATCTAAAAAGTCATCACCATACCCAAGCTTACCTAGATATTCTCCTGTGTTACCTTTTACAATTTTGTTTTTACATTTAGGTCTATGATCCATTTTGAGTTTATTTTTGCACAAGATATAAAGTCTATGTCTAGATCCCTTTTTTGCATATGGACATCCAAGTACTACAGCGCCATTTGTTGTGAAGACTATTCTTTCTCCACTGGATTGTCTTCGCACCTTTGTTGATGGTCCTTTGACTTTATTTGCATGGGTCTATTTCTGTGCTCTCTATTCTGTTCCATTTTGATGTATTTGTCTCTTTCTTTGCTGAAACCACACTATCTTGTTTAGTGAAACTGTACAGTGAATCCTGAAGGATCAGTCCTCTGACTTTGTTCTTTCTTCCTTATTGTGCTGGCTATTCTGTGTCTTTTGTTTTTCCTTATAAACTTTAGCATCAGTTTGTGAATATCCACAAAATAACCTGGGATTTTGATTGGAATTACATTGAATCTACCTACAGATGGAATCGGGAAGATTTGATATCTTAATACTATTGAGTTTTCAAATCCATGACTGTGGAACATCTTTTGATTTATTTAGATCTCCTTTCATTTTCTTTGTCAGAACTTTGTAGTTTTCACCATAGATATCCTAAACACATTTTGTTAGACTTATACCTGGTGCTAATATAAATGCAATTGTGTTTTTAATTCCAAACTTCAATTGTTTATTGCTGGTATATAGGAAAAACATTGACTTTTGTGTATTAATCTTGTATCTTACAACCTTGGTATAATTACTGATTAGTTCCAGGAAAATGTTTTACTTATTTTTTGGTCAGTTCTTTGGGATTTTTATACATAGGCAATCATGTCATCTATGTACAATGACAGTTTTATTTCTTCCTTACCAATCTGTATACCTTGTATTGTCTTGTCTTATTTTATTGCATTAGTTAGGACTTTGATGTTGAACAAGAGTGGTGAAAAGAGACATCCTTCCCTTGTTCCTGATCTAAGGAGAAATGCATCTAGTTTATCACTATTAAGTATGATGTCATATGTAGATTTTCTGTAGATGTTCTTTTTTACACTGAGAAATTTCCCCTATATTCCTACTTTGCTGAGAGTTTTATTGTGAATGACTATTGCATTTTTGTCAAATGCTTTTTATACACCAAATGATATGATTATATGATTGTATGTTGGTAGGCTGGGTTACATTAATTGATTTTTGCATATTATACCAGACCTACATACCTGGGATAGATCCTGCTTGGTTGTGGTGTATAATTCTTTTTCTACATCACTGGATTTCATTTGATAAAACTTTGAGAATTTTTGAAACTATATCATGAGATATGTTGGTCTGTAACTTTCCATTCTTGTAATGTCTTTATCTGGTTTGGTATCAGGGTAATGCTGGCCTCATAGAATGAGTTAGGACATGTTCCCTCTGTTCCATCTATTGAGATTTTAATGTACACAATCATACTTTTAATTTTCAAGATTATTGAACATTTCCTTTTGATATCATCCTATAATAGTTCTGTTTTAATTTTTAAAATTATTTGTACTTCAACCACATATATACACATAGCAATATAAATGTGGTTATATGTACATGTTCCCCTTTTGATTGCGGTCTATTTTTTCTTTACTTTTGTACTTGAATTTTCATTTCCTTTCCTCAAAGCAACCTCTTCAATAACCTATTTCAACAATCCTTCTATATTTTCTACATTCCTAAAATTCTTTACAGATAAATATACACATGCATATATAAACACATACATAGTTTTTGTCATTGCTACTAAAATGGTATCACATTAATTATACTTTTCTGTATCTTGTATGTTTCATATAATAATAACCTTGTGTAAATGTCTCCAAATCAACCTGTCTCAAAATTAACCTGTATAGTTCTAACTCATTCTTTTAAATGAGTATATAATGTTTGTTTCTTGTTTTGATGAAATTTAATTTTGTTTCTAGTACTACTATAAACGTCTTTGCACATATGATTTTATATACTTGTGCTTATATTTCTATGGACTAGATATCCAGGAGTTAGTTTACTGAGGCCAAGATGTGTGTGTGTGTGTGTGTGTGTGTGTAGTTTTATAGATGATTTCACAAGTTTTGTCCTTTTAAGTACCAAAAGTCTTAACACTTCTGATTTTTACCAGCAATGTATATGAATAACTTTTTCTTCACATTCTTGCCAATAACTGAAATTATAATTCTTAATGTTTGCAATCTTATATATATAAACTAGTAATCTCATTGCTTCTTTCATTTACTTTTATCTGACTACCATAACATCTTAGCTTCCCTCCACCCAACAGTTATTGATTCATTGGCCATTTATGTACATTTAAATTTGCTACTCTGAATTTCTGATTCTTAACTTTTTCTCATTTAAAATATTTTTTTAAGTTTTTGTCTTTTTTTTCCAGTTATTTTGTAAGAGTACTTTGTTGTTATTGTTGTTAATCCTCTCCTGAGGATATTTTTTCCATTGATTTTTAGAGAGAGTTGAAGGGAGGCAGGGAGGGGGAGAGGAGAGAGACACATTGATTGGTTGCCTCCTGCAGGCACCCTGACTGGAACCAGGGATCAAATCTGTGACTCAGGTATGTGCCCTTGACCGGAAATCGAACCCGTGGCCTTTCAGTGTGCTGGCCAATGCTCTAACTACTGAGACACTCAGGCCAGGGCATAAGAGTACCTTTTATATAGTTTGTAAATAAACCCTTTGTTATATTTATTACAACATATTATCTAATTTGTTGTTTGTATATTAATTATATTTTTTGTTATTCAAAAACTTTAAATTTGCATATAGTCAAATATATCGGGCTTTAATTTTTTTACCTTCAGAGTTTCCAGTGTAGATGATTTCTCTGATTCTTATATTCTACAAAAATGTTCTTGCAACATTCATATTGTTTTATTTTCTATATTTAACTCTTTGATTCACCTGGATTCTGTGATATACTGTATTGCACATATTGTAAGATAGCAGTTCAATTTTATTTAGTCAGTTACACTGTAAATTTAACTACCATTTTTATTTTATATTAAATTACTTCACATATATATAAAATTACTACTAATTATAGTGTATTGATAGTGGCATTATAGTGTATTGATATCCACTAAGGCAAGTCCTCTCACTATTCTCCTTTTTCATAATTTTCTTGAACATTCTTGTTTTTTTATTTTCCTAGTAACTTAGATTATTTTATACAATTTCAAAATGATAAATCCTAGTTACTATTGAATTAATTATATTTTAATTTTGGGAGACTTGATCTTTGGGGATATTAATTAAATCTTCTCATCAAAGAACATGGTTTATCTTTCTAATTACTCAGATTTTGTTTTTTGTCTTTTCATAAGTTTTATACTTTTCTTCATATAATTCTGCTTCTCTTGTTCAGTTTATTTCTACATATATTATTTCACTATAATAAATGGAATGTTTTTCCACTTCCTACTCCTTTTCTCCTTAACTTAACTATTTGTATTTAAGTCTTACTCTGAGAATCTTGTTTTAAATATTGCTAAAGTTTCACAGAAGCAGATTATTGATAGCTTTGGGAGGTGATGAAAAAGCTTAAATCACTGTGTCATATAGTCCAATACCTACCCTGGAAAAAACTAGGTAAATGTATTGAAACTATCAGAATATCTTCTGCTGTATGCTTTCATTTGTCCCTCCAGATCCATTTGCCACCTTTTTGCACCCTGGGTTCTGATTGAACTCATCCAGTGGGAAGCCCTGGCAAGCGATCAAAGGGTAGGAGATTGATATGATATTTATGCCACTCAGCTTCCTCTCTGCAGGCTCATCACTGGCTGGCTATATAACCTACAAATGAAGATCTTAGCTTATGTACAGTGGCCCTCTACACACAGCCCTCTTTATCTTGGAAGATATAATCACACATTGCTTAAGACAAGCTACATACTGAGATATGCAGCATTAGGTGATTTCATTGTTGTGCAAACATGGTAGAGTGCATATACACAAACCTAGAAGGTACTACTGCACACCTAAGCTATATGGTATAGCTTATTGCTCCTAGGCTACAAAGCTGTGCAGCATGTTAATGTACTGAATACTATAGGCAATTGTAACACAATGGTATTTGTGTATCTAAACATAGAAAAGGTACATTAAATATGATGTAAAAGATTAAAAAAATGGTACACCTGTATAAGGAACTTACCATGAATGGAGCTTGCAAGACTGGAAGTTGCTCTGGTGAGTCAGTGAGTGAGTAAGTGGTGAGTGGATGTGAAGGCCTAGGATGTTACTGTACACTGTAGGAGACTTCATAAACAATGTCCCATAATCCTTCTTGCTTTCCTCTGACAAGGTCAGAAATAGAACATGAAGCTGTCAGTGCTACTCCATGAAGAGGGATATCGGCTGGATTGATTGGAAATATCGAGGAGAAACTGGCTGGGTAAGACACAATTCACCCCAACAGTGACTGTCAGGGGGGAGTGAAAGGTGGCCTGAGGATCAGTAGGAATAAGAAATCAAGATGGAGAGATAAAGGAACACAGGGATTGTCATGGCAATGTGGTTTCGGCTATTGCATGTTGGAGCAGGAGGTCAGAATAAGGAACTTTGTGGTATTCATAAAAAGAGAATGTTAACATGAAGAGGATGTAGAACTGAGAACTCAACATTTTTACTTTTGAAATTTGTTGTTGGTTCCATTGACCTTATCTGGCACAAAGGGCTCTCTCTGGCATTGAGTTGATGGAAGAAATAAAACTTACCTACACTTAACATCATTACAACCTAAAAATATTTTCAAAGTATGGGGACAGGCTGGTTCCACCCTAACACAGAAACTTTTACTTAACTGGCAGTGTCACTTAATACTTGTTAAGGTAGCTCCTGTGGACCTGTGCCCCTGTTCAAGATCTTAAGTCTCAACAAAGAATTTATAGCAATGTTGTCTGAAGACCATCAAGCTAGATCTGGAAGGGCTGTAACACCCTCTGAACATGTAGCGCTGAGGGGACGGGCTCCTGTGTTGAAACAAGTCAGTAACTGACTGATTGGGATGTAATCTGTATACTCAAAATTGAGGTGCTGTGAGTGAGAGGGAATCTATTGCCAATAGATTCCTTTATCGAATCTATTGGCAATAGATTCCTTTATCTCCTGTGAGAGAAAAAAGAATCACTCCTGAAAAAAATCCTTTCATTTCTTACAGGAAATTCAGCTCCATTATAATCTTATGGGACCATCGTCATAATGCAGTCTGTCATTGACCAAAACGTCATTACATGGCACACGACTTTACAATAAGTTTTTCCCCTCATCCTTTCAGATCCAGAATTGCTAAATGATCCTTTATTTATTAGCCAGGGGATGCTGATTATCCTTTTTGTTTTTCCTATACCTTTGCCTACACCTTTGTCATCAGTTCATTTATTAAACTTTTTTCAAATGACCCATTTTGAGTGTCATCTCAAAATGCTGCATCCTGACTAATACATACTCATAACTCCAATTATTATTTCCTCCTTCCTCTTGGTACAGTCTAACTCTGGAGACTCAGAGTAACTTAGATGCACTAGATAGGTAAAAGCTTTTGGGTTACTTTAACATAGTTTGGGCTGTCTAATAGAGAACACATGATGCATGATCTGAGCTGTTTGTCTAAACCTTCCTTCTAAATCAAGCCTATAAGGTTATAACTACTCAGAAAAATTTTATTGTCTAGACCATACAGGACACTGCCCAGTCTTCATCATTTCTTTCACCCACAGTACTAACTCCCTCCTTTCTAAAAGTCTGAAATGCACTCACAAGGCTGAGTAGGATTCAGCTATGCTTCCTTATTCTTGCTGCATTACAGAAAACAAATACGCTCACTTTATATTCATTCTCTCTCTCTCTCTCTCTCTGTCTCTCTCTCCTATACTTTGAAAATTCTTTCACAAGTTTTACGTTTTTGATGCAGTTTTCTAAATATAGGTATAGTAGGAAATTCTATACAAATTCAAATACAAATTTGGTTTGTGTGTTGTGAAAAAAACCAGTTATCAGATATGAGATCTATTACAAAATTGGTCATGAGTAGCCATTGTATGTGACATTTGTCCTCTTTTAGTCTCTGTTTCCTGATTTGTGAAATAGAATTGTTTTCCCTGCCCACTTTACAATATATTATAGTATTTGAGAAATTTTAAAGCAATATACCGTGTGTGTGTGTGTGTGTGTGTGTGTGTGTGTGTGTGTATGTGTAGGGCAGTGGCAGGGGCAGAATCCTGTTTTTCAACTTGCTCATCCTGTATTTGACTATGATGACAAGGGGGCATTGGTTTAAATTATTAATCCCTTTCCCATGATTTATTTTCAATATACAAAACAGTTGTTATTTTTCTTTTATTGTTACCATTGCAGCTGATAAACCTCCAATGGACACAATAGAATCTTTTTTTAACCAAAAAGTACCTGAAAAAGTTAAGCCCAAGTGGGTTTTGCTGACAAGATTCCCATGGCCCTTTCTTCAGGCCTCCACTTTTGTAGAAAGTAGTTTGAGTGGTCCTAGGGGAACTTAACATGGGAAAGACAGTGACACATTTCTTTCAGAGACTGAAGTTTCAGCATATTGGCCAATGAACTAAGCCTTGCAAAGGACATGAACCATGAATTACTTAAATGTGACAAAAGCTCTGATGTGAAGGCAAACTCTGTGTCATCAGATGAAGATCCTGTTTGTGAGAAAGCCCCATTTTATGATTCATATAACCCCAGCTTTGAGCCCAATTTTGGGTATATAAAACACATGAAGGATCTGAACACAGAGAAACCTTATGAATGCAACGAATGCTGTAAAAGTTTCATCAGAAGTTCACATCTTTTAGACATCAAAGCAGTCATACTTGGAAAAATCCTTATAAGTGTATCAAAAGTGAGAAAGCCTTCATCAGAGGTCATCTCTTATTGGGCATCAGAAAATTCATCATGGGTGAAAGCCTCATAAGTGCAATAGCATTCATTTGGAACTCACATGTTGTTCAGCATCAGAAAAGCCACAGTGGAGAAATACCATATAAATATAATCAATGTGGGAAAACATTCCGTCAGAGTTCATACTTTATTGGACATCAGAGAATTCACAGTAGTGAGAAACCCTATTGTGTAGCCAATGTGGAAAAACTGTCAGGTGAATATCTGCGCTTAATAACCATTAGAATATCCTAATGGGGAAATGTTCAACGAATGCAACAAACATGCTAAAGACTTTGTGGGGAGATCTCACCTTAATTTGCCATCACCCAATCACAGTGGAGGAAATCCCCAGGAAAGCAGTGAGCTTGAAAAAGCCTTTAGTCAGAAATCTCATCTTGTTTGACATCATAAAATTCATAATGGAAAAAAACCTTTGACTATGGCATGGAACACATTCCAATCAGAGCCCAAGTTGAAAAAAAACTTATCTGATTTACAGGTTTGTTAGGTTTCAGATAATACAAAATTGAGCCAGGTTTATAATAGACTGTACAATTCTAATATGCTGATTTATGTAAGTGTTACCAAATTCAGTGCCATTTCAATTATCCCTTAATTGGAGACAGCATGGCCTCCATCACATATCTTTCAATTACCACTTCTAAAACCGTGGATATATCTGCCGACCTTTCTGAGCATCAGTTTCCTGATCTTTCAAACAAGAATAACAACACTTATCAATATTGGGAAGATTAAATAAGATCCTGTATATGAAAATTTCCTTGTATAATGTGAACGTACTAGATGTTTAAAAAATCATTACTAATTATCTCACTTCTCTGATTTGTGCCTGCCAGTCTAATTCCATTAATAATAGCACAACCTGTTTGCTATATATCTTTATTGTGGAAGTGCTTACTTCATAGATATTTTCATACAGTTGAAAGAATGGACTTTGCAGTCATACAAACCTGCTACTCTTTACCTCTGTGACCTTTGCAAGATACTTAATCTCTCTGCGCTTTATAGTCCACAATCATAAAAATGGTGATAGTGATAGCTGTCTTTCAGAATTATAGGGATGATTTGAATAAACATATAGGGAATCCTTGGCACAAAGTGAGCACTTAATAAATAGCACCTATTTTTATTTTCTGCTATGATTCTCTCTCCTTTAAAATAAATACTTTATATCTGTAAAATGGAGTCTAAGTCACACTTAAAATAGTGATTTCTTATATCCCATTCTTACTCAAGAAAAAAGAATGTATCACAGAAGTAGACTCTATAGCAGCTTATAAAAAGACTAGGATTCAGAACTCTGCAATCCAGTCAGATTTTCTCATACATTTGTGACAACATGGGTAGATCTTGAAAGTATTAAGCTAAGTGACATTTCAGGCAGAAAGGACAAAAGTTATGATTTCACTCATTTGTGGGATATAAAACAAAAATGAACTAACAAAACAAACAAAAGAAACTCACAGATACAGGTAACAGAAAAGTGGTCACCACAGGGAAAGGGTGGGGGTGAAGTGGGTAAAAGAGGTCAAATATATGGTAATGGAAGGAGACTAGATTTCCAGTGGGAAGCATGCAATGGATTACACACGTCGAATTATAGTCTTGTATACGTGAAAACTGTATAACATTATTTACCAATGTTACTTCAATAGTTTTAATTTTTCAAAAAAAGAAGAAAAGGAGTATTCCAAGCAGACTGAAAATCAGTGGTCAAGCAATAGGAGGAAACAAGGACAGTCATCTCCTAGTGAGTGGGAAATGTTTACTTATGTTGACAGTTTCACCAGTCTTTGGGTTCAGAAATTCAAATCTGCCAGGATTTAATTCTATCAAAACAACGTCTGAAAATTTAAACTCTAAAATAAAATAACACAATTGGCAGGCTTGTGTGAATGCACCCATTCCTTCACCCAACACGGAATCATTGAAGACTCACTGTGGCTCAGAGAGTTTGTATTTGGGACAGTTTCAGTGAGTCATCCACCTTGCTCTCACCCTGAGGCGAGGTCAGGGGACAGGCTAGTAACAAATTGCCCAGGATGCAGTAAGAAGCAAGTGAGTCAGCAGTGGGAGGTCTGCCGGTTTAAAATACAGAGTGCGGATGAAAGTCCCACAGCTCCTTCTAAGTGAAAGGAGGTTTGAGTGTAGTGGTGGGATCACGGCTGTCCTTGTCTGAGGGATGAGTCACACAGTAAATATTACTGGACACCTGTGGATACCCAACTGGCTTTCTGCACACAGAGAGGAACCCAGTGGGGGTGGGCAGGGGGGCACTTATACAGAAATGTCATTACCAACCATTTTGAGAAGGCCTCTGACAGGAGTAAGAAAAGGAGGCATGGAAACATAGAGTAAGGCCCCCTAAACACCAGGCTGAGGGCTGGGCAGGGGTACTCAGGCTGCAAAATGGCTTAACTTGGTCGGCACACGGAGCTAAAGAGTGCTGTGGTCCACTTTCATCACTAGGTCAGTCTGAGTCCAGTGCTCCCTGCAGCTTACATGATTAGCCCAAGCTCCCATCTCCTTCCTGACTCACTCTAAAGCCGCCTAGTTGACAGCAAAGCCATTTGGGTTCAGAGCAGCAATTTTGACATCTGACCTAACACTGTAGGGGTCCACTTCCCTGACAGCAGCCTAGATTTCCCACATAAGCGCCCTGTGGGAAGCCTAATGCATGTCTCATCTGGAGGAACAGGAATATCTAGCAAGTATAATGGAAGTGAAGTGTTGTTATAGTGAGGGGATGAAGGTCTGGCTTTGGAGACAACAGGCCTGGATGTGAGCCCAAAGTCCATCCCTGACTGCCTGGTGTGAGCCCCAGCTCCACGGCTGACTTCTCAAGTTACCAAATACCTCTCAATCTGTTCCCTCTTCCATAGAAGGTAGAGGCAGGTACACATAAATACCTCTCAGAGTACTTGGGAAATACGCAGCTCTTTGAGATTATCTGTTTGTGTTTCTTCCTTATTAAACTCTGTAGCTCCCAGAAGGCAGGGACCTTGTCCGCGTCAATTCTGTGCCTTGAAAACTCCAGACCGAACCCTGCCCAGCCCAGAACGTCTCTCAGTCCAAATCCTTGTACCAGGTTTCTCAACCCGGTTTCAGCTTCTGCTCCAAAGCCACCATGCTTATCTCAGAGATTCTTTCTTGCGTGTCTTGTAATTCGTTTCTTGCACCCTAGAAGGCTGTGCAAACTGCTCCTATGCGAACATCGGTGGTGAGGTCCACAGAGGAAAGATGCTTTGCTCCATTGTGACTTTCCTGTCACTTGAGGTTTGAGCTACACCTGGATAGAGCTGAGCCAGAAACAATTCTTTACCCTCTCTGTCGTGTTATATTTTATACACAGATGATTGGAGGTCTTTGTGAGGTGTATAATGTTTACCAGAAAGATCGGAGGAAGGCGCACAGTGACGGTTTCTCTTACTACATCAGCAATATCCCTGTCAGAGCCCTGATCCCATGGTGCTCTGAACAGTGGTAACTGTCTCTCTCACCACTGTGACCTTCCAGAGGCCCCAAAATGTACTTATTCCTCTTTTTTATTCCAGCACCCATGACATGCCTGGCACATAGAGGACATCAAGAAATACTTCCTGGGTAAAGGAATGAGAGTTTTGTGAATTGTCTGCAACAATGCAGAGGAGGTAACAGGCTAAGAGTCTGTCTAAAGCAATAGCCATGTCACGTGACCTGCAAGTGGGAGAAGCACAATCCCATCCCAGGCCAGCCCACATCAGGAAGCCTGCATCCCGTTTGTATTGGCACTGCTAGACTCTGGGGGTCCCTGCAGCTTCACTAACCACTATCCACACTACTCAGAATTCATAAAGGAGCCTTGTTTCAGAAGGACCTTGTGTTCAAAGCTGGTTCATAGATCAGATTATCCACGCAACAAGTATTTGCTACTCACTGAATAGGTCTAGGCACCTCTGTGGGTGCTTGGGATTCAGCAGCGAAGACAACTGACAAAGTCCCTGCTCCACTGAAGCTCACATGCCAGATCACGGAGAAAACATGAACCCAAAATGCATAGCAGTGCTCACTTCACATCCCACTTGTGGATTAATGATGGAAACCAGGTAAGTGCTTTGCACATAGCATATGAATTAAATAAATGAAGGAAATAGCATGATATTCTGTTATTTATTTTCCTTTTTTACCCATGCAATTAATTGCAAGTGATAATATTGAATTTAAATTGAGATTATGCATGTAAAACAGTTTAAAGTCATTTATTCTTTGGGGAAAAATATCTGATTAAAATAGCCTGTGCCTCAGGTTTCTGACACCAACTCACACAAAGCTTCTGAGAATAGAAACACACTTTAGTGGAGAGTACTTTTAACCAACACATTCTTTCTCTAGCTGTGATATCATTACAGATTTAGTCTTGTCCAATTATGTCAAATTTAAAATATAAACTGAGTCCCCATAGACTAGTCAACGGGTATTTCAAGGGTACCTACCATGGGCTTAACATTACATTAGGTAGCAGGGCACAGGGAATGCTAAATTGGGCTTTCTGCCTTGAATGATCCATAGCCCAGTTGGGAAGACAGTGCATATTACCTCCTACAGGGGTAAACTAAAGGCAGTTTGGATTCAGGTGGACGGTATGGAGATCTAGATTCATAATATGTGTTTGATCACCACTTATTGGTTGGGGACTGTGGACAAGACCTTAAAGTCCTTAGAGCTTTTAAAATCATGTATAAATTAGAGAAAATATTAGGGGGACCAGAAAGTAATGTCGTTTTTTTACATTAAATTCAGATACATTTTTAACAAGTTTTTATTTTTAATCAATGATGCAATCACACTCGTTATCAACAACCTTTTGCCATCTAGTGTGCAAATTTTCAATGCCGAATCGATAAAAATCAATTGGTTTTTGAGCAAAATATCTGGAGATGGCATTTTGGACATGATCCAAATTTTCTTTATTATTATTATTATTTTTTTTATTAATTTATTTTTGTTACAGATGTTTCTCCTTTTTTCCCCATTGACACCCTCGTCCCCATCCCCCCACCCCATCCCCAGTTTTGTTGTCCATGTCCATCAGTTATGCATATAACAGCATCCAAATTTTCAAATTTTTTGCCACTTAGAAAATGTTGTAGCCATAGGAATAAACGGAAACCCCATCGCGCAATATCCGGTGAGTATGGTGGGTGAGGCAATACCTCCCACCCCAATTCGTTATTTTTTTCCAGAGTTTGTCTTGCGCAGTGCAGTCTTGCATCATTGTGTTGCAGAATAACACATTTTCAGGTGACAATCGCTGGGCACTTTTCAATTAAAGATTGATTTACTCGATCCAATTGTTCACAGTAAAGGTCTGCATTCAGTTTGTCCAGGTTTCAGCACTTCAAAATGAACGACCCCGCGAATACTCCACCAAACACACAAAAGTGCCTTTTTGGGGTGTAAACCTGGCTTAGCTGTACTTTGTGGCGATTCCTTCAGAGAGAGCCACTGCCTTTTGCGTTTTGGATTATCATAGAGGACCCATTTTTCATCTCCAGTGATCAAGCGATCAAAAAACGCTTCTGTATTGTGCCGCTGAAGCAATAAGTTGCATGTGGTGGACCGGTTAGCTTTGTTTTCTTCGGACAGATTATGCGGGACCCAAACACCTGCTCTGCTTACTTTACTAATCTGCTGCATATGTTCTTGGATGGTCGACCAAGGTTGGTTAAGAGTGTTTGACAGTCCCTCGATTGGCTGACATGGATTTGCTTCCATTTCCGTCCTTAACATGTCATTAACGACATTACTTTCCGGTCCCCCTAATAAAACGTACTCCTTAGGGTTACCAGGAGGAACAGACATCACTGATGTGCATAGTAGAATCAGGTGTTATTTGTCTTGGACACTGTGTGACCATCAGGGATTAGCTCAGGACTATCAATATAGCTTAGGCGTTATTACTGATCTACAGGTTGAGGTGAGAAAATGGGAGTGGGAAATAATTCAACATTGCCTGATCCATACAGACAAGACAAAGAGATATCCTGAGAACAGATTAGATATGGATTTGACAATGTAATAGCTTGGCCGGCCTCAGGAGACTCATGGTCTAACAACACAGTAGATTGGGGAAGGGGTGAATTTTTAAGGGCAAACTCTATTCCAACATCCATTTTAATCCTCAGAACAACAGTAGGTTGTAAGTATAGTTATTATGCTTCAAGGTAAATTATGCTTCTGAGGTAAATAAAATGCCACTCAGACTCAGGGGCTATTGAACTTGCTCAGAAATACAGAGCCATAAAGGAAGGCGCTAAGATTCAAACCAGGATACTCTGATTCAGCACTTGAGATTTACCAGGAACGACTTTGCTAAGTGTTTCACATCTGCTATCTGACTTAATCCTCTCTGTTACGCAGTTCTTTATGAAAAAGTACAGTTCTCACCCAGAAAGAAAGAAGGATTTGCATGCAAACATTTTTCAAATCCAGAAATACTGCTGTTGACAGAAGAGTAACAAGGATTCAGCCTACTGTTAACTCCCCTGTGTCTCTCTCTGCCTTTATCTCTGTCTCTATCTCCTTCTCTTCCCCTTCTGCCCTCCCACTCATCTCCTATTCATGCCCTGGCAATAGAATACTACTGAGGGCTTCTTTAAGATTCTTTTGTCATGAAGTAAGAACTGCTCCTGCAAACACAAGGGTTGACACCATAGGGAACAGTGCACCAAGCACAGTAGACTTTCTGCATTGGTCCAACACAACCAGAGATGGTGAGGATTGCGGGGAGCCTGGGCTTTTTCTAGAGAGGAAGAAGTTTAAACTTAGGGTGAGGGACTTGAGACTTAAAGGGAAGGTAATTTTAGGGAAACTGGGTCCTAATTTTAGTCCACGAGGTCAGCTGGAGGATGAGTGTAGAAGGTGGGGTTCTCTTTATGATGGACTGGTTAGGTTCTGTCTCAAGCAATCTGTGAAGAGAAGGGAGTCAAGACCACTGGTGTGCTATAGGCTGCCCATAACACTCATTAGAGCTGATGATTAAAATTAAAATGTATAAACTTACAATAAAATTAATACCATTAAAAATAGTTAGTGTCCAAAACTTAGTGCTTCTTATTACATTATACTATCATCCGTGTTCTTGAAGTTATTGACTTATTTATGTCTTTTGTATCTGCATTGTGGAAATGTTATGCAATGGTCTGAAAATCTATTCATAGGAATATATTGAGTGACTTCATATTGGCACCTTGAAATAGACACTACAGTCTGGAGATGAGGAAATCGAGATTCAATTTTATTGTCATGATGACTGTATAGAATTAAGAAAGTGGTACAAAAAGTGTTCATGATGCAATTCTATTTAAATGTTTTTTGTTTGTTTGTTTGTTTGTTTTTGCTGTAGCCAATGCATTAGGAATAGAATAGCACACAAAATTGAGGAACTAGTCTTTTGGTATTTGAAAATTGCTGTCCAATTCAGCAAGAAGTCTCTGTAGTCACTGATGAATTAGTGAAATTATGATAGAGGTCCTCACCTACGTTAGTTTCATCTTATTCCTTAACAATAACAAGGTAAAATCCAAGTTCACATCAGAAGTACGTTTAGAGAGATGTGTAAATATATACTGGGATATATTGAGTCAACCCTCAAGGCACCCCACTGCAAGGTGGTTTAAGACCTGACCTTTTTCTTCTCCTTTGTAATAAAAGGTCCTGACTTAGGCTTTTATTGCCCCAACAATTCATGTCTGAGAGGCATCCATTTCCAAGATGTCTATCACCAATAAATACAGGGCCAGATACAGGACTAGATAAAGACCAGGCACCCCCACCCAACGAAAGCTCCCATGTTTTAAAAATTATAGTTGATTTCAATAACTGATTATTTGGGCTAATTTTTATACTCTTCTTGCTGTGTAAATTCAAGGTCTTATGTTTAAAATTCACCAGTAAAGACTGAGCCAGTGAAACCCTGGCCCCCATCCTTGACTCCCCCACCAAACACACACACACACACACACACACACACACACACAAACAGAAGCCCTAGGTGCTAACTACTATTCTCTCTCTGTATCTCTTTCTCTCTCTCTCCATCTATGTCTCTATCTCTATCTCTCTATCTCTCTCTGTGACTCAACATACCTCTCTCTCTGACTCCATATCACTCTCTCTGTCTCTCTCTCTCTCATCTCTGTGTGGCCCCAGGTGTGCCATGTCATTTCCCGGTCTTGTAAGTCATAATCCAGTATCAGTATTATCTCAGTTTTCTGATGTTTTTTGCTGAGGACATCTTGCAATCACCAGGACCACTAGCGAAAGTCCAGTCATAACATTGGCATCCAATAGGTGGAGAGTGGCAAGAAAAAGACACAAATTAACCTGTCGTCCAAGTACAGACTAGTGGTTCCAGAACAGTGCAGGTGACATCCCAATGGATGGGTAGAGAAATGAGTCAAGGCCTTGAAGCGAGGACTGGAGGAGGAAAAAATGGAGGAAGAAAGCGGGAGTATTAAATTGAGGAGGTGTCATGCCATTTCTATGAGTACGTGTGTGAGAACGTATTCCTGATATTTATTTTGCATGTGTTTGTTTACAAATTTCAATGTATATCCTATGCACATCCAAGTATATACATGTACAAACGCAAATACATATTACGGCATATAAATGGGATAGATTTCATGACTTTCATTGATTCATGACTTTTATTGATTAGGCCAGAACTAATGGAGCGAGCAATTACAAGGGCCTAGGCCCTTGCTGAGAGACAGATTTGAAGCATGAGGGAGCATTGGGAGGCTGTGGCCTGATGGCAAAGATCTGCAGACAGTCTCTAGGAGATGAGTGCTGACCCCAGCTGACAGCCAGCAAGAGAATGAGAGTCTCAGTCATATGGATGAGTTACTAAGGGACCCTTCCCCAGAGCCTCCAGAAGGGACATGGCAAGTCCACCACCATCTGACCCTGTGAGAGCCTGAGCAGGGAAGCCAGTCACACTGGGCACAGACTTCCGACTACAGAGGCATGAGCTAATATGTGGGGACTGTTTTAAGATTCAAAGAGTGTGATCATGTGTTCCCCACCAACAGAACACTCACATATTGGTACCTGGATGGAGGGTGCTGCCATTGAAAATACCCTAACAATGTGGGCAGCCTTAGGAACTGGGAAGTGGACTAAGGCTGGAAAAAGATTGAGGAGCAAACAAAGTTTAAGATGCCCTAGGAAAAGCCTTAATTGCCTTGGGCAAACTGTTAGTAGAATCTGAACTTTATGGAAGATGCTGGTGCGGCCTCAGAAGGAAGCAAGGGACATGGTATTGGATACTGGAAGAGGGGGATCCTTGCTAGGTCATGGTAGAAATGTTAACAAGATTGTTGTTGCAGTTGTGTGGAAAGAAGGAAATGTAAAAGACAAATTGGAGTATATGGCCAAGCAGAGAGGGTGGAAGGAGCAGAATGAGGGAGCATAACAGAAAGAACATAGATTGTTTTGAGCAGGCTGTTAGGATTGATCTGAAATCTGGAACCTCTTCTGGTGGGCGCTCTTAGGCAGGGAGAGAACTTTAGAGAAACACTGAACTGCCCTAGAGAAAGCCAAAATGACTGTTAACATAGTTTTAGTAGAATTCAGGAATTGGAGATTCCTGAGAACGAGGGCTCCCTACGAGGCAAGAACGTGTTATTAGAAAGTCTGGAAGGGCCATGGTATTTCTAGAGTGGCAGAATGCCTCCCACTATTGCATTCTGTAGTCAGGTGGAAAGTTGAACTAAAAAATATGAGCATGGATATATGTCTGACCATATTTCCAAGCAAAGTCTTGAGGGTGTGGCCTGGTTTCCTCTTGCTGCTTATAGTAAAATGTGAGAGGAGAATGATAAACTGAGGAAAAGGTGTTAAACAAAAGGAACCAGGATTGGATGATTGGGAAAATTATCAATCCAGCTAGGTGACCATAGAAAATAAAAATCTAATATTAAGAGCTTGCTCCTGAAAGTATTGTAGAGAAAAAGCTAAGAATGGGGATGTACAAACTTTTTCTAAAAGCTCAGAAAACAGAGAACTTCAGAGGATTCAATCCCACAAAAACCCCTGCAAGAGGCTAACATGGTGTCTCACAGATTTTCTTCCCTATACTGGAGGCCCTCTGGGAAGCTCAAGGTTGCTGTCCCTCGGCCACCCAAGCAGGACCCCCAAAAGAAGGGACTGCTTTGAACAATGTATGGGTGGGACTTTTGGGGAATAGCATGAATGTAGTTAAGTCCACAAAAGTCTCACAAGGTTGTTGAGAAACTTCCATTGTTAGGAACACTGTAACTTCGACTAAGAGGTAAAGACATGGCACAAAATGAAAGGCTGCTGGACCCTCAATATTCTATGGGCAGTCAGCAGGCTGGTCAGCAGCAGACACCTGCTACCTTTCCTAACCAGGAAGGATGGCTCTGAGGGCAGAACCAATGGCCTGGATGTCAGAATGGAGAGACATGGAAGATTTTTACGGGCTTGGAAATTCTATCACAAAACTCTGGCTAGTGGTTTCCTGGCTGGATTCCCAAACTGCTTTTGGACTCTATCTCCTTTCTGTCTTCCATGTCCTCCCCTATTAAACCAGAAGGTCTAAGGCTATTATTGCCTGACCTGCCATTGTGTTTTAGGATAAGACAGCCTGTCACTTTAGTGTCATTGGTTCCCAGTTGGAGAGACATTGCGAGTCAGGAGAGGGATTGCATGGATTATACTCAGGAATCTCACCCATGCCTGATTTAGATGATGGAGGTGACATTTTGGCCTGAAGCAATGTGGATGAGCATTTGAAATCATGCTGATGCCATAATGTCATGAGATTGAGGAGATTGTGGAATGGGGTTAATGGATTTTGTATGTGGGAAAACTGGATCACTGGGACCAGAAGGCAGACTGTGGTCGGCAGAATTCTAAGATCAGTCCTAATGACCCTCAGCCTTGTTTAATCCCCTCATGTTGACAATGAGAGGACACTGTGAATATGATGAGACACTCTGCAGAGAAAGACCAAAGCCGTGTCTCGCACAGATTTGTAACCTACAGAACTGTGAGCTGATAAGTAGACATCTTCTTAAGTCGTAAAGTTTGTGGTAGTTTGTTATGCAGCAATAGACAATGCAGGAAGCACTGCTGGGTTATCGAGAATGCACATGTTCAACTTTAGCAGATAGTGCCTAACAGTTTTCCAAAATGGGGAAAAAATTTACACTCCCGCCAGTGTTGGAGATTTCCTCCATATCCCTGCCAATCCTTGAGATGGTCAGTTGTCTTGGCTATTCTGGTAGGTGTCTCATGATATCTCATTGGCATTTGAACATGCATATCCCTGGAGACTGAGGTTAAGCAGATTTTTATTTGTTCATTGGTCAGTTAGTTGGATGTCCTATTTGTAGAAAGTCCTGCTCAAATAGTTGGCCAATTTTTCATTGCATTGCCTTTTTTTCTATTTTATTTTAGAAGGTATTATATATAAGGCATTTGTGGAATATTCATGTTGCAGATATTGTTCTCCCATTCTGAAGTTTATGTCTTCACTCTCCAAATGTGTCTTTGGATGAATGGGGCTCCATATTCTGATAAAGTCTAAAGAAAGTACCAATGTTTTCTTCCATCATTAGGGCTTTTTGTGCCCTGTTTTGAATGTTGATGAGCACCGCAAGACCTTGAAGATACTCTCATTCGTCATTTTCTATAAACTTTAACTTCAGCGATTAATTTTTGTGTTTGGCACAAGTTAGGGGCCAAACAGTTAAGCCAATTGGTTCAGCTTCTCATATTTAAAACATGATCCTTTCCTCAGAGTGCGGCAGTGGCACAAGTGATGTAACTGAGGTGACTGTGCTTGTGTGAGTGAGTTGGTGGACCCTTGCCTTTGTTCCACCGGTCTGCTTGTCTATTCTTGTGCTCATATGGCATTACCTTAATTATTATAGTGTCACAGCTAGCTTTGCTATCTGGCTGTAAAAGTCCTGTTTCAGATGGACTAGTGTGTTCTTGGATCTTTGTTACCCATATACAATTAAGAAGCAGCTTGCCAGTTTCCAGTTTCAAAAAAATAAACAAATAAGCTGCAAGGAATTTGAATGGGCTTGCATTGATTCCATAGATCATTTCCACAAGAATTCTCTCTCTAATTCACCTTCATACTACAGTATTGTCTTCTACTACACAAACATGCTATATCTCCGACGTATGTAGGTCTTCTTTAATGTCTCTCAGAAATGTTGTTATTGTGTGCGGAGATCTTGGTACGCCTTTGTTAGATTCATTCCTAGGTGTTTGCTGTGTTCCGATGCCACAAGAAATAGCATTTAAATTAAATTGTTTTCTCTTTATAATTTTAATGCTAGTATATAGAAGTCCTATTGAATTTTGTGATATTGACCATATTACCGGCCATCATGCTAAATTCATTTATTAATTATAACATTAGAAATGTACATTCTTTTAGATTTTTAATGTTAAAAATCTGTTGTGTCTCTTTTATTTCATTGAGATCCAAGAGAACTTTGCCTAAAGACTCCAAGCAGACATGCATCCACATTTCATCAACTGTACCTGGGGTGCCCATTCCTCAACCAGTCACTGGAAGGGTAATGACATTACTATGACCTGGATAGTCAACCACACTGCCCTGTATAATCAGATCCATTGCATCATGGGCCACAGTTTTTCCTTATTTTAATTTGGAAATGAAACATTGGAGCCAAAAAAGTGAAAATCAGGAAATAGATGATGATGTGTTGATATTGGTGGAATATCCCCCCCCCCAGGAAAATGATCTGAATTTAGTTCTCAAGGTATACAATTTCTTAAGTAAAGACTTATCAGTTTAATATTTGAAAACCTTTCTCTGATTGACGAGGAAAAATGAACTCTTTAAATGAAGTCATTTAATTCACACACAGCCTTCTGGTGAACATAAAAAATTACCACAGAAAATTTAACATATACAATTATCAAATGTTTAACAATGGCTATTGATCACCAGCACAATTGCCTCTGATTTAAATTCTGTTTTAAACTATTCCAAATAATCTCAATGCTCTACCACAGTGTTTGCCATCCTGGACACTACTGCCACACTAGACCACATAACTTTTTGTTGTAAGAGGCTGCCTTGTGCATTCAGGGAGTTTAGGCATCATTAGAAGTTTTGATCCACCCGATTCCAATAGCACCTACCCTTTCCCTAGTTGTGACCATCAAAAATGTCTGCAAACATTTCCAAGTGTCCCGTGGAGGGCAAAATGCCCCTGAAGGAGGACCATTGCTATATAGTGTGTGAGATTTTAATATACGTAGAATGCTAGGTGCATGTAAAGATGGATGGAAGTAAATACACATCATTATATTGACTATATACTTTCTATTTGCATAACAGTCACTTTCAAACAGCATTACTAGTAATTCAAAAACAACCTATAAAATTTTCATAAGATTATTCTAAAGAAATACAGTATCCAACTATAAATTCAGGTGGTTTCAAATTTTGAAAAACAAATGACATGAACATAGTAACTTTTGACAATATAATTTTGGGGAGGTATATATTCTCTTCAGACTCAATGCCAAGAAGAGAAATTATAGTATTCAATGGTATTCCTGTTTTTGAGTTTTTATATGTCTTGTCATATTTTCATCTCTTAAGGTTCTATGACTGTATAACACCATCCGGTAGCATATGAAAATTTACAACAGATTAAAACATTATTCAACATTAAAAATTAGTTTCTTTCTAAAATGGAAATAGCTGAATTATACTGAATATAAGAGTAATCTATGCTCCTTGAAAACATTCAGAATAGAAAGGGTGAGGCAAACAAAACTTACTCTTCCAGAATGTTTTCCCCACAATGATCACTGATCCGCTGTGTGTCCTCAATCTTCAAGTCTGTCTAATTCCAGCAAGTGGTACCACTATGCACTCAGATAGAATGGACAAAGTCTAAGAGTCATCACTGATTGCTTTCCTTCCCTCATGACCTCACAGCCAATCAAGTATTCCCTTCTGAGGCCTCACATAAGGACATTGTGGAGCGGAGCAGACACAAGCCATCCCCACTCTGCCCTGTCTGATTCCATCTCTAGAGAGTCCCTGAGCATGATCCAATGGTCATTGTTCCATGACACTAATTTTGAAGTGGTAGATGGCTGGAATGCATTCTATTCATTCATTCTTCATTCAAGGTTATCCACTATTTCATCAGTATTTTCTTTCTATATTCCATCCCATTTCATCTTTATTCGTTGTCTATTCCATTCTCATAACCTTGGATTCTATAGTTCATTCTAAATTTCATTCCATTCATTTCCATTCCTTAACAGTACTTTTGCCTGTAGTGCAAATTTCATGGTCCATTGATTTAATGACATTGCATATTCTGTTCATTTCTATGATTCTGAACACTTTCATTTTGATTTTCTACTATTTTCTTTAATAATTTAATTCACTGCACATTCCATTCCATTCCTTTTCTCAGATAACATCATATACATTTTTATTCCATATGCAATTAGATAATTATTTGCACTCCCCTTTCCATCCCATTTTTCCATCAAGTTCCAATTTCCATCGCACTCAATCTTCCATTCCATATCCTGTTCAAGTCTGTATTCCATTCCCTGTTTCATTCCAGTGTCCACTGCAGGCAGTCTCTATATCATCAGTTTCTACATTCCATTTCAAATTCATTTCCCATTCCTCATTACTTAACACTCTCAGTACTATTCCAGTTTATCTTGCATTGTGTTTCACTGCAGTTTCTCATCTGGTCCAGTAAATATCCCAGCACATTCAGCCACAACTGGTAGGACAGTGACTTTCAAGAGAACATCTTGCTAATATTCTAATGAAAGGTTTACAAGACTGCATGGCCTGTACCAAGAGTTTCCTTTTTTTGGAATTTATCCATAACTAGGATATGATTGAGTATAGGGTCAATTTTTAGTAATCAGTATGTGCCTCTCACTGATGTGTTGTACATACTGAAGAACACTTTACCACACAATATCTATGGATTGGGATTCCATTCCACGAAATATAATAAACTATGAGATATATGTGAATGGCATGTCTACCAACATGTAAATAAAGAGTTCTAGTACTGGCTTACGAGTGGGTGAGAATTTAGGTGCCAGCTCTCTCGCATTTGCTCTTCTGTTTGGGATACTGAACAGGCAGCCCTTGCGTACCATTGATTACAAAGCGGTGTCCACATATGGAAGGTCAAGTCTGTGCACGACAGCTTAGTTATAGTAACAGGAATAAGAGAGTAGGCCAAGTAAGTGGATGGACATTCAGCAGCGGATTACTACGCAGCCCACACAAATAATGGTGCATATTTAAGGACAGTATCACCCGGAATCCCAGGACATTCGGGACATAAGTGGGGGAAGCCTCTTAATGGGAAGCTCAGCCCAGCACCCCTGCCCACCCCGGCACCTGGCAGCAGTGCTGAACATCTGGAGCCAAGACAGTGTGGGCCCCACCCCTTTTGATGCCCTCAGACTGCTCTCCAGACAGATCCCCGCGTGGGGTCATCCAGATGACCGGAGGAGTTCTGGGACCGTCCCCTGTGTCACGAAGGACCCAGTGTCCTGACCAGATTCCAGGAGGGACACCTGGCTCAGGGATATCTCCTGTCGGCTGGTGTGGTATTTCTTACAAGCCACGGCTTGTGGTTGAGCCGCCAGGCTGGTGCTCACAGGCTAAGCTGATGTGAGGCGACTCGAACTGTTTATGAGGACAGCCTCTGGGCCCCTGCCCCCTCCATCGATGCACACCCACTAGGGGCCAGGGAAAAATATGGAATTCACAGCACTGAATCTGCGGGCAGACCCCAGGGGCTATGGAGCACACCCTCGGGGTCTGGGTCGGCGCCAGACCTAGATGGGTGGCCGCGCTCTGAGAATTCCTTAGTGACGTGGCTCCAGCTGACCAATCAGAGCGGGGACTCAGCGGGGCCACGCCCACCCCCTACTCCCCAGCTCCTGCTCTAGGCACACAGCGTCCATCCGCAGCCACGCTCTCGGGTCTCTGAGGGAGAACTTGTCACCATGTCCACCCAGACTTGCTTGGAGGAGGAGCAGAAGCAGCTGCAGGGTAAGGTGCCTCCAGGGCTGAAGAATGAATTAGTCCCTGCCCCTGGTGATGCCCTCGGGTCGGGCCACCTGGATCGCGGCGCCTGGGTGCCCATAGTCTGGAGCACCATGTCTCCATGGGGTGGGGGCGCCCTAGGCTGTGGCACAGCAGGTGCCTCTTCTTGCGCCATGGTGGTCCCGGGGCCATTTCCGTAGCTGTGGAGAACCCGGGGCCGCCCCCTAGACCCCGTGCGCAGAAAAGCGGGCGTCCTGAGCTCCAGGGCGGCCCGAGTCCCCACACAGAGCTGAGCTGTGAGGCCCGAGACGGGCCCAGGTCTCCAGACCGAACACGCGGGCGGCGAGGCCGCCACAGGGCAAGAGGATGGGGCGTGGGCCAGGGCTGCGGGCGTCCGACCCCCACCACGGCCCAGAGAGTGGCCGTGGGCAGAAGCGTCGCAGCCTCAAGAAGGCTGCCCAGGCTCAGCAGCTCACAGGGCTCTGTCTGTTTCCAGAGGCTCCCGCGTCCCAGAGGTCCGTGCCTTTGCCGCCATCCTCTCCGAGGGCTCGGCCCAGCAGCCGCGGCCGCCAGGCCCCTCGGGCTTCTCCGGGGAGTCGCGCTTCTCAGCCAGGCCCCGACCTCCGAAGCCAGGCCCTGCCTTCAGCTCAAGGCCCTGCCCTGCGAAGCCGTGCCACCCTGCGAGGCCCTGCTGCCTGCTGCTGCTGTGCACCCCTACCAGGCCGTGCGATCCGCCGCCCTTTATCTGCGCCAGACCCTGCACCCAGTCGCCATACAGCTCTGCGACCACGTTTTGATGTCAGCAACCAGGCATCTGGATCGGGTACCGCTCTTCCTAGCCATCGATCCTTACCAGGTCCTGCTCGCCGCCGCAGCGTTTCCAGGTCATCCCGTGCTCTCCAATGCTCTACTTTTGTGCCAGGCTCTGCTACCCATCGCTGTGCATCTGGACCAGGCTCTGCCCTCAACAACACCAGCCTGCCGGGCCCTGCCCCCAGAAGCCCTGCATCCGGGCCAAGCCCTGCCCTCCAAAGCCTCAGCAACCCAGTACGCCCTGCCCCCACTAGCAGCAGCAGCAGCAGCAGCAGCACGACTCCAGGCTTTGTCCCCAAGAACCGCCCCGCCCAGAGAAGAGCAACCCCTGGCAGCTGCCCCTCTCTCTCTGGGCGGGCTGATCAGAGGCCTCCTTCCCGTGCGCTGGCCTTAGGAAGGCTTGTCTTCCAGAGCAGCTCAAGCTCTCCTGATGCTGAGGCCCCAAGCCCTCCTTCCCAGCAGGGTTGGCATGCAGTCCGTATGCGTGCCTCCTCACCCTCACCTCCTGGTAGGCTCTTACCTTGCCCTGGGCTGTTTGATGAGAGTTCTTCTTCCTCCCCCAATTCCCCCTCATCCTCCTCTTCCTCTTCCTCCTTCTCTACCTCCCCCCAGTCCCCAGGCCCCTACCCCTCCAGCCATGAGTTTCCTGCCCAGGGCCCCTCCTCTCCCCCCACTAATTTCTCTGGCCACAGCTCCTCTTCCTCTTCCCCTACTTTTCCTGGCCTGGCCTCCATCTCCACTCCTAGCCCTGCTAGCCTTAGACGGGCCTTGCTACTGGAGTTGGATGATCTGAGCCCTGCCTCTCCAGGCGAGGAGGCTGAAACAGAGAGTATCTCCTTTCCTCCTACCTCTCCTGAGCTGTGAGCCTCCATGGGCTTCCTCATGATACCCAGGAGGAATCAACATCCACCCACCTGGATGAATGGCTGCCTGCTCTGCAGTTCCTGTGAGGTTTCCAAGAGTTCTGTGAGCCAACAACCAAGGTCATGTGTTGGAAGCCTCCTCTTCCCCAGACTCTCCCAGCTAGCACTTGCCTGCTCTTGGCCCTTGATTCCAGGCCCTCTTCTCCCTAAGAAGGGCCTGCCTTTGCCCCAGAGTTAAGATTCCCCTTTTGTAGTTTGTTTCTTACACAATGAATCTTTAAAGAATAAAATTAAAATACTGGCTTTATTCTTATAATGTATTATGGATTTTTTTTTTATTGAGGTTAAAGGGTTTGTGGTTTGTCCCTATCTACTTAAATGTGGGGATTTGGAAGATAACTTATAGTCTGAATTTGTGGTAAATGTTGTACATACATTTTTCGTTTGGTTTTGCTATTTAATTGCTGCCTCTTTATATGAGTGTTTGGTAAGATTGAAACACAGGGCAGCCACCACTGCCACCATCTTCCCAGAATCCCCATCACCTAGTCTCCTTACTCCTTGACATTGTGCTACCTCCACTTAGGTGTTGCCACAATGTCTGATGGTAAACAGTGTCTTTAGTCAGCCCCTTGGTAGCTCTCAAAAGAATACAAAGGGATTCATCATCTGCAATAACAGACTGAAAAGGAGACAAAAATAAACTCAAGAAAGAGAATAAAAATATTTTGGGCCTTACATTAAAAATGTTTAAACTAAAGGAAATAATTCTGGCAAATATTTTCTAAAACTAGTACTCACTTCTCCTTGAATAATTCCACAGATGTCCAAAGGCTAGAACAAGAAAGATCTTTTTAACTGCATCAAGTCTCCCAACCTCAGTTTAGAGGGCCTATATTTATGCCCAACTTATGGATGTGGAAATAGAGGCTCAGAGCAACTTTCTGACTTGAGATCTCGTTGCCAGTAGAACTTGGCTCTGGAGTCAGAATTCTGCTTTTCCTATGGAGTCACCTTGTGTTCCTGGACAAGTTATTGAATCTGAGATGCTAGGTTTCCTCATTTCTCAGTTAGGCTCAGTAAGAGTGCATGTCTTCTTGGTTATGGTAAGGATTAAAATGGGTGGTACAGCCTGGCCCGTGTGGCTCAGTGGTTGAACATGGACCCATGCACCAAGAGGTTGCTGGTTCAATTCCTGGTCAGGGCACATGCGTGGGTTGTGGGCCAAATCCCCAGTAGGGGGCATGCAGGAGGCGGCCACTATCAATGTTTCTCTCTCTCCCTCTCCCTTTATTTCTCTCTAAAATAAATAAAGGAAAAAAAGAAAAAATAAATAAAATGGGTGGTACATGGTAAACTATGCAAATTCTGTTAATTCTGTGTTACCCTGAAGGATTAAAATAGGGTAACCAATAAATTAGCAGTTTCTTTGGAAGGGAAATGGAGGAAAATACTGTCCTATTTCTCATTTCTTTTCATTTTTCCCTGGACCTCACAAACTATGTAGCTTATCCTAATAATGTATATCGTGGAGTTTTTAAATATTTTCAAGCCCTGGCCGGTATGGCTCAGTTGGTTGGAGCATCATGCAATATACGAAACGTTTGTGGGTTGATTCCCAGTCAGGGCACATACATTGGTTTCAGGTTCGATGGCTGCACCTATGGAAGGCAACCGATGGGTGTTCTCTCTCACATCAATGTTTCCATCTCTCTCTCTCCCTTCCCCTCTAAAATCAAAAAACATATCCTTAGTTGAGAATTACAAAAATTAAAATAATTTAATAATATATATATTTTTTAACTTAAGGAAGCAGTGCCCCAGTAAGCGTAACTTGTAGCTGGAATAAAAACAGGTGATATGGTCATAAGAGTGAGCTATGAGTAATGTAAAGTGTACTTGCACTGGGGCCAGACAAACCAGGTGTTGACAACTGGCCCCAACACTGCCTTGCCATGTGTCCTTGCACAAGTTCCATAACATCTCTGACCCTCAGTCTCCTCCTGTGTAAATTGGGGAGCATAGCATCCATTTCATTATCACTTCCTCTGAGAGGAGTCTTTTCTGATCCTGACCACTTACCTCCTAGTTGTGGCCAAATGGTCTTTGCCTCTGTTCCTAAAGCCCCTGTTGGTGAAAGGCAAACATGTGGTTCAGGATTACATTGACAGAATCAAGAATCTCAAAGCACACATTATTGTAGTTGTCAAATACAAATCAGTTCCTTCAAATTCACAGGGAGACTATACTGTAAGCCCTGATATGTTTTTCCTGCTTGGTAATACAAAGGCCTGAAGAGCTTTCATTGCCCTAGGAATCTATGTCCAAAAGGTATCCATTTCCAAGATGGCTATCTCCAATAAACACAGGGGCAGCTACAGGATTAGATAAAGAGCCAGGCACCCCCACCTCCCAACCTAAATTGCCTTCATTTTAGAAGTTTGGGTTGATTTCAATAACTAATTATTTGAGCTAATTTTTATTCTCTTCTTGGTCTTAAACTCATGCTCTTGTGTTTTACATTCATCAATAAAGAGGGAGCCAGCGAAACCCTTGGGCCCCACCCTTGACTCCACTAAAAACAGAACCCCAGGCCCTACCTAGTATACTTTCTCTCTCTCTCTGACTCAATGACTCTCTCTGTCTCTGTCTCTCTCTCTCTCTCATTGCGTGGCCCCGGGTGTGCTGTGCATTTTCCAGGTCTTTAAAGTAATAAACCTTTATCATCTCAGATTCCTGCTGGTTTTTCCTGAGGGTATGTTGCCATCATAAGGATCACTGGGGCTAGTTCAACCAAAACATTGGTTACTGATAGGCTGAGATTGTCAAGAAACACACAAAATAACCTGGACCCCAAGCACTGACTAGTGGTTCCAGAGCAGTGCAGGTGACATGTGAATGGATGGCTGGAGACATGGTCAGAAGGCCTTGAAGCAAGGAGTGGGGGACAGGAACAAAAGGAGGTAGTAGATTGGGGAGGGGTTGTGACATTTCTTTGAGTACCTGGGTGAAAATATATACCTGATGTTAACTTTGCATGTGTTCGTTTACAAATTTCAATGCATCTTCTCTGCACATCCAAGCTTACACATATAGAAACGAAAACAGATAGTCTGGCATATATATGTGATAGACTTCATGACCTTAATCATTAATTTTTAAACCGGTGAATGCATGGACCTAGCAGCAGGCACAGTGGCTGTTCAAGAATTTTCTAAATACATTGGTTAGTTGTTTCCCCACTCCTCTTTAGTCAAATGGTGAATACGTTTATCTGAAGTTGTTACCATTGACAACAAATAACTATACTTTAAATTTTATACTTTTTGAAAAAGTCTGCATTTTATAAAAAGCCAAGAATCATTCTACTTTTATCCCAGGACTAGAGTGAGTTCTCTTGGTTTAACATACATATTTATTGAATATTGACATGCCAGATGCTATACTGAGCACTTGGGGTTCAGAAAGAATGGGTAAGTGTTCTTACCTTGAAAATACAGAGAACAACAAACATTTACAATTTCTAATGTGATTTTGAGACGCACACTCTCTAGCTTCAAGACCTCATGTATGTTATGTCTGTGCTCTCAAAATTTCGGTTCCCCTTTCCACCTGACCAACTCCTACTTGTATGTTACGTCTCATGTGGGCAAGTATCTTCCTTTGAAAGGCGATCGCTTGCCCCATCTCGATGTTTATTATCAGGACATCACCCTGAGCTCCTACCCCAATTTCTGGTTCTGCTGTCTCCTCCAGCATGCTGTGAGCTCCACAATGTCTGAAACCAGGTATATGTCCCCGAGCCTACCTCAGGACCTGGCATACTAGGGTGAGGAAGGGCATTATGACAGCTGGAAGGCTCAGCTCACAGGATAAGAATAAAACGCAGAGAGAAGAATTCATCCATATTCATATCCCATTCGTATGTCACAGTTAAAGCTGGTTGAGCAGACACAACTAAAGGTGGGAATGTAACGAGAGAGGTCCTTTTCCTAGCACACTAGGTAGTGCAAGAGCTTATTCAGCTCAGAAAAGGAAACCTGGAAGTAGACTCTGGGAGCCTTGAGTTTAGGAAAGATGTTCCTTGTCGTGAATAGAAGCACACAGAAAGAGACAGGTAGTCTTTATCTGCTTGACACTCATCCTTCTGGCAGTAGTTTCTGGAACACTTATTGTAGAGGAAAGTACCCCAGCTACTGGGGTTCTTTCTTACAGGCTCTGAGAAAGAAATCATCACCCATGCCCTTTGAATTTCTCAAGTGATACAGTAAAAACACTCAACAATGTGACATTACTCACAATGTCCACCGGAGGGCGATAGGCTGCTGCTGGTACCACCTTCTGTAGCAGGACCCATAAGGACCAGCTTCCCTTCCTTGTCATGTATAATTGTAAGTCCTCAGAGCACAGAACACCTAATAAATAAAGAAGTCCTTCCAGCAGATGTGAAGACATAGAAGATGTACATGACCCCGATCCTGCCCCGAAACCCCACTTCTTTACCCATGGCTGCAGGGCAACTAGATTCTCAGGGGTCCTGGGAATGCTTTCCCTCCCCAGTGATGTGTGACCAACACAGGACACAGAGCTAATGTTTTCTCCTGGAGTATAGCAGGTCTCTTTAGGTTACTTTTCATCTTATCCTAGAGAGGACACAAGATCAGGAGATGGGGATGATTATTGTAACTGCTTTAGTGATGAGGAATCTGGAAATGAAGTCCATAGAAGTCTCTGAGCTGGTACGAGAATAGCAGCCTCTTCTCTGTGCTCCCATAGCGCTGCCCTGTCCTTCCTCTGGCCACACTGTGCTGTAAGCTGATGGTTATCTGTATTTTTTAATCACCACATGGCAGTGATAGGGGCCTATGTGTTGCATTTTCTTCACTGCTTTATCCTCACCTGGAGAACACTGCTGGGCATGCGGTAGGCACAACATGGAGTAGAATTGGAGAGAGAAGAGGGTATGGGTGGGGTCGTGTGAGGTTACCTCTAGGGTGATTACCGTTTTAGTAGCTTGGATGAAAGACGGCAGAAGTGTGTCTGAGAGGAAAGACGAGAAATAGTAGATATCATCTGCTGAATTTGTTAGGAGTGAAGATAGTGTCTAGTCCCCTGTAGACCTTCGGCCTATAAGCCCTTCTAGCCCATCACTGCACTATATTGACTCTGCCTTTACGTGGCCAAAAAAAAAAAAAAAAAAAAAAAAAAAATGGCACCTGAGAGAATGAACATGAAAATGTCTTGGTTCAAGATCTGAGTACAATTATGATCATTGGTTCTGTTTCTCAAAGCTCTGATGTAATAAGGGCAATAACCATAGCAAATTATTGTAGGCTTGCTAGCTGTCAGTCAAAGTTGCAGGAGATTGCACACATCCCCACACTGAATCCACGCAATGACGGTGAGTGTGGATATTTACAGATTTTACAAAGCCAGACAGTAGTAGGTGGAAAGTTGGGAATTCAGCCCAGGCCCAAATGCCAAGTGCTTGTTTATTCCTTGAAGTAAGAGATTCCCAAAGCATGGTACACAGACCACTGTCAGTGTCAGTGTCCATGATGACTTTAATGCTGCATGGATAAACATTTCATATATAGTTTTTGAGTGTATTGCATTTTTTATGGAATAAAAAAAGTCAGCTAACACATAAAGCGACGTTGAGCCCCTTTTAGGGGACAAACAGTGGACATCGGCCAACCTGTACCAAACCCTCTAAAGACACCTTGAAACACCTCTGTCCTTTCCCAGCATTCCTCACTGGGCCTAAGCTGCTCATCACCTCTCTGTGTCTCCAAATTTCAGTCCCCAGACATCTGGGAGGTCATCCCCTTTTTTCTGTAGCTTGTCCAGCTTCAGGTTACAGCACTCTTTCCCCAGCACAACAGACCCCTACCTACATTCTCACACCCGGAAACCAGCCTAGGATCCATAAATTGTATTCCAGAGGACCATGCTATCTGAAACTCTTGAACATAGGTTTTATTTTATTTATTTTTAATTAAGAAATTTTAACATTACATTATTGCAGATGATCCCCTCCCACCCCTCTACCCACCTCCCCCCAACTCTGTCTCATCCTCCCTTGGCCTTCACCAAACAATTGTCCATGTCCATGGGGTATGCATATATGTTGAAGATAGGTTTTAAACCAAATGAACTCATGAATGATTACCATGGCATAGCGAAGCAGAAAATACTCAGTATTAACTTTGAAAGAAAAGCCACTCTTAGAATGAGAGAACCTCCTTATATATGTGTGTGAATATGAATATATAGGAATGTGTGTGTGTGTATATACATACACACACACACACACACACACACACACACACACACATATAGATATACATATACATATATTTCTTTGTACAGCAACACTGACATAGTAAGAGCATAAAGTCTTGAGCCATTTTCTCTCTTGATCTTTCTGGATTCTATCCATGCAATGGGATGTCACATAGGTGTGACTCTCAGTGCAATTTGGTGTTTCCTGACCCCCAGGATGACTGAATGCTCTTGGGCATACATGCATGTCCATGTTCTCCTTCCAGCTCCCTCTTTTCTACCTCAACTACACTTCTAGATGGGACAAGCTATACCAAATAATAAAGGAGGAAGGTTGGGGAGCAGGGGCACATGTTACAGAAACCAGGTCATAAATTCCCTCCCTCTATATTGGGGTAGGGGATGGTGGGAAATGAGGGTTAGGGATTGAAGGCTGATAATTTCTCTGTGTTATGGCACAGTCATGTTATCTGCAATATACATGGGAACACTCACCTGCTTGGATGGATTCTAATTGGTTGACTAGGTAAGTCAAGTTAAATATTCAGTGCATCTTGTATGCACATCTAATGACACGTGTGTGCAAAAGGGAGACTGAAGCCAGACAAAAACAGATGTAAAGAGGTCCGGGCACTTTTACCCAAAGTGACACAGCACTGAGGATATTTATTTGTATTTTACTCCTTTGAAATACTATTTCTATTAGAGTGAAAATGTGGAAAACAGCTAAACATCCATCAGAAATGGTGGGTTAATTAAGTTATGAAAGGTTCACATTTCTTAATTCTATGAAGGCATTAAATTGACATGAAAAAGACACCCAGCACGTACCGCTTGATAAAATTTCAAGTATCAAGAAATAATACATTGATTAATAGTGGTTTTGTAGTATAAAACAAAGAAATATGTAGTTTTCTATTTGTTAAGTATCTAGTTCTGAGCACTCTTCTGAATACTAAACACATATACAAGCTAGGAATCCCAAAACGTCAAACAGGGCATATGGTGCACAGACATCATTCTCATTCTTTTCTGTCTCTCTATTCCCCTACCCAAAGACAGTTTCTCAAACAAAACCAAGGAAAATGACACCATTTGTAAAATAGGCACAACAAGGTAATACTAATATTATACTGATCAAACACGCGAGCGCACACACACACACACACACACTAAAAAATGTGGCTAAAATAATTCGTATCGCTAAAGAGCAAAACTGTGAGTATCTCCTTAAAACACACAAACAAATATAACCAACAGAAAATGTCTTAATTAATGTTTACAAAACTGTTTGGACTTAGGGGTCTCACCTAGGAGATGGGGCTGTGAAACACATTCCGGTTCACAATCGCACCACAACAGTCCCTCTGAATAACCTGCAAAGGATTGGTGGGAACTGTATGAACAGTTGCCAGTATGAGTTAGAAGCCCAGCTGAGAAACTGGAGACACCACTTGCTCCTGGGAATCTTAGATCAAAGCTATGCACACACAAACCTGTGCTCAGTTTTCTGACCAGAGGCAAGTCCATAGAAAAACACTGAAAGGGAAGGGGTAGCAGGTTGGAACAACGTGACAGGTTCACCAGTCCAGAAACACACGTCTTTCACACAATAATTCTACAAGCATGGAGGTGCCCTCACCAGAAAGGCACTCAGGCAAGTTTCTGGCCTGTTGCAACCCAGTCCCTGCCCCTCTTGGGGAAAGGAGGCAGCGCCCCTTGGTGGACGCGTTCGGGAGAGTCTTGTGCTCCTACTTGGCCACCTTCCAGCCCCGCCTAACAAACCACGCACAGTGCCCGCGTCCAGCCAGAGCGGATCGACACAGTAAACGCCTGCGCACAGACAGATGCCTGCAAACTCTGCTCTCTGCACCTGCTGCAGGAGCTGTGCAGCGCCGGGTTCAGTGCGGTGGATACTTACTGATGCTCAGGGCGCGCAGCAGGAGCACAGAGCCCAGGTAGAGGCGGTGCTGGTTCTTCCTGCGCAGCCAGCAGCTGAGATCCAGAAGGCACAGTTTGTCGGGGACTAGGCTCCAGTTGAACCTCGCCCCAGTGGCAGCCCCTGTTGTACTGCACCAGGCCTGGGAACCCGAAGGTGTCCAGCAGGAAGGTGGCGGATCCCCGCTGCTTCCATAACCTCTCCCAGTCCTTTGGCTTCGCGCTGAGCTCCATCTCATTGGGGGACAAGGCTGGCGCGAGCCGCTTCAGGGATGGCAGCGGACCTTTGGATCCCCTTTCCCAAGCCGGCTGCCTCAGCCTTGCTGGAGCCCTCCTGGCCTCCCCCTGCCTCCTCCCCCACAAGTGGCTCCACACCAGGAGTTGGTCAGGTGAGTGCCGCGTGCCCTTGGCCTCCAAGGCTTCATAGGCAGGATTCCCAGGCAGCTTTCGCCTCTGGGCTGAGCCCTGGCGCTGCTCCTCATTCTGCCCTTGTGCCTGCAGCCTTCCTGGCCTGTGCCCATCACGCCTGGTCCCCTAGTAAGTTGCTGAGCAGTCTCATTACATCCTCCCGACTGGCCATTGTTGAATAGGATGTACAGAGACCCTTCTCTTGACCCTATCCAAACCACCTCTACTGGCCTGAATTCAGTCTTACGGCAGGTTGTTACTGAGCACCTGCTGGATACCAGCTACTGTGCTGGACTCTGAGCATGTGGGCGGGCATGGATCAGGTTTCCAAAGCACTTACAATCTATTAGGCTCAGTTATACAAAAATATAGTAACTAACACAGCGTGAAGTTTGCCATGGCTGGGATAAGTACAGAGGGCTCTGGAACACAGTGAGAGGCCCACACCCACCAATGGAAGGGTGCAGAGGAGGGTTCAGGGAAGACTCCTCTTGAAAGATGAATTCTTTTGTTGTTATATAATGCTTTGTTTTAATCTCTCTAACCTTCTTTGTGATGAAGTCTACCTCATGGAGTTAATAGAGCTACTTCTGTTTAATTGATGTTTGCATATGACGTTTTCCCACCTTTTTCCATTTAATGTAGGTGGATCTTTGAACTTGAAGTGATTTTCACAGAAACATTGTGTGGGTCTTACTAACCTTGTGGTTGTGGGTCTTACTGACCCTGCCCATTTCTGCCTTTGAATTGACGTAGTCAGTTAGCATTCGTGACTTACATTGAATACTGGAGGGTTCCATCCTGATTTTTGTGGTGTTTTTGAGTGTTTTGCCTTAGAGGTTTTCTCTTTGGTTGCTCTGGAATTGACAATATCCAAATGTAACTTATGACAGTCTGCCCGTCTCAGGTGTCACCACTTATATCCAAATGTGGAAACCTCACTCCCAAATAGGTCTCATTGCCTTTCCGGCTTTCAAAAGAAATCACCTAGATTAGCAAATGGTTTCATGATTTTTGTTTTAACCATGTGATACGATTTCTACAATCATGAGGAAAAGATGTCCCATGGGTGTGCTCTTTCTACTACACTTTGTTTCTTTCATGTTCCCAGAGTCCTCCCATTATCATTTCCTTTCTGCTTGAACCACCTACTTTATTCTTCCAGCATGAGTCTGCTGGTGGCAAATTCTTTACTTTTTCCTTTGCCTGAGATTGCCTTGATTTCTCCTTCATGCATTCAGAATAGTTTTGTGGGATACAAAACTCGTGGTTGACAGTACATTGTTTTGTTTTGTTTTTTAATTCTTACCCAGGATACTTTTCCATTGATTTTCAGATAGAGTGGGAGGAAGAGAGGGAGAGAGAGAGAGAGGAACATTGATGTGAGAGGAACACATTGATTGGTTGCCTCCCACACGACCCCGACCAGGGCTGGGGATCGAACCTGCAACCGAGGTATGTGCCCTTGACCAGAATCGAACCTGCGACTCTTTGGTCTGCAGGCCGACATTCCAACCACTGAGCCAAACAGTACGTTCTTGAAAACTTACATAATGCCCTGACAGTTCTTAATGGGCCCCAATGATCAGATGACAAATTTACTGTCACTAAAATTGATGTTCACCCATAATCAGAGTAACATTTTGGTCTCCCTACTTTCAGTGTATTTGTGTTCAATTATAAACGATTGACTAGGATATTTCTTGGCATAGATTTATTGAGGTTTGTCCTAAATGTGGTTCACTCATCTCCTAAACCCTCTAGGTTTATATTATCAACACATTTTTGACAATCTAAGCCATCATTTCTTATTGTACTCTTTCAGCTCCACTCTCTTTTTCTGAGACTCTGACAATGTGGACCCTAGAAACATTTGTTATTATTATCCTGAAATCTCTGACTAAGGACCTGTTTTTTTGTTTTTTCTTTTTTTTTTTCTTTTCAGTCTATTACCTCCCTTTTGCTGAGTGTGGGTATTTTCTAGTGATCAGTTCTCAAGTACAATGATGCTAATTAACTTCTATAATGTCCACTCTACCTTTGAGCCCATCCAGCAATGTTTCAATATTTCTGTTGCTGTTCTTTTTTCAGTTCCAACGTTTAATCTGCTTTTTTTTTATAACTTCAATTTATCTCTGAGATTTTTACTTTTTAGCTGGATCAAGTGAATTTGTCCTTTTTTTATTGAAGCATATTTATGGTGGTTGCTCTAAACTAGTGGTCAGGTAACTGCACTATCTGATTCACCTTTCTGTTAGTGGCACTTGGCTATGTCTTCTCATTCAGATTATGATTTTCCCGGTTCTTGCTATGATGGGTTATATTCTGCTGGGTTGGCCAATAAGGTAGGAGTCTCTGGAGCCTATTTAAACATTTTATTTTGGAAGGGAGCCACCTTGTTTAGGATTAGCATGCAGATCCTGACCTCCTTTGTGGGGCTCTGGCTCCTAAGACAATGTAGTTTTCAAAGCCTTTGTGGTGCTAATTCCATCTGGTTTGTTTTCCTGGTGCCCCTGAGGCTGCCCAATAGCTCCTTCCTGGTGGTACTTGAGAGACAATAAAAGCTGAAGTCCATACTTTATTGACATTTTCTTAATTAAATTTTTAATTTATTGATTGATTGATTTTTAGAGAGAGGAAGGGAGAGGGAGATGGAGAGAGAGATAGAAACATCGATGAAAGAGAACATCAATTGGCTGCCTCCTGCATGCCCCCCGCCCCCCGCCAGGGACCGGGCCCAGAACCTAGGAATGTGCCCTGACTGGGAATCAAACTGGTGACCTCTTGGTGCATGGGTTGATGCTCAAGCACTGAGCCAAACTGGCCCGGCAACATTTTCCTAATTTATATCCAGTGTCCTTGTACTGTTCCAGGATCCCATTGAGCCTACCATATTGCATTTAGTTGCCATGTCACTTTACCTTTCTCTTGGCTTGGGACAGCGTGGCAGACTTTCCTTGTCTTGAATGACCTTGACAGTTTAGAAGGTTACAGGTAAGCTGTTTTGTAGAATATCCTTCAATAGGGATTTGTCTGGTGTTTTCTCTAGATTAGACGGGTGGCGTGATTTATGGGAGAAAAACCACAGAATAAAATGCCGTTTTCCTCTAATCATATCCAGAGTATATAATATCAACGTCGTTTTTGACTGTTGAAGCTGTCCTTAATCACCTGGCTGAGGTCCTGATCTCAGGTTCCCTCAATGTCACGTTACTGTCTTTACCGGTTTCCACACTTTACTCTTGGGAGGAAGTCATAAACAACAGAGGACACTTAAGGGTGGGAAGTTATGCATCATTTCCAGGAGGGAAGAGTATGTATGTAAAGTATTTGGAATTCTTCTTCATGAATGTTACATGTTTTTATATTATAATACTCTCATGGATTTATAGTTTAGAAATGGTTTATAAGCCAATATTTTGTTTATTTCTCCCTTCCCCACCCGATTATTCCAGTTTTGGCCACTGGGAGCATTTTCAGTTAGCTCCTAGGTCAGTTTGGTGTGCTCTGCTATATGGGATTTTTGGGAACAATTCTTTGCTTTCTGGCTCATCTTGCATATTTCCAGGCTCCTAGATTTAGCCAGGTCTCCAAGGAACACAGTTTCCTTTTATTAGAAAATGGCATCAGAACCCAATATCTGTGCACCAGTTGTCCAGGTTGCTGCTCGGATAAAGTGGCTAATGGGCCCTATCAGGGGACATATATATGTGAGAATTATTAACTCACACATATGTCCATTTGTGTAAACATTTCTATATGTAAGCATCAATCTCTATATTACCGTACATATGAATTCATGCTGATGTCTCCAACTCTCCAGCCATGGGTGAGATGTTTGTCCACCGGAAGACACTGCATACATAAATTTTCTTTTCTCTTTAGCCTTATAGACTTCTTTCATTTCCAAAGGTATCTAGGTCAGCACTGTTTCCCTCCCCTCCCCCATTAGTGCAGTTTTTTATACATTTGCATTATGGTTAGATTCCTGTTTTTTATTCTCCATTCCATCTTAATATCCCCTGATATCCTTAGTAATATGTTTACATTTCACATACATTAAGTTTCCAACTTTGTGCTGTCGATGACTGAGGATTTTGATAAATGCATACTGTCACCTAACCACTATTACATTTCCAAATATAAGACTATTCCTGCCCTAAAATATTACCTGTGTTTTACCTATTCAAGTTCCCACACACAACTCCTACCAAGCACTGTGATCAGTTGTGTACTATTTCTGTTTTTGCCCACAATTCCTTATAATTAGAGCACGCAGTATGCAGCCTTTTGAGACTGGACTCTTTCACTTAGCAATATGAATATAAGTTTCATCCATGTGTCTGTGTGTCTCGAAAGGACATTCCTTTTTTTGCCAAATTCGTTCCATCGTGTGGATGCAATGATTGTTTTAGTCATTCCCCTCCTGATGCACAGAGTGGTTGATTCCCATTTTTGTGACAATGTCTAAAGGTGCTATAGACATTGGTGTGCAGGATTTTTTAAAATATTTTTTTTTCTTTATTGATTTCAGAGAGAGAGGAAGGGAGAGGGAGAGAGAAATAGAAACATCAATGAGAGAGAACATCGATTGGCTGCCTTCTGCATGTCCCCCACTGGGGATCGGGCCCACAATCTGGGCATGTGCCCTGACCGGGAATCGAACCGACGAAGTCTTGGTGTGTGGGTCGACGCTCAACCACTGAGCCACACCAATCGGGCTGGTGTGCAGGATTTTTTTTTTAATATTTTTTTTTCTTTATTGATTTTAGAGACAGAGGAAAGGAGAGGGAGAGAGAAATAGAAACATCGATGAGTGAGAACATCAATTGGCCGCTTCCTGCATGCCCCCCACTGGGGATCGGGCCCACAACCTGGGCATGTGGCTGACCGGGAATCGAACCGATGATGTTTTGGTGTATTGGTCGACACCTTGGTGTATGGGTTGACGCTCAACCACTGAGCCACACCAGTCGGGATGGTGTGCAGGATTTTGTGTGGACTTACAAATTTGAATTTTATCCAAGACCTGGTGTCCTGGAAAACAGTGAAGGGTCAGAGGTCTCTACTTTGTGTTCCAAGAAGCCGCTTACTGCAAGGAGCATCCCTTCCCATGGAACTCAGATTAAGATTCATGGTTGCCCCCTCCCCCTGGTTTACTTAGAAACAAACCAGACACAATTTCTCCAAATTCCCATCACTAAACTCAGAAATGATTAGCTGAAGTTCTTGTGTCCACTGAACAACAGGAGCAAAATACTTGGCCATCAGACTCCGCTTAAGGCTCTCTCCTTCCCCTAGGTTTCTGAACGTTGACTCAGCCTCAGCATGAGCCAGCAGACAAACCCTCTTCAGAGAGAGCTGGCCTCGGGGTGAAATAGTCTTTGACTCCTTTATCAGTATCCTCTGTGTGAAAGAAAGTGCCTTTTTGCCAAATCTTGAGAGGCTTGCTGATCGATGTTATGGTCATAGTGCTCCTCCTGTCACAACAGTGCCCTCACCTTCCTTGCAATAATCCTTTGATTAAAGTTCCTCCTTACTAATTCTGAATTTGTATTTTCTTTGACAGGACATCAGTTTTGAAATCAGTTGGGCAGATTAGCACGGTTGCTCCACCATATTAAGGTAAGTCTCTCTTTAAGGTTGGTAGGAACCTATCAAACTGTGTTCCAAAGTTGCTGTACGAGTCAGAATTCCAGCCTTAAGGGAGTGACTGGCTGTTCCTGTTGCTCTGCATGCTCATCAGCAGTTGGCTTTGTCAGTGTTTCAGCGATTGCCCATTCTAAAACGTGTAGCGCTATCTCATTATTACTGTAATTTGAAGTTTCCAAAGGCCACATGCTACTGAGCACCCCGTCATCTGCTCATTTATCATCTGTACATCTTCATGGGTGAGGTGTCTCCTCCGATTGCTTGCCCATTTTTGTAAAAAAATGTTTTTATTGATATTAGAGACAGAGGAAGGGATAGGGAGAGAGAGAAACATCGATCTGCTGCCTCCTGCTCAGCTCTTACTGGGAATGGAGCCTGCAACCTGGGCATGTGCCCTGACTGGTAATGGAACTGGGGACCTCTTGGTGCATGGGATGATGATCAACCTAACTGAGCCACACTGGCTGGGCTGCTTGCCCATTTTTAAATTAATGTGTTTGTTTATTAAGCATTGAATTTTCTGTGTGTCTTATATCTATGGACAAATCCATTTTTAGATAGGACGTCTGCAAGTATTGTCTTCCAGTCTTGAGTTAGTGTTTCTTAACACTCTCTTTTGCAGAACACATGGATTCTTTTCCTGGTCTCTGTCTAGAAGCTCGTCAGCAAACACAAAGTCATGCTGATTGTTCTCCTGTGTTTTCTTCCACCTGTGTTCCATTTTCAATTTTATTTTTTTATTTTTTTTTTTAGATTTTCTTTTTTTTCATTTTTTTAATTAATTTATTTTTGTTACAGATGTGTCTCCTTTTTTCCCCATTGACACCCTCCTCTACATCCCCCCGCCCCGTCATGTGGTTTTTATCTTTCATTTTGTTTATGTGGTGTATTACATTTATTGATTTGCGAATATTGATCCAGCCTTGCATCCCTGGGATGAATCCCACTTGGTCATGGTGAATAATTTTTTTGATGTATTGCTGGATCCGATTTGCTAGTATTTTGTTTAGGATTTTGGCATTTATGTTCATCAGGGATATTGGCCTGTAGTTTTCTTTCTTTGTAGTGTCATTTTCTGGTTTTGGAATTAGGGTTATGCTGGCTTCATAAAACGAATTTGGAAGTCTTCCTTCTTCTTGAATTTTTTGGAATAGTTTGAGGAGAATGGGTGTTAGTTCTTCTTTGAATGTTCGGTAAAACTCCCCCTTGAAGCCATCCGGGCCTGGGCTTTTGTTTGCTGGGAGAGTCTTGATTACATCTTCAATTTCCTTAGCTGTTATTGGTCTGTTCAAGTTTTCTATCTCTTCCCGGTCCAGTTTTGGGAGACTATGTGTTTCTAGAAATGTGTCCATTTCGCTTAAATTGTCAAATTTGTTGCCATATAAATGTTCATAGTATTTGTTAACGATCCTTTGTATTTCTGTGGTGTCAGTTGTTACTTCTCTTGTTTCATTTCTGATTTTGTGTATTTGGGTTCTCTCTCTTTGTTTCTGGTGAGTCTAGCTAAGGGTCCATCAATCTTGTTTATCTTTTCAAAAAACCAGCTCTTTGTTTCATTGATCCTTTGAATTGTTTTTCTAGTCTCTATGTCATTTATTTCTGCCCTGATCTTTACTATTTCCTTTCTTCTACTTGCTCTGGGGTTTTCTTTTTGTTTGCTTTCTAGTTCTTTAAGTTATGAGGTTAGATAGTCTATTAGAAAATTTTCTTGTTTCTTGAGGTAGGCCTACAGTGCTATGACCATTTTCAATTTTACATATAGGACTTTGGTCCCTTTGAGTTCATTTTTTTTTAAAGTGTAAAGACTGGGTCTAGATTAAATTTTTTTTACCTTGACTTCAAATTGTTGCAGCACCAATTCATGAAAAGACTCTTTTTTTCTCCATCAAATTGTGCCTGTGTCAAATTCAGGTGAGTCATACTTGTCGGGGTCTGGGACAGGGCTTGCTATTGTGTTGCTGTGAACTCTGTGTCTGTTCTTTGCCAACAGCACACTGTTGTAATTACTAAAGCTCTCTAATCCGTCTTGAAACCAGATATGAGTCCTGCATTTGTGTTCTTTTTCAGAATGGTTTTTTCTATTCTAGAGGCTTTGGTTTTCAATATAAATTTTATAGTCAGTATGTTGACATCTAGAAAGAGTACGTGGCAAATTTGATTTGTAGTCTATTGTTTCTATAGATAAGTCTGGGAAGAATTGACATCTTAACAACTGTGATGTCTTCCAGTCTGTGTATACCAACTACCTCACCTTTGGGTTTGATCTCTGCTATCTTTGATCAATCTTTGTGATTTTACACAATGTGATCGTGTACATTATTTGTTATATTTACACTTAAGAGCATTGTATATGGGGGTCACTATTGTAAAGGGGTAAGCTATTAAAATGCCAAGTTTTATTTCTTCACTTCTTGACTTTTTATCATGTGGCCTCGCTAAACTCCCTCATCAAATCCACAGTTTTCTCTAGATACTTTGGAGTTTCCTACATAGACAATCAGGTCCTAGGCAAATAAAAATCAATTTTTTTCAACATTTCCATTCTGTATACCTTTTATTTATTTATTTCATTGTTAACGAAGTTAAACATTGAACAGGAGTGATGGTAGCAGACATATCCTGGAGTGGGGGTGGAAGGCAAGAGCGGTAAGAGTTTCTTTTCTTTTTTTCAATCCTCACCGGAGGACATTTTTCAATCTATCTTTAGATAGACTGGGACGGAGGGAGAGAGAGAGAGAAACATTGAAGTGAGAGGGACACATCATCTGGTAGCCTCTTGCACGACCCCAACCAGGGCCGGTGATGAACCACAACTGAGGTATGTGCCCTTGACCAGAATCAAACCCGCGACTCATTGGCCCGAGGGCCGATGCTCTAACCACTGAGCCAAACCGGCAAGGGCAGTAGTTTCTGATTCTCACCCTCAAGTAAGATGTTACCTGAAGGTATTTCAGAGAACTTTTCTTTTTTAAATCTAGTTGAGGGAGTTTTCCTCTATTCCTATTTTACTGACAGTTTTTAATATGAATGCTGTTGTATTATATCACATGCTTTTTCTGCATCAACTGATATGATCCTATGGGTTTTGTTCTGTATCCTGAGGATGTCGGGAACTACACTGATTGATTTTGAAATGTTGAACCTGTCTGGTATGCCTGAGACATATCTTATTTGGTTGTGGTGTGTGTAATTATTTCTACGCATTGTTGGTTTCCGTTTGCTATTTTGTTGAGGAGTTTGTGTCAATGTTCATGAGAGATAATGGCCCCTAGTTTTCCTTTCTTGCAGTGTCTTTGTCTGTGTTGCTCCTAGAGAGATGCTTACTTCTAAGGATGAGTTAGGACGCATTCCTTCCAGTTCTGTTTTCCAGGAAGGATGGTGGAAAATTGGTATCATTTCTGCCTTAATTTTTCATTTAGAATTCACCAGGGAAAAAGTCTGGGCCCAGAGCATAAATATACAACTACTCGGGTTATCTATTTTTCCATGTGAGTTATGGTAGTTAGTGTGTTTCAAGGAATCTGCCCATTCATCTATCGAATCAAATTTACGAGTATAGGGTTGTTAATGGTATTTCTTCATTATCATCTTAATGCCCTAAAGATCGGTAGTGGTATCCATTCTTTCCATTTCAATATTGGTAAGTTGTGACTTCTGTCTCCTTTTCCTGGCTAGAAAGCGGCGTGCCTCTTATTGATCTTTTTAAAGAACCAGTGTTGGGTGTCATTATTTTCACTATGGCTCTTCCACTATCAATTTCATAGATTTCCACTCTACTTTTTATTATTTATGTTCTCTTGTCCACTTTAGGCTTAATTCATCTTCTTTTCCACTTTTCTAAGGTGAAATCGCAAGTTCTTGATCTTCGCTCTTTCTTCTCCTCCAATACAGGAATGTATGTATGCTGTAATTTAATTTTTCTCTAAGTAATACTATGGCTGCATCACACACTTTAGAACAGGATTATTTTCCTTGAATTCCATTCAAAATATCTTAAAGTATCCCTGGAGCCTTCCACTTTCATCCTGGTGCTGATTAGAAGTGTTTTGTTTCTTTCCAAACGTATGTGGATTATCCAAGCATTTAAAAAATATTTCTATCGATTTTAGAAAGAGAGGAAGGGAGAGGGAGAGAGAAGAGAAACATTGATGTGAGCGCAGAACATCCATGAGCTGCCCCCTGCACGCTGCTACCAGGGATCGAGCCCACAACCCTGGCTTGTGCCCTGACTGTATTTGAATCAGCAATCTTTCTGTGCACGGGTTGACACCCAACCACTCACTGAGCCACATTGGCCTGTGCTATCCATCTACTCTTCTGTTGTTGATGTCTAGCTTAATTGCATTGTGGTATGAGAACTTACTTTGTATGACTCTTATTCCTTCATATTTATAAAGGTGTGTTTTGTCCCCAAATATGGTCTAACTTTTGTATGTTCCTCGAGAGCTTGAGAGGCTATGGATTTTGCACTTCTGTTGGATGGAGTAATCTATACAAGTCAAGTAGAGCGAGTTGACAGATAATGCTGTTCAGGTAATCGGTGTCTATTGTGATTGTCTGCCTGCTTGATTTTCCAGTTACTGACAAAGGTGTGTTGAAGTCTCCCACTGCAATCCCAGATGTATGTATTTCTCCCAGAACATCTATCGGGTCTTGCCTCATAATTTTGACTCTGTGTTATTAGGAGCTGCCATATTTCGGGTTGTTATGTCCCCTTGGAGAACTCACCCCTTAGTCGTTATAGAATGCCCTTCTTTATCTCTGACAATGTCCCTTGTTCTGATGTCTGCTTTGTCTGGAATTAGGATAGCTATTGCAATTTCTTTGGATTAGTGTTAGTGTAGTAAACCTATTCCATCCCTTTACTTTTAAGCTATCTAAGCCTTTATATTCAATGTGATGTTCCTGTAGACAACATACGGAGGAGTATTTCTGTTGTCCACTCTGAAACTCTGTCTTAGTGGGTGTCCTTAGAACATTCTCATTTTAAGTGATTGTTGACATACTTGGATTAATATCAACCGTATTAGCAACAGTTTTCCAACCACTGAATTTATTCTTTGTTTCTTTTTGCTCCTGTACTTCTGCTTTTGCTGCATTTAATTTTTTTTTTTTAAAAGGGAAGTTTGACTCCATTATCCCTTCTCTTAGCGTATTGCTGGTACTGCTTTTTAAATTGTGTTGAGTAGTTGCTGTGGAGTTTGCAATGTACACACTCACTACTCTCTAAGTCCACCATAAAGTAACACCATACACCGCGTTGTGTAGTGCAGATCCCTTATAAGGGAATATCCCCAATTCCTCCTTTCCATGACTTGGATACTTCTATCCATCATTTCACTCGTCCATATGCTGTGATCACCCAATACACTGTTATCATCAGGTTTTAGAAAACAGTGATCTTCCCGATGACAGAAGAATAAGAAAAATAAAGATGGTATTTTGCCTCCATTTTACTTCACCGAGTCTCTTCCCTTTCCTTAGGTAGACTGACGTTACTGACCGATATTATGTTCCTCCCGCCTGAAGAACATCTCTAGCATTTCTTGCAAGGCCACTTTCCTGCAGATTAATTTGCTCCACTTTTATTTGTGTGAGGAGATCATTTTTCCTTGTTCTCTCTTGAATGACAGCGTTGCTAAATATTAGGTAGGTGGTTTTCCTTTTTAATCGACATGTTAAATATTTCACTCGACTGTGATTCTTTGCATAGGTTCTGGTGAGAACTCAGCTGTAACTTTTATTCATATTCCTCTGTAGGTAAGGAGTTGTTATCCTCTACCTTTTTCTTTCAACATTTTCGTTATCTTTACTTTCATACAGTTTGAAAATAGTGTCCAGGTATGTGTGTGTATCTGAGTGTGTGCATTTAGTATATATGCTGCTTGTTATTCACTGAGATTTCTGAATCTGAGGTTTAGTGTCTGTCATTTATCTTGGTGGTTCTTGGCCCATAGAGGTCCCAGTATTCCTCCTACTCTGCTATCTCAATCTTCTCTGTGTGTTTGGTATTGGAATTTAACATATCAACCTTTTTCCAATTTCACGTGGCAGCATGTTCAGTGACGTTTGTTATTTGTTTTTCTGTATTATTTTTCTATTTACATGTCCACCTGGAAAGTTTTATTGACCTGTGACCAATCTTCAAGCTCATCGATTCCTCCCTTAGTTGCTCTGAGTCTTCTGATGAACCCCTCACTTCTGTTACTGGGTTTTTCTTCTCCAGGAGGCCTTATTATGCCTTTCTTAGAATTTCCGTGTCTGCCTCCATTAACCATTTGAATTTGCATGTTGTCTATTTCTCCATTTGAGTTCCTAACATTTTTTTTCCCACAACTTTAAACAAAAAATTTTATTTTTGATATTAATTTAATTTTGTTACAGATGTTTCTCCTTTTTTCCCCATTGACTCCCTCCTCCCCCTCCCTCCCTACCCCGTCCACAGTTTTGTTGTCCATGTCCATTGGTTATGCGTACATGCTTATAAGTTCTGTGGTTTATCGCTCCCCTCCCCGACCCTCTCTTCTGGCAATTGTCAGTCTGTACCCTACTTCCACGTCTTTGGGACTACCCTGTTCCTCTGACTGTTATGTTCATTATATTCCAGAAATAAGTGAGATCATATGATATTTGTCTTTCTCTGCTTGCCTTGTTTCACTTAGGGTAATAGTTTCCAGGTCCTCCCATGTCGTCTCAAAGGATAAGAGATCTTTCTTTCTTACAGCTGCATAGTACTCCATTGTGTATATGTACCACAGAATTTTTATCCATTCGTCTACTGATGGACACTTGGGCTGTTTCCAGATCTTAGCTATTATAAACAGCGCTGCTATGAACATGGGGGTACATATATTCTTTCTGATTGGTGTTTCAGGCTTCTTAGGGTATATTCCTAGGAGCGGGATCACTGGGTCAAATGGTAGTTCAATTTTTAATTTTTTGAGGTAACACCATAGTGTTTTCCACAGTGGCTGCACCAGTCTGCATTCCCACCAGCAGTGTACTAGAGTCCCCTTTTCTCCACACCCTCGCCAACACTTGTTGTTTGATGCTCTGTTGATGGCGGCTCTTCTGACAGGTGTGAGGTGATACCTCATAGTTGTTTTAATTTGCATCTCTCTGATGATTAGTGATGTTGAGCATTTCTTCATGTGTCTCTTGGCCATTTGTATGTCCTGTTTGGAGAGGTGTCTATTTAGGCCCTCTGCTCATTTTTTAATTGGGTTCTTTGTCTTCCTCTTGTTGATTTGTGTGAGCACTCTGTATATTTTGGAAATTAACCCCTTATCTGATGTATCATTGGCAATTATGCTCTCCCATATAGTGGATTCCCTTTCCATTTTGATGGTTGTTTCTTTTACTGTGCAGAAGCTTTTTAGTTTGATGTAGTCCCACGTGTTCATTTTTTCCTGTTTCTGTTGCCTTAGGTGATATATCACTGAAAATTCTGCTGCATATGATGTCTGAAATTTTGTTGCTTACATTTTCTTCTAGGATTTTTATGGATTCATGAGTCACATTTAAGTCTTTTTTCCATTTTGAGTTTATTCTTGTGTATGGTGTAAGTTGATGGTCTAGTTTCATTTTTTTGCATGTAGCTGTCCAATTTTCCCAACACCATTTTTTTTTTTAATCCTCACTCGAGGACATTTTTTCATTTTTTGTTCAGATAGACTGGGAGGGAGACAGAGGAAGAGAGAGAGAGAGAGAGAGAAACATCGACGTGAAAGGGACACATCGAGTGGCTGCCACCCACACGACCCAAACAGGGCTGGTTACAAACTGCAACCGAGGTACATGCCCTTAGCAGGAACCGAACCTGGGTCTCTCTGGACCGCAGGCCGACGCTCTAACCACTGAGCCAAACCGGCCAGGGCCCAACACCATTTATTAAAGAGGCTGTCTTTACTTCATTGTATGCTCTTACCACCTTTGTTGAACATTAATTGAACACAATGTTTTGGGTCAATTTCTGGGTTCTATGTTCTATTCCATTGATCTATGTGCCTGTTCTTGTGCCAGTACCAGGCTCTTTTGATTACAGTAGCTTTGTAGTATAACCTGATATCCGGTATTGTGATCCCGCCTACTCTGTCCTTCTTTTTCAAGATTGCTGTAGCAATTCGGGGTCTTTTTTGATTCCATGTGAACTTCTGAAGCATTTGTTCTAGTTCTGTGAAATATGTCGTTGGTATTTTGATGGGGATTGTGTTGAATCTATAGATTGCTTTGGGTAGTATGGACATTTTAATGATGTTAATTCTTCCAATCCATGAATAAGGTCTGTGCTTTCACTTTTTTATATCTTCCTCTATTTCTTTTTTCAATGTCCTGTAGTTTTCTGCAAACAGATCCTTTACTTCTTTGGTTAAGTTTATTCCTAGGTATCTTAATTTTTTTGTCGCGATGGTAAATGGGATTGTTTTTTTAGATTCTCTTTCTATGAGTTCATCATTGGTGTATAAGAATGCCGTAGATTTCTTGACGTTAATTTTATATCCTGCTACTTTGCCAAATTCATTTATTAAGTCTAGAAGATTTTGATGGAGTCTTTAGGGTTTTCTATGTATAATATCATGTCATCTGCGAATAATGACAGTTTCACTTCCTCCTTTCCAATTTGGATCCCTTTTATTTTATCTTCATGTCTGATTGCTGTGGCTAAGACTTCCAGTACTATGTTAAATAAGAGTGGTGAAAGTGGGCATCCTTGTCTTGCTCCTGTTTTTAAGGGAAATGCTTTTAGTTTTTGTCCATTGAGTATGAGGTTGGCTGTAGGTCTTTCATATATGGCCTTTATTATATCAAGATATGATCTCTCTCTATTCCCAAACTGCTGAGTGTTTTTATCAGAAATGGGTGCTGGATTTTGTCGAATGCTTCTTCAGTGTCTATTGATATGATCATATGGTTTTTATCTTTCATTTTGTTTATGTGGTGTATCACATTTATTGATTTGTGAATATTGAACCAGCCTTGCATTCCTGGGATGAATCCCACTTGGTCATGGTGAATAATTTTTTTGATGTATTGCTGTATCAGATTTCCTAGTATTTTCTTAAGGATTTTGGCATCTATGTTCATCAGGGATATTGGTGTATAGTTTTCTTTATTTGTAGTGTCTTTTTCTGGTTTTGGGATTGGAATTATGCTGGCTTCATCAAATGAATTTGGAAGTCTTCCTTCTTGAATTTTCTGGAATAGTTTGAGGAGAATGGGTGTTAGTTCTTCTTTGAATGTTCGGTAAAACTCCCCCTTGAAGCCATCTGGGCCTAGGCTTTTGTTTGCTGGGAGGGTCTTGATTACATCTTCAATTTCCTTCATTGTTATTGGGCTGTTCAAGTTTTCTATCTCTTCCCGGTCCAGTTTTGGGAGACTATGTGTTTCTAGAAATGTGTCCATTTCGCTTAAATTGTCAAATTTGTTGCCATATAAATGTTCATAGTATTTGTTAACGATCCTTTGTATTTCTGTGGTGTCAGTTGTTACTTCTCCTCTTTCATTTCTGATTTTGTGTATTTTGGTTCTCTCTCTTTGTTTCTTGGTGAGTCTAGCTAAGGGTCCATCAATCTTGTTTATCTTTTCAAAAAACCAGCTCTTTGTTTCATTGATCCTTTGAATTGTCTTTTTGGTCTCCATGTCGTTTATTTCTGCTCTGATCTTTACTATTTCCTTTCTTCTACTTGCTCTGGGGTTTTCTTTCTTTCTTTTTTTTTTTGTATCCTCACCTGAGGACATTTTTTCATTTTTTGTTCAGATAGACTGGGAGGGAGAGAGAGGAAGAGAGAGAGAGAGAGAGAGAGAGAGAGAGAGAGAGAGAGAGAGAGAGAGAGAAACATCGACGTGAAAGGGACACATCGAGTGCTGCCACCCACATGACCAACCAGGGCCGGGGACAAACTGCAACCGAGGTACATGCCCTTAGCGGGAACCGAACCTGGGTCTCTCTGGACCGCAGGCCGACTCTCTAACCACTGAGCCAAACCGGCCAGGGCTGCTCTGGGGTTTTCTTTTTGTTTGCTTTCTAGTCCTTTAAGTTGTGAGGTTAGGTATTCAATTAGAAATTTTTCTTGTTTCTTGAGGTGGGCCTGTAGTGCTATGAACTTCCCTCTCAGAACTGCTTTCGCTGCATCCCATAGATTTTGTGCTGTTGTGTGTTCATTTTCATTGGTTTCCAGGAAGTTTTTAATTTCTTCCTTGATCTCCATGGTAACCCATTCATTATTCAATAACATGCTATTTAGCCTCCCTGTGTTCAAATGTCTTTGCATGTTCTTGTTGCAATTGATTTCTAGTTTCATGCCATTGTGATCTGAGAAGATGCTTGATATGATTTCAATCTTCTTGAACTTGTAGAGACTTAGTTTGTGTCTTAACATGTGGTCTATCTTTGAGAACGTCCCATGTGCACTCAAGAAGAATGTGAATTCTGCAGTTTTGGGGTGTAATTCTCTGTATATATCTATTAAATCCATTTGATCTAGTGCTTCATTTAGAATTTGTGTTTCCTTGTTAATTTTTTGTCTAGATGATCTATCCAGTGATGTCAGTGGGGTTTTGAAGTCTCCTGCTATGACTGTATTGCTTTTGATTTCTCCTTTGAAGTCCTCCAGAAGATTTTTAATATATTTTGGTGCTCCTATATTGGGTGCATATATGTTTACCAAGGTTATATCTTCCTGTTGGATAGACCCTTTCAATACTATGTAGTGGCCTTCTTTGTCTATAGTTATGATCTTCATTTTGAAATCTAATTTATCAGATATAAATATTGCTACCCCAGCTTTTTTTTCCTTTCCGTTTGCTTGGAAGATTTTTTTCCATCCCTTTACTTTCAACCTATGTGAATCTTTTGCTGTGAGGTGGGTCTCTTGTAAACAACATATATGTGAATCATGCTTTCTTATCCAGTCAGCTACTCTGCGTCTTTTTATCGGAGCATTCAATCCATTTACATTTAAGGTGATTATTGATATGTACTTATTTATTGCCATTTTTGTTCAGTGTGGTTATATTTTTCCTCCTATTTCTTCTACTAATTATAGCAGTCTTTTTAACATTTCTTGCAGTGCTAGTTTGGTGCTAATGTATTCCCTTAGCCTTTTTTTGTCTGGGAAGCTCTTTATTTGACCTTCTATTTTGAATGATAGCCTTGCTGGATAGAATAGTCTTGGATTCAGATTCTTGTTTTTCATGACCTTGATTACTTCATGCCATTCCTTTCTGGCCTGTAGTGTTTCTGTTGAGAAGTCAGCTGATAACCTTATGGGGGTTCCTTTGTAGGTAACCTGTTGCTTATCTCTTGCTGCCTTTAGAATTCTCTCTTTGTCTTTAATTTTTGGCATTTTAATTATTATGTGTCTTGGTGTGGACCTGTTTGGGTTCTTCTTACTTGGGGATCTCTGTGCTTCTTGAACTTGAATACCTTCTTCCTTCACCAAGTTAGGAAAGTTTTCTGTCACTATTTCTTCAAATATATTCTCTAACCCTTGTTCATTTTCTTCTTCTTTGGGGACTCCTATGATGAGAATATTATTACTTTTCCAGTTGTCCCACAGTTCTCTTAAGGTATCTTCCTGTTTTTTAAATTGTTTTTTCCTTTTGGTTTTCTGATTGATTGATTCTTTCTACTCTGTCTTCTATTCACTGATCCGGTCCTCTGCTTCCTCTACTCTGCTGGTCAGTCCTTCCAATGTGTTCTTTATTTCTGCTATGTCATTCTTCATTTCCACTTGGTTGGTTTTCAGTGTTTCTATATCTTTACTCATGGTGTTGATGTCCTTACTCATGTTGTTTAGTTTCCTCAAGATAATGGCTCTGAACTCTACCTCTGATAATTTGCTTAACTGCATTTCATTTATCTCATCTTCGGTAGAGTTCTCTTGTTCTTTCATTTGGGATTTGTTTCTTTGTTTCACCATTTTGGCTATCTCGGTGGGTTTTGGAGCCTGCCAAATTTTCCCTGTGTATGTTGGTGTTCTGCTATTTGTGGCTCCCTCTACTGGGTTTGGATGAGCGTTGAGGGCCCTCCTTAAACACCACTGTCAAGTCTTTCTTTCCTGGGTAGATTTGCAAGCTCAGGAAAGGTTTAGTTATGTTCTAGCTTTTTGCCTGGAGGCTATTAGCCTCAGTTACTTGAAAATCCTTAAGTTCTCAGTTGAATGAGAAACTCCCTCAGGTGTTTATAGTGTAAGAGGATTTCCCAAGGGTGGGGCCATTGCTGGCTGTTAATAAGCCTCAATTTGCACTTTGCTCTCATGGTTTGGGTCGAATCTCTGAGGGAGGGGCTGCCATAGATCCAGGAAGGAGCAAGCTGGCCACTGTTCTGTGAGACCGGGAAGGAGCAAGCTGGCCACAGTCCTTTGTGGCCGCGACTCAGCACAAACTCTGAGCGCCCTCCAAATCCCGGGTGTCCCCACAGAGTTCCAGTCCAGTGCGCCCTCCCTCTGCTGGAGCCCCCGGTGAGTGGCTGTGGCTATTTAGCGCTCTGTCCTGGTCTCTGTGCTATCGAGCAGCTTGGGATCTTAACCCCGAGGGCGGGCGCGCTGCTCACAGCTAAGGCTGCTGCTGTCTGTGGGCTCCCAGCCCACCACCCTCTCGTGCCTCCGCAGATCCTACTAGGCTCATTCAGTGTCCCTGGCTGTATGTTGCTCTCCTGCTGTGTGTCTGTTGCTTTTTTCCAACGATTTGTCTTTATTTTAGTTGTAATTCCCGTTTGGTCCTGGGAGATTGTCTGTGTAGCTTCCATTCACTCCGCCGCCATTTTCTCTCTCCCCCTTAACATTTTTTTTTTTTTTTTTGGTGGCAAGAACCACACCGGGTGTTAGACATGTGCGGTCACACTAGACCTCAGTACTTGAGTACTGGCTAGGAAAGAATTCAGAGCCAAGATTCCAGCAATAACAGAAAGTATATTTAGAAAGTCACAGAGGGAGAAGAAGTGAGCTGTAGAAGAAATGGACTCAGGAAACAAGATACAGAGGCAGAAGAAGGGGCTCATGGAGCTTAGGAGAAAGAAGGATAAAGGTCATGTGCCTGGGCAGAAAAGGAGAGGGACAGGAAAGGTGCAGCTGTGCTCCAAAAAGGAGAGCGCGGTGGGTCCTCTATCCTAAGGGCTTCTAAGGGTGGAGAATTTAAGGGAAGTCCCAGAAGAAGAGCTCAATAGAATATTCATCAGCTTTCCAGGTGTGTCTTTCAGGGTTATGGCCTCCACTGATTGGTCTGCTCCAGGGCAGGATGTCATTAGTCAGTGCAAGTGGTCCTGATGTAAGCCGTGGCATTGCTTGTCTGATTTTGCTGCTTTACTGGGCCTGAACCTGAAACACAACTGAGGCTTACATGTATTTGATGCGGGTCAGAGCTTCATTGTCCTGGGGCTTAATGCTTAAGGGCTATTCTCAGGCCCCCTTGTCAATTTCCCCTAAAAGGACGTCTAACCCGCTTGACTAGCAACATGCCAGGAGAGGTAAACTGAGGGCATGGTCTGAACCGCATAACCAGCGATATGAAAGTTCAGGAGGTCTATCACACATGACCAGCAATGCACTAGGCGAAGAAAGGTTACCCTGGGGACAAGGTCCTTGTTTTCCCAGTTTCGCCCAATGCTAGTGTTAATGTAAGAAAAATTCAAACCTTTAGAAAATTTTTATGAGTTTCTTTGAGTCAAACTAATGGCAATCAGCGGGAATTAAAACCTCTGCAGACTGAGAAAATGATCGGCAAAAGAGCACTTCTGCACCCTGCTTTACTCATTACAATGATAAGAGAAGACCTAAGTGGGTAACATGAAACCCATTGGTGATAGCTTAGGGAGGCAGGACAAAGCAAACCAGGGAAACCTCAGGAGTGGATAAAACATAAAATGATAGACACATACTTCTTTTACATAGACTGGTCCAGGATAGTTATCAGTCAACAATTAATATGATAACAATGATGACGTAGTTTCCACTCTTGTTTGGTGACCCTGCATTGAGGGGTTCATAAAAAAAGGGAAATTAGTTTGTTTTTGCAAGGGCATGTTTGTCAGGTATGTTTTCCTGGATGCAAAACGACAGCAGTCAGGCTTATTTGAAGTGAAGACTGACCTTTGTCAAGGAAGATTCTAGCCTAGGACATGACTTCCTGCCATAACTTACTTTTAGTTCAAAAGTTTTCACTTCAAACCATCCGATGTGGTTATTTTAGGTTTCTGAGTTTGTAAGGCTGCCACACAGGTGCCCCTGAGCTCCTCAGGTCTAGCATGTGGCCCCCTCTTTTGTCCTCACATCCCCCTTTGGGTAATAAATCAATCCAAAGGATGCATTGATGACCAACATTTTGGTTGGATAACGAGGTCGCACTGTGCTAAGAAGGCTCTGTCCTAGGAAGTCTCAGAGTCAGCATTTATCTTGCTGATCAGGGTGGAATGGTGGGAATGGGGCAAGACCATAACCTTGGATGGCATTCAAGGTCAAATTAGTATTATTATTATTATTCAAAAAAAAAAAAAAAAGACAGGTGAATGGGAAGCTGTCAGATCCTGTATGTCCTTGTTAAAATTATTCTGGATTATTTCTAATCTTTAAGCTATTATGATCCAGGTTTTGTTGCCTGTCTTACTTTTCTATATTTTGCATCTAGTACAGCATTCATTTATAATAGGATATACCAGACACCTTTTCAGGTTTCAGAATCTGACCATGAGCTGGGTTTCCATTTATTACGGCCCATCTACTTCCCATTGGAAGCACTCAGGTGCTGTTATTAATCTGATTCTTGCCAGTTGGACGGTTGGGAGCTGTAAACTTGAGTTTTAGTTGAGGTCAAGGCTGTAAGAACATGATGCTGTAAATTATGATTACCATTTAAATTCCAGAGACCAGGAGGACAGTAAGAATTTCATAAGTAAACTTCTTGTGCCTTAGCAGTGGTTATAGAGGGCCATGTTTTTATAGCCATTTCAGCTTCTATCTGAATTAATATAGTTAGTAGTCTTCATTGGTTAGGGGGTAAGCACATTCCCATGATTAGGTTCTGGTGTCTATATATCAAATTCCTTTCTTAACGTTCCTTTTCTAATAACTTTGTACACCTTCCCTGTTCTTCTTAGTTTGTCTCCTTTTGTTCATTCAGAAATAACCAACTTATTAGGACCAACTGCTTCCTTTTCACTTCTTTTTTTACATATATATATATTCCTTAACTTCCCTTTGCTATAGCATTTCTTCTAAATTTCAAAAGAGAAACCATAAGAAGAGTAGTATTGATAATATAAAAGTTATCTTCTCCACCTTGAGCAGTAATGAACAGTTGGTCTATATACTCAAAGTTTGAGAAAAACCTAAAGAACAAGTATAATAATAATTGTTATTATTATTAATATTAGCAAACAAGTAAAAACAATCAAGGAAATGAAGTTTAACACTAATTTGTACATATACAGGCCTTGTGAGTGTCTTGGGATAGCTGTCTATCTTTGATGTGTCGGCTTCTTACCCTCGAGAAACCTCCACTGCAGGTGAAGGCAGATGTCCATTTGTGGTTAGACACCTGATAAGGTGAGGTCCCTTCCTTCCAACACAGTTAGAGGGAGTCCTTAATTAATGTCTTTTCCAAGGGACAAAAATTTCTTGGTTGGAAGTTCTGGTGTTTGAAGTCTTTGTCTTCCCGAGCACACTGTGAAATGAATGTTGGTAATTTATCCGTCCCTATAAACCGATTAATGAGTCCTTGATAGTAGTGCAGAATGTCTCCTCTAGTTTTCCTTATATTTGTAAAAGAAGAGGATTTAAAAATAAGCAATATTTTGAACAAAATCATCATAATAATGATTATCCTCAGTTCATTCAGTACTATAACCAATTTTTTATTCTGATTATTTGCTAGTATTTTTATGAATTCAGTTATTTCTAAGAGTTCCACAAATCTCCATGTAGCTTGAAGATACGATCTGCTTAGAAACCTGTAATGGAGCGTAAGTCAGGGTCCTTGTCATGGATCTTTTTTTAAATTTTTTTAAATTATTTTTTTCTTTATTGATTTTAGAAAGAGAGGAAGGGAGATGGAGAGAGAGAGAGAGAGAAACATCAATGGGAGAGAACATCCATTGGCCACCTCCTGCATGCCCTGTACTGGGGATTTGTCCCACAACCTGGGCATATGCCCTGACTGGGAATCGAACCGGTGACCTCTTGGTGCATGGGTCGAAGCTCAACCACTAAGCCACACCGGCCAGGCTTGTCATGGATATTTCTAAAGATATAACATATTTGCAGATACATTAGAGTAAAACAATGATTGTCTATCAATGATAAAACTTAAAATGACGTTGTTATAGATCTGATTATAGTGCAGTTGATAAAAAAATTATTGCTTTTCAGTAAGATATAACATTTCAAGCAAACAATTTTTTGATAACTAATAATTATTATGGAATTACATAAAAGAACAATATAAAGCCCATATTTTTTATTCAATGCACAATTTCAATATATAAATAACCAAAATATGCAAGATATTAAAATGTTGTACATGGCTTATCAGAAATGTATATTGCGCATTAGAAACAATTCACAAACTCTCACTGTGTGGGCCACAAACACCTGGAATAGTCCTCCCTGGAATAGCCACTCTTGGCTTCTCTGCTATCATTGACAGGACACCTGTTACCCCTGAGAGCTCCCTCTTTGAACTTGGCTCTGAATGTTTGCATGTTCCTTCCTAGAGCAGGCTGAAATATCTACAGCTTCCATTTTAATAAAACTATATGTGTACAAACAGAACATAGTTATCCTTATTATTTTTGGCAAAGCTTCCCATGTAAATTCAAGCATATCATAATAGGCCTTATTAGTTTAAAATTTCTCCTTTGTAAGGAGAGAGAAGAAATCCTTCAGGTATTTCAGGGTCCCATTGGAATAACTCAAAAGCATTTCTCGGTGATAAAAGTCTCTTAAAATTTAAATTTGGGAAGATTGTCAAAAATATTTAACCAAAAGATCATGACATAAACTTTTTGTAAAGCCGGGTAAAACAAACACATTTTATGGCAATAACTCTAAAAGACATCAGTCAAAGTTAAACTGGTTTTAGTATCAAATATTTGGTCCAGACCACAAGATTCTGTTTATTTATATATGTATTTAACCTCTTTGGGGCAATAAAATATTACATCTTACTAGCGCCATCTGGAGACAGTAAATTCACCACCCATAATATACAGACAAATACATATTACATAAAGACCATACACTTGAACACCACACACATAATCTGAATTACTAATTTTTGTAGAGAAAGCAAGGGCAATTTTAGCCACTTATGGTTTTGCCTTAAGGTTTTAAAGTGACAACTTTGCCCTGGCCGGTGTGGCTCTGTTGGTTGGCATCGTTCCATGTACCAAAAGTTTGTGGGTTTGATTCCCGGTCAGGGCACATGTCCAGGTTTCGGGCTGGGTGCCAGTAGGGGTGTGTGGGAAGGCAACCAATTGATGTTTCTCTCGCACATCAATGTTTCTCTCCCTTCCTCTCTTTCTAAAAACCAATAAACTATTCTTAAAAAAAAATAAAATGGCACTTTTTTTTCTTTAGTGACCTCAGCCCTGTTTACATTGCTAATTACTCAGTGGACAGAAGGCCTGTTGAGGCTCTTAATGAAGGCTTCAAGGGCTAGAAATACAGGAAATCTTAATCTAAGGAATTAAGCAACAGGAGATAGCTTGGCTGGGTTTTTTTTATTTACAAACTTAAAAAGTTCACAAACTTCTACAGCCTTCACCACCTGCTTACCCATTCAGAAATAACCATCTTTAGAACTTACTTTTAACCCTTGTCCTTCCAAAAATACATCTGTACCTTATACATTCTGTTAGAAAAACTGTACAATTTCTTTCTAACTTAATTAGAATGTCTAATTTTTAGAAACCTCAATTTCGAACGATGACCATAAAAGAAAGCAACCAGTATTCTTTAGATTGACTTTGATGAACATGTTTTATCACCTGTAGAATCATAGGCTCCTCTATCGCAAACACACTCACTTTCAAGACACACACTTCTGACAACGCACTAGACATTCATTAACAGCTCCAAATCTACTCTGCATGCAGTAAAAGCCAAAAGCAGTCGACTTAAGACATGTCTAGCAATCAGTGTTTCAGTATGTCACGTTATTTCACTATATCTAGATAACTTTTATCAAATTTACCAATAGCTGAAAAAAGTTAAATTGATTTGCTGAGATATGGCTAAAGTATTTTTTTCCCTCAACTTTTTTGATAAAATTTACCTCCCCCAAATTTGCACTTTACAAGAGGGAGTCAAGGGGAGAAAAGGGGAGGAGGACATCTGTAATACTTTCCACAATAGAGATTAAAAAATGAAATAAAATAAAACATGGCCCAGATAAGAGTTCTTGAAGAAACCCAGGTATCTGCAGTTCAAAGGTCTGGGACTGTGGTTTCATAGTTCTAGAAGGGGAGGAATGGGGTATTGGCATTTATTAGCCTTACAAGACTTGGTCAAAGACAGTCTCTAAAATGTCTTATTAAATTCTTCTTCATTTTTTAAAAAAGTTTTTATCTGTGCTCCTTCTAGAAGATTTCAACTTCCACATCAAGATGTGCTTCCCACTCATTCAGCTGAGTTTTAGAGCTGGCATTTTTCTAATTTTGCAGGAAAATATTAATTTTGGCACTGAAAGAAGACTACATTTTGTCCATATTAAGTTGATATCACCTCTGATTAAATCTTCCCATTTCTGTAAAGTGCTTTCAAGTAAAAGCTTCCAATCTCTCTGGGAGGATTAATGATGGCTGAAGTCTGGGACTTTCTAGCCCTGGAGGCACAATTTTCCATGTTTGTTTTAGTTTTGTTTTGGAATCTGTAGAGTCTGCCCTTCAGACTCTCAGAGAGCAATTCCAATCGAAAAGCCAGAGTTAAATACCAGCCACCCATTTTTCCTCCAGTCCCCACTTAACCTGGTTGCTGTCAATCCTTAATGTTTAGTTATACCTCAAAGATTAAAAAGACAAAAAAAACAGCTCAAACAAAATCAAGGACTCTTACCTTAAAACAGGGAGGTCCGGAATTGCAAGTGAAACTTACCCAAGTCCACCCAATGCAAAGTGAGGAGTTGGTGTGGCACAGTGGTCCCCTGCTGGTCCCTAGCAGGACTCCAGGTCTGCAAGGTGGTCCTGGATGGGCTTCTTTGGAATCCTGCCCACTACATCAAGTAAATGTTAACACAACAAACGTTGAAACGTGTAGAGAATTTTTGTGACTTTATTAGAGCCAAACTGATGACATTGCCAGGAAGCAAAACCTCAAAAGATTGAGAAAATGCTCCAGAAAAAGACAGTTCTGCACCTTGTTTTATACATTACAATTAAAAGTGAATATATAAGTGGGTTATATGAAATCCATTGGTGATAGACTAGGGAGAAAGAAAAATGGGAGTGGGGGTGGGGGTGAGGAAGACATCTGGGATTGGATAAAAAGTAAAATGATAGACACATACTTCTTTTACACAGAAGGGTACAGGATAGTTAACAGTCAACAATTCACATGATAACAATGACAAAGAGGGCATTTTGGTCTCCACTCTGGTGAGGTGCCCCGTGCTTTCTGGAAAAAGGGAAATTAGTTTGTTTTTGCAAAGGCACGATTATCAGGAATGCTATCCTAGATGAAAAAGACAAGAGACCGGCTTTGCTAAAGTGAAGGTTGACTTTGTCAGGGAAGAATCGAGCCCACACATGACTACCGGCCATAACCTACTTTTAGTTAAAAAGTTTTAATTTCACCCTGGCAGGTTTGGCTCAGCAGTGACAGCATCGACTCGAACACCAAAGGGCTGTGGGTTCAATTCCCAGTCAAGGGCATGTACCAGGGTTGCAGGTTCGATCCCCTGCCCCAGACAGAGTTGTGCCAGAAGCAACCAATCAATGTGTCACTCTCACATTGATGTTTCTCCCCCTCTCTCCCTCCCTCCCTTCCACTGTATCTAAAAAAATCAATGGAAAAATATTCTTGGAGGAGGATTAACAAAACAAAAAAATTTAAAACGTTTTAATTTCAGGGCAACCTGTGTGGTGATGTTAGGACTCTGTGATGCCATTGAAATGACCTGGTCATTATTTAACAAGAAAGAGTAAGGAGACATAAGGTAATTGAACACTCCAGCTATGATTCCCCCCTAAGTGATGGGGGAAGGGACTGGGCAAAAGCAGATTGGATGCAAGCCCCTTAAGGTTTGAGTGATGTGGGAAAGTGCTTTACCTGTCTGTCACACCTGAGGGCCAGTCAGAGGCCATCATAGGCATAGCAACTGCAAGTGTGCAGAACCTGAATATTTAATCTCCTAAACAGAGGAAAGCGCCCTCTCTCTCTCTCTCTCTCTCTCTCTCTCTCTCTCTCTCTCTCTCTCTTTCTCTCTCTGTCTGCACTCAGCCCTCTGGCCCTCTTGGGACTCCTGTTTGCTGGGGGAGAGTTCCCCTGCATTTGCCCACTTGGCTCATGGCCATGTGGAATCCACACAGTGGATTAATGGGCTGAACCTAGACTGATGCATGATTTGGACCTGGCTGCAACATGGAATGGAAGCTCCGGACACTAGCCTGTTTCTAGCCTTAGTAAATCCATAGCTGCTCCTTTTCCAAGACTGGATTAAGGGACATGGTGGTAGGGGAGGCGCACATAATAGAAATAGAATGACAGTTGTTTAATGGTTATTCACCTTACTGACTATAGATAGAAGGTTCTCTTTACAGACGATGGGAAACTGGAAGGTGGGCTGCAAGATGAAAAACATGGCTGCAAAAACCTCAGAAAAGAAATACAGTTTGAAAACAGACCAGGGACAAGACTCACTTTGATGTGATTGTTGTGCCTGAACACTGACCTCCACCCCCCAGGAGTTTGCCTCTGCAATGCTAACCATTCTCAGGTCCAGGAACTGGCTGAACTGTTTGTAACATCATAGAAGATTAGCCACCTTGTTGTCAGACTTTGAACCCCTAAAGGTCAACCTGCCGAGGGTCATCACAATGCGATGAATTACAAGAAGACTTGGCTTGGAGTGAGGGACAGCATCGCAAGGGAGCCAATGCTCCCCATCTGTGGATGCAGCCCAGTTTATTCTCTTAGCAGTTCCCCAGGTTACAGGGTGTTTTAGGTAATTAAGTCCTTGAGATCACATCTCTCCTGACCTTTCAGGCAAGCCCAGCACTCTTTCTGTTCCAGCTACAGCAGAGACACATAACAAACACATTCACACTTGGGCGATAAACCCATTGACACTTTCAGGGCAACAGTCCAACCCATCATGCATACCTTATCTATTCTCATGCATACTTTGGTCCTTGGCTGGACAGGCCTGGAGAATGCATTCCTCAAGGTTACATTTTGTTCAAACACCAAGCCCCCAACCCTACAGGACATGACCTATCTGTCTAACTGCCTACCACATATTAATCGTACTTATTGAAAATCCCTGATTGACAGTTCCAACATGTGTGTCATATCAGAGACTGGTTGTAATGCTGCTCTGTGATATTTACACTCTTGATTTTGGCCTGTTTTGTAATGTTTTTGTTGTTGAAAGCTAGATGTATTCTTTTGGGTAATAGGATCTGATGTAAATAGGTGTTTACTGTGAACATTTATGTTAACCTGGCTAGCAGCTGGGCTGTTTAATGTTTGCTGTAGGAGGAGTGCCAGAGGATCCCAGTTCCTCTAGTGTCCTTATTTTGGATCCCCCATCTTTAATTTGGGCTCCCCAAAGCATTCCTGCTCAGAGGGAATCTGTGTTTTTGCAGTGCACTTGGTAATAACTCACTATTATTTCTCTGGAACCCTACTGATGTGGTGGTAAGGTGTAGGGGAGAGGGGGAATTCTTCAGCTTCAGGATTAAATCTCAGTCTGTTAGTGGGACTGTGTCTCTGGGCAGCCACCCTCACAAGTGTATCTCCAGTGGCATTACCTTCTCTCCATGCCCTTGTGGGGGCTTAAAAACTTAATACTCATCCTCGCACTTTCTCAGTTTTTCTAGCTGGGCTAAAAATCAAGTTAAGAGATACATTAACAGGACACAATCATATTTTAATGCATGAGAATAAGGAATTCACATAAGCATGAAAATTCCAAAGACAGTGAGGGGACATTGGGTATATATGACATGTTGGACAAAGAACAGGCCTGGAACAGGAAGGGTGTTAGATTTCAGAAGTGAGAATGGACTATTTCCAGGTGGTTGAGGAAGAGCTGAAAACACCTGGCAGGCAGATGCTTGCTAGGCAACTCAGAAACAATGAGATGCATGGGGCATCTAGCTAACAGGCCCCTGCCTGAAACCCTCCTATTTACCATAGGTGATTCTGTTGTGGCAGAAAGTCGGATGGTGGGAAGAGACAGACTGCATGCACTGGGAGGATGAGCAAATGACTGTTTAATGTGCACTGGTGCTGGCCCAGCAGAGTCACCTCCAAAGCCTGAGCCCCGCCCTGGTGTTCCAGCCGCCTTTTATACAGGATAAGCTTCTGGGAATTTGGGGACTTTCTAGTTCTGCTGCAGTTTAGGCAGTTGGCTGATGTAAGGGGCAAGCGGGATTACAGAAGCCAGGGATGGGGTCTCTGCACTGTGAGCTAAGGGGGTTATCTGCACCAGGCTTGCCTTCCCAATTCAAATTGGGCTAAAGCAACATCCTAGGATTGCCTTCCCAGAGTTGGCCTTTCCATCTGCATCTCTTAGGCTGGAAAAAGGAGGGTCAAAGGTTCTGAGTCCTTTTTTTCTTAATAAACTGCTTAAAATCAGTATCTGAAAAGCCAGCTTCAGGGTGGCCAATCTTTGTTCTGCTATCCTTGACCCTCTATCCATTCCCTGGCTGCAGTGTTCCCAAATTATTTCCTGGGAGCCTTGACCCTATTGACTATTCTGTTGCATTTAGGTGAGACAGGAAGGCTAGAGGGTGCTGGGTGGGAGGAATACCCTTCCTCCACCTGGAGTAAGGCTCTAGCAAAGTCTTTTCCCCACACAATAGGCCTTTGTCATGGAAAAGGCTCTGGGGTATATTGAAAAGGATTCCTTTTCTCTTTGCTAGCCAAAAACCCAGGGCTTCTTTTTCACACCTTCAACAGGAAAATCCCTTTCCTCAAGTGGAAGACCAGGAAGCTGAGGATGCCTCCTATGACTGCAGCCAGTGGGGGGTGGCAGGGGAAAGAGATTCTCAGTCTCTCCTAGTCCACAGGCAGCCTCAAGCAATTCATCTCCTTTACCATTTCAATGTTCTTACCAGTTGGTGACTGCAGAGAAGTCTGATCCAGGAAAGCAGATGGTAGTTTTGACAGTCTGCATTCAACAGTCTCTCAAGATTTTACTCAGTGGTTTGCCAGGCCACCTGTGATCTCTGATGAGTCAAAACAATAGATTGATTCAGTTACTCCAGTGGAAAGCAAAGCAGATAAAAGTTGAAAGTACTTTTCTCAGGGAGCCAGCAGGACCAGTGAGTGTGTTTGGGTTGGGGGGTTGGTTAGATTAGGAGTGGGGGTGTTGATAAATTTAGAATGAAGTGATTTCTCTTTTCATTCAATGGTAGTATTACAACTTAACATTTATCATCATATATATGTGTACCTATATGATTTGAAAATTAAATAATAGTGATGCATTTTATTAGAAATAGTCTATAGAAATATTACGTAAGGAATACATGAAAATTCTGCACAGGATTTCAAGAAGATAACCTCCCCCAATACACATCTTAATCAGTTATTAGCTCCCACTTGTTGATGTCAGGTGTCACTGTTTGTTATTAACATGTATGTCTTACTCATGATCACAGCAGGTTCACACACTAATTCATGTAAGAATGGCCCTCTGCTAAGGCTTGGGGAAACAAGGAAAGACAGGACACCATATTCTCCTTTCAGGAATGAAGCAACCAAGGCTAAAAGAGAGTAAGTAGGTAACTGGCTGAAGTCATATGCTAAGTAAATGGTGGATCCGGCCAGTCACCCAAGTCCCTCTGATGCCAGTACCCGTGTTTTTTACCATATACTTCTCTGCCTGTCCTAGAATGCACATTCTTAAGAGTCACAGCTTTCTGAGAAAATGGTATTTATTTATGTTTTTCAACTAGTTTAGGAGCCAAAGCTACTGATGGAATTTCAAGGAGAGATGAATACAATCATCTACTTCTTTTCAAAAATCAAAATTTCCTAAGAATTATTAAACTGGTTGAGCACCTACAAACAAAGATAAACTTATTCTACATTTATTTCATGCATTTAGCCTAAACTCCAAAACTGGAAAAGATGATACATGAACGCAAGCCCCCAAATGGCCTCCCACATACACACAGAGATATGTGTCTTATCTCACTTAGGAGCATAGATTTAATTTTTTTATTTATAAAGTTTTAGTGTCTAAAGTTCTGCAGAATATAGAAAATGTACCAATTGCTTGTAGTTTTTCTAGTCATGAGAGTGTGGCGTAATATTGAGAAATATTTTAGTATTTTAATCATCCATCATAGCAGTAGGTTAAAGGAGAAAACCCACATCATCTGCAATGCTAAAAGACAACTCAAACAATTCTGTGCATCACTGACAAACCAGCTGTGGTCTTTCTTGTTTCTTGTCAACTTGATCTTCCTTCAGCTGAGGGAATTGTGTTAAAAACCTTTACTATTACCCATCCACAATCCTTTATCTCAAATTCTTAAGACCAAGTGTTTCAGGAGCAATATACCATACCCCACCTAATAGCCATAGCAGGGTGTGCAATAGCACTCCTGATCTAACAAAACATTACTTGTGAAAAATATGAATATTAATGAGAAGAAGGATAAATAAGAAATAAGCAGAGCCTTGTGTCATGTCGGGTCATGTTTTAGGGCACGTTAGTCAGGAACTGCTTCTTACATTATATCCGTTAAGAATTTAGACATACCATGAGGGGTTGTGAGTCCGAAGTGTGTTTCTGTCAATTCTTCTTCCATTTTATACGTGTTTCCCCTCTTTTGTTGTTAGATATTCTTTTATTAAAGTATAACACACAAAGGAAGGGAGCACAAGCCATAAATGACAGCAGCTTGAGGTCATTTCACACAGTGAACACATGCACGGGACCACCACAAGGACAGATACAGAGCGTTCCTGGTGCCTCAGAGACCGGTATGATGACTCTACCAAGTTCTTACTCCTGAAAGTTAGTGGCCATTTTCACCTATAGCACCATAAGGGTGTTTTCCCCTGTTTTTTAACTTTATACAAACAGAATGGTCAGTCATGTACATTTTTCAGGCATGGACTCTTCCATTCAGTGTTCTGATACTGAGATCTGCCCTTGTTGTATGTAGGGATATTTGCCCTTTTCATATGTAAAGTTTTGTATGATATGAGTACAGTGTACCACACAGTATTGATTCATTCAACTCTTTTGAGGTGTTCAGAATGTCTCCAGTTTGTGACTATCATCAGTACTGATGCTGTGAAAGGTAGAAAGGTTATTTGGGGTGGGCCAGACCCAAACGGGTGAGCACTTGCAAGGATCAAGGCCTTGCTGAGAGAGAGATTTGAAGCATGAGGGAGCACTGGGAGGCTGTGGCAGGATGGCAAAGAACTGCAGACAGCCTCTGGGAGATGAGTGCTGACCCCAGCTGACAGCCAGCAAGAGAATGAGGGCCTCAGTCCTCCAGCAACCAGAACTGAATTCAGCCAAAAATATTGATGAGTTTCTAAGTGACTCTTCCCCAGAGCCTCCAGAAGGGACATGGCAAGTCCACCACCATCTGACCCTGTGAGAGCCTGAGCAGGGAAGCCAGTCACATGGGGCACAGACTTCTGACTACAGAGGCATGAGCTAATACGTGGGGGCTGTTTTAAGATTCGAAGAGTGTGATCATGTGTTCCCCACCAACAGAACACTCACATATTGGTACCTGGACGGAGGGTGCTGCCATTGAAAACACCCTACAAAGTGGGCAGCCTTAAGAACTGGGAACTGAGCTAAGGCTTATCGTGGGGCAAAGAAAGTTTAAGTTGCCCTAGGAAAAGCCTGAATTGCCTTGGGCAAACTGTTAGTAGAATCTGAACTTCATGGACGATGCTGGTGAGGCCTCACAAGGAAGAAAGGTTTGTGTTACTGGATACTGGAAGAAGGGGTTTCCTGCTAGGTCATGGTAGAAATGTTAACAAGATTGTTGTTGCAGTTACGTGGAAAGAAGGAAATGTAAAAGACAAATTGGGGTATATGGCCAAGCAGAGATTGTGGAGGTAGCAGAATCAGGGATCATAACAGCAAGAGCCTAGATTGCTTTGAGCAGGCTGTTAGGATTGATCTGGAATTAGGAACCTCTGCTGGTGGGCACTCTGAGGCAGTGGGAGAACTTTAGAGAAACCCTGAACTGCCCTAGAGAAAGCCAAAATGACTGTTAACAAAGTTTCAGTAGAATTCGGAAATTGGAGGTTCCTGAGAACCTGTTATTAGAAACATGTTATTAGAAAGTCTGAAAGGGCCATGGTATTTCTAGAGCGGCAGAATGCTTCCCACTAGTGTATCCTGCAGTCTGGTGGAAAATTGAACTAAAAAAGATGATCATGGATATATGTCTGAGCATATTTTTAAGAATAGACTTCAGGGTTTGGCCTGGTACTTCTTGATGCTTATAGTAAAATGTTAGAGGAGAATGACAAATTGAGGAAAAGGCGTTAAACAAAAGGAACCAGGATTGGATGATTTGAAAATTTCTCAAATCAGCTAGGTGGCCACAAAAAATAAAAATCCAAAATGAAGAGCTTGCTTCTAAAAGTGTGGTAGAAAGAAAAAGCCAAGAGTAGGGATGTAAAAACCTTTGTTAAAAGCTCTGAAAACAGAAAACTTCACAGGATTCAGTCCGACAGTACCCCCTACAAGAGACTAACATTGTGTCTCACAGATTTTCTTCCCTATACTGGAGGCCCTCTGGGAAGCTCCAGGTTGCTGTCCCTCAGCCATCCAAGCAGGACCCCCGAAAGAAGGGACTGCCTTGAACAATGTATGGGTGGGGCTTTGGGGGAATAGCATGAATGTAGTTAAGTCCACAAAAGTCTCACAAGGTTGTTGAGAAACTTCCATTGTCAAGAACACTGTTAACTTGGAGTGAGAGGCAAAGACATGGTACAAAATGAAAGAGGATCCTGGACCCTCAATATACTATGGGTAGTCAGCAGGCTGCTCAACACCAGACACCTGCTACCTTTCCTGAAACACGAAGGATGGCTCTGAGGGGGAAATCAAGGTCCTGGATGTCAGGAAAGAGAGCTATGGAAGATTTTTAGGCTTTGAAATTTTATCAAAGAACTCTGGCTGGTGGTTTCCTGGCTGGATTCCCAAACTGCTTTTGGACTCTATCTCCTTTCTGCCATCCATGTCCTCCCCTATTAAACCAGAAGGTACAAGGCTGTTATCCTATGCCCGGCCCACCATTGTGTGTTGGGAGAGGACAGCTTGTCACTTTATTGTCACCAGTCCCCAGTTGGAGAGACATTGTGAGTCAGGAGAGGGGTTGCATGGATTATTCTCAGGAATCTCATCCATGCCTGATTTAGATGATGGAGGTGATGACATTTTGGCCTATCAGCTGAAGCAGTTTGGATGAGCGTTTGGAATCAAGCTGATGCCATACTGTCATGAGATTTGGGAGATTGTGGAATGGGGTGAATAGATTTTGTATGTGGGAAAACTGGATCACTGGGACCAGAGGGCAAACGCTGGTCGGCAGAATTCTAAGATCAGTCCTAATGACTCTAGACCTTGTTTAATCCCCTCCTGTTGACAGTGAGAGGACACTGAGAATATGATAGAATATCATTTCTGTGATTATGTTGTATCATATGGAAAAAGAGATTTTGCAGATGTATTAAGGTCCCACATCTGTGGAACTTCAAATATGGGCGGGCCAGGGCTAATCATGTGAATCCCCAAAAGGCCTGAATCCTCCTGAGAGACTCAAGTGTGAAAGGGCCTATGAAGGGAGCCTTGTGGCAGGGAACTGCAGGCAGCACCTAGGCACTGAGAGTGGAATGAATTCACCCAGCAACCCAAGTGAACTCGGAAAGGAATTCCTCCTCAGAGCCTCACCAAAGAAACAGCCTGATTTCTCCCAGTGAGACAGTCTGCAGAGAACATACAAAGCCATGTCTCTGATAGCCTTGAGACATACAGTACTGTGAAATGATAAGTAGATATTTTCTTAAGTCTCAAAGTTTATGATAGTTTGTTATGCAGGAATAGACAAAGCAGGAAGCACTGCTGGGTTATCGAGAATTCACATGTTCAGCTTTAGCAGATAGTGCCAAACACTTTTCCAAAGTGGGGGTAGCAATTAACACTCCCATCAACGTTGGAGATTTCCTCCATATCCCCACCAACCCTAGATATAAGAAAATAGATGATGATGGGTGACATTGGAGGACTATCCTCCCCCAAGGAAAAAGATCTAAATGTATAATTCTCAAGGTATACCATTTCTTAAGCAAGGACTAATAAGTTTAATATTAATATTTGAAAACTTTTCTTCAATTGTGGAGGGAAAACGAAGTCTTTAAATGAAGTAATTGAATTTACACATATCCTTCTGGTGATTATACAAAATGACTATAGAAAATTTAACACATACGCATATCAGATGGTTAACAATAGCTATTGATCACCAGAAGGTTTGCTTCTGACTTAAAATCTGTTTTGAACTTTCCCAAACCATCTCAATGTTCTACTGATGGGTTTGCAATCCTGGGCACTACTGCCACTTTGGACCACATAAGTTTTGTAGTAAGAGGCTGCCTTTCGCTTTCAGGGAGTTTAGGCATCATTTGTAGCTTTGATCCATCACATGCCAATACCACCTTCACTTTTCCCACTTGTGACCATCAAAAATGTCTGCAAACATTGCCCAAGTATCCCCTGGAGGGCAATATGCCCCCAAGGGTGCACCATTGCTATACGGTGTATGAGATTTTAATATACATTGAATGCTAGGTGTAAGTAAAGAATTGAGTATATACTTTTTTGCATAACAGTCATTTTTCAACAGCATTAATAGTTACTCAAAAATATCCTATAACATTTCCACAACTTTATTCTAAAGGCATGCAGTATCCAGCTGCAAATTCAGGTGGTCTAAATTTTAAAAGATAGATGTCACTAATATAATAACTTTGACAACATAACATTGGGTATATATATATATTTTTTCTCTTGAGACACAATGCCCAGAAAAGGAATTGTAGCATGAAATGGATTTCCTGTTTGTGACATTTTATATGTCTTGTCAAATTTCCATCTGGCAAGGTGCTATACCTGTGTAAGCCCATCCAGTAGCATATGAGAATTACAACACATTAAATCATTATTAAATGTTAAAAGTTGCTTGCTTTCTAAAACATAAATAGCTGTATTTTCCTGAATATAAGAGGAATCTATGCTGTTTGAAAGCATTCAGAATAAAAAAGATGAGGAAAAAACTTGCTCCTCCAGAATTTTTTCCCCACAAGGATCACTGATCTGCTGTGTGTCCCCAATCTGCAAATCTGGCCAATTCGAGCAAGTGGCACCATCATCCACCCAGATCCTATGGATAAAGGCAAAGAGTCATCAGTGATTGCTTTCCTTCCCTCATAACCTCACAGCCAATCATGTGTTCCTTCTGAAGCTTCAGACAAGGCAATCATGGATCAGACACAAGCCATCCCCACTCTGCACTGTCTGATTCCAGCTCTACAGAGTAGCTGACCATGATCCAATGGTCATTGTTCCATTACTCTAAGTATAAAAGTGGTAGATGGCCGGAATGTATTCTATTCATTCATCTTCATTCAAGTACATACACTATTTTATCAGTATTTTGCTTTCTATATTCCATCCAATTTCATCTTTATTCATAGTCTATTCTACCCTCATAATCTTGTATTTTATAGTTGATTCCAAATTTTATTCCATTCACTTCTATTCCTTAACAGTCCTTTTATCTGAAGTGCAATTTCATGGTCCATTGATTTCATGACATTGCATATTCTGTTCCTATCTATGATTCCTGATTCTTTAATTTTGATTTTCTCCTATTTTCATTAACAATTTAATTCACTGACATTCCATTTCTCATATAACATCACATATATTTTTATTCCAGATGCCATTAGGTATTTATTTGCACTCCCCTTTCTACCCCATTTTTTCATCATTTTCCATTCAATTTCCATCCCACTCAATTTTCCATTCCATATCCTGTTCAAGTCTGTATTCCATTCCTTGTTTCAGTCCAGTGTCCACAGCAGGCAGTCTCCATTTCATCGCTTTCTGCATTCCATTTCAAATCCATTTTCCATTCCTCATTACTTAACATTCCCAATGCCATTCCAGTTTATCTGGCTTTGTGTTTCACTGCAGTTTCTCATCTGGTCCAGTAAATATCCCAGCGCATTCACCACAATTGCTAGGACAGCGACTTTCAGGAGAACTGCTTGCTAATATTATAATGAAAGGTTTACAAGACTCCATGGCCTGTACCAAGAATTTTCTTTTCCAGGAATTCATCTGTAACAAGGACATGACTGAGGATATGAACAATTTTTAATAAGCAGTATGTGATTCTCAGTGATTTGTTTTACAGAGTGAAAAGTTGGAAAGATGTCAATATTGGAATATTAGAATATGTAAACCTCATCTGTAAACAGAGTATTATATACTTAAAAAATGGCCTTGTGTGAATTTACTTACTGATATGGAAAGAGGGTTTTCTGGACTTGAAAAGCAGGTTACCAGACCATATCTATGCATAAATGATTCCATTTCATGAAATATAAACTATGAGATATATGTGAATGGCATTTCTACTAACATGTAAATGAAGAGTTCTAGTACTTTCTTATGAGTGGGTGAGAATTTAGGTACCAACTCTCTCACATTTGATCTTCTGTTTGGGGCACTGAACAGGTAACCCTTGCATACCATTGATTACAAAGTGGTGTCCACATATGGAAGGTCAAGCCTGTGCCTGACGGCATATTTTTACTAACAAGAATAAGACAGTAGGCCAAGTAAGTGGATGGACATTCAGCAGCGGATTACTACGCAGCCCACACAAATGATGGTGCATATTTAAGGACAGTATCACCCGGAATCCCAGGCCATTCGGGACATGAGTGGGGGAAGCCTCTTACTGGGAAGCTCAGCCCAGCACCCCACCCCGGCGCCAGGCCGCAGTGCTGAACATCTGGAGCCAAGACAGTGTGGGCCCCACCCCTTTTGTCGCCCTCAGACTGCTCTCCAGACAGACCCCGCGTGGGGTCATCCAGATGACCGGAGGAGTTTTAGCACCGTCCTCTCTGTGTCACGAAGGACCTAGCGTCCTGACCAGATTCCAGGAGGGACACCTGGCTCAGGGATATCTGCTGTCGGCCGGTGTGGTATTTCTTAAAAGCCACGGCTTGTGGTTGAGCCTCCAGGTTGGTTAAGCTGATGTGGGGCAACTCGAACTGTTTATGAGGACAGCCTCTGGGCCCCTGCCACCTCCCTCGATGCACACCCACTAGGGGCCAGGGAAAAATATGGAATTCGCGGTACTGAATCTGCAGGCGGACCCCAGGGGCCCTGGAACACACCCTTGGGGTCAGGGTCGGGGTCGGACTTGGCCCCAGACCTAGCTGGGTTGCTGCTCTCTGAGAATTCAATGGCCACGTGGCTCCAGCTGACCAATCAGAGCGGGGACTCAGCGGGGCCACGCCCACCCCCTACTCCCCCAGCTCCTGCTCTAGGCACACAGCATCTGTCCGCAGCTGCGCTCTCGGGTCTCTGAGGGAGAACTTGTCACCATGTCCACCCAGTCTTGCTTGGAGGAGGAGCAGAAGCAGCTGCAGGGTAAGGTGTCCCCAGGGCTGAAGAATGAATTAGTCCCTGCCCCTGGCGACGCCCTCGGGCCGGGCCACAGGGATCAGGCCGCCTCCATACCCATAGTCTGGAGCACCATGTCTCCATGGGGTGGGGGCGCCCTAGGCTGTGGCACAGCAGGTACCTCTTCCTGCGCCATGGCGGTCCCCGGCGCCATTTCTGTCGCTGCGGAGGACCCGGGGCCGCCCCCCAGGCCCCGGGCGCAGGAAAGCGGGTGTCCTGAGCTCCAGGGCGGCCCGAGTCCCCACACAGAGCTGAGCTGTGAGGCCCGAGACGGGCCCAGGTCTCCAGACCGAACACGCGGGCGGCGAGGCCGCCACAGGGCAAGAGGATGGGGCGCGGGCCAGGGCTGCGGGCGTCCGACCCCCACCACGGCCCAGAGGGTGGCCGTGGGCAGAAGCGTCGCAGCCTCAAGAAGGCTGCCCAGGCTCAGCAGCTCACAGGGCTCTGTCTGTTTCCAGAGGCTCCCGCGTCCCAGAGGTCCGTGCCTTTGCCGCCATCCTCTCCGAGGGCTCAGCCCAGCAGCTGTAGCCGCCAGGCCCCTCGGGCTTCTCCGGGGAGTCGCGCTTCTCAGCCAGGCCCGACCTCCGAAGCCAGGCCCTGCCCTCAGCTCCAGGCCCTGCCCTGCGAAGCCGTGCCACCCTGCGAGGCCCTGCTGTCTGCCGCCCTTTATCTGCACCAGGCCCTGCACCTGGTCGCCTGCCGGCCTCTGCATCTGCCCTCGGCCTTGCACCCACCTGTCTTGCAGTCACGCAGCCAGGTTTTACTGTCATTAACCAGGCTTCCGGGTCAGGTACTACTCTTAGTAGCCCTGGATCCATACCAGTTCCTGCCAGCCACCCCTTTGCGTCCAGACCAGGCCATGGCCTCAGATGTTCTGCTTCTTTTCCAGGCCCTGCTTCGTATAGCTGTGCATCAGGACTAGGCCCAGCCCTCCACAACCACACCAGTGAGCCAGGCCCTGTCCCCAGAAGCCATGTATCCTGGCCAAGCCATGCCCTCAGAGGCCTTGCCAGCTGCATAAGTCCTGCCCCTAATAGCAACAGCAGCACCACCCCAGGTTTTGTCCCCTGGAGCTCCCCCACCCAGAGAAGATCAACCCCTAGCAGCTGCCCCTCTCTCCCTGGGCCTGCTGACCAGGTGCCTCCTTCCCGTGGGCTGGCCTTTAGAAGGCTTGTCATCCTGAGAAGCTCAAGCTCTTCTGATGCTGAGGCCCCAAGCCTTCCTTCCCAGCAGGGTTGGCATGTGGTCCATATGCGTGCCTCTTCACCCTCACCTCCTGTTGGATGCTTACCTGGCCCTCAGCAGTTTGTTGAGAGTTATTTCACCACCTCCTCCTCCCCCTCCTGCCCACCCTTTTTCCTTGCCTCTCCCCCCCTGGTTGCTCTAGGCAGTTTGCTGAGAGTTATTCTACCTCCTCCTCTTCTCTCTCCCCTTCCCCTCCTCCCCTTTTCCCTGCCCCTCCTCTCCCCCTACTAATTTTCCTGGCCACAGCTCCTCTTCCTCTTCCCCTAATTTTCATGGCCTGGCCTGCATCTCCACTCCTAACCCTGTTAGCCTTAGACCAGCCTTGCTGCTGGAGGTGGATGCTCTGAGTCCTGCCTCTGCAGGAGAGGAGGCTGAAACAGAGAGCATCTCTTTCCCCCCTACCTTTCCTGAGCTGTGACCCTCCATGGGCTTCCTCATGATACCCAGGAGGAATCAACATCCACCTACTGGGATGAATGGCTGCCTGCTCTGTGGTTACTTGTGAGGTTTCCAAGAGTTCTGTGAGCCAGCAACCAAGGTTATGTGTTTGGAACCCTCCTAGACCCGACTCCCCCACCTAGCACTTACCTGCTCTTGGCCCTTGATTCCAGGCCCTCTTCTCCCTAAAAAGGGCCTGCCTTTGCCCCAGAATTGAGATCCCCCTTTTCAAGGTTGCCTGTTATATATTCAGTCTTTGAAGAATAAAATTAAAATGTTGGCTTTATTCTTTTTATGTGTTGCGGTTTTTTATTGAGGTTAAAGGGTTTGTGGTTTGTCCCTATCCATTTAATTTGGAGATTTGGGGGATAGCTTGTAATCTGAATTTGTGGTAAATGTTGTACATACATTTGTGGTTTGGTTTTTGCTATTTAATTGTTGTCTCTTTATATGGGTGTTTGGTCAGATGGAAACACTATGCAGCCACCACTGCCACCATCTTCCCAGATTCCCCATCACCTAGTATCCTTACTCCTTGACATTGTGCTACCTCCGCTTAGGCGTTGCCCCAATGTCTGACACGAAACAGTGTCTTCAGTCAGCCCCTCGGTAGCCCTCAAAAGAACACAAAGTGATTCATCATCTGCACTAAGAGACTAAAATGGAGACAAAATTAAACTCAGGAAAGAGACCAAAAATATTTTGGGCCTTTATTAAAAATGTTGGAACTAAAGGAAATATTCCTGAGAACAATTTTTTAAAAGCTAGTACTCACTTATCCTTGAATAACTCCACAGATGTCCAAAGTCTAGAACAAGAGAGATGATCTTGTTTACTGCAACAAGTCTACAACTTCAATTCAGAGGGCCTATATTTATTCCCAACTTATGGATGTGGAAATAGAGCCTCAGAGCACCTTTGTGACTTGAGATCCAGTTGTCAGTAGAACTTGGTTCTGGACTCAGAATTCAAATTTTCCTTTTGATTCACCGTGTGTTCCTGGACAAGTTATAGAATCTGGGATCCTAGGTTTCCTCATTTGTCAGTTAGGCTCAGTAAGAGAGCATGCCTCCTTGATTATGGTAATGATAAAAAGGGTGGTATATGTTGAACTAAGCAAACTGTGTTTATTCTGTGTTATACCTGAAGGATTAAAATAGTGTAACCAATAAACTAGCTGCTTCTTTGGAAGGGAATTGGAAGAAAATACTATTTCTCATTTCTTTTCACTTTTCCCTGACCTCACAAGCTATGTAGCTCATCCTGATAATGTATATAGTAGAGTTTTAAAAAATATATTTCCAGCCTTGGTTGGTGTGTCTCAGTTGGTTGGAGCATTATTCCGTGTTCAAAGCTTGTGGTTTCGATTCCCAGTCAGAGCACGTACCTAGGCTCAAATTCGATTCCTACATGTGTGGAAGGCAACAGATTGGTGTTCTCTCACATCAATGTTTCTCTCTCTCTCTCTCTCTCTCTCTCTCTCATCTCTGTCTGACTTCAGGTGTGCACTGTCATTTCTATGTCTTATAAGGAATAACCCTGGTTTTTCTCACTTTTCTGATGGTTTTGGCTGAGGGCATCTTGCCATCATAAGGATCATTAGGGCCAGTCCAACCACATCATTGATTATTTATAGTAAGATTGTCAAGAACAACACTCAAAATAACCTCACCTCCATGCACTGACTAGTGATTCCACTGCAGGTGATATCTGAATGGTTGACTGGAGAAATGGGTCAGAAGGCCCTCAAGCAAGGAGTGTGGGTGGGGGACAAAAGGAGGAGTTAAATGGTAGAGGGGTGATGAGATTTCTGTGAGTACAAGTGTGGGAATATATATCTGATGTATAAATTGCCACTCACCTGCTATACACCTCCAAGCTTAGACATGTAGAAATGTAAATAGAATTTCTGGTATATATACGCAATAGATTTCACAACTTATAATCACTCACGTTTAAACAGGCAAATGCATGGACATAGCAGCAGGCACAGTGACTGCTTAAGAATTTTCAAAAAACACTGGTTATTTGTTTCCCCACTCGTCTGGGTAAATAGGTTTCTCTGCATTAATAAACACTGAAAGTAATAACTATATTTTAATTTCCATACATTTTCAGAGACTGCATTTTTTATAAAACCAATTATCTTTCTACTTCCGAGCCTGGCATAGAGTAGGTTCTCTTGGTTTATACATACATAGATATTTATTGAATATTGAAATGCCAGATGGTGTACTGAGCTCTCAGTGCTCAGAAAGAATGGGTAAGGGTCCTCACCATCAAAATGCTTACAGACAACAGCAAACAAATACAATTTCTGATCTGATTTTGAGTCCAGAATAGAAATCTGTTCCTCCTGTGCATCCAACTCTCTCCAGCTTCAAGACCTCATGTATGTTATCCCTGCGATCTGGATATTTCTAGTTCCCCTTTCCACCTGACCAACTCCTACTCATTTGTTACTTCTCATGTGGCAAGTCTCTTCCTTTGAAAGGTGATTGCTTGACCCATCTTGATATGTATTATCAGGACATCCTGAATATCCCCATCACCCTGAGCTCCTACCTCAATTCTGGTAGTTTCTGGTTCTGCTGTGTGTCTCCTCCAGCATGCTGTGACCTCCACAATGACTGAAACCAGGTATATGTCCCTGAGCCTACCTCAGGACCTGGCATACTAGGGTGTGGAAAGGTAGTATGACAGCTGGATGGCTCAGCTCACAGGATAAGGATAAAAAGCAGAGAGAAGAATTCATCCACATCCATATCCCATTCATATGTCACAGGTAAAACTGGTTGAGCAGACTCAACTAAAGGTGGGAATGTAATGAGAGAGGTCCTTTTCCTAGCACACTAGGTAGTGCAAGACCTTATTCAGCTCAGAAAAAGAAACCTGGAAGTAGACTCTGGGAGCCTTGAGTTTAGGAAAGATGTTCCTTGTGGTGAATAGAGCCAGGCAGAAAGAGACAGGTAGTCTTTATCTACTTGACACTCTTACTTCTGGCTGTCGTTCCTGGAACACCTGTTTTAGAGAAAGCACCCCAACTACTAGGGTTCTTTCCTAGAGACTCTGGGGAAGAAATCATCACCCAGCCCCTTTGTTTCTTTATTTTTTATTTTATATTATTTTGTTTTTATCTTTATCATTGAAAGTATTACAGATGTTCCCTCTTTTTCCCCCATTGACCCCCTCCTAGCAGCTCCCACAGCCTTCCTGCCTTACTCACACTATTGTTTGTGTCCACTGGTTATGCATATATACATATAAGTTCTTTTGCTTATCTCTCCCCACCCCATCCCCTTTCCCTCTGAGGTTTGTCAGTCTGTTCATTACTTCCAAGTCTCTGGATCTATTTTGATGGTCAGCTCACTTGTTTATGGAATACATGAACGCATCCTCTTTGAGTTCCTCAAGTGTTCAGGCAAAATCATCCAACAATGTGACAGTACTCACAATGTCCACCGGAGGGCGATAGTCTGCCGCTGGTACCACCTTCTGTAGCAGGATCCTTGAGGAACACCTTCCCTTCTTTGTCATGTATAATTGTAAGTCCTCAGAGCGCAGAACACCTACTAAATAAAGAATCCCTCCCAGCAGATGTGAAGACACAGATGGACACTGCAAGTATCCTGCCCCCAAGCCCCACTTCCTACCCATGACTGCAGGGCGACTAGATTCCCAGGGGTCCCTGGAATGCTTTCCCTCCCCAGTGATGTGTGACCAACACAGGACACAGAGCTAATGTTTTCTCCTGGGGTATAGGAAGTCTCGTTAGGTTCCTTTGCATCTCATCCTGGAGAGAGGACTAGATTCGGTGATGAGGATAAGTCTTGTAACAGTTTTAGAGATGAGGAATCTTGAACTGAGGCCCAGAGAAGTTTATGAGCTATTCCGACAATAGTGGCCTCTTCTCTGTGCTCCCACAGCGCTGCTCTGTCCTTCCTCTAGCCACACTGTGCTGTAAGCTGATGGTTGTCTGTGTGTTTTATCCACCAGATGGAAGTGATAAAAGCCTCGGGGTTGCATTTTGTTCACTGCTCTGTCCTCACCTGGAGAACACTGCTGGGCACGTGATAGGCACAACATGGAGTAGAATTACAGAGAGAAGAGGGTATGGGTTGGGTCGTGTGAGGTTACCTCTAGGGTGATTGCATTTTAGTGGCTTGGATGAAAGAGGACTGGAGTGTGTTTGTGAGGAAAGAGGAGAAATGGGGGGTATACTCTGATGAGTTTGTTAAAGGGGGAAAGAGGATTTAGCCTCCTGCAGACTTTCAGCCTATTAGTCCTTCTAGGCCATCACCGCATTGCGCTGACTCTGCCTTTACGTGGCCAAACAATGGCACCTTAGAGAATGAACATGAATGGGTCTCACTTCCCGATCTGAGTACGAAATGGCCATGGGTTCTGTTTCTCAAAGTCCTGATGTGATGACGGCAATAACCATAGTCCGTAATTGTAAAAATGGTGATAGTAATAGCTGTCTTGCAGAATTGTAAGGATGATTACAATAACCATATATAGAGTACTTGGCACAGACTAGGCACTTAATAAATAGTACCTATTTTCTTACTCTGCTATGAGTCTCTCTCCTTCAGAACAAATTCTTTATATTTGTAAAATTGACTATGTCACACTTAAAACAGTGAATTTTATGTATCCCTTTTTCACTCAAGAGAAAGGTATGTTTCACAGAGGTAGACTTTATAGCAGCTTATAAAAAGACTAGGATTCAGAGCTCTGCAATCCCGAGTCAGATTTTCTTATACAGAGTATTCCCTATGAGCCAGGCAATTCCCATGGTTTATCTGCAACTCTCACAACTCTGCTTCTTGGCAATTGGGGAATATTATCTCCATTTGACAGATGAGGATACTGAGGCTCCAAGAGGTTATATATCTTCCTCAAGGGTTTGAAGCCAGAATTTGAACACTATTTTGACTGTCTCCAAAGTCTATGGTACTTATATCAAACTACACCAATAGCTGTTTATATTTTTGAGTGCCCACTGTGTGCCCAGCACTGTACTAATAGTACACAAATCAATCTTTTTCTGTTTAATTTTACAATTATAGTGTCCTTTCAACATTCTTTTGCATTGGTTGCAGGCGTACAGCCTCGTGGTTAGACAATCATACTTTGCACAGTGTTTCCCCCTGATATTTCCAATACCAAACTGGCACCATGCATAGTTATCACAATATTATTGACTACATTCTCTATGCTGTGCTTTACATCCCCGCAACAATATTGAAACTACCAATACGTACTTCTTAATCCTTCACCTCTTTCTCCCAGTCCCCCACCCCCTGTCCCCTCTGGCAACCACCAGTCTGCCCTCTGTATGAGGTGTTTCAGGTTTATTTGTTATTTATTTTGTTCTTTAGATTTCACATAGAAGTAAATGCCACAGATATGAATCTTTGGATTTTCACAAAATGGGAAAATTGAAGCTCAGAGAGAAACATTACCCAAAGTTACACAGTTGGTATTGCAATAAATGCCATCATTTATTGAGTGCTTGTTGCATGCCAGGCATTATACTAGATGCTATATATGTTTTATTTGCTTCATGTAACTTTGTTCTCATTTTATAAGCAAGCCTCTGAGGTTCAAAGAGGTTGAGAAACTTCTCTAAGACGATACAGTGACTAAGCAGCAGAGTTAAGATTTGAAGCCACGCCCTGGCCGGTTTGGCTCAGCGGTTAGAGCGTCAGCACACAGACCAATGAGTCCTGGGTTCAATTCCTGCCAAGGGCACATACCTAGGTTGGGGTTCGTTCCCGGCCCTGGTTGGGGTCCTGCGAGAGGCAACCAGTCGATGTGTCCCTCTCACGTTGATGTTTCTCTCTCTCTCCCTCCCATTCTATCTGAACATAAATCGAAAAATAAAAACTTAAAAAAAAAGATTTGAAGCCACTATTTTCTGAATCAGTGTCAGTGCTATTACATTATATCAAAGTATCTATCCCTCAACCTTATCTTCCATGGCTTCCCAGGAAATTGCCACTCTTGTGAATACAGGAGTTGTGAAGAGCTGGAAGATAGCAGAGGCAAGGGTTTGAGGAAAGACTGAGCACATCACCTGGATGATGGCCTCCATCACACATCTTTCACTTACACCCCTGAAACCATGGATACGTCTGAAGACCTCTCCGAGCATCAGTTTCATGATCTGCAAAATGGGCTTAACAACATCTCTCAACATTGGGAAGATTAGATAAGATCAGGTTTATAAAAAGTTGTCATCACAGAACTGGCACAGAAGTCCTCCTCTGTTCCATAGTAGTCCATGACTCCCATTGCTGTCAAGATGGCCCAAAATCCCTAGCAAGAAACATGAAGTCTTTTAGGATATGCTCACTTCCTACTTTTCAGGCGTAACTGCCTCCATCACCTACCCCTCTTCTCAAACTGCTCCATGGATCATATGCAACGTCCTAGTTAACTGAAAGAATCATGTTTCATCTCATTTTGGGTACATAAAATGCTTTTTCTCATACCTTGACATGATCTTCACTATACTAATTTCTATTTATCTTTCCTGGTAGTTCAGATGTCATCTGCTCAAGAAGCCTTCTCTAAAACTATTTATTTTAAAGGCTGAAAAGTAATTAACTTAGAAGTCATGGTAGCAATTCCTTTGAGAAAGAGAGTTGTGTGGATGCTAAACAATGTATTTTTTATATTTTAATATTATTTATTGATTTTAGAGAGTGAGGAAAAGAGAGAGAAAGAGAGGAAGAGAGAAATATCAACGTGAGAGAGAAACATCCATCACTTGCCTCCCATATGAGCCCTGATCAGGGATCCAACCTGGAACCCAGGCATGTGCCGTGGCCGAATGGGAATCCAACCTGCAACCTTTTGGAATACCGGAGGATGCGCCAACCAACCAAACAACCCGGCCAGGGCCTATGTTCTATTTTTTAATTTGAGTGATGGATACATGGGTGTTTGGGTTAAATTATTATTAAGTTGTGTATATCTTTGTTTTGATCATTTTTGTATATGAATATTTCAAAATAAAAAGTATTTGAAAGAAGCCATTTTGAAAAGGGAAAAAGAAGCTTTTTCTAATCTCCTGATGGGCTGGCTGGGCTAGATGGATGCACCACCTCTGTGCTCTCATAGTACTCAACGTGTTTTATTGCTATCCTAATGCTATTTGTGTTCTGTTGGAATAATCTGTTTACATAAACCCCTTTTCCATCTGTCTGAGCTTCTTGAGGGGAGCAGCCTTTGCAGGTTATGAAATTCACAGTGCCTAGCCTGTAGTAGGTGCTGAATATATGCTTATTCAACATTTATTGCCAATACAAGTGAAACTGTGTAGTGAGGTACAATATTTTTAAAGATTGTATTGTGATGGTACTTAATATTAGATCTATCCTATACAATGTTGTATATCAGATCTCTACAGCGTATTCATCTTAACTGAAACTTCATGCTTATTGATTAATAACTCCCTGTTTCCCCTTCCCTCCAGCCCCGGGTAACCAGCATTCCAGTTTGATTTTATGAATTTTACTATTTCAGATACCTCATATAATTGGAATCATGCAGTACTTATCATTTTTGGTCTGGTTTATTGCACTTAGCATAATGTCCTCAGGGTTCAAACATGTTGTCACACATGGCATAATTCCTTCATTTTAAAGGCTGAATAGTATCTCATTGTATGTATACACCACATGTCCTACCTTCCTGGTCAACCCTCATTCTTTTGCACGTGGATTTCCAGGTTTTCCCAAAACATTTGTGAAGAGACTGTCCTTTCTCCATTGAATAGCCTTAGCACCCTTGTCAAAAGTCAATGGACTATATCCCCGAGGTTTATTTATGACTATTCTATTCCACTGGTGTGTGTACACACACACACACACACACACACACACACACACACACATCTGCCTTTATGCCACAACCACACTGTTTTGATTACTGTAACTTTGTAGTAAGTCTTGAAATCAGGACATGTGAATCCTCCAACTTAAATCATCTCTTTCAAGACTGTTTTGAGTATTCAAGTTCCTTTGAGAGTCCATATACACTTTAAGATGGATTTTTCTATATCTGTAAATATATGTCATTGGCATCTTAATACTATTAAGTCTCCCAACCCATAAATATGGTATGTCTTTCTATTCATTGCTCTTTTTAAATTTCTTTCATATTTTTTGTAATTTTTAGTGTATAACATTTTCACTTCCTTTACTAGGTTAATTCCTGAGTGTTTTATTCTTTTTGATGCTATTTTTATTGTTGAGTTTAGAGAATTTTATATATTCTACCACTAACCCTTTGTAAGATATGTGGTTTGAAAATATTTTGTCTAAGGATGTAGCCTGTTCTTTTCTCATTTTAACATTTTACCGTGTTAAATGATATATCATGGTAAAATGATAAAAGGACAAGCGACATCCTTAGCATTTTTTCAGTTCCAAAGTTCGTTAGGTCAGCACTGTTTCTCTCATGACCTTCAGATAATATTTTTCCATGAATATAAAATATGGTTAGGTATTTTTGTCACATTCTGCATTCCATACTGATATTCCTGACTTCCTTAATGGTGTTCAAAAATGTTGTAAACATTAAATTTTACTCTGTGTGCTGTAAACATCTATGGATTTTGCCAAAGCCATAGTGTGATGCAACCACCATTAAGATATCAGACAGTCTTAGTTAGCTAAGGCTGCTATAACAAAATACCGAAGACATGGATGGTGGACCAAACAACACATGTTTACTCCTCACTGTTCTCTGGAGGTTGGGAAGACAAAGATCAGGGTTACAGTATGATTGAGTTTTTAAAATGTTTTAATGAAACTTAGTGGGGTGACATTGGTTAATAAAATTATGTAGGTTTCAAGTATACAATTCTATAGTACATCATCTGTATATTGTATTGCCTGTGCACCACCCAAAGTTAAGTCTCTTTCTATCACCATTTATCCCCCTTAGACCCAATTCTAGCATCCCCCACCCCATTTCCCTCTGGCAAATACCATACTTGTCTGTGTCTACGAGTTTTCTTTTTTATTTAATCCCTTCACCTTTTCACCCAGCCTCCCAAATTCCTCCCCTCTGACAGCTGTCCACCTGTTTTCTGTATCTATGACACTGTTTTTATTGTGTTCATTAGACTCCACATATAAATGAAATCATACGGTGTTTATCTTTCCCTTACTGGCTTATTTCACTTAACATAATGTTCTCCAGGTCCATCCATGCTGTAGCAAAGCCTAAGATTTCCTTCTTTTTGTGACTGAGTAGTGAGTATTCCATTGTGTAAATGTACCACAGCTATTTTATCCACTCATCTACTGTTAAGCACTTGATCTGCTTCCAAATGTTAACTACTGTAAGTAACGCTGCAGTGAACACAGGGGTGCTTAGTGAGTGCACTTTTCTGGCTTGAAGAGAACCCAGTTCTAGCTGTGTCCTCACTTGACAGAGTGAGAAAGAGCTCTGGGCTTTTGCTATTCTTATAAGCACACTAATCCCATCATTGAGGGACACACCCTCATCTGGCTTAATTAATCCCTAAAGGCCCTGCCTCCAAAAACCATCACATTGGAGGTGAGACTTCGACATATGAATGGTGGGGGGACACACACATAATGGCTTCAGAGCCCTAAAACATTGCATTCCATGCTGATGTGTGGCTACCACGGGACAGTGTGATGGCTCTTCCTGAAATGGAACCCCCTCTTCAGCAACTCAGTGTAAACATGCCATCATCCAGGACTGAGGGATTGCCCCAGGCTGTGAAATGCAAAAGGGCCAGTGATAGACAAGGTTGCAGACTGTGTGCTAACTTGGTCCACCACCTTCACGTGAAACTTTCCAACCCGGGTTCAACTTCAAGTCTGTTCCCTTTCGTGAAAGTAAGAGCTTCCAAGAATGTGGAACACAGGAAACTGGTGATACCCAGAGTACCTTCAGTGCTCCTCGGACATTGAAAACTTAACAGTAATATATGTGTTTTATTTGGCAACAAACATATAGCATATGACAGGCACATCAAAGCCTCTGTGGGATGGTGGGGAAGGGTATTGGCGTTGCAGCCTCCATGGAAAATCACCAAAAATTCTTTCTCTATCTCGATAATTTTTTCAACCTGTACAGATTTTTTTGTTTCCCTAAGAACTGAAGTCGGTCCTCTCTCCTTCCCGTCTGCCGCATGTTTTTACAGAGGCCAACTCTACGTTTCTAATTTGCATTATTTCCACCAGAAAACATTTCTGCAATAAAGGACCCTCCTCAGGACACACTTTGTGGACGACAGCAGGACATTGGACACAGCACTGACTTTTCACTCTTGGAGAGCATTCCAGCAAATAGTTCTGTCCTGAAAAGACAGAAAATATAACTACCTTTCAGGAATAAAAAAGCCATACTTCATCTTGTAGGGCGACCCGGGCATTTTGCCACAGGATCTGGGGAGAGGTCTCAGGGAGGAGAAATTGGCTGATGGTGTTGAGGGCAGATGGGAGGTAAACTCTCTGAAGCTGTGTCAGAGAGAAAAGAGCGCATTGGTGGGAGCTAGGTGAGCTGAGGACTGCCTGCGCTGCCCGCACAGATAGCTCTGAGAGCTTTGGCGTCAGATGACTGGTTTCCATCCCCAGTGTGTGCACAGCAGCTCTGTCACCTTGTGCATGTCTCCAAGTTCCCGGGTCTCCACTGACGCATCTTGAAAAGTGGAAAAGGTCCTATGTATTCTGAGTAGTTTTACGAGGATTAGATGAGAGAACACAAATGAAATGATTAGTAGTGTGCAAATCTATTCATGTCTTTCTTTTTAGTTCATTTAAAATTTTTTAAATGAATGTGTAAAAACCCTTTGAACATCGTACTGTATTTCTTTTTCTAGTTATCTTTACATTGCCCTGATTTTCCATTTCAATCTTAAAAGTCATTCAGGTTTACTGAAAATGTTAGAAAAAACAGAGCTCTGTGATATCAAGAATCTTCAACAATGGAAAGAGTGGTGAAGGAGTTCTGAGAAATGCTAACCCGAGTTATACCCTGGGGTGTGGACTGCGCTGGCTCCACTTAGGGGTGACACTGAAAAATGAGGCAGTTCCCTCTCCCTCATTACCTCATAATGCAGTAGAAAACTTTATTTGGCACCTAATATGAAACAGCCAAATTACGGTACCTATTGTACTAATTCTGGATTGGCAGAGAAGTTTCAACAAGCACTTGATGATGTTTACTGTATTTCATTTTGGATTTCTTGGAGTCTAATGTCTGATGCCCTCACAGACATCATCAGAATGGACTACAGGTGATGAATTAGAAGTCTCTGCCTGGTGCGGCAGGAAGAGAACTATCAACAAGAAACGGGTGTGTAGGTGTGTTGGCCATCTGCATGTCTGCCTTGGAAAAGTCCCTGTGCAGGTGCTCTGACTATTTTTTTAATCGGATTGTTTGTTTTTTTTGTTGCTGAGTTGTGTGGGTTCTTATGCATCTTCAACATGACTCTCTTGTGGGAAGTATTGTATTCACATATCTTCTCCCATTTTCTTTTGGTTGCCTTTTGTATTGTTGATGGTTTCTTTTGCTGTGTAGAATTTGATAGACTCCCATTCATTTATATTTGCTTTTGTTTCCTTTGTCTTCGAGGTTAAGTTCACCAAAACCCATCTGAGACTAAGGTCTATATGTTTAGTGCCTATGTTTTTATCTATATGTTTTATTGTTTCAGGTCCTATACCTAGGTCCTTAATCTATTTGGAGTTAATTTTTGTGTATGGTGTCAGAGAGCAGTCGTCTAGTTCCATTTTTAAAAAAATTTCTGCATGTGGCTTTCCATTGCCACAACCCCACTTATTGGGGTTTCTACATTGTATGTTCTCGACTCCTTTGTAGAAAATTAGTTGCTGGTATGTGTGTGTGTTTATTTCTGGGTTCTCAACTCTGTTCCATTGGTCTGTGTCTGCTATTCTACCAATGTTGCACTATTGTTCATTGCTGTAGCTTTGTAGAATAGTGTGAAGTTGGTGAATGTGAAATCTCTTGTGTTCTTCTTTGTTCTCTGAATTGCCTTGTCTCTTTGGGGTCTTTTGTGGTGTGTTCAAATTTTTGGATTTTTTTGGTTCTATTTTTGTGAAAAATGCCATTGAGATTTTGATAGGAAAAAAATATTCACCATCACCCTGGCCGGTTTGGCTCAGCAGTTAGAGCGTTGGCCTGCGGACCAGAGAGTTCCAGGTTTGGTTCTGGCTAACGGAACGTACCTCGGTTGCAGTTTGTCCCCGGCCCTGGTTGGGGTCGTGCTGGTGGCAACCATTCGATGTGTCTCTCTCACATTGATGTTTATCTCTCTCTTCCTCCCTCTCTACCTCCCACTCTATCTGAAAATAAATGCAAAAATGTCCTCGGGTGAGGATAAAATGAAATAATTTAAAATTTATAAAAAAAATATTCAGTATCACTAATCATTAGGAAAATGCAAATCAAAACTACAGTGAGATACCACCTCACACCTGTTGGAGAGACTAGCGTCAATAAGACAAGTAATAACAAGTGTTGGAGAGGATGTGGAGAAAAGGGAATGTCATACACTGTTGGTGGGAATGTAATTCAGTGCAGCCACTATAGAAAACGGTATGCAGGTTCCTCAAAAATGTAAGAGTAGAACTACCATATAATCCATCAATTCTTCTTCTGAGTGTTCACCCTATAAAATGCAAACACTTATTCATAAGGATATATGTGTATCCATATGTTCATGGCAGTATAATTCACGGTAGCCAAGACATAGAAATGAGCTAAGAGTCCATCCAAGGAGGACTGGATAAAGAAGATGTACTACATATCTACAGTGGAATACTACTCAGCCGGAATGACATGAAATATTGACATTTGTGACAACATGGGTAGATCTTGAGAGCATTACGCTAAGTGAAATGGCAGGCAAATAAGGACAAAAGGTATGATTTCACTTGTTTGTGGGATATAAAACAAAAACTGACAAATGGACTAACAAAACAAACAAAAACAAACTCATAGATACAGGTGACAGAATGGTGCTCACCACAGGGAAAGGGTGGGGGTGAAGTGGGTAAAGGAGGTCAAATGTATGGTAATGGAAGGAGACTAGATTTCCAGTGGAAAGCATGTAATAGATTACACAAGTCGAATTATAGTCTTGTATACATGAAAACTGTATAATGTTATTCACCAATGTTACTTCAATAGTTTAAATTTTTTTTTAAAAAGAAGAAAAACATTAATCCAAGCAGATTAAAAAGCAGTGGTTAAACAGTAGGGGGAAACAAGGAGAGTCATCTCCTAGTGAGTGAGAAATGTTTACTTATGTTGACAGTTTCACGAATCTTTGGGTTCAGAAATTCAGTTCTGCCAGGATTTAATTCTATCAAAACAACATCTGAGAATTTAAACTCTAAAATAAAATAACACAATTGGCAGGCTTGTGTGAATGCACCCATTCCTTCACCCAACACGGAATCATTGAAGACTCACTGTGGCTCAGAGAGTTTGTATTTGGGACAGTTTCAGTGAGTCATCCACCTTGCTCTCACCCTGAGGCGAGGTCAGGGGACAGGCTAGTAACAAATTGCTCAGGACGCAGTAAGAAGCAAGTGAGTCAGCAGTGGAAGGTCTGCCGGTTTAAAATACAGAGTGCGGATGAAAGTCCCACAGCTCCTTCTAAGTGAAAGGAGGTTTGAGTGTAGTGGTGGGATCACGGCTGTCCTTGTCTGAGGGATGAGTCACACAGTAAACATTACTGGACACCTGTGGATACCCAACTGGCTTTCTGCACACAGAGAGGAACCCAGCGGGGGTGGGCAGGGGGGCAGACACTTGTACAGAAATGTCATTACCAACCATTTTGAGAAGGCCTCTGACAGGAGTAAAAAAGGAGGCATGGAAACTTAGAGTAAGGCCCTTAAACACCAGGCTGAGGGCTGGGCAGGGGTACTCAGGCTGCAAAATGGCTTAACTTGGTCGGCACACGGAGCTAAAGAGTGCTGTGGTCCACTTTCATCACTAGGTCAGTCTGAGTCCAGTGCTCCCTGCAGCTTACATGATTAGCCCAAGCTCCCATCTCCTTCCTGACTCACTCTAAAGCCGCCTAGTTGACAGCAAAGCCATTTGGGTTCAGAGCAGCAATTTTGACATCTGACCTAACACTGTAGGGGTCCACTTCCCTGACAGCAGCCTAGATTTCCCACGTAAGCGCCCTGTGGGAAGCCTAATGCATGTCTCATCTGGAGAGACAGGAATATCTCAGTAAGTGTAATATAAGTGAAGTGTTGTCATAATGAGGGGATAAAGGTCTGGCTTTGTCGACAGACAGGCCTGGATGTGAGCCCCAGGTCCATCCCTGACTGCCTGGTGTGAGCCTCAGCCCCATGGCTGACTGTCTGGTTTGAGCCCCAGTTTCGTGGTTCACTAACCAAGTTACCAAACACCTCTCACCCTGTTCTCTCCTCCATAGAAGGTAGAGGCAGGTACACATAAATACCTCTCAGAGTACTTGGGAAATACACAGCTCTTTGAGATGATCTGTTTGTGTTTCTTCCTTATGTAACTGTAGCTCCCAGAAGGCAGGGGCCTTGTCCGTGTCAACTCTGTGCCCTGACAACTCCAGACTGAACCCTGCCCAGCCCAGAACGGCTCTCAGTCCAAATCCTTGTGCCAGGATTCTCAACCCAGTTTCAGCTTCTGCTCCAAAGCCACAATGCTCATCTCGGAGATTCTTTCTTGCATGTCTTGGCATTCCTTTCTTGCACCCTAGAAGGCTATGCAAACTGCTCCTATGCCAACATCGGTGGTGAGGTCCACAGAGGAAAGATGCTTTGCTCCATTGTGACTTTCCTGTCACGTGAGGTTTGAGCTACACCTGAATAGAGCTGAGCCAGAAACAATTCCTTACCCTCTCTGTCGTGTTACTTTTACACACGGACGATTGGAGGTCTTTGTGAGGTGTATAATGTTTACCAGAAATATTGGAAGAAGGCGCACAGTGACGGTTTCTCTTACTACATCAGCAATATCCCTGTCAGAGCCCTGATCCCATGGTGCTCTGAACAGTGGTAACTGTCTCTCTCACCACTGTGACCTTCCAGAGGCCCCAAAATGTACTTATTCCTCTTTTTTATTCCAGCACCCATGACATGTTTGGCACATAGAGGACATCAAGAAATACTTCCTGGATATAGGAATGAGAGCTTTTGTGAATTGTCTGCAACAATGCAGAGGAGGTAACAGGCTAAGAGTCTGTCTAAAGCAATAGCCATGTCACAGGACCTGCAAGTGGGAGAAGCACAATCCCATCCCAGGCCAGCCCACATCAGGAAGCGTGTATCCCGTTTGTATTGGCACTGCTAGACTCTGGGGGGGTCCCTGCAGCTTCACTAACCACTATCCACACTACTCAGAATTCATAAAGGAGCCTTGTTTCAAATGGATCTTGTGTTCAAAGCTGGTTCATAGATCAGATTATCCACGCAACAAGTATTTGCTACTCACTGAATAGGTCTAGGCACCCCTGTGGGTGCTTGGGATTCAGCAGCAAAGACAACTGACAAGGTCCCTGCTCCATTGAAGCTCACATGCCAGATCACGGAGAAAACATGAACCCAAAATGCATAGCAGTGCTCACTTCACATCCCACTTGTGGATTAATGACGGAAACCAGGTAAGTGCTAGGCGCATAGCATATGAATTAAATAATGAAGGAAATAGCATGATATTCTGTTATTTATTTTACTTTTTTATCCATGCAATAAATTGCAAGTGATAATTTTGAATTAAAATCAACATTATGCTACTAAAACAGTATGAAGATCTTTGGCTTTTGGGATAAAAGTATCTGATTAAACAGCCCGTGCTGGTTTGCCTAAGTGGTTAGAGCATTGGCCCACAGACCTAAGAGTCGTAGGTTTGATTCCAGTCAAGGGTATGTACCTCAGGCTGAGGTTCTATCCCTGGCCCTGGTTGGGGTCCTGCGGGAGGCAACCATTCAATGTGTCTCCCTCACATCTCTCTCTCTCTCTCTCTCTCTCTCTCTCTCTCTCTCTCTCTCTCTCTCTCTCTGTCTCTCTCTCTCTTTCTCCCTCCCTTCCTCCCTCTCACTCTCTCTGATGATAAATAGAAAAATATCTTCTGGTGAGGATTAAAAAAATAGCCTGTGCCTCCGATTTCCAACACCAACTCACACAAAGCTTCTGAGAACAGAAACACACTTTAGTGGAGAGTACTATTGACTGACCCATTCTGATATCATTACACATTTAATCTTGTCCAATTATGTCAAATTTAAAATATAAACTGAGTCCACAGAGACCAGTCAACAGGTATTTCATGTGTACCTACCATGGGCTTAACATTACATTGGGTAGCAGGGCACAGGGAATGCTAAATCGGGTTTTCTGCCTTGAATGATCCAATAGCCCAGTTGGGAAGACAGTGCATATTACCTCCTACAGGGGTAAACTGAAGGCAGTTTGGATTAAGGTGGAGGGTATGGAGATCTAGATTCATAACATGCCTTTGATCACTACTTACAGGTTGGGGACTGTGGACAAGACTTTAAAGTCCTCAGAGCTTTTAAAATCATGTATATTAGAGAAAATAAAACCTATTCCTTAGGGTTACCAGGAAGAACAGAAATCACTGATGTGCATAGTGGAATAAGGTGTTATTTGTCTTGGATATTGTGTGACCATCAGGGATTAGCTCAGGACTATCAAAATATTTTAGGCATTATTACTGATCTACAGTTTTATGGTCACAAAATGGAAATGGGAAATAATTCTTTGTTGCCGGATCCATACAGACAGGACAAAGAGAAATCCTGAGAACAGACTAGATATGGATCTGACAATGGAATGGTCTCTCAGGAGACTCACGGTCTAGCAACACAGTAGATTGGTGAAGGGGTGCATTTTTAAGGGCAAACTCTATTCCAACTTCCATTTTAATCCTCCGAACAACACTAGGTGGTAGGTATAGTTATTATAGTTCAATTACATGTAAGTAAAAAGCCTGTCAGACTCAGGGGCTATTGAACTTGCCTGGAAATACACAGCCATAAAGAAGGCGTTAAGATTCAAACCAGGACACTCTGTTTCAGCACTTGAGATTTACCAGGGATGACTTTGCTAAGTGTTTCACATCTGCTATCTGACTTAATCCTCTCTGTTACACAGTTCTTTATGAAAAAGTACAGTTTTCACCCAGAAAGAAAGAAGGATTTGCATGCAAACATTTTTCAAATCCAGAAATACTGCTGTTGACAGAAGAGTAACAAGGATTCAGCCTACTGTTAGCTCCCCTGTGTCTATCTCTGCTTTATCTTTCTGTCTCTATCTCCTTGTCTTCCCCTTCTGCCCTCCCACTCATCTCCTATTCATACCCTGGCAATAGAATGCTACTGAGAGCTCCTTCAAGGTTTTTTAGTCATGAAGTAGGGACTGGTCCTGCAAAGGCAAGGGTTGACACCATTGGGAACAGTGCACCAAGCATAATAGACTTTCTGCACTGGTCCAACACAACCAGAGATGGTGGGGATTGCGGGGAGCCTGGGCTTTTTCTAGAGAGGAAGGAGTTTAAACTTAGGGTAAGGGACTTGAGGTTTAAAGGGAAAGTTTTAGGGAAACTGGGTCCTAATTTTAGTCCACGAAGTCAGCTGGAGGAGGAGTGTAGAAGGTGGGGTTCTCTTTATGATGGACTGGTTAGATTCTGTGTCAAGGTTACACGAATATGTGAAGAGAATGGGGTCCAGACCACTGGAGTACGATAGGCTGCTCATAACAACTCATTAGAGTTGATGATTACAATTTAAACGTATAAACTTACAACAAAATTAATACTATTAAAAATAAAGGTAAAATGTCCAAATCCCATTGCTTCTCAACTGTGTTATTACATTGTACCATTACCCGAGTTCTTGAAGATATTTCTTATTTATGTCTTTTGTATTTGCATTGTGGAAATGTTATGCAATGGTTTGCAAATCTCTTCGTAAGTATATATTGAGTGACTCCATATTGGTACCTTGAAATAGGCCATAGTGAGGATATTTACACTACAGCCTGGAGATCAGGAAATCGGGATTTGATTTTATTGTCATGATGACTGTCCAGTATTAAGAAGGTGGTGCAAAAAATATTCATGATGCAGAATCAATTTAAATCTCTATCTCTATCTCTATCTCTATCTCTATCTCTATCTCTATCTCTATCTCTATCTCTATCTCTATCTATCTATATCTATATCTATCTATATATATATATATATATATATATATATATATTTTTTTTTTTTTGCTGTAGCCAATGCATTAGGAATAGAATACCACACAGAATTGAGGAACTAGTCTTTTGGTATCTGAAAATTCCTGTCCAATTCAGCAAGAAGTCGCTGCAGTCACTGATGAATTAGTGAAGTTATGATAGAGGTCCTCATCTACGTTAGTTTCATCTTACTCCTTAACAATAACAAGGTAAAATCCAAGTTCACATCAGAAGTACATTTAGAGAGATATGTAAATATATACTGGGATATATTGAGTCAACCCTCAAGGCACCCCACTGCAAGGTAGTGTAAGACCTGACTATTTTCTTCTCCTTTGTAATAAAAGGTCCTGACTTAGGTTTTTATTGCCCCAAGAATTCATGTTCGAGAGGCATCCATTTCTAAGATGTCTGTCGCCAATAAACACAGGGCCAGACACAGGACTAGATAAAGAGCCAGGCACCCCCACCCAACGAAAACTCCCATGTTTTAGAAATTATAGTTGATTTCAATAACTGATTATTTGGGCTAATTTTTATACTCTTCTTGCTGTTTAAATTCAAGGTCTTATGTTTAAAATTCACCAGTAAAGAGTGTGCCAGTGCAACCCTTGGCCCCCACCCTCGATTCCAAAAAAAAAAAAAAAAAACACACAGAAGCCCTAGGACCTATCTACTATTTTGTTTCTCCATCTATTTCTCTCTCTCTCTCTCTCTCTCTCTCTCTCTCTCTCTCTCTCTCTGACTCAATATATCTCTCTCTGTGTGGCCCTAGGTGTGCTGTGTCATTTCCAAGTCTTGTAAGTCATAATCCAGTATCCGTATCATCTCAGTTTTCTGACTTTTTGCTGAGGACATCTTGCAATCACCAGGACCACTAGGGACAGTCCATTCATAACATTGGCATCAAATAGGTGTCAGTGGCAAGAAAAACACACAAAATAACCTGGTGTCCAAGCACAGACCAGTGGTTCCAGAGCAGTGCAGGTGACATCCCAGTGGATGGGTAGAGAAATGGGTCAAGGCCTTGAAGCGAGGACTGAGGGAGGGGAAAATGGGGGAAGAAGGTGAGAGTATTAAATTGAGGAGGTGTCATGCCATTTCTATGAGTACATGTGTGAGAACGTATTCCTGATATTTATTTTGCATGTGTTTGTTCACAAATGTCAATGTATATCTTATGCACATCCAAGTATATACATGTACAAACACAAATACATATTACGGCATATAAATGGGATAGATTTCATGACTTTCATTGATTCATGACTTTTATTGATTAGGCCAGAACTAATGGAGCGAGCAATTACAAGGTCCTAGGCCATTGCTGAGAGACAGATTTGAAGCATGAGGGAGCATTGGGAGGCTGTGGCCTGATGGCAAAGATCTGCAGACAGCCTCTAGGTCCTAGAGTCTAGGAGATGAGTGCTGACCCCAGCTGACAGCCAGCAAGAGAATGAGGGCCTCAGTCATATGGATGAGTTTCTAAGGGATCCTTCCCCAGAGCCTCCAGAAGGGACATGGCAAGTCCACCACCATCTGACCCTGTGAGAGCCTGAGCAGGGAAGCCAGTCACACTGGGCACAGACTTCCGACTGCAGAGGCATGAGCTAATACGTGGGGACTGTTTTAAGATTCAAAGAGTGTGATCATGTGTTCCCCACCAACAGAACACTCACATATTGGTACCTGGACGGAGGGTGCTGCCATTGAAAACACCCTAACAATGTGGGCAGCCTTAGGAACTGGGAAGTGGACTAAGGCTGATAGAAGTTTGAAGAGCATAGAAAGTTTAAGTTGCCCTAGGAAAAGCCTGAATTGCCTTGGGCAAAATGTTAGTAGAATCTGAACTTTATGGACGATGCTGGTGAGGACTCACAAGGAAGTAAGACCATGGTATTGGAACCAGGAAGAGGGGGATCCCTACTAGGTCATGGTAGAAATGTTCACAAGATTGTTGTTGAAGTTATGTGGAAAGAAGAAAATGTAAAAGACAAATTGGGGTATATGGCCAAGGAGAGAGTGTGGAGGTAGCAAAATCAGGGAGCATAATAGAAAAAACCTTGCTTGCTTTGAGCAGGCTGTTAGGATTGATCTGGAATTTGGAACCCCTGCTGGTGGGCGCTCTGAGGCAGGGGGAGAATTTTAGAGAAACACTGAACTGCCCTAAAGAAAGCCAAAATGACTGTTAACAGAGTTTTAGTAGAATCTGGTGCTTGAGGATCGTGAGAATAAGGACTTCCTACGAGGCAAGGAATGTATTATTAGGAAGTCTGGAAGGGCCATGGTATTTCTAGAGTGGCAGAATGCCTCCCACTATTGCATCCTGCAGTCATGTGGAAAGTTGAACTAAAAAAGACAAGCATGCATATATGTCTGACCGTATTTCCAAGCAAAGTCTTGAGGGTGTGGCCTGGTTTCATCTTGCTGTTTATAGTAAAATGTGAGAGGTGAATGATAAACTGAGGAAAAGGTGTTAAACAAAAGGAACCAGGATTGGATGATTGGGAAAATTATCAAACCAGCTACGTAACTGAAAAAAAGTAAAATTAAGAGCTTGCTTCTGAAAGTATGGTAGAGAGAAAAAGCCAAGAATGGGGATGTACAAACTTTTGCTAAAAGCTCAGAAAACAGAGAACTTCAGAGGATTCAGTCCCACAAAAACCCCTGCAAGAGGCTAACATGGTGTCTCACAGATTTTCTTCCCTATACTGGAGGCCTTCTGGGAAACTCAAGTTTGCTGTCCCTCGGCCATCCAAGCAGGACCCCCAAAAGAAGGGACTGCCTTGAACAATGTATGGGTGGGGCTTTTGGGGAATGGAGTGAATGCAGTCAAGTCCATACTACTTTCATAAGGTTGTTGAGAAACTTCCAAGTCAGGAACACTCTTAACTTGGACTCAGAGGTAAAGACATGGTACAAAATGAAAGAGGCTGCTGGACCCTCAATATTCTATCGGCAGTCATCAGGCTGCTCAGCAGCAGACACCTGCTACCTTTCCTGTAACACGAAGGATGTCTCAGAGGGCGGAACCAATGGCCTGGATGTCAGAATGCAGAGCTATGGAAGATTTTTCCAGGCTCTGAAATTTTATCAAAGCACTCTGGCTTGTGTATTCCTGGCTGAATTCCCAAACTGCTTTGGAACTCTATCTCCTTTCTGTCTTCCATATTCTCCCCTATTAAACCAGATGATCTAAGGCTTTTATCCTATGCCTGGCCCACCATTGAGTGTTGGGAGAGGATAGCTTGTCACTTTAGTGTCTCTGGTCCCCAGTTAGAGAGACTTTGTGAGTCAGGAGTGGGATTGCATGGATTATACTCAAGAATCTCACCCATGCCCAATTTAGATGATGGAGGTGATGAGATTTTGGCCTATGAGCTGAAGCAATTTCAGTGAGCTCTTGGAGTCAAACTGATGCCATAAAGTCATGAGATTTGGGAGGTCGTGGAATGGGGTGAATGGATTTTGTATGTGGGTAAACTGGATCACTGGGACCAGAGGGCAGACTGTGGTCTGCAGGATTCTAAGATCACCCCTAATGACCTTCGACCTTGTTTAATCCCCTCCTGTTGACAGTGAGAGGACACTGTGAATATGATGAGACATTCTGCAGAGAAAGATCAAAGCCATGTCTCGCATAGATTTGTAACCTACAGAACTGTGAGCTGATAAGTAGACATCTTCTTAAGTTGCAAAGTTTATGGTCATTTGTTATGCAGAAATAGACAATGCCCGAAGCACTGCTGGTTATCCAGAATGCATATGTTCAGCTTTAGCAGATAGTGCCTACCAGTTTTCCAAAGTGGGAGTATCAATTTACACTTCCACCAGCATTGGAGAGACGTCCATATCCCTGCCAACCTTTGATATGGTCAGTTGTCTTGGCTATTCTCGTAGGTGTCTCGTGATATCTCACTGGCATTTGAACATGCATATCCCTGGAGACTGAGGTTGAGCAGCTTTTTATTTGTTCATTGGTCAGTAAGTTGGATGTCCTATTTTTTTTTTAAAGTTCTGCTCAAATAGTTGGCCAATTTTTCATTGCACTGCCTTTTTTTCTATTTTTGTTTTAGAAGGTATATTGTGGACATAAGGCATTTGTGGGATATACATATTGCAGATATCGTTCTCCCATTCTGAAGTTTATGTCTTCACTCTCCAAATGCGTCTTTGGATGAATGGCGGTCCTTATTCTGATAAAATCTGAACAAAGTACCAATGTTTTCTTCCATCATTAGGGCTTTTTGTGCCCTGTTTTGAATGTTGATGCTCACCCCAAGACCTTGAAGATACTCTCATTTATCATCTTCTATAAACTTTAACTTCAACGATTAATTTTTGTTTGGCACAAGTTAGAGGCTAAACAGTTAATCCAATTGGTTCAGCTTCTCTATTTAAAACACGATCCTTTCCTCAGAGTGCGGCAGTGGCACAAGTGATGTAACTGAGGTGACTGCACTTGTGTGAGTGAGTTGGTGGACCCTTGCCTTTGTTCCATCGGTCTGCTTGTCTATTCTTGTGCTCATATAGCATTACCTTAATTATTATAGTGTCACAGCTAGTTTTGTTATCTGGCTGTAAAAGTCCTGTTTCAGATGGACTAATCTGTTCTTGGATCTTTGTTATCCATATACAATTGAGAAGCAGCTTGCCAGTTTCCAGTTTCAAAAAAATTAACAAATAAGCTGCTGGGAATTTGAATGGGCTTGCATTGATTCCATAGATCATTTCCACAAGAATTCTCTCTTCAATTCACCTTCATACTATTGACTTCTACACAAACGTGCTATATCTGTCTCAGAACTGTTATGTTATTGTGTGTGGAAGTCTTGGTACACCTTTGTTAGATTCGTTCCTAGGTGTTTGCTGTGTTCTGATGCCACAAGAAACGACATTTAAATTAAATTGTTTTGTCTTTATAATTTTCATGCTAACATATAGAAGTCCAATAGAATTTTGTGCTATTGACCATATCCAGGAATCATGCTAAATTCATTTATTAATTATAACAATAGAAATGTACATTCTTTTATATTTTTAATGTTAACAATCTGTTGTATCTTTTATTTCGTTGAGAGCCGAGAGAACTTTGCCTAAAGACTCCAAGCAGACATGCATCCACATCTCATCAACTGTACCTGGGGTGCCCATTCCTCAACCAGTGACTGGAAGGGTAATGTCATCACTGTGATCCTGCTAGTCAACCACACTGCCCTGTATAATCAGATCCATTGCATCATGGCCACAGTTTTTCTTCATTTTAATGTGGAAATGAAACCTTTGAGCCAAAAATTGAAAATCAGGAAATAGATTATGATGGATTGATATTGGTAGAATATCCCCACCCTCCCCCTCCCGCCGGGAAAATTATCTGAATTTACAATTCTCAAGGTATATCATTTCTCAAACAAAGACTAAACAGTTTAATATTTGAAACCTTTCTTTGATTGTCGAAGAAAAATGAACCCTTTATTTTATTTTATTTTTTTCATTTTTTTGTTTTTTATTTCCAAATTTTATTCATTTATTTTTGTTACAGAGGTTTCTCTTTTTCCCCCCCTAGACACCCTCCTCCTGATCCCTCCCCCCACCCCCTGCATTGTTCTATATGTCCATTGGTTACACATATGTGCATGTAAGTTCTTTGGTTTATCCCATCCCTCCACCCACCACCCTTCTCTGAGGATTGTCAGTCTGAACCGAACTCCTTATTATGTCTCTGGTTCTATTTTGTTCATCAGCTTATTTTGTTCATTATATTCCACAAATAAGTGAGATCATGTGGTATTTGTCTTTCTCTGATTGGCTTATTTCGCTTAGCATAATACTCTCCAGGTCCCTTCATGTCGTCTCAAAGGATAGGAGATCTCTCTTTCTTAGAGCTGCATAGTATTTCATTGTGTATATGTACCACAGCTTTTTTATCCATTCATCTATTGATGGACACTTGGGCTGCTACCAGATCTTAGTGCTGCTATGAACATAGGGGTGCATATATTCTTTCTGATTGGTGTTTCAGGCTTCTTAGGATATATTCCTAGAGGTGGGATCACTGGGTCAAATGGCAGTTCCATTTTTAATTTTTTGAGGAAACACCATATTTTTTTCCATAGTGGCTGCACCAGTCTGCATTCCCACCAGCAGTGTACTAGGGTCCCCTTTTCTCCACACCCTCACCAGCACTTGCTGTTTGATGATTTGTTGATGGCAGCCATTCTGGCAGGTGTGAGGTGATACCTCATAGTTGTTTTAATTTGCATCTGTCTGATGATTAGGGACATTGAGCATTTTTCATATGTCCCTTGGCCATTTGTATATCCTGTTTGGAGAGGTATCTCTTTAGGTTCTCTTCCCGTTTTTTAATTGGGTTGTTTGTCTTCCTTTTGTTGAGTTGCATGAGTACTCTATATATTTTAGAAATTAACACTTATGTGATGTATCATTGGCAATTATGCTCTCCCATATAGTGGGTTCCGTTTCCATTTTGATGGTTGCTTCTTTTGCTGTACAGAAGCTTTTTAGTTTGATGTAGTCCCATGTGTTTATTTTTCCTTTGCTTCTCTTGCCTTATGCATTGTATCAGTGAAAATTCTGCTGAGTGTGATGTCTGAAGTTTTGTTGCCTACATTTTCTTCTAGGATTTTTATGGATTCACGAGTCACATTTAAGTCTATTATCCATTTTGAGTTTATTTTTGTGTATGGTGTAAGTTGGTGGTCTAGCTTCATTTGTTTGCATGTAGCTGTCCAATTTTACCAACACCATTTATTGAAGAGGCTGTCTTGACTCCACCGTATGCTCTTACCACCTTTTTCAACTAATACTTGAGCATATTGTCTTGGGTCAATTTCATGGTTCTCTGTTCTGTTTCATTGATCTATCTGCCTGTTCTTGTGCCAGTACCTGGCTGTTTTGATTACAGTGGCTTTGTAGTATAACCTGATATCTGGTATTGTGATCCCTCCTACTTTGTTCTTCTTTTTAAAGATTGCTTTGGCTATTCGAGGTCTTTTTTGGATCCATATAAACTTTTGGAGTATTTGTTCTAGTTCTGTGAAATAAGATGTTGGTATTTTGATGGGGATTGCGTTGAATCTATAGATTGCTTTGGGTAGTACGGGCATTTTAATGATGTTAATTCTTCCAATCCATGAACAAGGTGTATGCTTCCACTTTTTTTTATATCTTCCTCTATTTCTTTCTTCAATGACCTGTAGTTTTCTGTGAAAAGGTCCTTTACTTCTTTGATTAAGTTTATTCCTAGGTATCTTAGTTTTTTTGCTGCAATGGTAAATGGGATTGTTTTTTAAGTTTCTCTTTCAGTGAGTTCATGATTGGTGTATGAGAATACCATCGATTTCTTGATGTTAATTTTGTATTCTGCTACTTTGCCAAATTCATTTATTAGCTATGGTAGATTTTTGATGGAGTCTTTAGGATTTTCTATGTACAATATCATGTCATCTGCGAATAATGACAGTTTCACTTCCTGCTTTCCAATTTGGATCCTTTTTATTTTTCTCTGTTGTCTAATTCTTGTGGCTAAGACTTCCAGTACTATGATAAATAAGAGTGACGAAAATGGGCATCCCTGTCTTGTTCCTGTTCTTAAGAAAAAAATGTTTTAGTTTTTGACCACTGAGTATAATGTTGGCTGTAGGTTTTTCATATATGGCCTTTATTGTGTTGAGATATGATCCCTCTATTCCAACATTACTGAGTGTTTTTAACAGACATGGGTGCTGGATTTTGTCGAATGCTTTTTCAGCATCCATTGATATGATCGTATGGTTTTTTCTTTCATTTTGTTTATGTGGTGTATCACATTTATTGATTTGCAAATATTGTAGCAGCCTTGCATCCCTGGGATGAGTCCCATTTGTTCACGGAATACTTTTTTTAATGTATTGCTGGATACGATTTGCTAATATTTTGTTAAGTGTTTTGGCATCTATGTTCATCAGGGATACTGGCCTGTAGTTTTCTTTCTTTGTAGTGTCTTTATCTGGTTTTGGAATTTGAATTATACTGGCCTCATAAACCGAGTTTGGAAGTCTTCCTTCTTGAATTTTTTGGAATAGTTTGAGGAGAATGGGTGTTAGGTCTTCTTTCAATGTTCGGTTAAACTCCACCGTGAAGCTATCCGGGCCCTGGCTTTTGTTTGCTGGGAGATTCTTGATTACATCTTCAATTTCCTTAGTTGTTAATGGTTTATTCAAGTTTTCTATCTCTTCCCGCTTCAGTTTTGGGAGACTCTGTGTTTCTAGAAATTTGTCCATTTCGCCTACATTGTCCTATTTGTTGGTGTATAATTGTTCATAGTATTTGTTAAAAACCTTTGTATTTCTGTGGTGTTAGTTGATGCTTGTCTTCCTTTGTTTCTGATTTTGTTTATTTGGGTCCTCTTCTTTGTTTCTTGGTGAGTCTAGCTAAGGATCCACCAATCTTGCTTATCTTTCAGAGAACCAGTTTTTTGTTTCATTGATCTTTCGAATTGTTTTTTTAATCCCTATGTGGTTTATTTCGGCCCTAATTTTAACTCTTTCTTTCCTTCTACTTGCTCTGGATTTTTCTTTTGGTTTCCTTTCTAGTTCTTTAAGTTGTGAGGTTATATAGACAGTTAGAAATTTTTCTTGTTTCCTGAGGTAGGTCTGTAGTGCTATGCATTTCCCTCTCAGGACCGCTTTTGCTGCGTCCCATAGATTTTATGCTGTTGTGTGTTCATTTTCATTTGTTTCAGTGGGTTTTGGAGCCTGCCGAATTTTCCCTGTGAGTGATGATGTTCCACTGGTTGTGACTCCCTCTACTGGGTTTGGATGAATGTGGGAGGACCCACGTTAAAAACCACTACAAAGCTTTACTTTCCTGGGTAGATTTGCAAGCCCAGGAAAGGTTCAGTTATCCTCAGATTTTTTGCCTGGAGGCTATTAGTATTAAGTTACTTGATGAGCCCTGGGTTGTAGCCAGCAACTGAATGAAAAAATCCCTCAGGTGTTCAGGGTAAGAGGATTTCAAGTGGTTGGGGCAGATGCTTGCTGGCTATTAATGAGCCTCAATTTGCATTTCTCTGGCCTGGCCCAGTGGTGTTAAATTCCTGAGGTAGGGGTTGTTGTTTCTCCCTGTGGCAGTGGGTAGGGGTTCTTTGAGTAAGATGGTCACTGTCCTGTGAGGGAATGATTGAACACAAAACTCCCATTGCACTCCCAGCTTTCCAAGCTCCCAAGTCTCTCCGCACAGTTCCAGTCCAGTCCACTGTCCCTCTGCTGGAACCCAAGGTGAGTGTCTGCAGCTAATTTAGTGCTCTGTCCAGGCCCTGTGCACTGTGGAGCCAGGTTGGGATTTTATGCCAAGGGAACTGCACACAGCTAAAGTAGCTGCTCTCCAAGGGCTCCCAGCCTGCCCTCTCACACCTCCACAGTTCCTACCAGGCTCAATTTAGTGTCCTCTTTCTGTCCCTGGTTATATGGGTCCTCTCCAGCTGCTCTTCTGTAGGTTTTTCCCAACGATTTTTCTTTATTTTAGTTGTAATTCCAGTTTGTTACTGGGAGATGTTCTGTGTAGCTTCCATTCACTCTGCTGCCATTTTGGAATCTGAACTCTTTAAATGAAGTAATTTAATTCACACATAGCCTTCTCGAGAGCATACAAAATTACCACAGAAAATTGAACACAAACACATATCAAATGTTTAATAGTAGCTATTGATCACCAGCACAATTGCCTGTAATTTAAATTCTATTTTAAACAATTCCAAATCATGTTAATGCGCTACCATCGGGTTTGCCATCCTGAATATTACTGCCACGTTGGACCAGATAACCTTTTGTAGTAAGAGGCTGCCTGGTGCATTCAGGGAGTTTAGGCATCATTCGAAGTTTTGATCCACCCGATTCCAGTAGCACCTACCCTCTCCACACTTGTGACCATCAAATATGTCTGCAAACATTTCCAAGTGTCCCGTGGAGGGCAAAACGCCCCTGACGGAGCACCATTGCTATACAGTGTATGAGATTTTAATATACATAGAATGCTAGGTGCATGTAAAGATGGATGGAAGTAAATACACATCATTATATTGCGTATATACTTTCTATTTCCATAACATAGTTATTTTCAAACAGCATTACTAGTAATTCAAAAACAGCCTATAAAATTTTCATAAGATTATTCTAAAGAAACACAGTATCCAGCTATAAATTCAGGTGGTTTCAAATTTTGAAAAACAAATGACATGAACATAGTAACTTTTGACAATATAATATTGCGGAGGTATATATTCCCTTCAGACTCAATGCCAAGAAGAGAAATTATAGTATTCAATGGTATTCCTGTTTTTGAGTTTTTATATGTCTTGTCAAGTTTTCATCTCTTAAGGTTCTATGACTATATAACACCATCCGGTAGCATATGAAAATTTACAACAGATTAAAACATTATTCAACATTAAAAATTAGTGGCTTTCTAAAATGGAAATAGCTGAATTGTACTGAATATAAGAGTAATCTATGCTCAATGAAACCATTCCGTTTAGAAACGATGAGGCAAACAAAACTTACTCTTCCAGAATGTTTTCCCCCACAATGATCACTGATCCCTTGTGTGTCCTCAATCTTCAAGTCTGGTCAATTCCAGCAAGTGTCACAAGCATGCACTCAGATAGAACGGACAAAGTCTAAGAGTCATCATTGATTGCTTTCCTTCCCTCATGACCTCACAGCCAATCAAGTGTTCCCTTCTGAGGCCTCACACAAGTTCATTGTGGAACAGACACAAGCCATCCCCACTCTGCCCTGTCTGATACCAGGTCTATAGACCTGGTACATGATGATGATCCAATGGTCATTGTTCCATGACACTCATTTTGAAGTGGTAGATGGCTGGAATGCATTCTATTCATTCCCTCTTCATTCAAGGTCATCCACTATTTCGCTGCACATTCTGTGCCATTCCTTTTCTCATATAACATCATATACATTTTTATTCCATATGCCATTAGATATTTATTTGCACTCCTCTTTCCATCACATTCCTTTTCAGTTTCCATCCCATTCAATTTCCATTCCATATCCTGTTCCAGTCCGTATTTTATTCTCTGTTTCATTCCAGTGTCCACTGCAGGCAGTCTCCATATCATCGGATTCTACATTCCATTTCAAATCCATTTTCCATTCCTCATTATGTAACACTTGCAATACCATTCCAGTTTATCTTGCATTGTGTTTCACTGCAGGTTCTCATCTGGTCCAGTAAATATTCTAGTGCATTCAGCCACAATTGGTAGGACAGTGACTTTCAAGAGAACAACTTGCTAATATTCTAATGAAAGGTTTACAAGACTGCATGGCCTGTACCAAGACTTTCCTTTTCTAGGAATTTATGCATAACCAGGACACAACTGAGGATAGGAACAATGTTTAGTAATCAGTATGTGCCTGTCAGTGATGTGTTGTAAATACTGAAAGGTATTTACCCCAAAATATCTATGGATTGTGATTCCATTTCATGAAATGTAATAAACTGAGATATATGAGAATGGCATTTCTAATAACACGTAAATGAAGAGTTCTAGTACTTGCTCATGGGTGGGTGAGAATTTAGGTGCCAGCTCTCCCACATTTGCTCTTCTGTTTGGGCGCTGACCAGGCAGCCCTTGCGTCCCATTGATTACAAAGCGGTGTCCACATATGGAAGGTCAAGCCTGTGCACGACAGCGTAGTTATAGTAACAGGAGTAAGAGAGTAGGCCAAGTAAGTGGATGGACGTTCAGCAGCGGATTACTACGCAGCCCACACAAATGATGGTGCATATTTAAGGACAGTATCATCCGGAATCCCAGGCCATTCGGGGCATAAGTGGGGGAAGTCTCTTACTGGGAAGCTCAGCCCAGCACCCCACCCTGGCGCCAGGCAGCAGTGCTGAACATCTGGAGCCAAGGCAGTGTGGGCCCCACCCCTTTTGTCGCCCTCAGACTGCTCTCCAGACAGACCCCGCGTGGGGTCATCCAGATGACCGGAGGAGTTCTGGGACCGTCCTCTCTGTGTCGAAGGACCCAGAGTCCTGACCAGATTCCAGGAGGGACACCTGGCTCAGGGATATCTACTGTCGGCCCGTGTGGTATTTCTTACTAGCCACGGCTTGTGGTTGAGCGGCCAGGTTGGATAAGCTGGTGTGGGGCGACTCGAACTGTTTATGAGGACAGCCTCTGGGCCCCTGGCCCCTCCCTCGATGCACACCCACTAGGGGCCAGGGAAAACTATGGAATTCACGGCACTGAATCTGCGGCGGACCCCAGGGGCTGTGGAGCACGCCCTCCACGTCCGGTCGACGCCAGACATAGCTGGGTTGCCGCGCTCTGAGAATTCCTTAGTGAGGTGACTCCAGCTGACCAATCAGAGCGGGGACTCAGCGGGGCCACGCCCACCCCCTACTCCGCCAGCTCCTGCTCTAGGCACGCGGCATCCGTCCGCAGCCGTGCTCTCGGGTCTCTGAGGGAGAACTTGTCACCATGGCCACCCAGTCTTGTTTCGAGGACCAGCAGAAGCAGCTGCAGGGTAAGGTGCCCCCAGGGCTGAAGAATGAATTAGTCCCTGCCCCTGGCGACGCCCTCGGGCCGGGCCACAGGGATCTGGCCGCCTCCATACCCATAGTCTGGAGCACCATGTCTCCATGGGGTGGGGGCGCCCTAGGCTGTGGCACTGCTGGTGCCTCTTCCTGGGCCATGGCGGTCCCTGGCGCCATTTCCCTGGCTGCGGAAGACCCGGGGCCGCCCCCCATGTCCCGGGCGCAGGAAAGTGGGCGTCCTGAGCTGCAGGGCGGCCCGAGTCCCCACACAGAGCTGAGCTGTGAGGCCCGAGACGGGCCCAGGTCTCCAGACCGAACACGCGGGCGGCGAGGCCGCCACAGGGCAAGAGGATGGGGCGCGGGCCAGGGCTGCGGGCGTCCGACCCCCACCACGGCCCAGAGAGTGGCCGTGGGCAGAAGCGTCGCAGCCTCAAGAAGGCTGCCCAGGCTCAGCAGCTCACAGGGCTCTGTCTGTTTCCAGAGGCTCCCGAGTCCCAGAGGTCCGTGCCTTTGCCGCCATCATCTCCGAGGGCTCGGCCCAGCAGCCGCTGCCACCAGGCCCCTCGGGCTTCTCCTGGGAGTCACGCTTCTCAGCCAGGCCCCGACCTCCGAAGCCAGGCCCTGCCCTCAGCTCCAGGCCCTGCCCGGAGAAGCCGTGCCACCCTGGGAGGCCCTGCTGTCCGCCGCCATTTATCTGCGCCAGACCCCGCACCAAGCCGCCATGCAGCCGCGAGGCCACGTTTGGATGTCAGTAACCAGGCATCCGGGTCGGGTGCAGCTCTTCAGAGCTATGGATCCATACCAGGTCCTGCTCGCCGCCACCGCCGCCGCCACAGCCGCCACCTCCGCCAGGCTCCCAGGTCATCCAGTGCTCTCCAATGCTCTGCTTTTGAGCCAGGCTCTCCTACCCATAGCTGTGCATCTGGGCCAAGCCCTGAGCTCCAGCCCCTCAGCAGCCTAGGAAGCCCTGCCTCCTCTAGCAGCAGCATCAGCAGCAGCAGCAGCAGCACTGCAGGCTTTGTCTCCAAGAGACCCCGCTCCTGGAGAAGATCATCCCCTGGCAGCTGCTCCTCTCTCTCTGGGCATGCTGACCAGAGCAGCTCAAGCTCTCCTGATGCTGAGACCCCAAGCCCTCCTTCCCAGCAGCGTTGGCATGCAGTCCGTATGCGTGCCTCCTCACCCTCACCTCCTGGTAGGCTCTTACCTTGCCCTGGGCAGTTTGGTGAAAGTTCTTCCTCCTCCTCCCGCAACTCCCCCTCGTCCTCCTCTTCCTCTTCCATCTTCTTTACCTCCCCCTAGGCCCCAGGCCCCTGCCCCTCCAGCCATGAGTTTCTTGCCCAGGGCCCCTCCTCTTCCCCGACTAATTTTTCTGGCCACAGCTCCTATTAATCTTCCCCAAAATTTCGTGGCCTGGCCTCCATCTCCCCTCCTAGCCCTGGTAGCCTTAGTTGGGCCTTGCTGCTGGAGGTGCATGCTCTGAGCCTGCCTCTGCAGGAGAACAGGCTGAAACAGAGAGCATCTCTTTCCCCCCTGCCACTCCTGAGCTGTGAGCCTCCATGGGCTTCCTCATGATACCCAGGAGAAATCAACATCCTCCCACTGGGATGAATGGCTGCCTGCTCTGTGGTCACCTGTGAGGTTTCCAAGAGTTCTGTGAGCCAGCAACCAAGGTTATGTGTTTGGAACCCTCCTAGACCCGACTCCCCCACCCAGCACTTACCTGCTCTTGGCCCTTGATTCCAGGCCCTCTTCTCCCTAAAAAGGGCCTGCCTTTGCCCCAGAGTTGAGACCCCACATTTCAAGGTTGCCTGTTATATATTCAGTCTTTGAAGAATAAAATTAAAATGTTGGCTTTATTCTTATAATGTATTATGGTTTTTTATTGAGGCGAAAGTGTTTGTAGTTTGTCCCTATCCACTTAAATTTGGGGATTTGGTGGATAACTTATAATGTGAGTTTGTGGTAAATGTTATAAATACATTTTTGGTTTGGTTTTTGCTATTTAATTGGAGTCTCTTTACATGGTCAGATTGAAACACTTGCAGCCACCACTGCCACTACCTTCCCAGATTCCCCATCACCTAGTATCCTTACTCCTTGACATTGTGCTCCCTCCGCTTAGGCGTTGCCCCAATGTCTGATGGTAAACAGTGTCTTTAGTCACCCCTTGGTAGCCCTCAAAAGAACACAAAGGAATTTATAATCTGCACTAACAGACTGAAAAGGAGACAAAAATAAACTCAGGAAAGAACTGAGAGAACAAATTATCTTGGGCCTTGCAGTAAAATTGTTGGAACTGAAAGAAATAATTCTGGCAAATATTTTCTAAAACTAGTCCTCACTTCTCCTTGAATAATTCCACCGATGTCCAAAGACTAGAACAAGAAAGATCTTTTTAACTGCATCAAATCTCCCAGCCTCAGTTCAGAGGGCCTATATTTATGCCCACCTTACAGATGTGGAAATAGAGGCTCAGAGCAACTTTGTGACTTGAGATCTCATTGCCAGTCGAACTTGGCTCTGGAGTCAGAATTCTGCTTTTCCTATGGAGTCACCGTGTGTTCCTGGACAAGTTACTGAGTCTGGGATCCTAGGTCTCCTCATTTGTCAATTAGGCTCAGTAAGAGGGCATGCCTCCTAGGTTATGGTAAGGATTAAAATGGGTGGTACATGTTAAACTAAGCAAATTCTGTTAATTCCGTGTTACACCTCAAGGATTAAAATAGGGTAACCAATAAATTAGCAGTTTCTTTGGAAGGGAAATGGAGGAAAATACTGCCTTATTTCTCATTTCTTTTCATTTTTCCCTGGACCTCACAAACTATGTAGCCTATCCTAATAATGTATATAGTAGACATTTTTTTAATTTTCAAGCCCTGACCAGTATGGCTCAGTTCGTTGGAGCATCGATGATCAGGGTACATACATTGGTTTCAGGTTTGTGGCTGCACGTATGGAAGGCAACCGATGGGTGTTCTCTCTCACATGGATGTTTCCAGCTCTCTCTCTCTCCCTTCCCCTCTAAATTCAATAAACATATCCTCAGTTGAGGATTACAAAAATGAAAATAATTTAATAATATATATTCTTTTAATTTAAGGAATCAGTGCCCCAGTAAGGGTAACTTGTAGCTGGAATAAAAACAGGTGATATGTTCATAAGAGTGAGCTATGAGTAATGTAAAGTGTACTTGCACTGGGGCCAGACAAACCAGGGGTTGACAACTGGCCCCAATACTGCCTTGTTGTGTGTCCTTGAGCAAGTTACATAACATCTCTGACCCTCAGTCTCCTCCTGTGTAAATTGGGGAGCATAGCATCTATTTCATTATCACTTCCTCTGAGAGGAGTCTTTTCTGATCCTGACCACTTACCTCCTAGTTGTGGCCAAATGGTCTTTACCTCTGTTCCTAAAGCCCCTGTTGGTGAAAGGCAAACATGTGGTTCAGGTTAACATTGACAGAATCAAGAATCTCAAAGCACACATTAGTGTAGTTGTCAAATACACATCACTTCCTTCAGACTCACAGGGAGACTCTGTTGTAAGCCCTGACATTTTTTTTCCTACTTGGTAGTACAAGGGCCTGAAGAGCTTTCATTTCCCTAGGAATCCATGTCCAAAAGGCATCCATTTCCAAGATGGCTATCTCCAATAAACACAGGGGCAGCTACAGGATTAGATAAAGAGCCAGGCACCCCCCCCCCACACACACACACAGAAATCGCCTTCATTTTAGAAATTTGGGTTGATTTCAATAATTAATCATTTGAGCTAATTTTATTCTCTTCTTGGTCTTAAACTCATGCTCTTGTGTTTTACTTTCATCAGTAAAGAGGGAGCCAGCGAAACCCTTGGGCCCCACCCTTGACTCCACTAAAAACAGAACCCTACGCCCTACCTAGGGTACTTTCTCTCTCTCTCTGACTCAATGAGTCTCTCTCTGTCTCTTTCGCTCTTTCTCTCTCTCTCATCGCTGTGTGGCCCCCAAGTGTGTTTTGTCATTTCCAGGTATTGAAAGTAATAAACCTTTATCATCTCAGATTCCTGATGGTTTTTCCTGAGGGTATCTTGCCATCATAAGGATCACTAGGGCCAGTCCAACCAAAACATTGGTTACTGATAGGCTGAGATTGGCCAGAAACACACACACCTGGCCTCCAAGCACTGACTAGTGGTTCCAGAGCAGTGCAGGTTGAAAGGGTTAATAATGTTTTAACAAAACTAAACTCCATTCTGACCCTCAGTTACTGCACGTACGCACCCTGGCAGTTTCTTTTTTGTAAACATAAGGGCCTTGAGAAACCCAAAGATAAGGGGTTAATGAAGGCCTTGAGAAACTCAGAGGAACCATAAGAAAAAAGAGATTCATGATGGCCCTGACCTCTGCCTGAGCAGACTCCTTACCTCTGAGACAACTCCTACCAACCCAGACACCAATTACGCGGTGCCAAGAGAATGTGGGTTTTTTTTTTTTTAATGTAGTTTTTTTCTGTAGTTTGTGCCTATATAAGCAAAGAACAAAGGAAGCTCTGGGCTGAGGATTTGGGGAAGCTGTGCCCCCCCAGCCCGCCGGTGTAACAGCCCACCGGTGTAATAAAATGCTCCTTTCTCTACACTGGCCTTACGTTGAGGATGTGATCTCCCGCCGGCTCAGACCTTTTACAGGTGACATCTGAGTGGATGGCTGGAGACATGGTTAGAAGGCCTTGAAGCAAGGAGTGGGGGACAGGAACAAAAGAGCTGTACATGAAAGCATCTCGGTTCCAGATCTGAGTACAATTATGATAATTGATTCTGTTTCTCAAAGCCCTGATGTAATAAGGGCAATAACCATAGCCACTTATTGTCGGCTTGCTGGCTGTCAGTCAATGCAGTAGGAGATTGCACGCATCACCTCACTGAATCCACGCAATGACGGTGAGTGTGGACATTTACAGATATTACAAAACCACTCAGCAGTAAGTGGAAAGTTGGGATTTCAGCTCAGGCCCAAATACCAAGTGCTTGTTCATTCCTTGAAGTAAGAGATTTCTAAAGCATGGCACACAGACCACTGTCATTGTCCATGATGATTGTAATGCTGTATGGATAAACATTTCATATACAGTTTTTAAGGATATTACATTTTTTATGAAATAAAAAAGTCAGCTAACACTTAACATGACGTTGAGCCCCTTTTAGGTTCGGGAAAAACATTAGATTAGACATCGCCCAACCTGTGCCAAACCCTCTAAAGACACCTTGAAACGCCTCTGTCCTTTCCCAGCATTCCTCACTGGGGCTAAGCTGTTCATCACCTCTCTGTGTCTCCAATTTTCTGTCCCCAGACAGCGGGGAGGTCATGCCCTTTTTCTGCAGCTTGTCCAGCTACAGGTTCCAGCACTCTTCTCCCAACACAACAGTTTCCTACCTGCAGTATCACATACGGAAATCAGCCTAGGACCCAAAAATTGTATTTCAGGGGATCATGCTATCTGAAACTCCTTTTTACTTTTAATTTTTTTCCTTTATTGATTTTTTTTTGGAGAGAGAGATAGTGAGGGGGGAAGAGAGAAACATCGATGAGGAGAACATCGATTGGCTGCCTCCTGTGTGCCCCCCTCTGAGGATTGGGCCCACAACCTGGGCATGTGCCCTGACCAGGAATCGAACCGGAAACCTCTTAGTGCATGGGTCGATGCTCAACAACTGAGACACACCATCCAGACTATCTGAAACTCTTGAACATAGGTTTTATTTTATTTATTTTTAATTACGAAATTTTAACGTGTATAAATATATATTTCTTTGATGGGAAATGAGGGGTAGAAATTAATGTGTGCTAGCTTGTGTGATGGCAAAGTCAGGTATTCTAGAAATATAAATGGAAACACACACCTACTTGTTGTATTCCAATTGGTTGATTAGGTAAGTCAAGTTAAATATTCAGTGCATCTTGCACTGACACATCTAATGACACTTGTGTGCAAAAGGGAGACTGAAGCCAGACAAAAACAGATGGAAAGAGGTCCAGGCACTTTTACCCAAAGTGACACAGCACTGAGGATATTTATTTGTATTTTACTCCTTTGAAATACTATTCCTATTAGAGTGAAAATGTGGAAAACAGCTAAACATCCATCAGAAGAGGTGGGTTAATCAAGTTATGAAAGGTTCACATTTCTTAATTCTATGAAGGCATTAAATTGACATGAAAAGACACCCAGCAGGTACCGCTTGATAAAATTTCAAGTATCAGGAAATAATATATCGATTAATAGTAGTTTTGTAGTATAAAACAAAGAAATATGTAGTTTTCTATTTCTTAAGTATCTAGTTCTGAGCACTCTTCTGAATACTAAACACATATACAAGCTAGGAATCCCAAAACATCAAATAGGGCATATGGTGCACAGACCTCATTGTCATTCTTCTGTCTCCCCATCCCCCTACCCAAAGACAGTTTCTACAACAAAACCAAGGAAAATGACACCATTTGTAAAATAGGCACAATGAGGTAATGCCAATCTTATACTGATTACACACACACACACACACAATAAACAATGTGGCTAAAATAATTCGTATCTCTAAAAAGCAAAACTGTGAGTACCTCCTTAAAAGACACAGACAGATATAACCAACAGAAAACGTCCTAGTTAATGTTTACAAAACCGTTTGGACTTAGGGGTCTCACCTAGGAGATGGGGCTGTGAAAAACAGTCTGGTCCACAATCGCACCACAACAGTCCCTGTGAATAACCTGCAAAGGATTTGTGGGAACTGTATGAACAGTTGCCAGTGTAAGTGAGTTAGAAGACCAGCTGAGAAACTGGAGAAACCACTTGCTCCTGGGAATCTTAGATCAAAGCTATGCACACACAAACCTGTGCTCAGTTTTCTGACCAGAGGCAAGTCCATAGCAAAACACTGAAAGGGAAGGGGTAGCAGGTTGGAACAACGTGACAGGTTCACCAGTCCAAAAACATACGGCTTTCACACAATAATACCACAAGCACGGAGGTGCCCCCACCCAGAGGGCACTTAGGCAAGATCCTGGCCTGTTGCAGCCCCAGTCCCTGACACTCTTGGGGAAGGAAGGCAGCGCCTCTTGGTGGAAGGGTTTTGGAGGGTCTTTTTTTCCTACTTGGCCACCTTCCAGCCCAGCCTAGCAAACCAAGCACAGCGCGTGGGTGTGGGGATGTCCAGCCAGTGCGGAGCAACACCTTAAACGCCTGTGCACAGACAGATGCCTGCAAACTCTGCTCCCTGCAGCTGCTGCAGGAGCTGTAGCAGGGCTGGTTTCAGTGCGGTGGATACTTGCTGATGCTCAGGGCGCGCAGCAGGAGCACAGAGCCCCAGGTAGAGGCAGTTCTGGTTCTTCCTGCGCAGCCAGCAGCTGAGATCCAGAAGGCACAGTTTGTCGTGGACCAGGCTCCAATTGAACCTTGCCGGGGTGACAGCCCCTGTTGTAGTGCACCCGGCTTGGGAATACAAAGGTGTCCAGCAGGTGTTGTGGCAGAAATTACGTCGGCAGAAAGAGACAGATGGCAAAACACTCAGGAGAATAAGAAAGGACTGTTTAATGTGCACAGGTGCTGTCCCAGGTGAGTCACCTCCAAAGGCTGAGCCTAGAGCCAGGGTTCCAGACTACTTTTGTACGTGATAAGCCTCCGGGCATTTGGGTGCCTTCTAGTTCCAAGGTTGGCAGATGTATGGGAATTACAAAAGGCAAGGGTGGGGTTGCTGCATTGTCTAAGGGGCTTTCCCTGGCTTGCCTTCTCACAGGAAGGTGGTGGCACGCTGAGGTTCCCAGAAGGCTGCCCAGAGCTCTCTCTGAGCATTCAGCTCCATCTCACTGGGGGACAAGGCTGTCTCCAGCAGCTTCAGGGATGGCAGAGGACGTTTGGATCCCATTTCCCAAGCCTGCCATCTCAGCCTTGCTAGAGCCCTGCTAGACTCCGCAGGCCTCCTCCCCCACAAGTGGTTCCAATCCAGGAGTTGGACAGGTGGGTGCCACATGCCCTTGGCCTCCAAGACTTCATAGGCAGGATTCCCAGGCAGCTTTCTCCTCTGGGCTGAGCCCTGGCGCTGCTCCTCATTCTGCCCTTGTGACTGCAGCCTTCCTGGCCTGTGCCCACCACGCCTGGTCCCCTAGTAAGTTGCTGAGCAGTCTCATTACATCCTCCCGACTGGCCATTGTTGAATAGGATGTACAGAGACCCTTCTCTTGACCCTATCCAAACAACCTCTACTGGCCTGTTTGGCTCAGCGGTTAGAGCTCGGCCTGCGGTCCAGAGACACCCGGGTTGGGTTCCCGCTAAGGGCGTGTGCTTCGGTTGCAGTTTGTCCCCGGCCCTGGTTGGTCGTGCAGGTGGCAGCCACTCGATGTGTCCCTTTCACGCTGATGTTTCTCTCTCTCTCTTCCTCTCTCTCCCTCCCACTCTATCTGAACAAAAAATGAACAAATATCCTCGGGTGAGGATAAAATAAATAAATAAATAAATAAATAAATAAATAAATAAATAAATAAATAAATAAATAGATAAATAAATAAATAAATAAAAATTAAACAACCTCTACTGGCCTGAATTCAGTCTTACGGCAGGTTGTTACTGAGCACCTGCTGGATACCAGCTACTGTGCTGGACTCTGAGCATGTGGGCGGGCATGGATCAGGTTTTCCAAAGCACTTACAATCTATTAGGCTCAGTTACACAAAAATATAGTAACTAACACAGGGTGAAGTTTGCCATGGCTGGGGTAAGTACAGAGGGCTCTGGAACACAGTGAGAGGCCCACACCCACCAATGGAAGGGTGCAGAGGAGGGTTCAGGGAAGACTCCTCCTGAAAGATGGATTCTTTTGTTGTTATATAATGCTTTGTTTTAATCTCTCTAACCTTCTTTGTGATGAAGTCTACCTCATGGAGTTAATAGAGCTACTTCTGTTTAATTGATGTTTGCATAGGATGTTTTCCCATCTTTTCACATTTAATGTAGCTGGATCCTTGAACTTGAAGGGATTTTCATAGAAACATTGTGTGGTGTGGTTGTGAGTCTTACTGACCCTGCCCATTTCTGCCTTTGAATTGATGTATTTAGTCAGTTTGCATTCTGTGCCTTACATTGAATACTGGAGGGTTCCAGCTTGATTTCTGTGGTGTTTTTGAGTGTTTTGCCTTAGAGGTTTTCTCTTTGGTTGCTCTGGAATTGACAATATCCAAATGTAACTTATGACAGTCTACCCGTCTCAAGTGTCACCACTTATGTCCAAATGTGGAAACCTCACTCCCAAATAGGTCTCATTGCCTTTCCGGCTTTCAAAGGAAATCACCTAGATTAGCAAATGGTTTCATGATTTTTGTTTTAACCATGTGATACGATTTCTACAATCATGAGGAAAAGATGTCCCATGGGTGTGCTCTTTCTACTACACTTTGTTTCTTTTCATGTTCCCAGAGTCCTCCTGTTATCATTTCCTTTCTGCTTGAACCACCTACTTTATTCTTCCAGCATGGGTCTGCTAGTGGCAAATTCTTTTTTTTTTTCCTTTGCGTGAGATTGCCTTGATTTCTCCTTCATTCATTCAGAATAGTTTTGTGGGATACAAAACTCGTGGTTGACAGTTGGTTTTTTTTTTTTGTTTTTTTTTTTAAATTCTCATCCCAGGATACTTTTCCATTGTTTTTCAGATAGAGTGGGAGGGAGGGAGAGGGAGGGAGAGAGGGAGACGGAGGGGGGAGAGAGAAAGAGAGTGAGAGAGAGAAACATTGACATGAGAGGGACATATCCATTGGTTGCCTCCTGCACAACCCCAAGCAGGGCCGGGGATCGAACCTGCAACCGAGGTATGTGCCCTTGACCAGAATCAAACGCGTGACTCTTTGATTCACAGGCCGACATTCCAACCATTGAGCCAAACTGGCCTGAGTGACAGTACTTTTTTGAAAACTTAAATAATTCCCTGACAATTCCTAATGGGCCCCAATAATCAGATGACAAATTTACTATCACTAAGGTGGGTGTTCCCCCATAATCAATGTGTCATTTTGGTCTTGCTGCTTTCAGTGTATTTGTGTTCAATTATAAAAGATTGACTAGGATATGTCTTGACATAGATTTATTGAGGTTTGTCCTAAATGTGTTTCACTCATTTCCTAGACCCTCTAGGTTTATATTATCAACACATTTTTGACAATCTAAGCCATCATTTCTTATTATACTCTTTCAGCTCCACTCTCTTTTTTTGGTACTTTGACCATATGGTCCCTAGAAACGTTTGTTATTATTATCCTGAAATACCTGACTAAGGACCTGTTTTATTCGTTTCAGTCTATTACCTCCCTTTTGCTGAGTGTGGGTAGGTTCTAGTGATCAATCCTCAAGTACAATGATGCTAACTTCTAAAATGTCCACTCTTTGAGCCCATTTAGCAATGTTTCAATATTTCTGTTGCTGTTCTTTTTTCAATTCCAAAGTTCCATTTGTTTTTTTTTTTTTTTGTATAACTTCGATTTATCTCTGAGATTTCTACCTTTTATCTGGATCAAGAGGATTTGTCCCTTTTTATTGAAGCATATTTATGGTGGTTGCTCTAAACTAGTGGTCAGGTAACTGCACTATCTGATTCACCTTTCTGTTAGTGGCACTTGGCTATGTCTTCTCATTCAGATTATGATTTTCCCGGTTCTTGCTATGATGGGTTATTTTCTGCTGGGTTGTCCAATAAGGTAGGAGTCTCTGGAGCCTATTTAAAGATTTTATTTTGGAAGGGAGCCACTTTATTTAGGATTAGCATGCAGATCCTGACCTCCTTTGTGGGGCTCTGGCTCCTAAGAAAATGTAATTTTCAAAGCCTTTGTGGTGCTAAATCCATCTGGTTTGTTTTTCTGGTGCCCCTGAGGCTGCCCAATAGCTCCTTCCTGGTGGTAATTGAGAGAGAGTAGAAGCTGAAGTCCATACTTTATTGACATTTTCTTAATTAAATTTTTTATTTATTGATTGGTTTTTAGAGAGAGGGGAAGGTAGAGGGAGAGAGAGATAGAAACATCGATGAGAGAGAATATCGATTGGCTTCCTCCTGCATGCCCCCCCACTGGGGACTGGACCCACAACCTGGGAATGTGCCCTGACTGGGAATCGAACTGGTGACCTCTTGGTGCATGGGTTGATGCTCAAGCACTGAGCCAAACTGGCCCGGCAACATTTTCCTAATTTATATCCAGTGTCTTTTTACTGTTCCAGGATCCCATCGAGCCTACCATATTGCATTTAGTTGCCATGTCACTTTACCTTTCTCTTGGCTTGGGACAGCGTGGCAGACTTTCCTTGTCTTGAATGACCTTGACAGTTTAGAACGTTACAGGTAAGCTGTTTTGTAGAATATCCTTCAATAGGGATTTTTCTGGTGTTTTCTCTATATTAGACAGGTGGTGTGAAACCACAGAGGTAAAATGCCATTTTCCTCTAATCATATCCAGAGTATATAATATCAACGTTGTTTTTGACTGTTGAAGCTGACCTTGATCACCTGGCTGAGGTCCTGTTCTCAGGTTCCCTCAATGTCACGTTACTGTCTTTACCGGTTTCCACACTTTACTCTTTGGAAGGAAGTCATAAACAACAGAGGACACTTAAGGGTGGGAAGTTATGCATCATTTCCAGGAGGGAAGAGTATGTATGTGAATTATTTGGAATTCTTGTCCATGAATGTTGCATGTATTTCTGTTATAATGCTCTCATGGATTTATAGTTTAGAATTTGGGTTATAAGCCAATATTTTGTTTATTTTTCCCCCCACCCCTACCCCCATTATTCCAGTTTTGGCCACTGGGAGCATTTTCCGTTAGCTCTTAGGTCAGTTTGGTATGCTCTGCTATATGGGATTTTTGGGAACAATTCTTTGCTTTCTGGCTCATCTTGCACATTTCCATTTTGCATATACAACCAGCCTCATCTTGCATATTTCCAGGCTCCTAGATTCAGCCAGTTCTCCAAGGAACACAGTTTCCTTTTATTAGAAAATGGCATCGGAACCCAATATCTGTGCACCAGTTGTCCAGATTGCTGCTCGGATAAAGTGGCTACTGGGCCCTCTCAGGGGACATATATCTGTGTGAATTATTAACTCACGCATATGTCCATTTGTGTAAACACTGCTATATGTAAGCATCAATCTCTATATTACCCTACATATGAATTCATACTGATATCTCCAACTCTCCAGCCATGGGTGAGAAGTTTGTCCACCAGAAGACACTGCATGTGTAAATTGTCTTTTCTCTTTAGCCTTACAGACTTCTTTTATTTCCAAAGGTGCCTAGGTCAGCACTATTTTCCTCTCCCTCACCCATTAATGCAGTTTTTTATACATTTGCATTATGGTTAGATTCCTGTTTTACATTCTGCATTCCATCCTAATATCCCCTGATATCCTTAGTAATATGTTTACATTTCACCATCTTTGTGCTGTCAATGACTGAGGGTTTTGATAAATGCATACTGTCACCTAACCACCATTACATTTACAAATATAAGACTATTCCTGCCCTAAAATATTACCTGTGCTTTACCTGTTCAAGCTCCCACCCACAACTCCTGCCAAGCACTGTGATCAGTTGTGTACTATTTCTATTTTTGCCCACAATTTCTCATAATTGGAGCTCACAGTATGCAGCCTTTTGAGACTGGACTCTTTCACTTAGCAATATGAATATAAGTTTCATCCATGTCTCTGTGTGTCTTGAAAGAACATTCCTTTTTTTGCCAAATGACGTTCCATTGTATGGATGCTATGATTGTTTTAGTCATTCCCCTGGTGATGACACCTTGGTTGATTCCCATTTTTGTGACCATGACTAAATGTGCTATAGACATTGGTGTGTAAGATTTTTTTTTAATATTTTTTTTCTTTATTGATTTTAGAGAGAGAGGAAGGGAGAGGGAGAGAGAAATAAAAACATCAATGAGAGAGAACATCGATTGGCTGCCTTCTGCATGTCCCCCACTGGGGATCGGATCGGGCCCCCAACCTGGGCATGTGACCTGACCGGGAATCAAACCCGCAACCTCTTGGTGCATGGGTTGAAGCTCAACCACTGAGCCACACCAGTCGGGATGGTGTGCAGGGTTTTGTGTGGACTGACAATGTTGAATTTTATCCAAGACCTGGGGTTCTGGAAAACAGTGAAAGTTGAGAAGTCTCCACTTTGTGTTCCAGGAAGCAGCTTACTGCAAGGAGCATACCTTCCCATGGAACTCAGATTAAGATTCATGGTTGCCCCCTCCCCCTGGTTTACTTAGGATCAAACCAGACACAGTTTCTCCAAATTCCCATCGCTCAACTCATAAAAGATTAGCTGAAGTTCTTGTGTCCACTGAACAACAGGAGCAAAATACTTGGCCATCAGACGCCGCTTAAGGCTCTCTCCTTCCCCTAGGTTTCTGAACATTGACTCAGCCTCAGCATGAGCCAGCAGACAAACCCTCTTCAGAGAGAGCTGGTCTCGGGGTGAAATAGTCTTTGGCTCCTTTATCAGTATCCTCTGTGTGAAAGAAAGTGCCTTTTTGCCAAATCTTGAGAGGCTTGCTGATCGATGTTATGGTCATAGTGCTCCTCCTGTCACAACATTGCCCCCACTTTCCTTGCAATAATCCTTTGATTAAAGTTCCTCTTTACTGATTCTGAATTTGTATTTTCTTTGACAGGACATCATTTGGGCAGATACTTAGTAGCTCGGTTGCTGTACCATATTACGGTAAGGGTCTCTTTAAGGTTGGTAGGAACCTATCAAACTGTGTTCCAAAGTTGCTGTACGAGTCAGAATTCCAGCCTTAAGGGAGTGACTGGCTGTTCCTGTTGCTCTGCATGCTCATCAGCAGTTGGCTTTGTCAGTGTTTCAGCGATTGCCCATTCTAAAACGTGTAGCGCTATCTCATTATTACTGTAATTTGAAGTTCCCGAAGGCCACATGCTACTGAGCACCCTGTCATCTGCTTATTTACCATCTGTACATCTTCATGGGTGAGGTGTCTGCTCAGATAGGTTGCACATTTTTGTAAAAATATGTTTTTATTGATTTTAGAGACAGAGGAAGGGAGAGGGAGAGAGAAACATCGATTAGCTGCCTCGTGCACAGGTCTTCCTGGGGTTGGAGCCCACAACCCGGGCATGTGCCATGATCAGTAATGGGACTGGGGACTTCTTGGTACATGGGATGATGATCAACCAACTGAGCCACACCAGCTGGGCTGTTTGCCCATTTTTAAATTAATGTGTTTGTTTATTAAGCGTTGAATTTTCTATGTGTGTCTTATATCTATGGACAAGTCCATTTTTAGATAGGACATTTGCAAATATTGTCTTCCAGTCTTGAGGTCGTGTTTCTTAACACTCTCTTTTGCAGAACACATGGATTCTTTTCCTGGTCTTCTGTCTAGAAGCTCGTCAGCAAACACAAAGTCATGCTGATTGTTCTCCTGTGTTTTCTTCCACCTGTGTTCCATGTTCAATTTTACATATAGGACTTTGGTCCTTTTTGAGTTCATTTTCGTTAAAGTGTAAAGACTAGGTCTAGGTTAAATTTTTTTTACCTTGACTCCAAATTGTTGCAGCACCGATTCATGAAAACTCTATTTTTTTCTACATAAAATTGTGCTTGTGGTTGGGGGGCAGGAGTGGTTTGATTTCATTTTTTTTTCAATCTCACCCGAGTACATTTTTTCATTTATCTTCAGATATTCTGGAAGGGAGGGGGAGAGAGAGAGAAACATCGACATAAGAGGGACACATCTACTGGTAGCCTCCCACACGACCTCAACCAAGGCAATAACCGCAACCGAGGTACATGGCATTGACTGGAATCGATCCCAAGACTCACTGGTCCACGGGCCAATGCTCTAATTGCTGAGCCAAACCAGCCATGGCAGAAATTTCTGATTCTCACCCTCAAGTACTATGTTACCTGGAGGTATTTCAGAGACCTTTTTTTTTTTTTTAATGTCAAGTTGAGTGAGTTCTCCTCTGTTCCTATTTTACTGACAGCTTTTAATATGAATGCTGTAGTATTATATCACACGCTTTTTGTGCATCAATTGATAAGATCTTATGTTTTTTCTCCTTTATCTTGCTGATGTGGGGAACTACACTGATTGATTTTCAAATGTAGAACCTGTCTGGTATGCCTGAGACATATCTCATTTGGTTGTGGTGTGTGTAATTATTTCTACGCATTGTTGGTTTCCGTTTGCTATTTTGTTGAGGAGTTTGTGTCAATGTTCATGAGAGATAATGGCCCCTAGTTTTCCTTTCTTGCAGTGTCTTTGTCTGTGTTGCTCCTAGAGAGATGCTTACTTCTAAGGATGAGTTAGGACGCATTCCTTCCAGTTCTGTTTTCCAGGAAGGATGGTGGAAAATTGGTATCATTTCTGCCTTAATTTTTCATTTAGAATTCACCAGGGAAAAAGTCTGGGCCCAGAGCATAAATATACAACTACTCGGGTTATCTATTTTTCCATGTGAGTTATGGTAGTTAGTGTGTTTCAAGGAATCTGCCCATTCATCTATCGAATCAAATTTACGAGTATAGGGTTGTTAATGGTATTTCTTCATTATCATCTTAATGCCCTAAAGATCGGTAGTGGTATCCATTCTTTCCATTTCAATATTGGTAAGTTGTGACTTCTGTCTCCTTTTCTTGGCTAGAAAGCGGTGTGCCTCTTATTGATCTTTTTAAAGAACCGGTGTTGGGTGTCATTATTTTCACTATGGTTCTTCCACTATCAATTTCATAGATTTCCACTCTACTTTTTGTTATTTATGTTCTTTTGTTCTCTTTAGGCTTAATTTGTCTTCTTTTCTGCTTTTCTAAGGTGAAATCTCAACTTCTTGATCTTTGATCTTTCTTCTCCTCCAATACAGGAATGTATGTATGCTGTAATTTAATTTTTCTCTAAGTAATACTATGGCTGCATCACACAATTTAGAACAGGATTATTTTCCTTGAATTCCACTCAAAATGTCTTAAAGTATTCCTGGAGCCTTCCACTTTCATCCTCGTGCTGATTAGAAGTGTTTCTTTCCAAACATATGTGGATTATCCATGCATTTAAAAAAATATTTCTATCGATTTTAGAAAGAGAGGAAGGGAGAGGGAGAGAGAAGAGAAACATTGATGTGAGCGCAGAACATCCATGAGCTGCCCCCTGCACGCTGCTACCAGGGATCGAGCCCACAACCCTGGCTTGTGCCCTGACTGTATTTGAATCAGCAATCTTTCTGTGCACGGGTTGACGCCCAACCACTCACTGAGCCACATTGGCCTGTGCTATCCATCTATTCTTCTGTTGTTGATGTCTAGCTTAATTGCATTGTGGTATGAGAACTTACTTTGTATGACTCTTATTCCTTCATATTTCTTTAGGTGAGTTTTGTCCCCAAACAAGGTCTTTTGTATGTTCCTCGAGAGCTTGAGAGGTTATGGATTTTGCACTTCTGTTGGATGGAGTAATCTATACAAGTCAAGTAGAGCGAGTTGACAGATAATCCTGTTCAGATAATTGGTGTCTACTGTGATTGTCTGCCTGCTTGATTTTCCAGTTACTGACAGAGGTGTGTTAAAATCTCCCACTGCAATCACAGATGTATGTATTTCTCCCTGAACATCTATCGAGTCTTGCCTCATAATTTTGACTCTGTGTTGTTAGGAGCTGCCATATTTCGGATTGTCCTGTCCCCTTGGAGAACTCACCCCTTAAAAGTTATAGAATGCCCTTCTTTATCTCTGACAATGTTCCTTGTTCTGATGCCTGCTTTGTCTGGAATTAGGATAGCTATTGCAATTTCTTTGGATTAGTTACTTTTCAGCTATTTAAGCCTTTATGTTCAATGTGATGTTCCTGTAGACAACACACGGAGGAGTATTTCTGTTGTCCACTCTGAAACTCTGTCTTAGTGGGTGTCCTTAGAGCATTCTCATTTTAAGTGATCGTTGACATACTTGGATTAATATCAACCGTATTAGCAACAGTTTTCCATCCACTGCATTTGTTCTTTGTTTCTCTTTGCTCCTGTACTTCTGCTTTCACTGCATTTAATCTTTTTTAAAAAGAGAAGTGTGACTCCATTATCCCTTCTCTTAGCATATTGCTGGTACTGCTTTTTAAATTGTGTTGAGTAGTTGCTGTGGAGTTTGCAATGTACACACTCACTACTCTCTAAGTCCACCATAAAGTAACACCATACACCGCGTTGTGTAGTGCAGATCCCTTATAAGGGAATATCCCCAATTCCTCCTTCCCATGACTTGGATACTTCTATCCATCATTTCACTCGTCCATATGCTGTGATCACCCAATACACTGTTATCATCAGGTTTTAGAAAACAGAGATCTTCCCACTGACAGAAGAATAAGAAAAATAAAGATGGTATTTTGCCTCCATTTTACTTCACCGAGTCTCTTCCCTTTCCTTAGGTAGACTGACGTTACTGACCGATATTATGTTCCTCCCGCCTGAAGAACATCTCTAGCATTTTTTGCAAGGCCACTTTCCTGCAGATTAATTTGCTCCACTTTTATTTGTGTGAGGAGATCACTTTTTCTTGTTCACTTTAGAATGACAACATTGCTAGAATTCTAGGTAGGTGATTTTCCTTTTCAATCAACACGTTAAATATTTCACTCGACTCTGATTCTTTGCATGGGTTCTGGTGAGAACCCACCTGTAATTTTTATTCATATTCCCCAATAGGTAAAAAGTTGTTACCCTCTAGCTTTTTCTTTCAACATTTTCGTTATCTTTACTTTCATACAGTTTGAAAATAATGTCCAGGTGTGTGTGTGTGTATCTGAGTGTGGGCATTTAGTATTATGCTGCTTGTTATTCACTGAGATTCCTGAATCTGAGGATCAGTGTTGTCATTTATGTTGGGGGTTCTTGGCCCAATGAGGTCCCATATTCCTTCTACTCTGCTATCTCCATCTTCTTTATCTGTTTTGTATTGGATTTAACATGTCAAACTTTTTCTAATTTCACGTGGCAGCATCTTCAGTGACTTTTCTTTTTCTGTATTATTTTTCTATTTACATGTCCACTTGGAAAGTTTTATTGACCTGTGACCAATCTTCAAGCTCATTGATTCTTCCCTTGGTTGCTCTGAGTCTTCTGATGAACCCCTGATTTCTGTTACTGGGTTTTTATTCTCTAGTAGGCCCTATTATGCCTTTCTTAGAATTTCCGTGCCTCCATTAACCATTTACTTTTTCATGTTGTCTATTTTTCCATTTGAGTTCCTAACATTTTTTTTTTTTTGGTGGCAAGAACTGCACCAGGTATTAGACATGTGGGGACAGACCAGACCTCGGTACTTGAGTACTGGCTAGGAAAGAATTCAGAGCCAAGATTCCAGCAATAATAGAAAGTATATTTAGAAAGTCACAGAGGGAGAAGAAGTGAGCTGTAGAAGAAATGGACTCTGGAATCAAGATACAGAGGCAGAAGAAGGGGCTCATGGAGCTCAGGAGAAAGAAGGATAAAGGTCATGTGCCTGGGCAGAAAAGGAGAGGGACAGGAAAGGTGCAGCTGTGCTCCAAAAAGGAGAGCGCGATGGGTCCTCTATCCTAACGGCTTTTAAGGGTGGAGAATTTAAGGGAAGTCCCTGTTGTAACCCGCAAGAAGCAAACACTCAGGCTCCACTATAGGTCAAATTGAAAGAGCTTTATTACCTGCGCAGGGACTGTTCCCAACCTTCTCAGAGGAGGGAAGCAGCCCAGAGCTCAAGGAGGGGGGTGCTTATAAAGAGCAGGGTTTTTGCAGCCCATGGCAAGCAAGCACGTACAGAAGCAGATATCATGGTTAGCAATTAGCAATTTTGCAGAAAGATTCAACAGTTCTCAAGGTTATTGCCTGTCTCCCTAGTTTTGTTTATCTTGAGGCAAGGTTACTGTGTGCCTCCCTCCTTTTCACATAGTTCTCATATCTGTGCAAAGACTTAGGGTTAGGGCGACCCCTGCAGAACAAAGTTTTTCTCAAAAGCAGCTCACAGAGACTGTTTAACCTTCTTAAAGCTAAAGTGGCCTTCAACAGTCCCCGAAGAAGATCTCAATACAATATTCATCAGCTTTCCAGGTGTGTCTTTCAGGGTTATGGCCTCCACTGATTGGTCTGCTCCAGGGCAGGATGTCATTAGTCAGTGCAGGTGGTCCTGATGTAAGCCGTGGCATTGCTTGTCTGATTTTGCTGCTTCACTCGGCCTGAAGCTGAAACACAACTGAGGCTTACATGTATTTGATGCCGGTCAGAACCTCATTGTCCTGGGGCTTAATGCTTAAGGGCTTTTCTCTGGCCCCCTTGTCTGTTCCCCCTAAAAGGAAGTCTAACCCGCTTGACTAGCAACATGCCAGGGGAGGTAAACTGAGGGCATGGTCTGAACCGCATAACCAGCGATATGAAAGTTCAGGAGGTCTATCACACATGACCAGCAATGCACTAGGTGACAAAAGGATACCCTGGGGACAAGGTCCTTGTTTTCCCAGTTTCGCCCAATGCTAGTGTTAATGTAAGAAAAATTCAAACTTTTAGAGAATTTTTATGAGTTTCTTTGAGCCAAACTGACGGCAATCGCCGGGAAGTAAAACCTCTGCAGATTGAGAAAATGATCAGCAAGATGGCAGTTCTGCACCCTGCTTTATTCATTACAATGAAAAGAGAAGACCTAAGTGGGTAACATGAAACCCATTGGAGATGGATTAAGGAGGCAGGAGAAAGCAAACCAGTGGATAAAACGTAAAATGATAGACACATACTTCCTTTACACAGGCTGGTCCAGGATAGTTATCAGTCAACAATTAATATGATAACAATGATGACGTAGTCTCCACTTTGGTTTGGTGACCCTGCATTGAGGGGTTCATAAAAAAGCGAAATTAGTTTGTTTTTGCAAGGGCATGTTTGTCAGGTATGTTTTCCTGGATGCAAAACGACAACAGTCAGGCTTAGTTCAGGTGAAGATTGACCTTTGTCAGGGAAGAGTCTAGCCAAGGACATGACTTCCTGCCATAACCTGCATTTAGTTCAAAAGTTTTCTCTACAGACCATCCGATATGGTTATTTTAGGTCTCTGAGTTTGTAAGGCTGCCACACAGGTGTCCCCTGAGCACCTCAGGTCTAGTATGTGGCCCCCTTCTTTGTCCTTACATCCCCTTTTGGGTCATAAATCAATCCAAAGGATGCATTGATGACCAACATTTTGGTTGGATAACGAGTTCCTACCGTGCTAGGAAGGCTCCGTCCTAGGAAGTCTCAGATTCGGCATTTTTTTTTTGCTGATCAGGGTGGAATGGTTGGAATGGGGCAAGACCATAACCTTAGATGGCATTCAAGGTCAAATTATTATTATTATTCAAAAGAAAAAGACAGGTGAATGGGAAGCCGTCAGATCTTGTATGTCCTTGTTAAAATTATTCTGGATTATTTCTAATCTTTAAGCTATTATGATCCAGGTTTTGTTGCCTGTCTTACTTTTCTATATTTTGCATCTAGTACAACATTTATTTATAATTTGAGGATATACCAGACACCTTTTCAGGTTTCAGAATCTGACCATGAGCTGGGTTTCCATTTATTACGGCCCATCTACTTCCCATTGGAAGCACTCAGGTGCTGTTATTAATCTGATTCCTGCGAGTTGTGCGGTTGGAAGCTGTAACTTGAGTTTTAGTTGAGGCCAAGGCTGTAAGAACATAATGCTGTAAATTATGATTACCATTTAAATTCCAGAGACCAGGAGGACAGTAAGAGTTTCATAAGTAAACTTCTTGTGCCTTAGCAGTGGTTATAGAGGGCCATGGTTTTATAGCCATTTCAGCTTCTATCTGAATTAATATAGTTAGTAGTCTTCATTGGTTAGGGGGTAAGCACATTCCCATAATTAGGTTCTGGTGTCTATATATCAAATTCCTTTCTTAACGTTCCTTTTCCACTAACTTTGTACTCCTTCCCTGTTCTTCTTACTTTGTCTCCTTTTGTTCATTCAGAAATAACCAACTTATTAGGACCAACTACTTCCTTTTCACTTCTTTGTTTACATATATATCTTCCTTAACTTCCCTTTGCTCTAGCATTTCTTCTAAATTTCAAAGGAGAAACCATAAAAAGAGTAGTATTGATAATATAAAAGTTATCTTCTCCACCTTCAGCAGTAATGAACAGTTGGTCTGTATACTCAAGGTTTGAGAAAAGCCTAAAGAACAAGTATAATAATAATTGTTATTATTATTAATATTAGCAGACAGGTAAAGACAATCAAGGAAATGAAGTTTAACACTAATTTGTACGTATAAAAGCCTTGTGAGTGTCTTGGGATAGCTGTCTATCTTTGATGTGGCAGCTTCTTATCCTCGAGAAACTTCCACTGCAGGTGAAGGCAGATGTCCATTTGTGGTTAGACACCTGATAAGGTGAGGTCCCTTCCTTCCAACACGGTTGGAGGGAGTCCTTAATTAATGTCTTTTCCAAGGGACAAAATTCTCTTGGTTGGAAGTCCTGGTGTTTGAAGTCTTTGTCTTCCTGAGCACACTGTGAAATGAATGTTAGTAATTTATCTGTTCCTATAAGCTGATTAATGAGTCCTTGATAATAATGCAGAATGTCTCCTCTAGTTTTCCTTATATTTGGAAAACAAAAGGATTTAAAAATAAGCAATATTTTGAACTAAATCTAAATCATATTATAACAATAATCCTCAGTTCTTTTAGTCCCATAACCAATTTTTTATCCTGATTATTTCCCAGTATTTTTATGAATTCAGTTATTTCTTAGAGTTCCACAAATCTCCATGTAGCTCAAAGATATGACCTGCTTAGAAACCTGTAATGGAGAGTAAGTCAGGTCCTTGTCATGCATCTTTCTAAAGATGTAATATATTTGCAGATACATAAGAGTAAAGCAATGATTGTGTATCAGTGACAAAACTTAAAATGACGTGGTTATAGATCTGATTATAATCAGTTCATAAAACAGTGTTGCTTATCTGTAAGCTATAACATTCCAAGCAAACAATTTCTTGGCAAATAATTATTATTATGAAATGACATAAAAGAACAATATAAAGCTTTTATTTTTTATTCAATACATAATTTCAATATATAAAGAACCAATAATATACTAGATATTAAAATGCTGCACATGACTTATCGCAAGTGTGTATTGAACATTAGAAACAATTCACAAACTCCCACTGTGTGGGCCACAAACACCTGGAATAGCCCTCCTAGATGCTCCCACAGGGAGCCATCCCTCTTGGCTTGTCTGGTATCGTTGACAGGACACCTGCTACCCCTGAGAGCTCCCTGTTTGAACTTGGCTCTGAATATTTGCATGTTCCTCTCTAGGGCAGGCTGAAATCTCTAGAGCATCCATTTTAATTAAAATGTCTGTATACAAATAGAACATAGTTATCATTATTTTTTGCAAAGCTACCCAAGTACATTCAAGCATATCAGAATAGGCCTTATTAGTTTAAAATCTGTGTTATGTATGGGGAGAGAAGAAATGCTTCAGGTGTTCCAGGGTCCCATTGGAATAACTCAAAAGCATTTCTCGGTGATAAATGTCTCTTAAAATTTAAATTTGGGAGATTGTCAAAAATATTTAACCAAAAGATCATGACATAAACTTTTTGTAAACCTGGGTAAAACAAACACATTTTATGGCAATAACTCTAAAAGACATCAATCAAACTTAAACTGGTTTTAGTATCAAATATTTTGTCCAGACCACAAGATTCTGCTTAATTTATTTAAGTATTTAACCTCTTTGGGGCAATAAAATATTACACCTTACTAGCGCCATCTGGAGGCAGTAAACACACCACGCATAATCTGAATTACTAATTTTTGTAGAGAAAGCAAGGGCAACTTCAGCCATAAACGATTTTAGCTTAAGGTTTTCAAGTGGCAACTTTGCCCTGACCGGTGTGGCTCAGTTGGTTGGGCATCGTCCCATACACCAAAAGTTGCAGGTTTGATTCCTGGTCAGGGCACATGTCCAGGTTTCAGGCTGGGTGCCAGTAGGGGTGTGTGGGAAGGCAACCAATTGATGTTTCTCTCACACATCAATGTTTCTCTCCCTTCCCCTCTTTCTAAAAACCAATAAACTATTCTTAAAAAAAAATAAAATGGCACTTTTTTTTTTCTTTAGTGACCTCAGCCCTGTTTACATTGCTAATTACCCAGTGGACAGAAGGCCTGTTGAGGCTCTTAATGAAGGCTTCAAGGGCTAGAAATACAGGAAATTTCAATCTAAGGAATTAAGCAACAGGAGATAGCCTGGCTGGGTTTTTTATTTACAAACTTAAAATGTTCACAAACTTCTACAGCCTTCACAACCTGCTTACCCATTCAGAAATAACCATCTTTAGAACTTACTTTTAACCCTTGTCCTTCCAAAAATACATCTGTACCTTATACCTTCTGTTAGAAAAACCGTACAATTTCTTCATAACAATTAGAATATCTAATTTTTAGAAACCTCAGTTTTCAATGATGACCATAAAAGAAAGCACCAGTATTCCCCAGATTGACTTTGATGAACAGGTTTTATCACCTGTAGAATCATAGGCTCCTCTATTGCAAACACACTCACTTTCAAGACACACACCTCTGACAACGCACTAGACATTCATTAACAGCTCCAAATCTACTCTGCATGCAGTAAAAGCCAAAAGCAGTCGACTTAAGACGTGTCTAGCAATCAATGTTTCAGTATTTCACATTATTTCACTATATCTAGATAACTTTTATCAAATTATCTAATAGCTAAAAAAAGTTAAATTGATTTGCTGAGATATGGCTAAAGTGTTTTTTTCCCTCAACTCTTTTGATAAAATTTACCTTCCCCAAATTTGCACTTTACTGGAGGGGGTTAATGGGGAGAAAAGGGGAGGAGGACATCTGTACTACTTTAAAAATAGAGATTAAATAATAAAAGAAAATATGAAAAAATGGCCTACATAAGAGTCCTTGAAGAAACCCAGGTATCTGCAGTTCAAACGTCCTGGGACTGTGGTTTCATAGCTCTAGAAGGGGAGGAATGGGGTATTGGCATTTATTAGCTTCTGAAGACTTCTTTTGTTCAAAGACAGTCTCTAAAATGTCATATAAAATTCTTCTTCTTTTTTTTTTTTTCTTAAAGTTTTTATCTGTGCTCCTTCTAGAAGATTTTAACTTCCACATCAAGATGTGCTTCCCACTCATTCAGCTGAGTTTTAGAGCTGGCATTTTTCTAGTTTTGCATGAAAATATTAATTTTGGCACTGAAAGAAGACTGCATTTTGGCTATTTTAAGTTGATATCACCTCTGGTTAAATCTTCCCATTTCTGTAAAGTACTATCAAGTAAAGTTTTACTATCTCTCTGGGAGTATTAATGAAGGCTGAAGTCTGGGACTTTCCAGCCCGGGAGGCACAATTTTCCGTGTTTGTTGTAGCTTTGTTTTGGAATCTGTAGAGTCTGCCCTTCAGACTCTCAGAGAGCAATTCCAATCAAAAAGCCAGAGTTAAATACCAGCCACCCATTTTTCCTCCAGTCCCCACTTAACCTGGTTGCTGTCAATCCTTCATGTTTAGTTATACCTCGAAGATTAGAAAAAAACAAACAAACAAAAAAAAAAAACAGCTCAAACAAAATCAAGGACTCTTACCTTAAAACAACGAGGTCCGAAATTGCAAGTGAAACTTACCCAAGTCCACCCAATGCAAAGTGAGGAGTTGGTGGGGCACAGTGGTCCCCTGCTGGTCCTTAGGAGGACTCCAGGTCTGCAAGGTGGTCCTGGATGGGCTTCTTTGGAATCCTGCCCACTACATCAAGTAAATGTTAACACAACAAACGTTGAAATCTATGGAGAATTTTTATGACTTTATTAGAGCCAGACTGATGACAAGTGCCAGGAAGCAAAACCTCAAAAGATTGAGAAAATGATCCAGAAAAAGGCAGTTCTGCACCTTGTTTAAAAGGGAAGACATAAGTGGGTTATAAGAAATCCATTGGTGATAGACTAGAGAGAAGAAAAGTAGGGGTGGGGAGGACATCTGGGATTGGATAAAAAGTAAAATGATAGACCCATACTTCTTTTACACAGAAGGGTACAGGATAGTTAACAGTCAACAATTCACATGATAACAATGACAAAGAGGGCATTTGTGGTCCCCACTCTGGTGAGGTGCCTCGTGCTTTCTGGAAAAAGGGAAATTAGTTTGTTTTTGCAAAGGCATGTTTATCAGGTATGCTATCCTAGATGCAAAACAAGAGACCGGCTTCCCTAAGGTGAAGGTTGACTTTGTCAGGGAAGAATCTAGCCCACACATGACTATGAATCATAACCTGGTTTTAGTTAAAAAGTTTTAATTTCACCCTGGCAGGTTTGGCTCAGTGGTGACAGCATCGACCAGCACACCAAATGGCGTGGGTTCAATTCCCAGTCAAGGGCACATACTTGCGTTGCAGGTGTGATCCCCTGCCCCAGACAGGGTTGTTCCACAGGCAACCAATGGATGTGTCACTCTCACATTGATGTTTCTCCCTCTCTCTCCCTCGCTCCCTTCCACTCTTTAAAAAAAAAAATCAATGGAAAAATATTCTCAGAGGATGATTAACAAAAGAATTTTTTTTTAAAGTTTTAATTTCAAGGCAACCTGTGTAGTGATGTTAGGACTCTGTGCTGCCATTGAAATGACCTGGTCATTATTGAACAAGAAAGAGTAAAGAGGCCATTAGGTAATTGAACACTCCAGGAATGATTGCCCCCTAAGTGATGGGGGAAGCGGCTGGACAAAGGCAGATTAGATGCAAGGCCCTTAAGGTTTGAGTGATGTGGGAAGGTGCTTTACCTGTCTGTCACACCTGAGGGCCAGTCAGAGGCCATCATAGGCATAGCAACTGCAAGAACCTGAATATTTAATCTCCTAAACAGAGGAAAGCGCCCTCTCTCTCTCTCTCTCTCTCTCTCTGCAGTCAGCCCTCTGGCCCTCTTGGGACTCCTGTTGCTGGGGGAGAGTTCCCCTGCATTTGCCCACTTGGCTCACGGCCATGTGGAATCCACACAGTGGATTAATGGGCTGAACCTAGACTGATGCATGAGTTGGACCTGGCTGCAACATGGAATGGAAGCTCCGGACACCAGCCCTGTTTCTAGCCTTAGTAAATCCACAGCTGCTCCTTTTCCACGACTGGATTAAGAGACATGGTGGTAGGGGAGGGGCACATAATAAAAATGGAATGACAGTTGTTTAATTGTTATTCACCTTACTAACTATAGATAAAAGGTTCTCTTTACAGATGATGGGAAACTGGAAGGTGGGCTGCAAGATGAAAAACATGGCTGCAAAAACCTCAGAAAATAAATACAGTTTGAAAACAGACCAGAGACAAGATTCACTTTGATTTGACTGTTGTACCTGTACCCTGACCGCCACCCCTCAGGAGTTTGCCTCTGGAATGCTGACCATTCTCAGGTCCCAGGAACTGGCTGAACTGTTTGTAACATCATAGAAGATTAGTCACCTTGTTGTCAGACTTTGAACTCCTAAAGGTCAAACTGCCTGGGGTCATCACAATGCAATGAATTACAAGAAGACTTGGCCTGGAGTGAGGAACAGCATAGCAAGGGAGCCAATGCTCCCCATCTGTGGATGCAGCCCAGTTTATTCTCTTAGCAGTTCCCCAGGTTACAGGGTCTTTTAGGTAATTAAGTCCTTGAGATCACATCTCTGCTGACCTTTCAGCCAAGCCCAGCACTCTTTCTGTTCCAGCTACAGCAGAGACACATAACAAACACATTCACACTTGGGCGATAAACCCATTGACACTTTCAGGGCAACAGTCCAACCCATCATGCATACCTTATCTATTCTCATGCATACTTTGGTCCTTGGCTGGCCAGGCTGAGAGAATGCATTCCTCAAGGTTACATTTTGTTCAACCACCAAACCCCCAACCCTACAGGACATGACCTATCTGTCTAACTGCCTACCACATATTAATCGTACTTATTGAAAATCCCTGATTGACAGTTCCAACATGTGTGTCATATCAGAGACTGGTTGTAATGCTGCTCTGTGATCTTTACACTCTTGATTTTGGCCTGTTTTGTAATGTTTTTGTTGTTGAAAGCTAGATATATTCTTTTGGGTAATAGGATCTGATGTAAATAGGTGTTTACTGTGAACATTTATGTTAACCTGGCTAGCAGCTGGGCTGTTTAATGTTTGCTGTAGGAGGAGTGCCAGAGGATCCCAGTTCCTCTAGTGTCCTTATTTTGGATCCCCCATCTTTAATTTGGGCTCCCCAAAGCATTCCTGCTCAGAGGGAATCTGTGTTTTTGCAGTGCACTTGGTCATAACTCACTATTATTTCTCTGGAACCCTACTGATGTGGTGGTAAGGTGTAGGGGAGAGGGGGAATTCTTCAGCTTCAGGATTAAATCTCAGTCTGTTAGTGGGACTGCGTCTCTGGGCAGCCACCTTCACAAGTGTATCTCCAGTGGCATTACCTTCTCTCCATGCCCTTGTGGGGGCTAAAAAAAATCAATATTCATCCTCCCACCTTCTCAGTTTTTCTAGCTGGGCTAAAAATCAAGTTAAGAGGCAGATTAACAGGACACAATCATATTTGAATGTATGCGAGTGGGGAATTCACATAAGCATGATAATTCCAAAGACAGTGAAGGGACATTGGGTGTATATGACATGTTGGACAAAGAAAAGGGAACAGGAAGGGTGTTAGATTTCAGAAGTGAGAATGAACTATTTCCAGGTCGGTTGAGGAAGAGCAGAAAACACCTGGCAGGCAGATGCTTGCTAGGCAACTCAGAAACAATGAGATGCATGGGTGTCTAGGTAACAGGCCCCTGCCTGAAGCCCTCCTATTTACCACAGGTAATTCTGTTGTGGCAGAAATTCGGATGGTGGGAAGAGACAGACTGCATGCACTCGGAGGACCAGAAAATCACTGTTTCATGTGCACTAGTGCTGGCCCAGCAAAGTCACCTCCAAAGCCTGAGCCCTGCCCTGGTGTTCCAGCCGCCTTTTATACAGGATAAGCTTCTGGGAATTTGGGGACTTTCTAGTTCCGCTGCAGTTTAGGCAGTTGGCTGTAGTAAGGGGCAAGAGGGATTACAGAAGCCAGGGATGGGGTCTCTGCACTGTGAGCTGAGGGGGTTATCTGCACCCAGACTGCCTTCTCATTTCGCCCTCTTGATTCTCAAGCTGCTCCTAGCAGACTTAGGGAACATTATATTATACGGTATTCATAAACATGGGCTTGGACGGGGAGTTCCCCTAGAGCTGCGTGAAGAAGAGGGGTGACGATATCTCTGACCACTTCCGGCTGTATAGGGGCATTGAAGGGGAGGGGATGCAGCAACTAGAGTTCTTCACCATCCAGAGGAGAGTAATGGTAGTTGGGGGTCCTTATTTGAAGCATCATTTGGAGCTTTATTGTTTCTAAGCGAGAGGAAATGAAACGGGTTAGCATGTTCAGAATACAAGGGCCAAAGAGGAGTGCTATAAAAAGCATTAAGGGAGGACCAGCTAATGGGAGTACCCAAGATGCCCATTCCATATGGTACTCCAGGAACTACACGATTCCAATAATTCCCATCTTCCTTTTGTAATTTGTTCCTATAACTGCTGGGCCATGTCTCTAACTATTCCTGATTGATTAACATAAAAGCAACATTCCTTGTTTAAGAAGAGGCATATTCCTCCCTTTTCAGCAGTCAGTAGGTCTAACCCCCTTCTATTTTGTAATATTACTGCTGCTAAGCAGTCTACTTGATCCTGTAAGTCTACTAAGGATTTTGCCACCTGCAAGTTCCTTCGATAATTTTTGGTAATAAGAGACTCATGAGGTTAACCCTCTAATGCCAGTACCTACTCCAGTGATGATTCCTAGCCCAATTAATAGAGGTATAATCTGGATGGCCCTTTTTGACCAGGTGTGTGCTACCAAGGGTACTATAAGACATTGATTGTTGGGAACAATGTTCATGTGGGGAGTTAGAAATGCTAGAGTACATATTTCTGTCCAGTTATCTGGTAGACATAAGTAGGCATTTGTTCCACATACAAAGAAAATCCCTGGGGAAGGGTGACACCAGGGTTGGTCTATTGAATGGTGGCCTGACCCTGGACTGTTAATTGTCTCATTACATTGGTTGTCAGTCATGGGACCTAACAGATCTATTCCCTGGTGGCTTTTGAAGCATACGGGTGCTAGTTGTACAACTCTACATTGGTTGCAATGAGTCCATTTATAGTAAAGCCCGATACAGTATTGGATTGGGTTATATTAACTAGGGCTACCGGAATTGCTATATATCGTGGGGGGTTTAGGGGAAGACAAAGCCAGCTAGCTCAGGGTTGGTGGAGTTGAGGAGGCAATGTGTTGTATTTAGAATTTGATACAGATGGGGCTCTAAGTCATCAGGCCCATTGACTTTAAGCATTGGGAGAGAGTGGGATGAAACTATCTGACTATCTGGTTCAGATTCCTTGTTACTTCAGAGATTTTTTTGCGGTGTGCTGGACTCCCCCCTATCAGACATCCCCAGGTGAGTTTGATAGGTCCCACAGACCTGTTTGCATGGAGTGCCTTGGCAATTATGTCCCTCCCACTGACATCTCAGCTTAACTTGCCCAGTCTAATAAGTTTTTTCTTTCCAGGCACACATGGAGGCGGAGGTATAGCATGCCTGCGGCTGGTAGGTGTAGCTGACAACACTCTGAGTTGAGGGGTTCCCAGCTTGCTGAGATACTCTCCAAAGGCCTGCACCAGGACTGTCTCCTAGTCTTGAAGAGACAGACTGGATAGTCTCTGAGCAGAGACACAGCAGGAGGTCGGAGGCCCTACTAAGAGAGGTTAGTAGTAGTAAGATGAGTAGTCTCATCTTGTTAGGTAAAGGCCTGTCTTGGTTGGGGACAGCAAGATGTAAGGAGGATGAGAAATGTAAGTTAGGATACAGGGTCCAGTGTCAGGATCAGTCCAGCAGGTGATGACCATCGAGTCTACTGGTGGAGTCCTCAGGCGCTTCTTGTATACTGGTCAGCAGGTTTCACTGTCCTCTTAAGGGTGATGTGCAGAGGATTGTTCTGGCTAGTGGTCACTCTCCAAGCAGGTTGGTTGTCATGTGGCAGGTGAGCTGCCTTCACCTGTGAGTGGTGTATCCAGGTATTCAGACCTGCAACCTTGAGAGCTGTGGGAGTGATTAATATAACTAAAGAGGGTCCTTTCCAGGTTGGTTTTAGGGGTTCCCTTTTCCAGTTTTTGCCCAGACTTGGTCCCCTGGTCTGTGGGCGTGTACAGTTACTGCCAGGGTAATGGGTATTCTATCAGTTACCCACTTATGTACCTCAAGAATGGTTTTTCCTAGTCCTTGTAGTTGTTTTTGAATTTCCAAATTTCCCAGTTCTTTTATATCCCCGTTGTCTTTTATCAGTGCAGGAGGTCTCCCGTTTAAGATTTTAAAAGAGGAGAACCCTAATTTGGCTGAGGGGGTACAACGTACTCACAGGAGAGCTAGGGGCAGTATATCAGTCCAGGGCAGGTTGGTTCCTTGACATAGTTTTGCCATGGCCTGCTTAAGGGTCCGATTCATGCGTTCTACTTTCCCTGAGCTCTGGGGCCAGTAGGCAGTGTGCAAATTCCACTGGACGCGTAGAGTTTTAGCTACCTGCTGTACTATTTCTGCTACGAAGGCTGGGCCATTGTCTGATCCTATAGTCAATGGCATTCCATATCTCGGGATGATGTCTCTCAGTAGATCTTTGGTTACTTCTCCTGCCTTTTCCATACGTGTGGGGTAAGCTTCAACCCAGCCCGAGAAAGTAAAGATAAAAACGAGGAGATATTTATTTCCACTACTGGGTCCTACTTCCGAGAAGTCTACCTCCAGATCTTCAAAGGGTGCTTGGCCGCAGCGCTGGATCCCTGCGGGCCTGGTGGGGCCTTGTCTGGTGTTGTTTTGAGCACAGAGAAGACAGCATTGGGAGACTGAGGCGCAAAGGGACAGAGTCAAGCAATCAGGTAGTACTGGCACATTAAGGCTTCTAGGGTGGATTTTCCCAGATGGGTGAGTTCATGTTGTTGGAGGACTAACCGATGGGCTAATTGTTCTGGCACGTAGATTCTGTGGTCTGGGAGTGTCCACCATCCTTCCTTTGTTATATTTCCTCCCTCTCGCTGTGCCCATTCTTCCTGAGCCAAGTATTTTGGGGTTGCAGGTAGTTCTGGGGCCAGCATGATTTTTGAAGGTGCTACCTGTTCCCTTGCAGCTTGTTTGGCAACAGCATTTGCCTGACGGTTTCCTTCTGACACTGAACTTTTCCCTTTTGGTGTCTCTTGCAGTGGATGACTGCTACCTCTCTTGGTTCCCTGACCTCCTCCAACAATTTTAGGATTTCATATTGGTTTTTCATTCCTTTCCCCACTGCAGTAAGAAGTCATCTTTCTCTCCATATAGCCCCATGTATATACAGGGTGGCAAAGGCGTAATGTGAGTCAGTATATATGTTGGCCCGCTTATCCTTGCTGAGTTCTAATGCCCTCACCAGGGCCCATAGCTCTGCTCTTTGGGCAGACCATCCCTCAGGGAGGGCCCTTGCTTCCAGAGTCTCAAAATCTGAAACTATTGCATACCCGGCATATCTTTTGTCCTCACTCATGTAACTGCTACTGTCCATGTACAGAACAAGGCCAGGATTTTGCAAAGGTTTATCTGCCATGTCTGGTTAGCTGGAGTAGACTTCATCAAGTACCTCCAAGCAGTCATGCTCTGGGGCCCCAGCTGCTATTGGCAAAAAGGTAGCAGGATTTAGAGTTTTTACTGCTTCTAGTCTTACTCATGGGTTTTCACACAGGAGTCCTTGGTACTGGGTCATTCGGGCATGAGTTAGCCACTGCTGTCCTCTTCCCTCCATCAAGGTGATGACAGAGTGGGGTACCTTGACGTTCAGATTTTGTCCCAATGTGAGTTTGTCTGCCTCCTTGATTAGCAGTGTGGTGGCCGCTAAGGCCCTCAGACAGGATGGCCAGCCTGCCACAACTGGGTCAATTAGCTTTGAAAGGTAAGCTACTGGTCTCTGCCAAGGCCCAAATTCCTTGGTTAGGACTCCCGGGGCTATTTCGTTCTTTTCCTGCACAAACAAGTTGAAGTCCCGTGATACGTCCGGAAGTCCTAAGGATGGTGCCTCTGTGAGCTTGGTCTTTATAGTTGTAAATGCTTTCTCTTGATAGGGACCCCAGACAAGGGGTGCCTTTTCTTCTCCTTTCAGGGCTTCATTTAAGGGTTTTGCCAGTTCTGAAAATCCAGGTATCCATATTCGACAGAACTCTGCTGTTCCCAGGAATTCTCCCATCTGTCAGTGGGAAGTAGGAAATGGAATAGCGCAGACTGCCTGTCTCCTTTTGGCCCCTAGCATTTGTTTGCCTTGGGTGATCTTGAAACCTAAGTATTTGACTTCTTTTTGGCAAATCTGCACCTTTTTCTTTGATACCCAATATTCTGCTTCCATCAGTAGCCCAACTAAAGCCTTGGTCCCTTCCCAGCATTGGGCTCAAGTGGGACTGGCCAGCAGGAGGTCGTCTACATATTGGAGGAGGACACATCCTAAGTTCTATTCCGGGAACTTGGCTAAGTCAGACGCTAGTGCCCCGCTGAACAAAGCTGGTAAATTCTTGAATCCTTGACATAGTCTAGTCCACGTGAATAGTTTTTTTGTTCCTGTGGTGGGGTTTTCCCATTCGAAGGCAAACAGAGGCTGGCTACTGGGCGCCAGTTGGAGGCAGAAGAAGGCCTCCTTTAAGTCCATGCATGTGAACCACCCTGCCTCAGAAGGTATAAGTCCTAATAGAGTGTATGGGTTAGGCAATGCTGAATGCAATGTGATGACCGCCTCATTAATGGCCCTTAAGTCTTGTACCGGGCCGTAGTCATGTGTCCCGGGTTTTTTTATAGGCAGCAGGTGGGTGTTCCACAAAGACTGGCATCACTTTAAGAGTTCCTATTTGAGTAGTAGGTCTAGGTGTATCTGGATCCCTAGACGCGCTTCCCGAGGAACCATGTACTGGCGTATTTTGACAGGCTGGGCTCCAGGCTTCAGGTCAGTCAGTCTCGGGGCGTGGTTTTTGACCAGACCAGGGGGGATTTCTTCTGCCCAGACTGATGGGAATTCAGCCTCCATTTTGGGGCCACCATTGGCTTATCAGACAGGGAGGTACACAACCTCCATTCCTCTTCCCGTCGTACCGCCAAGGACAGGATCATGGGAGGGGCCTCCTCGCTTAGGTGCAGTTGTACCGATCCATCCAGAGCAAAGGCTATTTCTGCACCCATCTGTGCAAGGAAGTCCCTGCCCAACAGCAGTACTGGGCAGTCTGGTAGATACAGGAACTCATGAACCACCTGGTGGCCTCCCAACCGGCATTTCCAGTGGCCAAAAAATGGTCTACGGGCTTTGGTTCCGGTAGGCCCACGATGGTAACTTCCTGCCCTGATAGGCGTGCCACCTTTTGTGCCACCACAGAGTGTTCAGCCCCTGTGTCAATTATAAAGTCTACCGTTTGGACCCCAACCTTAATTTTGACCATGAGCTCATGGGGGCCTAGTTGGATAGAGCCCAGTCTCCCTTAGTCAGAGTCTATTCCTGCCAGGCTGATCAGATTGGCCTCTGTTGGTTCTGGCTGGTAGCGGCTGGGTGGAGCAGAAGTTCCTGCTTTTCCTCACTGGTGGTTGGGGCATTCATTTTTCCAGTGTCCGGATTCCTTGCAATAGGCACATTGGTCTCGTCATAGCGGTTTTCCTTCTTGGTTCTTTAGTTCCTCGTTGTTTCCGTTTCAGTCCCACTGATGGAGGTGGTCGCCCCAAAGCTGCAGCTGGGAGAGCCGCCTCCCCATCCATTCTTCGGTCTGCTTCCTTTTTGGCCACTTGTTTTCGGTTTATATAGACTTTATTGGCGATTTCCGGTAATTCAGTGGCATTCTTCCCAGCGAAACTCACTAACTTTAAAAAAATTTCTTTCTTTATTGACTTTATTGGAGAGAGAGGAAAGGAGAGAGAGAGAGAGAGAGAGAGAGAGAGAGAGAGAGAGAGAGAGAGAAACATCAGTGAGCAAGAACATCAACTGGCCACTTCCTGCATGCTCCCCACTAGGAATCAGACCCACAACCTGGGCATGTGCCCTGACCGGGAATTGAACCAGTGACCTCTTGGTGCATGGGTCGATGCTCAACCACTGAGCCACACCTGCCGGGCTAATCCCTCTAACTTTTGAAGCTTTTTTCTGATGTCAATCTGTGTCTGTCCCACAAAGGCAGCACTGATCATGCACTGGTTTTTAGGGGCCTCTGGGTCAAACAGAGTGTAGACTCTGAATGCCTTGCATAGTCTATCATAGAAGTCAGCTGGACTCTCATCTGGTTTCTGTACAACTTCAGAGGTCTTTGCCATGTTTGTGGGTTTCTTGGCTCCAACATTTACCCCATGGAGGAAAGGGAGCCGGTATCTTTCTAGCTGGTTTCTTCCTTCCTCTGTATTTGGGTCCCAGCAGGGTTCCTGATCAGGCAAGGCTTCTCCTGCCCAGGCTTCTATAGCTAGATGTCCTTCTGGCACCTGCATCTGGAGATACTTTCTGGCTTCTGTGGCAATCCGCCAGCATTCTTCTGTGTTGAATAAGGTGAGCAGGAGTTGTTTACAGTTGACCCAGGTGGGGCGATGAGTCTAAAAATTGGATTCCAGGAGGTCTATCATTGCCTGGGGTTTTTCGGAGTATAGTGGCATGTGGCGTTTCCAGTTAAGGAGGTCAGTAGTAGAGAATGGCTGATAGTAAAAGACTGATCCCCCTCTAGTAGGGTTCCATCAGGGCCTATTCTCTGTGACCCCTTGTCTCCCGCAGTGGCAATTGCATTGCCACTGGGGGTTTCGGTCCCTGGGCCGCTGACCTGAGACATCTTCCCACTGGCTCTGGCGACCCTGGCTCTGGCGGCGCATTGGCCAGTGGTGGGGGTGAGACGGATGGAGGTGGGCTGTCGGGCAGGAGAGGTTCCCCATCCTGAGGTAGCGGGGCATATGGCGGTGGCATAGGAGGGGCCTCTTCCGAATCCCCTTGTAATATAGGAGGCTGCTTAACTTGCCATGAAGTCTTCCTTTCACCTTGTGCCACGAAGACCTTACACTGTCCATGCCTAGTAACACAGCATCGGACCCAAGGAGGCCTGATTTGGGCTATTTCCAACCACTGGTCTATGTAGGGAAATTGGTCCGGATGGCCGGAGTCTCTGGTGACCACCCTATACATGGCCCGGACTGAGGACATCAAGGGTGCCTTCAGACGGCCATCCCACACCAAAGGTGAGCCATTCTAATTCACAGAGGGTGCGCAATTTTCCAGGGGTCAATTTGACCCCATAATCTCCTGAGAACCCCTCTTTAAAATTCTTAATCATACATTCCAGAACAGTGGGTTCAGAGGAACTTCCCCCCATAATGCTATCTAAGATGGTTAAGCAAACCTCCCAGTGAACGGTGTTGTGAGACACACAGGAGGAAACTCTCATTTCGTCTGCCTCGCCACTCCCCTCGTGGGGACTTAGGTGCCTCTTGGCATTGGCAGGTGAATATAAGCCCCTGATTCGGATCAGGTTCACTGGCGGAGTCAATGTCCCCAAGAACGTGATACTGCCCTTAGCCTTATGAGGTCACCACGGTTTTGCAGGTTGGGACTCACGCAGGCTCTGTAATAGGCATTGTGGAGCACAGTCACTCACACACACAATCACATAGAATTTAAGACTTCCACCCAGGAATTCCCTATCCTGTGTGGCATCTGTGCCACCTGGGAGGCACCAAGCTGCCCTTCTGCCTTTGAGATGGGCCTGAACTTAGTCCTGGGTCCCCATGTACGCCTACCGATCCAATATCCTGGCAGGCATTTCAGTCCTCCCCGAGACCATTCGAGGGCAGTGGTGGCTGACTACTGTCAGGCCTGTCGAGGGTCGAGGTTCCATTGAATTCACCAGCGGACCCCCTTCCTTTCCATTGCGGGGGCCCTGAAGTAGTGGCCCTTCCCTGCTGGCTTCTGAGAATGGTGGCTCAAGGTGCCAACACAGCTGTCTGCTTTCCTGCCAAATTATCAAAAATGTTGTGGCAGAAATTTGGTCGGTGGGAAGAGACAGACTGCATGACCTCGGAGGATTAGAAAATGACTGTTTAATGTGCACCTGTGCTGGCCCAGTGGAGTCACCTCCAAAGCCTGTGCCCCGCGTCCAGTTTCCAGCCGCCTTTTATACATGATAAGCTTCTGGGTATTTTGGGGACTTTCTAGTTCTGCTGCAGTTTAGGCAGTTGGCTGATGTAAGGGGCAAGCAGGATTATAGAAGTCAGGGGCGGGAACTCTGCACTGCGAGCTAAGGGGGATATCTGCACCAGGCTTGCCTTTTCCATTCAAATTGGGCTAAAGCAACATCCTAGGATAGCTTTCATAGAGTTGGCCTTTCCATCTGCATCTCTTAGGCTGGAAAAGGGAGGGTCAAAGGTTCTGAGTCTTTTTTTCCTTTTATTTTTTAAAAAAGTTTATCTTTATTTTTGAATGTATTACAGATGTCACCCCTTTTTCCCCATTGACCTTTCCTACCCAACCCTGACCCACTGCTGCCTTCCGCAAACTATTATCTGTGTCCATTGGTTACGCATATTTGCATAAAAGTGCTTTGGTTTATCTCTTCCTGCCCTCCCTCCCTCCTTCCCTTTGAGATTCATCAGTCTAACAACCAACTTGTACTTCTTAATTCCTTCATCCTTTTCACCAGTCTCCCCATACCCCTCCCATCTGGCAAGCAACAAAAAGTTCTCTGTATCTATGAGTCTGTTTCTGTCCTGCTTGCTCACATTGTAGACTCAATTGTTGATAGATATGTATTATTTGCCATTTTATTATTCTTATTTTTGTTCTCCTTCACCTTCAAGAAGATCCTTCAACATTTCATAAAATAGTGGTTTGGCAGTGAAGAACTTCTTCAGCTTTTTCTTGTCTAGGAAACTCTTTATATGTCCATCAATTTTAAATGGTAGCTTTGCAGGATAGAGTAACCTTGGTTGTAGATCATTGCTCTTCATCACTTTGAATATCTCTTGCCACGCCTTTCTGGCCTGCAAAGTTTCTTCTGAGAAATCAGCTGACATCTTATGGGAGCTCCTTTGTAGGTAATGAACTGCTTTTCTCCAAAGAGTTATTAGCTCCCACTTGTTGATGTCAGGTGTCACTGTTTGTTATTAACATGCATGTCTTACTCATGATCACAGCAGGTTTGCACACTAATTCAAGTGAGAATGGCCCTCTGCTAAGGCTTGGGGAAACAAGGAAAGAGAGGACACCATATTCTCCTTTCAGGAATAAAGAAACTAAGGCTAAAAGAGAGTAAGTAGGTAACTGGCTGAAGTCATATGCTATGTAAATGGTGGATCTGGGCCAGTCACCCAAGTTCCTCTGATGCCAGTACCCGTGTTCTTTACCGTATACTTCTCTGCCTGTCCTAGAATGCACATTCTTAAGAATCACAACTTTCTGAGAAAATGGTATTTATGTTTTTCAACTAGTTTAGGAGCCAAAGCTACTGATGGAATTTCAAGGAGAGATGAATACAATCATCTACTTCTTTCAAAAATCAAAATTTCCTAAGAATTATTAAACTGATTGAGCACCTACAAACAAAGATAAACTTATTCTACATTTATTTCATGCATTTAGCCGAAACTCCAAAACTGGAAAAGATAATATATGAACACAAGCCCCCAAACCACCTCCCCCACACACAGAGATATGTGTCTTACCTCACTTAGGAGCATAGATTTAATTTTTTTATTTATAAAGTTTGAGTGTCTAAAGTTCTGCAGAATATAGAAAATGTACCAATTCTGGTAGTTCTTGTAGTCATGAGAGTGTGGCGTAATATTGAGAAATATTTTGGTGAATCATCCATCATAGCAGTAGGTTAAAGGAGAAAACCCACAACATCTGCAATGCTAAAAGACAACTCAAACAATTCTGTGCATCACTGACAAACCAGCTGTGGTCTTTCGTACTTCTTGTCAACTTGATCAGCCTTCAGCTGAGGGAATTGTGTTAAAAGCCTTTACTATTACCCACCCACAATCCTTTATCTCGAATTCTTGAGACCAAGTGTTTCAGGATCAATATACCATACCCCACCTAATAGCCATAGCAGGGTGTGCAATAGCACTCCCGATCTTACAAAACATTTCTGCAGCAAAACATAAATATTAATGAGAAGAAAGGTAAATAAAGTGTAAGTACAGCCTCGTGTCATGTCGGGTCATGTTTTAGGGCACATGAGTCAGGAAAAATAACTGCTTCTTACATTACATCCTTTGAGATTTTATAGACATACCATGAGGGGTTGTGAGTCCGAAGTGTGTTTCTGTCCATTCTTCTTCCATTTCATACGTGTTTTCCCTCTATTTTTGTTAGATATTCTTTTATTAAAATATAACACACAAAGGAAGGGAGCACAAGCCATAAATGACAGCAGCTTGAGGTCATTTCACACAGTGAACACATGCACGGGACCACCACAAGGACAGATACAGAGCGTTCCTGGTGCCTCAGAGAGCGGTATGATGATTTTATCAAGTCCTTACACCTGGGAGTTAATGGCCGTTTTCACCTATGGCACCATAAGGGTGCATTCTCTTGTTTTTCAACTTTACACAAACAGAATGGTCAGTCATGTACATTTTTCATGCATGGACCTTTTCATTCAATAATCTGATACTGAGATCTGCCCTTGTTGTATGTAGGGATATTTGCCCTTTTCATATGTAAAGTTTTGTATGATATGAGTACAGTGTACCACAGAGTATTGATTCATTCAACACTTGAGAGACATTCGGAATGTCTCCAGTTAGTGATTATCATCAGTACTGATGCTGTGAAAGGTAGAGAGGTTATTTGGGGTGGACCAGACACAATCAGTTGAGCACTTGCAAGGATCAAGGCCTTGCTGAGAGAAAGATTTGAAGCATGAGGGAGCACTGGGAGGCTGTGGCAGGATGGCAAAGAACTGCAGACAGCCTCTAGGAGATGAGTGCTGACCCCAGCTGACAGCCAGCAAGAGAATGAGAGCCTCAGTCCTCCAGCAACCAGAACTGAATTCAGCCAACAATATGGATGAGTTTCTGAGGGACCCTTCCCCAGAGCCTTCAGAAGGGACATGGCAAGTCCACCACCATCTGACCCTGTGAGAGCCTGAGCAGGGAAGCCAGTCACATGGGGCACAGACTTCCGACTGCAGAGGCATGAGCTAATACGTGGGGGCTGTTTTAAGATTCGAAGTGTGTGATCATTTGTTCCCCACCAACAGAACACTCACATATTTGGTACCTGGACAGAGGGTGCTACCATTGAAAACACCCTATAATGTGGGAAGCCTTAGGACCTGGGAACTGAACTAAGGCTGATAGAAGTTTGAGGAACAAAAAAAGTTTAAGTTGCCCTAGGAAATGCCTGAATTACCTTGGGCAAAAAGTTAGTAGAATCTGAACTTTATGGACGATGCTGGTGAGGCCTCACAAAGAAGCAAGGGATGTGCTACTGGATACTGGAAGAAGGGGGTTCCTGCTAGATCATGGTAGAAATGTTCACCAGATTGTTGTTGCAGTTATGTGGAAAGAAGGAAATGCAAAAGACAAGGTGGGGTATATGGCTAAGCAGAGAGGGTGGAGGTAGCGGAATCAGGGAGCATAACAGCAAGAACCTAGATTGCTTTGAGCAGGCTGTTAGGATTGATCTGTAATTTGGAACCTCTGCTGGTGGGCACTCTGAGGCAGTGGGAGAACTTTAGAGAAACCCTGAACTGCCCTAGAGAAAGCCAGAATGACTGTTAACAGTGTTTCAGTAGAATTCAGGAATTGGAGGTTCCTGTGAACGAGGGCTTTCTATGAGGCAAGGAACATGTTATTAGAAAGTCTGGACAGGGCATGGTATTGCTAGAGTGGAAGAATGCTTCCCACTAGGGTATCTTGTGGTCAGGTAGAAAGCTGAACTAAAAAAGTTGAGCACGGATATATATCTGTGGGTATTTCCAGGAATAGACTTCAGGGTTTGGCCTGGTTACTTCTTGGTGCTTATAGTATAATGTGAGAGGAGAACGACGAATTGAGGAAAAGGTGCTAAACAAAAGGAACCAGGATTAGATGATTTGGAAAATTCTCAAATCAGCTAGGTGGCCATAAAAAATCAAAATAAAAAATTAAGAGCTTACTTCTAAAAGTAGGGTAGAGAGAAAAAGCCAAGAGTAGGGATGTACAAACTTTTGCTGAAAGCTCAAAAAACAGAACACTACGCAGGATTCAGTCCGACAGTACCCCCTACAAGAGACTAACATTGTGTCTCACAGATTTTCTTCACTATACTGGAGGCCCTCTGGGAAGCTCAAGGTTGCTGTAGTTCAGCCATCCAAGAAGAACCCTCAAAGAAGGGACTGCCTTGAACAATGTGTGGGTGGGACTTTTGAGGAATGGAGTGAATGCAGTAAAGTCCGTACTAATTTCATAAGTGTGTTGAGTAATTTCCATTGTCAGGAACACTGTTAACTTGGACTAAGAGGAAAAGACATGGTACAAAATGAAAGAGGCTTCTGGACCCTCAATATTCTATGGGCAGTCAGCAGGCTGCTCAACACCAGACACCTGCTAACTTTCCTGAAACACAGAGGATGGCTCCGAGGGGGAAATCAAGGGCCTGGATGTCAGGACAGAGAGCTACGGAGGATTTTTAGGCTTTGAAATTTTATCAAAGAACTCTGGCTGGTGGTTTCCTGACTGGATTCCCAAACTGCTTTTGGACTCTATCTCCTTTCTGCCATCCACGTCCTCCCCTATTATACCAGAAGATCTAAGGCTTTTGTCCTTTGCCTGGCCCACCATTGTGTGTTGGGAGAGGACAGCTTGTCACTTTAGTGTCTCCGGTCCCCAGTTGGAGAGACATTGTGAGTCAGGAGTGGGATTCCATGGATTATACTCAGGAATCTCACCCATGCCTGATTCAGATGATGGAGGTGATGAGATTTTGGCATATGAAGTGAAGCAATTTCAATGAGCTCTTGGAATCGAGCTGATGCCATCAAGTCATGAGATTTGGGAGATTGTAGAGTGGGGTGAATGGATTTTGTATGTGGGCAAAGTGAGTCCCTGGGACCAGAGGGCAGACTGTGGTCGGCAGAATTCTAAGATCATCCCTAATGACCCTCAGCCTTGCTTAATCGCCTCCTGTTGACAGTGAGAGGACACTGTGAATATGATGAGACATTCTGCAGAGAAAGATCAAAGCCATGTCTCGCACAGATTTGTAACCTACAGAACTGTGAGCTGATAGGTAGACATCTTCCTAAGTTGCAAAGTTTATGGTGGTTTTTGATGCAGCAATAGACAATGCAGACAGCACTGCTGGGTTATCCAGAATGCATATGTTCAGCTTTAGCAGATAGTGCCTACCAGTTTTCCAAAGTGGGAGTATCAATTTACACTCACACCAGCGTTGGAGAGACGTCCATATCCCTGCCAACCTTTGATATGGTCATTTGTCTTGGCTATTCTTGTAGGTGCCTCGTGATATCTCACTGGCATTTGAACATGCATATCCCTGGAGACTGAGGTTGAGCAGCTTTTTATTTGTTCATTGGTCAGTAAGGTGGATGTCCTATTTTTTTTTACAAACTCCAGCTCAAATAGTTGGCCAATTTTTCATTGCACTGTCTTTTTATCTATTTTATTTTAGAAGGTATTATATTGTGGACATAAGGCATTTGTGGGATATACATGTTGCAGATATCGTTCTCCCATTCTGAAGTTTATGTCTTCACTCTCCAAATGTGTCTTTGGATGAATGGGGGTCCTTATTCTGATAAAGTCTAAACAAAGTACCAATGTTTTCTTCCACCATTAGGGCTTTTTGTGCCCTGTTTTGAATGTTGATGCTCACCCCAAGACCTTGAAGATACTCTCATTCGTCATTTTCTATAAACTTTAACTTCAGCAATTAATTTTTGCTTGGCACAAGTTAGGGGCTAAGAGTTAATCCGATTGGTTCAGCTTCTCTATTTAAAACATGATCCTTTCCTCAGAGTGCGGCAGTGGCACAAGTGATGTAACTGAGGTGACTGCACTTGTGTGAGTGAGTTGGTGGACCCTTGCCTTTGTTCCATCGGTCTGCTTGTCTATTCTTGTGCTCATATAACATTACCTTAATTATTATAGTGTCACAGCTAGCTTTGCTATCTGGCTGTAAAAGTCCTGTTTCAGATGGACTAATGTGTTCTTGGGTCTTTGTTATTCATATACAATTGAGAAGCAGCTTGCCAGTTTCCAGTTTCAAAAAAATAAACAAATAAGCTGCTGGGAATTTGGATGGGCTTGCATTGATTCCATAGATCATTTCCACAAGAATTCTTTCCTCAATTCACCTTCATAGTATTGACTTCTACACAAACATGCTATATCTCCGATGTATGTAGGTCTTCTTTAATGTCTCTCAGAAATGTTATGTTATTGTGTGCGGAGGTCTTGGTACGCCTTTGTTAGATTTGTTCCAATTATTTGCTGTGTTCTGATGCCATAAGAAACGATATTTAAATTAAATTGTTTTCTCTTTATAATTTTAATGCTAACATATAGAAATCCAATAAAATTTTGGGATATTGACCATATATCCAGGAATCATGCTAAATTCATTTATTAATTATAACATTAGAAATGTACATTCTTTTAGATTTTTAATGTTAACAATCTGTTGTGTCTTTTATTTCATTGAGAGCTGAGAGAACTTTGCCTAAAGACTCCAAGCAGATATGCATCCACATCTTATCAACTGTACCTGGGGTGCCCATTCCTCAACCAGTGACTGGAAGGGTAATGATACTACTATGACCTGGATAGTCAACCACACTGCCCTGTATAATCAAATCCATTGAAGCATGGCCACAGTTTTTCTTCATTTTAATGTGGAAATGAAAAATTTGAGCCAAAAATTGAAAATCAGAAAATAGATTATGATGGGTTGATATTGGTAGAATATCTATCCCTCTCCAGGAAAATGTTCTGAATTTACAGTTCTCAAGGTATAACATTTCTTAAGCAAAGACTAAACAGTTTAATATTTGAAACCTTTCTTTGATTGTCAAAGAAAAATGAACCCTTTATTTAAATTTTTTTCATTTTTTGGTTTTTATTTCCAATTTTCATTATTTTATTTTTGTTACAGATGTTTCTCCTTATGCCCCCTAGTCACCCCCTTCCTATCACCCCCCCCCCCGCATTGTTCTTTATGTCCATTGGTTACACATATGTGCATTTAAGTTCTTTGGTTTATCCCATCCCTCCACCCACCACCCTTCTCTGAGGATTGTCAGTCTGAACCGAACTCCTTATTATGTCTCTGGGTCTATTTTGTTCATCAGCTTATTTTGTTCATTATATTCCACAAATAAGTGAGATCATGTGGTATTTGTCTTTCTCTGATTGGCTTATTTCGCTTAGCATAATACTCTCCAGGTCCCTTCATGTCGTCTCAAAGGATAGGAGATCTCTCTTTCTTAGAGCTGCATAGTATTTCATTGTGTATATGTACCACAGCTTTTTTATCCATTCATCTATTGATGGACACTTGGGCTGTTACCAGATCTTAGTGCTGCTATGAACATAGGGGTGCATATATTCTTTCTGATTGGTGTTTCAGGCTTCTTAGGATATATTCCTAGAGGTGGGATCACTGGGTCAAATGGCAGTTCCATTTTTAATTTTTTGAGGAAACACCATATTTTTTTCCATAGTGGCTGCACCAGTCTGCATTCCCACCAGCAGTGTACTACGGTCCCCTTTTCTCCACACCCTCACCAGCACTTGCTATTTGATGATTTGTTGATGGCAGCCATTCTGGCAGGTGTGAGGTGATACCTCATAGTTGTTTTAATTTGCATCTGTCTGATGATTAGGGACATTGAGCATTTTTCATATGTCCCTTGGCCATTTGTATATCCTGTTTGGAGAGGTATCTCTTTAGGTTCTCTTCCCGTTTTTTAATTGGGTTGTTTGTCTTCCTTTTGTTGAGTTGCATGAGTACTCTATGTATTTTAGAAATTAACACTTATGTGATGTATCATTGGCAATTATGCTCTCCCATATAGTGGGTTCCGTTTCCATTTTGATGGTTGTTTCTTTTGCTGTACAGAAGCTTTTTAGTTTGATGTAGTCCCATGTGTTTATTTTTCCTTTGCTTCTCTTGCCTTATGCATTGTATCAGTGAAAATTCTGCTGAGTGTGATGTCTGAAGTTTTGTTGCCTACATTTTCTTCTAGGATTTTTATGGATTCACGAGTCACATTTAAGTCTATTATCCATTTCGAGTTTATTTTTGTGTATGGTGTAAGTTGGTGGTCTAGCTTCATTTGTTCGCATGTAGCTGTCCAATTTTACCAACACCATTTATTGAAGAGGCTGTCTTGACTCCACCGTATGCTCTTACCACCTTTGTCAACTAATACTTGAGCATATTGTCTTGGGTCAATTTCATGGTTCTCTGTTCTGTTTCATTGATCTATCTGCCTGTTCTTGTGCCAGTACCTGGCTGTTTTGATTACAGTGGCTTTGTAGTATAACCTGATATCTGGTATTGTGATCCCTCCTACTTTGTTCTTCTTTTTAAAGATTGCTTTGGCTATTCGAGGTCTTTTTTGGTTCCATATAAACTTTTGGAGTATTTGTTCTAGTTCTGTGAAATAAGATGTTGGTATTTTGATGGGGATTGCGTTGAATCTATAGATTGCTTTGGGTAGTACGGGCATTTTAATGATGTAAATTCTTCCAATCCATGAACAAGGTGTATGCTTCCACTTTTTTTTATATCTTCCTCTATTTCTTTCTTCAATGACCTGTAGTTTTCTGTGAAAAGGTCCTTTACTTCTTTGATTAAGTTTATTCCTAGGTATCTTAGTTTTTTTGCTGCAATGGTAAATGGGATTGTTTTTTAAGTTTCTCTTTCAGTGAGTTCATTATTGGTGTATGAGAATACCATCGATTTCTTGATGTTAATTTTATATTCTGCTACTTTGCCAAATTCATTTATTAGCTATGGTAGATTTTTGATGGAGTCTTTAGGATTTTCTATGTACAATATCATGTCATCTGCGAATAATGACAGTTTCACTTCCTGCTTTCCAATTTGGATCCTTTTTATTTTTCTCTGTTGTCTAATTCTTGTGGCTAAGACTTCCAGTACTATGATAAATAAGAGTGACGAAAATGGGCATCCCTGTCTTGTTCCTGTTCTTAAGAAAAAAATGTTTTAGTTTTTGACCACTGAGTATAATGTTGGCTGTAGGTTTTTCATATATGGCCTTTATTGTGTTGAGATATGATCCCTCTATTCCAACATTACTGAGTGTTTTTAACAGACATGGGTGCTGGATTTTGTCGAATGCTTTTTCAGCATCCATTGATATGATCGTATGGTTTTTTCTTTCATTTTGTTTATGTGGTGTATCACATTTATTGATTTGCAAATATTGTACCAGCCTTGCATCCCTGGGATGAGTCCCATTTGTTCACGGAATACTTTTTTTAATGTATTGCTGGATACGATTTGCTAATATTTTGTTAAGTGTTTTGGCATCTATGTTCATCAGGGATACTGGCCTGTAGTTTTCTTTCTTTGTAGTGTCTTTATCTGGTTTTGGAATTTGAATTATACTGGCCTCATAAACCGAGTTTGGAAGTCTTCCTTCTTGAATTTTTTGGAATAGTTTGAGGAGAATGGGTGTTAGGTCTTCTTTCAATGTTCGGTTAAACTCCACCGTGAAGCTATCCGGGCCCTGGCTTTTGTTTGCTGGGAGATTCTTGATTACATCTTCAATTTCCTTAGTTGTTAATGGTTTATTCAAGTTTTCTATCTCTTCCCGCTTCAGATTTGGGAGACTCTGTGTTTCTGGAAATTTGTCCATTTCGCCTACATTGTCCTATTTGTTGGTGTATAACTGTTCATAGTATTTGTTAAAAACCTTTGTATTTCTGTGGTGTTAGTTGATGCTTGTCTTCCTTTGTTTCTGATTTTGTTTATTTGGGTCCTCTTCTTTTTTTCTTGGTGAGTCTAGCTAAGGATCCACCAATCTTGCTTATCTTTCAGAGAACCAGTTTTTTGTTTCATTGATCTTTCGAATTGTTTTTTTAATCACTATGTGGTTTATTTCGGCCCTAATTTTAACTCTTTCTTTCCTTCTACTTGCTCTGGATTTTTCTTTTGGTTTCCTTTCTAGTTCTTTAAGTTGTGAGGTTATATAGACAGTTAGAAATTTTTCTTGTTTCCTGAGGTAGGTCTGTAGTGCTATGCATTTCCCTCTCAGGACCGCTTTTGCTGCGTCCCATAGATTTTATGCTGTTGTGTGTTCATTTTCATTTGTTTCAGTGGGTTTTGGAGCCTGCCGAATTTTCCCTGTGAGTGATGATGTTCCACTGGTTGTGACTCCCTCTACTGGGTTTGGATGAATGTGGGAGGACCCACGTTAAAAACCACTACAAAGCTTTACTTTCCTGGGTAGATTTGCAAGCCCAGGAAAGGTTCAGTTATCCTCAGATATTTTGCCTGGAGGCTATTAGTATTAAGTTACTTGATGAGCCCTGGGTTGTAGCCAGCAACTGAATGAAGAAATCCATCAGGTGTTCAGGGTAAGAGGATTTCAAGTGGTTGGGGAAGATGCTTGCTGGCTATTAATGAGCCTCAATTTGCATTTCTCTGGCCTGGCCCAGTGGTGTTAAATTCCTGAGGTAGGGGTTGTTGCTTCTCCCTGTGGCAGTGGGTAGGGGTTCTTTGAGTAAGATGGTCACTGTCCTGTGAGGGAATGATTGAACACAAAACTCCCATTGCACTCCCAGCTTTCCAAGCTCCCAAGTCTCTCCGCACAGTTCCAGTCCAGTCCACTGTCCCTCTGCTGGAACCCAAGGTGAGTGTCTGCAGCTAATTTAGTGCTCTGTCCAGGCCCTGTGCACTGTGGAGCCAGGTTGGGATTTTATGTCAAGGGAACTGCACACAGCTAAAGTAGCTGCTCTCCAAGGGCTCCCAGCCTGCCCTCTCACACCTCCACAGTTCCTACCAGGCTCAATTTAGTGTCCTCTTTCTGTCCCTGGTTATATGGGCCCTCTCCAGCTGCTCTTCTGTAGGTTTTTCCCAACGATTTTTCTTTATTTTAGTTGTAATTCCAGTTTGTTACTGGGAGATGTTCTGTGTAGCTTCCATTCACTCTGCTGCCATTTTGGAATCTGAACTCTTTAAATGAAGTAATTTAATTCACACATAGCCTTCTCGAGAGCATACAAAATTACCACAGAAAATTGAACACAAACACATATCAAATGTTTAATAGTAGCTATTGATCACCAGCACAATTGCCTGTAATTTAAATTCTATTTTAAACAATTCCAAATCATGTTAATGCGCTACCATCGGGTTTGCCATCCTGAATATTACTGCCACGTTGGACCAGATAACCTTTTGTAGTAAGAGGCTGCCTGGTGCATTCAGGGAGTTTAGGCATCATTCGAAGTTTTGATCCACCCGATTCCAGTAGCACCTACCCTCTCCACACTTGTGACCATCAAATATGTCTGCAAACATTTCCAAGTGTCCCGTGGAGGGCAAAACGCCCCTGACGGAGCACCATTGCTATACAGTGTATGAGATTTTAATATACATAGAATGCTAGGTGCATGTAAAGATGGATGGAAGTAAATACACATCATTATATTGCACATATACTTTCTATTTGCATAACATAGTTATTTTCAAACAGCATTCCTAGTAATTCAAAAACAGCCTATAAAATTTTCATAAGATTATTCTAAAGAAATACAGTATCCAGCTATAAATTCAGGTGGTTTCAAATTTTGAAAAACAAATGACATGAACATAGTAACTTTTGACAATATAATATTGGGCAGGTATATATTCCCTTCAGACTCAATGCCAAGAAGAGAAATTATAGTATTCAATGGTATTCCTGTTTTTGAGTTTTTATATGTCTTGTCAAGTTTTCATCTCTTAAGGTTCTATGACTGTATAACACCATCCGGTAGCATATGAAAATTTACAACAGATTAAAACATTATTCAACATTAAAAATTAGTTGCTTTCTAAAATGGAAATAGCTGAATTGTACTGAATATAAGAGTAATCTATGCTCAATGAAACCATTCCGTTTAGAAACGATGAGGCAAACAAAACTTACTCTTCCAGAATGTTTTCCCCCACAATGATCACTGATCCCTTGTGTGTCCTCAATCTTCAGGTCTGGTCAATTCCAGCAAGTGTCACAAGCATGCACTCAGATAGAACGGACAAAGTCTAAGAGTCATCATTGATTGCTTTCCTTCCCTCATGACCTCACAGCCAATCAAGTGTTCCCTTCTGAGGCCTCACACAAGTTCATTGTGGAACAGACACAAGCCATCCCCACTCTGCCCTGTCTGATACCAGGTCTATAGACCTGGTACATGATGATGATCCAATGGTCATTGTTCCATGACACTCATTTTGAAGTGGTAGATGGCTGGAATGCATTCTATTCATTCCCTCTTCATTCAAGGTCATCCACTATTTCGCTGCACATTCTGTGCCATTCCTTTTCTCATATAACATCATATACATTTTTATTCCATATGCCATTAGATATTTATTTGCACTCCTCTTTGCATCACATTCCTTTTCAGTTTCCATCCCATTCAATTTCCATTCCATATCCTGTTCCAGTCCGTATTTTATTCTCTGTTTCATTCCAGTGTCCACTGCAGGCAGTCTCCATATCATCGGATTCTACATTCCATTTCAAATCCATTTTCCATTCCTCATTATGTAACACTTGCAATACCATTCCAGTTTATCTTGCATTGTGTTTCCCTGCAGGTTCTCATCTGGTCCAGTAAATATTCTAGTGCATTCAGCCACAATTGGTAGGACAGTGACTTTCAAGAGAACAACTTGCAAATATTCTAATGAAAGGTTTACAAGACTGCATGGCCTGTACCAAGACTTTCCTTTTCTAGGAATTTATGCATAACCAGGACACAACTGAGGATAGGAACAATGTTTGGTAATCAGTATGTGCCTGTCAGTGATGTGTTGTAAATACTGAAAGGTATTTACCCCAAAATATCTATGGATTGTGATTCCATTTCATGAAATGTAATAAACTGTGAGATATATGAGAATGGCATTTCTAATAACACGTAAATGAAGAGTTCTAGTACTTGCTCATGGGTGGGTGAGAATTTAGGTGCCAGCTCTCCCACATTTGCTCTTCTGTTTGGGCGCTGACCAGGCAGCCCTTGCGTCCCATTGATTACAAAGCGGTGTCCACGTATGGAAGGTCAAGCCTGTGCACGACAGCGTAGTTATAGTAACAGGATTAAGAGAGTAGGCCGAGTAAGTGGATGGACGTTCAGCAGCGGATTACTACGCAGCCCACACAAATGATGGTGCATATTTAAGGACAGTATCATCCGGAATCCCAGGCCATTCGGGGCATAAGTGGGGGAAGTCTCTTACTGGGAAGCTCAGCCCAGCACCCCACCCTGGCGCCAGGCAGCAGTGCTGAACATCTGGAGCCAAGGCAGTGTGGGCCCCACCCCTTTTGTCACCCTCAGACTGCTCTCCAGACAGACCCCGCGTGGGGTCATCCAGATGACTGGAGGAGTTCTGAGACCGTCCTCTCTGTGTCGATGGACCCAGAGTCCTGACCAGATTCCAGGAGGGACACCTGGCTCAGGGATATCTCCTGTCGGCCCGTGTGGTATTTCATATAAGCCACGGCTTGTGGTTGAGCGGCCAGGTTGGTTAAGCTGGTGTGGGGCGACTCGAACTGTTTATGAGGACAGCCTCTGGGCCCCTGCCCCCTCCCTCGATGCACACCCACTAGGGGCCAGGGAAAAATATGGAATTCACAGCACTGAATCTGCGGGCGGACCCCAGGGGCTGTGGAGCACGCCCTCCACGTCCGGTCGACGCCAGACCTAGCTGGGTTGCCGCGCTCTGAGAATTCCTTAGTGAGGTGACTCCAGCTGACCAATCAGAGCGGGGACTCAGCGGGGCCACGCCCACCCCCTACTCCGCCAGCTCCTGCTCTAGGCACGCGGCATCAGTCCGCAGCCGTGCTCTCGAGTCTCTGAGGGAGAACTTGTCACCATGGCCACCCAGTCTTGTTTCGAGGACGAGCAGAAGCAGCTGCAGGGTAAGGTGCCCCCAGGGCTGAAGAATGAATTAGTCCCTGCCCCTGGCGACGCCCTCGGGCCGGGCCACAGGGATCAGGCCGCCTCCATACCCATAGTCTGGAGCACCATGTCTCCATGGGGTGGGGGCGCCCTAGGCTGTGGCACTGCTGGTGCCTCTTCCTGCGCCATGGCGGTCCCTGGCGCCATTTCCCTCGCTGCGGAGGACCCGGGGCCGCCCCCCATGCCCGGGCGCAGGAAAGCGGGCGTCCTGAGCTCCAGGGTGGCCCGAGTCCCCACACAGAGCTGAGCTGTGAGGCCCGAGACGGGCCCGGGTCTCCAGACCGAACACGCGGGCGGCGAGGCCGCCACAGGGCAAGAGGATGGGGCGCGGGCCAGGGCTGCGGGCGTCCGACCCCCACCACGGCCCAGAGGGTGGCCGTGGGCAGAAGCGTAGCAGCCTCAAGAAGGCTGCCCAGGCTCAGCAGCTCACAGGGCTCTGTCTGTTTCCAGAGGCTCCCGCGTCCCAGAGGTCCGTGCCTTTGCCGCCATCCTCTCCGAGGGCTTGGCTCAGCAGCCGCGGCCACCAGGCCCCTCGGGCTTCTCCGGGGAGTCGCGCTTCTCAGCCAGGCCCCGACCTCCGAAGCCAGGCCCTGCCCTCAGCTCCAGGCCCTGCCCGGAGAAGCCGTGCCACCCTGGGAGGCCCTGCTGTCCGCCGCCATTTATCTGCACCAGACCCCGCACCCAGCCGCCATGCAGCCGCGAGGCCACGTTTGGATGTCAGTAACCAGGCATCCGGGTCGGGTGCAGCTCTTCAGAGCTATGGATCCATACCAGGTCCTGCTCGCCGCCACCGCCGCCGCCGCCGCCGCCACAGCCGCCACCGCCGCCAGGCTCCCAGGTCATCCAGTGCTCTCCAATGCTCTGCTTTTGAGCCAGGCTCTCCTACCCATAGCTGTGCATCTGGGCCAAGCCCTGCGCTCCAGCCCCTCAGCAGCCCAGGAAGCCCTGCCTCCTCTAGCAGCAGCATCACCAGCAGCAGCATCAGCAGCAGCAGCAGCAGCACTGCAGGCTTTGTCTCCAAGAGACCCCGCTCCTGGAGAAGATCATCCCCTGGCAGCTGCTCCTCTCTCTCTGGGCATGCTGACCAGAGCAGCTCAAGCTCTCCTGATGCTGAGACCCCAAGCCCTCCTTCCCAGCAGCGTTGGCATGCAGTCCGTATGCGTGCCTCCTCACCCTCACCTCCTGGTAGGCTCTTACCTTGCCCTGGGCAGTTTGGTGAAAGTTCTTCCTCCTCCTCCCGCAACTCCCCCTCGTCCTCCTCTTCCTCTTCCATCTTCTTTACCTCCCCCTAGGCCCCAGGCCCCTGCCCCTCCAGCCATGAGTTTCTTGCCCAGGGCCCCTCCTCTCCCCCGACTAATTTTTCTGGCCACAGCTCCTCTTAATCTTCCCCAAATTTTCGTGGCCTGGCCTCCATCTCCACTCCTAGCCCTGGTAGCCTTAGATGGGCCTTGCTGCTGGAGGTGCATGTTCTGAGCCTGCCCCTGCAGGAGAACAGGCTGAAACAGAGAGCATGTCTTTCCCCCCTGTCACTCCTGAGCTGTGAGCCTCCATGGGCTTCCTCATGATACCCAGGAGAAATCAACATCCACCCACTGGGATGAATGGCTGCCTGCTCTGTGGTCACCTGTGAGGTTTCCAAGAGTTCTGTGAGCCAACAACCAAGGTTATGGGTTTGGAACCCTCCTAGACCCGACTCCCCAACCTAGCACTTACCTGCTCTTGTCCCTTGATTCCAGGCCCTCTTCTCCCTAAAAAGGGCCTGCCTTTGTCCCAGAGTTGAGATCCCCCTTTTCAAGGTTGCCTGTTATATATTCAGTCTTTGAAGAATAAAATTAAAATGTTGGCTTTATTCTTATAATGTATTATGGTTTTTTATTGAGGCTAAAGTGTTTGTAGTTTGTCCCTATCCACTTAAATTTGGGGATTTGGAGGATAACTTATAATGTGAGTTTGTGGTAAATGTTATAAATACATTTTTGGTTTGGTTTTTGCTGTTTAATTGGAGTCTCTTTACATGGTCAGATTGAAACACTTGCAGCCACCACTGCCACTACCTTCCCAGATTCCCCATCACCTAGTATCCTTACTCCTTGACATTGTGCTACCTCCGCTTAGGCGTTGCCCCAATGTCTGATGGTAAACAGTGTCTTTAGTCACCCCTTGGTAGCCCTCAAAAGAACACAAAGGAATTTATCATCTGCACTAACAGACTGAAAAGGAGACAAAAAATAAACTCAGGAAAGAACTCAGAGAATAAATTATCTTGGGCCTTGCAGTAAAATTGTTGGAACTGAAAGAAATAACTCTGGCAAATATTTTCTAAAACTAGTCCTCACTTCTCCTTGAATAATTCCACAGATGTCCAAAGACTAGAACAAGAAAGATCTTTTTCACTGCATCAAATCTCCCAGCCTCAGTTCAGAGGGCCTATATTTATGCCCACCTTACAGATGTGGAAATAGAGGCTCAGAGCAACTTTGTGACTTGAGATCTCATTGCCAGTCGAACTTGGCTCTGGAGTCAGAATTCTGCTTTTCCTATGGAGTCACCGTGTGTTCCTGGACAAGTTACTGAGTCTGGGATCCTAGGTTTCCTCATTTGTCAATTAGGCTCAGTAAGAGGGCATGCCTCCTAGGTTATGGTAAGGATTAAAATGGGTGGTACATGTTAAACTAAGCAAATTCTGTTAATTCCGTGTTACACCTCAAAGATTAAAATAGGGTAACCAATAAATTAGCAGTTTCTTTGGAAGGGAAATGGAGGAAAATACTGCCTTATTTCTCATTTCTTTTCATTTTTCCCTGGACCTCACAAACTATGTAGCCTATCCTAATAATGTATATAGTAGACGTTTTTTTAATTTTCAAGCCCTGACCAGTATGGCTCAGTTCGTTGGAGCATCATCCAATATATTGAACGTTTGTGGGTCTGATTCCCGGTCAGGGCACATACATTGGTTTCAGGTTCGTGGCTGCACCTATGGAAGGCAACCGATGGGTGTTCTCTCTCACATGGATGTTTCCAGCTCTCTCTCTCCCTTCCCCTCTAAATTCAATAAACATATCCTCAGTTGAGGATTACAAAAATAAAAATAATTTAATAATATATATTCTTTTAATTTAAGGAATCAGTGCCCCAGTAAGGGTAACTTGTAGCCGGAATAAAAACAGGTGATATGGTCATAAGAGTGAACTATGAGTAATGTAAAGTGTACTTGCACTGGGGCCAGACAAACCAGGGGTTGACAACTGGCCCCAATACTGCCTTGTTGTGTGTCCTTGAGCAAGTTACATAACATCTCTGACCCTCAGTCTCCTCCTGTGTAAATTGGGGAGCATAGCATCTATTTCATTATCACTTCCTCTGAGAGGAGTCTTTTCTGATCCTGATCACTTACCTCCTAGTTGTGGCCAAATGGTCTTTGCCTCTGTTCCTAAAGCCCCTGTTGGTGAAAGGCAAACATGTGGTTCAGGTTAACATTGACAGAATCAAGAATCTCAAAGCACACATTAGTGTAGTTGTCAAATACAAATCAGTTCCTTCAGACTCACAGGGAGACTCTGTTGTAAGCCCTGACATTTTTTTCCTACTTGGTAATACAAGGGCCTGAAGAGCTTTCATTTCCCTAGGAATCCATGTCCAAAAGGCATCCATTTCCAAGATGGCTATCTCCAATAAACACAGGGGCAGCTACAGGATTAGATAAAGAGCCAGGCACCCCCCCCCCACACACACACACACAGAAATCGCCTTCCTTTTAGAAATTTGGGTTGATTTCAATAATTAATCATTTGAGCTAATTTTATTCTCTTCTTGGTCTTAAACTCATGCTCTTGTGTTTTACTTTCATCAGTAAAGAGGGAGCCAGCGAAACCCTTGGGCCCCACCCTTGACTCCACTAAAAACAGAACCCTAGGCCCTACCTAGGGTACTTTCTTTCTCTCTCTGACTCAATGAGTCTCTCTCTGTCTCTTTCGCTCTTTCTCTCTCTCTCATCTCTGTGTGGCCCCCAAGTGTGTTTTGTCATTTCCAGGTATTGAAAGTAATAAACCTTTATCATCTCAGATTCCTGATGGTTTTTCCTGAGGGTATCTTGCCATCATAAGGATCACTAGGGCCAGTCCAACCAAAACATTGGTTACTGATAGGCTGAGATTGGCCAGAAACACACACAAAATAACCTGGCCTCCAAGCACTGACTAGTGGTTCCAGAGCAGTGCAGGTGACATCTGAATGGATGGCTAGAGACATGGTCAGAAGGCCTTGAAGCAAGGAGTGGGGGACAGGAACAAAAGAGGTGTACATGAAAGCATCTCAGTTCCAGATCTGAGTACAATTATGATCACTGATTCTGTTTCTCAAAGCCCTGATGTAATAAGGGCAATAACCATAACTTCCACACCAAGAGGTGCTTCCCACTCATTCAGTTTAATTTTAGAGCTGGCATTTATCTAATTTTGCATGAAGATACTAATTTCAGCACTGAAAGAAAACTGCATTTTGGCCATTTTAAGTTGATATCACCTCAGGTTAAATCTTCCCATTTCTCTAAAGTACTTTCAAGTAAAGTCTTCCTATCTCTCTGGGAGTATTAATGAGGGCTGAAGTCTGGGACTTTGCAGCCCGGGAGGCACAATTTCCCACGTTCCTTGTAGTTTTGTTTTGGAAATTGTAGAGTCTGCCCTTCAGACTCTCAGAGAGCAATTCCAATCAAAAAGCCAGAGTTAAATACCAGCCACCCATTTTTCCTCCAGTCCCCACTTAACCTGGTTGCTGTCAATCCTTCATGTTTAGTTATACCTCAAAGATTAGGAATAAAAAAAAGAAAAAACAAAAAACAGCTCAAACAAAATCAAAGACTGTTACCTTAAACAGGGAGGTCCGGAATTGCAAGTGAAACTTACCCAAGTCCACCCAATGCAAAGTGAGGAGTTGGTGGGGCACAGTGGTCCCCTGCTGGTCCTTAGCAGGACTCCAGGTCTGCAAGGTGGTCCTGGATGGGCTTCTTTGGAATCCTGCCCACTACATCAAGTAAATGTTAACACAACAAACGTTGAAACCTGTGGAGAATTTTTATGACTTTATTAGAGCCAGACTGATGACAAGTGCCAGGAAGCAAAACCTCAAATGATTGAGAAAATGCTCTGGAAAAAGGCAGTTCTACACCTTGTTTTATACATGACAATTAAAAGGGAAGACATAAGTGGGTTATATGAAATCCATTGGTGATAGACTAGGGAGAAAGAAAAGTGAGGCTGGGGGTGGGGGTGGGGAGGACATCTGGGATTGGATAAAAAGTAAAATGATAGGCACATACTTCTTTTACCCAGAAGGGTATAGGATAGTTAACAGTCAACAATTCACATGATAACAATGACAAAGATGGCATTTGTGGTCCCCACTCTGGTGAGGTGCCCCGTGCTTTCTGGAAAAAGGGAAATTAGTTTGTTTTTGCAAAGGCATGTTTATCAGGAATGCTATCCTAGATGCAAAAAGACCAGAGACTGGCTTCCCTAAGGTGAAGGTTGACTTTGTCAGGGAAGAATCTAGCCCGCACATGACTATGAGCCATAACCTGGTTTTAGTTTAAAAGTTTTAATTTCACCCTGGCAGGTTTGGCTCAGCAGTGAGAGCATCGACCAGCACACCAAAGGGTCGTGGGTTCAATTTCCATTCAAGGGCACGTACCTGTGTTGCAGGTTCGATCCCCCACCCCAGACAGGGTTGTACCAGAGGCAACCAATGGATGTGTCACTCTCACATTGATGTTTCTCCCTCTCTCTCCCTCCCTCCTTCCCTTCCATTCTTTCTAAAAAAATCAATGGAAAAATATTCTCGGAGGAGGATTAAAAAAAATTAAGTTTTAATTTCAGGGCAACCTGTGTGGTGATGTTAGGACTCTGTGCTGCCATTGAAATGACCTGGTCATTATTGAACAAGAAAGAGTAATTGAACATTACTCTTTTGGACATTAGGTAATTGAACACTCCAGGTATGATTCCCCCCTAAGTGATGGGGGAAGGGACTGGACAAAGGCAGATTGGATGCAAGCCCCTCAAGGTTTGAGTGATGTGGGAAGATGTTTTACTTGTCTGTCACACCTGAGAGCCAGTCAGAGGCCATCATAGGCATAGCAACTGCAAGTGTGCGGAAACTGAATATTTAATCTCCTAAACAAAGGAAAGCGTGCTCTCTCTCCTCTCTCTTTCTCTCTCTCTCTCTCTCTCTCTCTCTCTCTCTCTCTCTCTCTCTCTTTCTCTCTCTCTCTTTCTCTCTCTCTCTCTGCAGTCAGCCCTCTGGCCCTCTTGGGACTCCTGTTGCTGGGGGAGAGTTCCCCTGCATTTGCCCACTTGGCTCACGGCCATGTGGAATCCACACAGTGGATTAATGGGCTGAACCTAGACTGATGCATGAGTTGGACCTGGCTGCAACATGGAACGGAAGCTCCGGACACCAGCCTGTTTCTAGCCTTAGTAAATCCACAGCTGCCCCTTTTCCAAGACTGGATTAAAGGACATGGTGGTAGGGTAGGGGCACATAATAGAAATAGAATGACAGTTGTTTAATGGTTATTCACCTTACTAACTATAGATAGAAGGTTCTCTTTACAGATGATGGGAAACTGGAGGATGGGCTGCAAGATGAAAAACATGGCTGCAAAAACCTCAGAAAATAAATACAGTTTGAAAACAGACCAGGGACAAGACTCACTTTGATTTGATTGTTGTGCCTGAACGCTGACTTCCACCCCCCAGGAGTTTGCCTCTCTAGAATGCTGACCATTATCAGGTCCCAGGAACTGGCTGAACTGATTGTAACATCATAGAAGATTAGTCACCTTGTTGTCAGACTTTAACTCCTAAAGGTCAAACTGCCTGGGGTCATCACAATGCAATGAATTACAAGAAGACTTGGCCTGGAGTGAGGGACAGCATCACAAGGGAGCCAATGCTCCCCATCTGTGGATGCAGCCCATTTTATTCTCTTAGCAGTTCCCCAGGTTACAGGGTCTTTTAGGTAATTAAGTCCTTGAGATCACATCTCTGCTGACCTTTCAGCCAAGCCCAGCACTCTTTCTGTTCCAGCTACAGCAGAGACACATAACAAACACATTCACACTTGGGCGATAAACCCATTGACACTTTCAGGGCAACAGTCCAACCCATCATGCATACCTTATCTATTCTCATACATACTTTGGTCCTTGGCTGGCCAGGCTGAGAGAATGCATTCCTCAAGGTTACATTTTGTTCAACCACCAAACCCCCAACCCTACAGGACATGATCTATCTGTCTAACTGCCTACCACATATTAATCGTATTTATTGAAAATCCCTGATTGACAGTTCTAACATGTGTGTCATATCAGAGACTGGTTGTAATGCTGCTCTGTGATCTTTACCCTCTTGATTTTGGCCTGTTTTGTAATGTTTTTGTTGTTGAAAGCTAGATATATTCTTTTGGGTAACAGGATCTGATGTAAATAGGTTTTTACTGTGAATATTTATGCTATTCTAGGTAGCAGCTGGGCTGTTTAATGTTTGCTGTAGGAGGAGTGCCAGAGGATCCCAGTTCCTCTAGTGTCCTTATTTTGGACCCCCCACCCACCCATCTTTAATTTGTGCTTCTCAAAGCATTCCTGCTCAGAGGGAATCTGTGTTTTTGCAGTGCACTTGGTCATAACTCATTATTATTTCTCTGGAACCCTACTGATGTGGTGGTAAGGTGTGGGGGAGAGGGGAAATTCTGCAGCTTCAGGATTAAATCTCAGTCTGTTAATGAGACTGTATCTCTGGGCAGCCACCTTCACAAGTGTATCTCCAGTGGTATTACCTTCTCTCCACGCCCTTGTGGGAGCTAAAAACATAATACTCGCCCTCGCACCTTCTCAGTTTTTCTAGCTGGGCTAAAAATCAAGTTAACAGGCGTATTAACAGAACACAATCATATTTTAATGCATGCGAGTGGGGAATTCACATAAGCATGAAAATTCCAAAGACCGTGAGGGGACATTGGGTATATATGACATGTTGGACAAAGAAAAGGGAACAGGAAGGGTGTTAGATTTCAGAAGTGAGAATGAACTATTTCTAGGTAATTGAAGAAGAGCTGAAAACACCTGGCAGGCAGATGCTTGCTAGGCAACTCAGAAACTATCAGGTATATGGGGTATATGGCTAACAGGCCCCTGCCTGGAGCCCTCCTATTTACCATAATTAATTCTGTTGTGGCAGAAATTCGGATAGTGGGAAGAGACAGACTGCATGCACTCGGAGGATTAGCAAATGACTGTTTAATGTGCACTGGTGCTGGCCCAGCGGAGTCACCTCCAAAGCCTGAGCCCTGCCCTGGTGTTCCAGCCGCCTTTTATACAGGATAAGCTTCTGGGAATTTGGGGACTTTCTAGTTCTGCTGCAGTTTAGGCAGTTGGCTGTAGTAAGGGGCAAGCGGGATAACAGAAGCCAGGGATGGGGTCTCTGCATTGTGAGCTAAGGGGGTTATCTGCACCCAGACTGCCTTCTCATTTCACCCTCTTAATTCTCAAGCTGCTCCTAGCAGACGTTGGGAGCATTATTTTATATGGTATTCATAAGCATGGGCTTGGACAGAGAGTTCCCTTAGTGCTGCATTAGGAAGAGGGGCGATGATCTCTCTGACTGCTTCCTACTGAATAGGGGCATTGAAGGGGAGGGGATGCAGCAACTAGAGTTCTTCACCATCCAGAGGAGAGTAATGGTAGTTGGGGGTCCTTATTTGAAGCATCATTTGGAGCTTTATTGTTTCTAAGTGAGAGGAAATGAAACGGGTTAGTATGTTCAGAATATAAGGGCCAAAGAGGAGTGCTATAAAAAGCATTAAGGGAGGACCAACTAATGGGAGTACCCTAGATGCCCAGTTCCATATGTTACTCCAGGAACTACAAGATTCTGATAATTCCTGTCTTCCTTCTGTAATTTGTTCCTTTAACTGCTGGGACATGTCTCTAACTATTCCTGATTGATTAACATAAAAGCAACATTTCTTGTTTAAGAAGAGGCATATTCCTCCCTTTTCAGCAGTCAGTAGGTCTAACCCCTTCTATTTTGTAATACTACTGCTGCTAAGGAGTCTACTTGATCTTGTAAGTCTACTAAGGATTTTGCCACCTGCAAGGTCCTTCGATAATTTTCGGTAATAAGAGACTGATGTGGTTATCCCTTCAATGCCAGTACCTACTGAAGGGGTGATTCCTAGCCCAATTAATAGGGGTATAATCTGCATGGCCCTTTTTGACTGGCTGTGTGCTGCCAAGGGTACTATAAGAGATTGATTGTTGGGAACAAAGTTCATCTGGGGAGTTAGGAATGCTAGAGTACATATTCCTGTCCAGTAAGTAATCTGGTAGACATAAGTAGGCATTTGTTCCTCATACAAAGAAAATTCCTGGGAAAAGGTGACAACAGGGTTGGTCTATTGAATGGTGGCCTGACCCTGGACTGTTAATTGTCTCATTACATTGGTTGTCAGTCATGTGACCTAACAGCTCTGCCCCTTGGTGGCTTTTGAAGCATACCAGAGCTAGTTGTGACAACTCTACATTGGTTGCAATGGGTCCATTTATGGTAAAGCCCGATATGTTGTTGGATTGGGTTATATTAACTAGGGCTACCGGAGTTGCTATATACCATGGGGGATTTAGAGGAAGACAAAGCCAGCTAGCTCAGGGTTGGTCGAGTTGAGGAGGCAATGTGTTGTATTTAGAATTTGATACAGATGGGGCTCTAAGTCATCGGGCCCATTGAATTTAAGCATTGGGAGAGAGTGGGATGAACCTGCCTGACTCATCTGGGTCAGATTCCTTGTTACTTCCGAGGTTTTTTTGCAGTGTGCTGGACTCCCCATCCCCCTATCAGACATCCCCAGGTGGGTTTGATAGGTCCCACAGACCTGTTTGCATGGAGTGCCTTGGCAATTATGTCCCTCCCACTGACATCTCAGCTTAACCTGCCCAGTCTAATAAGTTTTTTCTTTCCAGGCACACATGGAGGCGGAGGTATAGCATGCCTGTGGCTGGTAGGTGTAGCTGACAACACTCTGAGTTGAGGGGTTCCCAGCTTGCTGAGATACTCTCCAAAGGCCTGCACCAGGACTGTCTCCTAGTCTTGAATAGCAGACTGGATAGTCTCTGAGCAGAGACACAGCAGGAGATCGGAAGCCCTACCAAGAGAATTTAGTAGTAGTAAGATGAGTAGTTTCATCTTGTTAGGTAAAAGCCTGTCTTGGTTGGGGACAGCAAGATGTAAGGAGGATGAGAAATGTAAGTTAGGATACAGGGTCCAGTGTCGGGATCAGTCCAGTAGGTGATGACCATCGAGTCTACTGGTGGAGTCCTCAGGCGCTTCTTGTATACTGGTCAGCGGGTTTCGCTGTCCTCTTAAGGGTGATGTGCAGAGGATTGTTCTGGCTAGTGGTCACTCTCCAAGCAGGTTGGTTGTCATGTGGCAGGTGAGCTGCCTTCACCTGTGAGTGGTGGATCCAGGTATTCAGACCTGCAACCTTGAGAGCTGTGGGAGTGATTAATATAACTAAAGAGGGCCCTTTCCAGGTTGGTTTGAGGGGTTCGCTTTTCCAGTCTTTTGCCCAGACTTGGTCCCCTGGTCTGTGGGCGTGTACAGTTATTCCCAGGGAAATGGGTATTCTATCAGTTACCCACTTATGTACCTCAAGAATGGTTTTTCCTAGTCCTTGTAGTTGTTTTTGAATTTCCAAATTTCCCAGTTCTTTTATATCCCCGTTGTCTTTTATCAGTGCAGGAGGTCTCCCGTTTAAGATTTTAAAAGAGGAGAACCCTAATTTGCCTGAGGGGGTACAATGTACTCACAGGAGAGCTAGGGGCAGTATATCAGTCCAGGGCAGGTTGGTTCCTTGACATAGTTTTGCCATGGCCTGCTTAAGGGTCCGATTCATGCGTTCTACTTTCCCTGAGCTCTGGGGCCAGCAGGCAGTGTGCAAATTCCATTGGACGCCTAGAGTTTTAGCTACCTGCTGTACTATTTCTGCTACGAAGGCTGGGCCATTGTCTGATCCTATAGTCAATGGCATTCCATATCTCGGGATGATGTCTCTCAGTAGATCTTTGGTTACTTCTCCTGCCTTTTCCATACGTGTGGGGTAAGCTTCAACCCAGCCCGAGAAAGTACAGATAAAAACGAGCAGATATTTATTTCCACTACTGGGTCCTACTTCCGAGAAGTCTACCTCCAGATCTTCAAAGGGTGCTTGGCCGCAGCGCTGGATCCCTGCGGGCCTGGTGGGGCCTTGTCTGGTGTTGTTTTGAGCACAGAGGAGACAGCGTTGGGAGACTGAGGCGCAAAGGGACAGAGTCAAGCAATCAGGTAGTACTGGCACATTAAGGCTTCTAGGGTGGATTTTCCCAGATGGGTGAGTTCATGTTGTTGGAGGACTAACCGATGGGCTAATTGTTCTGGCACGTAGATTCTGTGGTCTGGGAGTGTCCACCATCCTTCCTTTGTTATATTTCCTCCCTCTCGCTGTGCCCATTCTTCCTGAGCCAAGTATTTTGGGGTTGCAGGTAGTTCTGGGGCCAGCATGATTTTTGAAGGTGCTGCCTGTTCCCTTGCAGCTTGTTTGGCAACAGCATTTGCCTGACGGTTTCCTTCTGACACTGAACTTTTCCCTTTTGGTGTCTCTTGCAGTGGATGACTGCTACCTCTCTTGGTTCCCTGATCTCCTCCAACAATTTTAGGATTTCATATTGGTTTTTCATTCCTTTCCCCACTGCAGTAAGAAGTCATCTTTCTCTCCATATAGCCCCATGTATATACAGGGTGGCAAAGGCGTAACGTTAGTCAGTATATATGTTGGCCCGCTTATCCTTGCTGAGTTCTAATGCCCTCACCAGGGCCCATAGCTCTGCTCTTTGGGCAGACCATCCCTCAGGGAGGGCCCTTGCTTCCAGAGTCTCAAAATCTGAAACTATTGCATACCCGGCATATCTTTTGTCCTCACTCATGTAACTGCTACTGTCCATGTACAGAATAAGGCCAGGATTTTGCAAAGGTTTATCTGCCATGTCTGGTTAGCTGGAGTAGACTTCATCAAGTACCTCCAAGCAGTCATGCTCTGGGGCCCCAGCTGCTATTGGCAAAAAGGTAGCAGGATTTAGAGTTTTTACTGCTTCTAGTCTTACTCATGGGTTTTCACATAGGAGTCCTTGGTACTGGGTCATTCGGGCACGAGTTAGCCACTGCTGTCCTCTTCCCTCCATCAAGGTGATGACAGAGTGGGGTACCTTGACGTTTAGATTTTGTCCCAATGTGAGTTTGTCTGCCTCCTTGATTAGCAGTGTGGTGGCCGCTAAGGCCCTCAGACAGGATGGCCAGCCTGCCACAACTGGGTCAATTTGCTTTGAAAGGTAAGCTACTGGTCTCTGCCAAGGCCCAAATTCCTTGGTTAGGACTCCCGGGGCTATTTCGTTCTTTTCCTGCACAAACAAGTTGAAGTCCCGTGATACGTCCGGAAGTCCTAAGGATGGTGCCTCTGTGAGCTTGGTCTTTATAGTTGTAAATGCTTTCTCTTGATAGGGACCCCAGACAAGGGGTGCCTTTTCTTCTCCTTTCAGGGCTTCATTTAAGGGTTTTGCCAGTTCTGAAAATCCAGGTATCCATATTCGACAGAACTCTGCTGTTCCCAGGAATTCTCCCATCTGTCAGTGGGAAGTAGGAAACGGAATAGCGCAGACTGCCTGTCTCCTTTTGGCCCCTAGCATTTGTTTGCCTTGGGTGATCTTGAAACCTAAGTATTTGACTTCTTTTTGGCAAATCTGCACCTTTTTCTTTGATACCCAATATTCTGCTTCCATCAGTAGCCCAACTAAAGCCTTGGTCCCTTCCCAGCATTGGGCTCAAGTGGGACTGGCCAGCAGGAGGTCGTCTACATATTGGACGAGGACACATCCTAAGTTCTATTCCGGGAACTTGGCTAAGTCAGACGCTAGTGCCCCGCTGAACAAAGCTGGTAAATTCTTGAATCCTTGACATAGTCTAGTCCAAGTGAATAGTTTTTTTGTTCCTGTGGTGGGGTTTTCCCATTCGAAGGCAAACAGAGGCTGGCTACTGGGCGCTAGTTGGAGGCAGAAGAAGGCCTCCTTTAAGTCCATGCATGTGAACCACCCTGCCTCAGAAGGTATAAGTCCTAATAGAGTGTATGGGTTAGGCAATGCTGAATGCAACGTGATGACCGCCTCATTAATGGCCCTTAAGTCTTGTACCGCGCCGTAGTCATGTGTCCCGGGTTTTTTTATAGGCAGCAGGTGGGTGTTCCACAAAGACTAGCATCACTTTAAGAGTTCCTATTTGAGTAGTAGGTCTAGGTGTATCTGGATCCCTAGACGCGCTTCCCGAGGAACCATGTACTGGCGTATTTTGACAGGCTGGGCTCCAGGCTTCAGGTCAGTCAGTCTCGGGGCGTGGTTTTTGACCAGACCAGGGGGGATTTCTTCTGCCCAGACTGATGGGAATTCAGCCTCCATTTTGGGGCCACCATTGGCTTATCAGACAGGGAGGTACACAACCTCCATTCCTCTTCCCGTCATACCGCCAAGGACAGGATCATGGGAGGGGCTCCTCACTTAGGTGCAGTTGTGCCGATCCATCCAGAGCAAAGGCTATTTTTGCACCGATCTGTGCAAGGAAGTCCCTGCCCAACAGCAGTACTGGGAAGTCTGGTAGATACAGGAACTCATGAACCACCTGGTGGCCTCCCAACCGGCATTTCCAGTGGCCAAAAAATGGTCTACGGGCTTTGGTTCCGGTAGGCCCACGATGGTAACTTCCTGCCCTGATAGGCGTGCCACCTTTTGTGCCACCACAGAGTGTTCAGCCCCTGTGTCAATTAATAAAGTCTACCGTTTGGACCCCAACCTTCATTTTGACCATGAGCTCATGGGGGCCTAGTTGGATAGAGCCCAGTCTCCCTTAGTCAGAGTCTATTCCTGCCAGGCTGATCAGATTGGCCTCTGTTGGTTCTGGCTGGTAGCGGCTGGGTGGCGCAGAAGTTCCTGCTTTTCCTCACTGGTGGTTGAGGCATTCATTTTTCCAGTGTCTGGATTCCTTGCAATAGGCACATTGGTCTCGTCATAGCGATGTTTTCCTTCTTGGTTCTTTAGTTCCTCGTTGTTTCCGTTTCAGTCCCACTGATGGAGGTGGTCACCCCAAAGCTGCAGCTGGGAGAGCCGCCTCCCCATCCATTCTTCGGTCTGCTTCCTTTTTGGCCACTTGTTTTCGGTTTATATAGACTTTATTGGCGATTTCCAGTAATTCAGTGGCATTCTTCCCAGCGAATCTCACTAACTTTAAAAAAATTTCTTTCTTTATTGACTTTATTGGAGAGAGAGGAAAGGAGAGAGAGAGAGAGAGAGAAACATCAGTGAGCAAGAACATCAACTGGCCACTTCCTGCATGCTCCCCACTAGGGATCAGACCCACAACCTGGGCATGTGCCCTGACCGGGAATTGAACCAGCGACCTCTTGGTGCATGGGTCGATGCTCAACCACTGAGCCACACCTGCCGGGCTAATCCCTCTAACTTTTGAAGCTTTTGTCTGATGTCAATCTGTGTCTGTCCCACAAAGGCAGCACTGATCATGCACTGGTTTTCAGGGGCCTCTGGGTCAAACAGAGTGTAGACTCTGAATGCCTTTCATAGTCTCTCATAGAAGTCAGCTGGACTCTCATCTGGTTTCTGTACAACTTCAGAGGTCTTTGCCATGTTTGTGGGTTTCTTGGCTCCAACATTTACCCCATGGAGGAAAGGGAGCCGGTATCTTTCTAGCTGGTTTCTTCCTTCCTCTGTATTTGGGTCACAGCAGGGTTCCTGATCAGGCAAGGCTTCTCCTGCCCAGGCTTCTATAGCTAGATGTCCTTCTGGCACCTGCATCTGGAGATACTTTCTGGCTTCTGTGGCAATCCGCCAGCATTCTTCTGTGTTGAATAAGGTGAGCAGGAGTTGTTTACAGTTGACCCAGGTGGGGCGATGAGTCTAAAAATTGGATTCCAGGAGGTCTATCATTGCCTGGGGTTTTTCGGAGTATAGTGGCATGTGGCGTTTCCAGTTACGGAGGTCAGTAGTAGAGAATGGCTGATAGTAAAAGACTGATCCCCCTCTAGTAGGGTTCCATCAGGGCCTATTCTCTGTGACCCCTTGTCTCCCGCAGTGGCAATTGCATTGCCACTGGGGGTTTCGGTCCCTGGGCCGCTGACTTGAGACATCTTCCCACTGGCTCTGGCGACCCTGGCTCTGGCGGCACATTGGCCAGTGGTGGGGGTGAGACGGATGGAGGTGGGCTGTCGGGCAGGAGAGGTTCCCCATCCTGAGGTAGCGGGGCATATGGCGGTGGCAGTGGAGGGGCCTCTTCCGAATCCCCTTGTAATATAGGAGGCTGCTTAACTTGCCATGAAGTCTTCCTTTCACCTTGTGCCATGAAGACCTTACACTGTCCATGCCTAATAACACAGCATCGGACCCAAGGAGGCCTGATTTGGGCTATTTCTAACCACTGGTCTATGTAGGGAAATTGGTCCGGATGGCCTGAGTCTCTGGTGACCACCCTATACATGGCCCGGACTGAGGACATCAAGGGTGCCTTCAGATGGCCATCCCACACCAAAGGTGAGCCATTCTAATTCACAGAGGGTGCGCAATTTTCCAGGGGTCAATTTGACCCCATAATCTCCTGAGAACCCCTCTTTAAAATTCTTAATCATACATTCCAGAACAGTGGGTTCAGAGGAACTTCCCCCCATAATGCTATCTAAGATGGTTAAGCAAACCTCCCAGTGAACGGTGTTGTGAGACACACAGGAGGAAACTCTCATTTCGTCTGCCTCGCCACTCCCCTCGTGGGGACTTAGGTGCCTCTTGGCATTGGCAGGTGAATATAAGCCCCTGATTCGGATCAGGTTCACTGGCGGAGACAATGTCCCCAAGAACGTGATACTGCCCTTAGCCTTATGAGGTCACCACGGTTTTGCAGGTTGGGACTCATGCAGGCTCTGTAATAGGCATTGTGGAGCACAGTCACTCACACACACAATCACATAGAATTTAAGCCTTCCACCCAGGAATTCCCTATCCTGTGTGGCATCTGTGCCACCTGGGAGGCACCAAGCTCCCCTTCTGCCTTTGAGATGGGCCTGAACTCAGTCCTGGGTCCCCATGTACGCTTACCGATCCAATAACCTGGCAGGCATTTCAGTCCTCCCCGAGACCATTCGAGGGCAGTGGTGGCCGACTACTGTCAGGCCTGTCGAGGGTCGAGGTTCCATTGAATTCACCAGCGGACCCCCTTCCTTTCCATTGCGGGGGCCCTGAAGTAGTGGCCCTTCCCTGCTGGCTTCTGAGAATGGTGGCTCAAGGGGCCAACACAGCTGTCTGCTTTCCTGCTAAATTATCAAAAATGTTGTGGCAGAAATTTGGTCGGTGGGAAGAGACAGACTGCATGACCTCGGAGGATTAGAAAATGACTGTTTAATGTGCACCTGTGCTGGCCCAGCGGAGTCACCTCCAAAGCCTGTGCCCCGCGTCCAGTTTCCAGCCGCCTTTTATACATGATAAGCTTCTGGGTATTTTGGGGACTTTCTAGTTCTGCTGCAGTTTAGGCAGTTGGCTGATGTAAGGGGCAAGCGGGATTATAGAAGTCAGGGGCGGGAACTCTGCACTGCGAGCTAAGGGGGATATCTGCACCAGGCTTGCCTTTTCCATTCAAATTGGGCTAAAGCAACATCCTAGGATAGCTTTCATAGAGTTGGCCTTTCCATCTGCATCTCTTAGGCTGGAAAAGGGAGGGTCAAAGGTTCTGAGTCTTTTTTTCCTTTTATTTTTTATAAAAGATTTTCTTTATTTTTGAATGTATTACAGATGTCACCCCTTTTTTCCCCATTGACCTTTCCTACCCAACCCTGACCCACTGCTGCCTTCTGCAAACTATCATCTGTGTCCATTGGTTAAGCATATTTGCATAAAAGTGCTTTGGTTTATCTCTTCCCGCCCTCCCTCCCTCCTTCCCTTTGAGATTCATCAGTCTAACAACCAATTTGTACTTCTTAATTCCTTCATCCTTTTCACCAGTCTCCCCATACCCCTCCCATCTGGCAAGCAACAAAAAGTTCTCTGTATCTATGAGTCTGTTTCTGTCCTGCTTGCTCACATTGTAGACTCAATTGTTGATAGATATGTATTATTTGCCATTTTATTATTCTTATTTTTGTTCTCCTTCACCTTCAAGAAGATCCTTCAACATTTCATAAAATAGTGGTTTGGCAGTGAAGAACTTCTTCAGCTTTTTCTTGTCTAGGAAACTCTTTATATGTCCATCAATTTTAAATGGTAGCTTTGCAGGATAGAGTAACCTTGGTTGTAGATCATTGCTCTTCATCACTTTGAATATCTCTTGCCACGCCTTTCTGGCCTGCAAAGTTTCTTCTGAGAAATCAGCTGACATCTTATGGGAGCTCCTTTTTAGGTAATGAACTGCTTTTCTCCAAAGAGTTATTAGCTCCCACTTGTTGATGTCAGGTGTCACTGTTTGTTATTAACATGCATGTCTTACTCATGATCACAGCAGGTTTGCACACTAATTCAAGTGAGAATGGCCCTCTGCTAAGGCTTGGGGAAACAAGGAAAGAGAGGACACCATATTCTCCTTTCAGGAATAAAGAAACTAAGGCTAAAAGAGAGTAAGTAGGTAACTGGCTGAAGTCATATGCTATGTAAATGGTGGATCTGGGCCAGTCACCCAAGTTCCTCTGATGCCAGTACCCGTGTTCTTTACCGTATACTTCTCTGCCTGTCCTAGAATGCACATTCTTAAGAATCACAACTTTCTGAGAAAATGGTATTTATGTTTTTCAACTAGTTTAGGAGCCAAAGCTACTGATGGAATTTCAAGGAGAGATGAATACAATCATCTACTTCTTTCAAAAATCAAAATTTCCTAAGAATTATTAAACTGATTGAGCAGCTACAAACAAAGATAAACTTATTCTACATTTATTTCATGCATTTAGCCGAAACTCCAAAACTGGAAAAGATAATATATGAACACAAGCCCCCAAACCACCTCCCCCACACACAGAGATATGTGTCTTACCTCACTTAGGAGCATAGATTTAATTTTTTTATTTATAACGTTTGAGTGTCTAAAGTTCTGCAGAATATAGAAAATGTACCAATTCTGGTAGTTCTTGTAGTCATGAGAGTGTGGCGTAATATTGAGAAATATTTTGGTGAATCATCCATCATAGCAGTAGGTTAAAGGAGAAAACCCACAACATCTGCAATGCTAAAAAACAACTCAAACAATTCTGTGCATCACTGACAAACCAGCTGTGGTCTTTCGTACTTCTTGTCAACTTGATCAGCCTTCAGCTGAGGGAATTGTGTTACAAGCCTTTACTATTACCCACCCACAATCCTTTATCTCGAATTCTTGAGACCAAGTGTTTCAGGATCAATATACCATACCCCACCTAATAGCCATAGCAGGGTGTGCAATAGCACTCCCGATCTTACAAAACATTTCTGCAGCAAAACATAAATATTAATGAGAAGAAAGGTAAATAAAGTGTAAGTACAGCCTCGTGTCATGTCGGGTCATGTTTTAGGGCACATGAGTCAGGAAAAATAACTGCTTCTTACATTACATCCTTTGAGATTTTATAGACATACCATGAGGGGTTGTGAGTCCGAAGTGTGTTTCTGTCCATTCTTCTTCCATTTCATACGGTTTTCCCTCTATTTTTGTTAGATATTCTTTTATTAAAATATAACACACAAAGGAAGGGAGCACAAGCCATAAATGACAGCAGCTTGAGGTCATTTCACACAGTGAACACATGCACGGGACCACCACAAGGACAGATACAGAGCGTTCCTGGTGCCTCAGAGACCGGTATGATGATTTTATCAAGTCCTTACACCTGGGAGTTAATGGCCGTTTTCACCTATGGCACCATAAGGGAGCATTCTCCTGTTTTTCAACTTTACACAAACAGAATGGTCAGTCATGTACATTTTTCATGCATGGACTCTTTCATTCAATACTCTGATACTGAGATCTGCCCTTGTTGTATGTAGGGATATTTGCCCTTTTCATATGTAAAGTTTTGTATGATATGAGTACAGTGTACCACAGAGTATTGATTCATTCAACACTTGAGAGACATTCGGAATGTCTCCAGTTAGTGATTATCATCAGTACTGCTGCTGTGAAAGGTAGAGAGGTTATTTGGGGTGGACCAGACCCAATCAGTTGAGCACTTGCAAGGATCAAGGCCTTGCTGAGAGAGTGATTTGAAGCATGAGGGAGCACTGGGAGGCTGTGGCAGGATGGCAAAGAACTGCAGACAGCCTCTAGGAGATGAGTGCTGACCCCAGCTGACAGCCAGCAAGAGAATGAGAGCCTCAGTCCTCCAGCAACCAGAACTGAATTCAGCCAACAATATGGATGAGTTTCTGAGGGACCCTTCCCCAGAGCCTTCAGAAGGGACATGGCAAGTCCACCACCATCTGACCCTGTGAGAGCCTGAGCAGGGAAGCCAGTCACATGGGGCACAGACTTCCGACTGCAGAGGCATGAGCTAATACGTGGGGGCTGTTTTAAGATTCGAAGTGTGTGATCATTTGTTCCCCACCAACAGAACACTCACATATTTGGTACCTGGACAGAGGGTGCTACCATTGAAAACACCCTATAATGTGGGAAGCCTTAGGACCTGGGAACTGAACTAAGGCTGATAGAAGTTTGAGGAACAAAAAAAGTTTAAGTTGCCCTAGGAAATGCCTGAATTACCTTGGGCAAAAAGTTAGTAGAATCTGAACTTTATGGACGATGCTGGTGAGGCCTCACAAAGAAGCAAGGGATGTGCTACTGGATACTGGAAGAAGGGGGTTCCTGCTAGGTCATGGTAGAAATGTTCACCAGATTGTTGTTGCAGTTATGTGGAAAGAAGGAAATGCAAAAGACAAGGTGGGGTATATGGCTAAGCAGAGAGGGTGGAGGTAGCAGAATCAGGGAGCATAACAGCAAGAACCTAGATTGCTTTGAGCAGGCTGTTAGGATTGATCTGTAATTTGGAACCTCTGCTGGTGGGCACTCTGAGGCAGTGGGAGAACTTTAGAGAAACCCTGAACTGCCCTAGAGAAAGCCAGAATGACTGTTAACAGTGTTTCAGTAGAATTCAGGAATTGGAGGTTCCTGTGAACGAGGGCTTTCTATGAGGCAAGGAACATGTTATTAGAAAGTCTGGACAGGGCATGGTATTGCTAGAGTGGAAGAATGCTTCCCACTAGGGTATCTTGTGGTCAGGTAGAAAGCTGAACTAAAAAAGTTGAGCACGGATATATATCTGAGGGTATTTCCAGGAATAGACTTCAGGGTTTGGCCTGGTTACTTCTTGGTGCTTATAGTATAATGTGAGAGGAGAACGACGAATTGAGGAAAAGGTGCTAAACAAAAGGAACCAGGATTAGATGATTTGGAAAATTCTCAAATCAGCTAGGTGGCCATAAAAAATCAAAATAAAAAATTAAGAGCTTACTTCTAAAAGTAGGGTAGAGAGAAAAAGCCAAGAGTAGGGATGTACAAACTTTTGCTAAAAGCTCAAAAAACAGAACACTACACAGGATTCAGTCCGACAGTACCCCCTACAAGAGACTAACATTGTGTCTCACAGATTTTCTTCACTATACTGGAGGCCCTCTGGGAAGCTCAAGGTTGTTGTAGTTCAGCCATCCAAGAAGAACCCCCAAAGAAGGGACTGCCTTGAACAATGTGTGGGTGGGACTTTTGAGGAATGGAGTGAATGCAGTAAAGTCCGTACTAATTTCATAAGTGTGTTGAGTAATTTCCATTGTCAGGAACACTGTTAACTTGGACTAAGAGGAAAAGACATGGTACAAAATGAAAGAGGCTTCTGGACCCTCAATATTCTATGGGCAGTCAGCAGGCTGCTCAACACCAGACACCTGCTAACTTTCCTGAAACACAGAGGATGGCTCCGAGGGGGAAATCAAGGGCCTGGATGTCAGGACAGAGAGCTACGGAAGATTTTTAGGCTTTGAAATTTTATCAAAGAACTCTGGCTGGTGGTTTCCTGACTGGATTCCCAAACTGCTTTTGGACTCTATCTCCTTTCTGCCATCCACGTCCTCCCCTATTATACCAGAAGATCTAAGGCTTTTGTCCTTTGCCTGGCCCACCATTGTGTGTTGGGAGAGGACAGCTTGTCACTTTAGTGTCTCCGGTCCCCAGTTGGAGAGACATTGTGAGTCAGGAGTGGGATTCCATGGATTATACTCAGGAATCTCACCCATGCCTGATTCAGATGATGGAGGTGATGAGATTTTGGCATATGAACTGAAGCAATTTCATTGAGCTCTTGGAATCGAGCTGATGCCATCAAGTCATGAGATTTGGGAGATTGTAGAGTGGGGTGAATGGATTTTGTATGTGGGCAAAGTGGGTCCCTGGGACCAGAGGGCAGACTGTGGTCGGCAGAATTCTAAGATCATCCCTAATGACCCTCAGCCTTGCTTAATCGCCTCCTGTTGACAGTGAGAGGACACTGTGAATATGATGAGACATTCTGCAGAGAAAGATCAAAGCCATGTCTCGCACAGATTTGTAACCTACAGAACTGTGAGCTGATAGGTAGACATCTTCCTAAGTTGCAAAGTTTATGGTGGTTTGTGATGCAGCAATAGACAATGCAGACAGCACTGCTGGGTTATCCAGAATGCATATGTTCAGCTTTAGCAATTAGTGCCTACCAGTTTTCCAAAGTGGGAGTATCAATTTACACTCACACCAGCGTTGGAGCGACATCCATATCCCTGCCAACCTTTGATATGGTCATTTGTCTTGGCTATTCTTGTAGGTGCCTCGTGATATCTCACTGGCATTTAAACATGCATATCCCTGGAGACTGAGGTTGAGCAGCTTTTTATTTGTTCATTGGTCAGTAAGGTGGATGTCCTATTTTTTTTACAAACTCCAGCTCAAATAGTTGGCCAATTTTTCATTGCACTGTCTTTTTATCTATTTTATTTTAGAAGGTATTATATTGTGGACATAAGGCATTTGTGGGATATACATGTTGCAGATATCGTTCTCCCATTCTGAAGTTTATGTCTTCACTCTCCAAATGTGTCTTTGGGTGAATGGGGGTCCTTATTCTGATAAAGTCTAAACAAAGTACCAATGTTTTCTTCTACCATTAGGGCTTTTTGTGCCCTGTTTTGAATGTTGATGCTCACCCCAAGACCTTGAAGATACTCTCATTCGTCATTTTCTATAAACTTTAACTTCAGCAATTAATTTTTGCTTGGCACAAGTTAGGGGCTAAGAGTTAATCCAATTGGTTCAGCTTCTCTATTTAAAACATGATCCTTTCCTCAGAGTGCGGCAGTGGCACAAGTGATGTAACTGAGGTGACTGCACTTGTGTGAGTGAGTTGGTGGACCCTTGCCTTTGTTCCATCGGTCTGCTTGTCTATTCTTGTGCTCATATGGCATTACCTTAATTATTATAGTGTCACAGCTAGCTTTGCTATCTGGCTGTAAAAGTCTTGTTTCAGATGGACTAATGTGATCTTGGATCTTTGTTATTCATATACAATTGAGAAGCAGCTTGCCAGTTTCCAGTTTCAAAAAAATTAACAAATAAGCTGCTGGGAATTTGAATGGGCTTGTATTGATTCCATAGATCATTTCCACAAGAATTCTCTCCTCAATTCACCTTCATACTATTGACTTCTACACAAACGTGCTATATCTGTCTCAGAACTGTTATGTTATTGTGTGTGGAAGTCTTGGTACACCTTTGTTAGATTCGTTCCTAGGTGTTTGCTGTGTTCTGATGCCATAAGAAATGACATTTAAATTAAATTGTTTTGTCTTTATAATTTTCATGCTAACATACAGAAGTCCAATAGAATTTTGTGCTATTGACCATATATCCAGGAATCATGCTAAATTCATTTATTAATTATAACATTAGAAATGTACATTCTTTTAGATTTTTAATGTTAACAATCTGTTGTGTCTTTTATTTCGTTGAGAGCTGAGAGAACTTTGCCTAATGAATCCAAGCAGACATGTATCCACATCTCATCAACTGTACCTGGGGTGCCCATTCCTCAACCAGTCACTGGAAGTGTAATGATATTACTATGACCTGGATAGTCAACCACACTGCCCTGTATAATCAAATCCATTGAATCATGGCCACAGTTTTTCTTCATTTTAATGTGGAAATGAAACATTTGAGCCAAAATTTGAAAATCAGAAAATAGATTATGATGGGTTGATATTGGTAGAATATCTATCCCTCTCCAGGAAAATGTTCTGAATTTACAGTTCTCAAGGTATAACATTTCTTAAGCAAAGACTAAACAGTTTAATATTTGAAACCTTTCTTTGATTTTCAAAGAAAAATGAACCCTTTATTTAAATTTTTTTCATTTTTTGGTTTTTATTTCCAATTTTTATTATTTTATTTTTGTTACAGATGTTTCTCCTTATGCCCCCTAGTCACCCCCTTCCGATCCCCCCCCCCCGCATTGTTCTTTATGTCCATTGGTTACACATATGTGCATTTAAGTTCTTTGGTTTATCCCATCCCTCCACCCACCTCCCTTCTCTGAGGATTGTCAGTCTGAACCGAATTCCTTATTATGTCTCTGGGTCTATTTTGTTCATCAGCTTATTTTGTTCATTATATTCCACAAATAAGTGAGATCATGTGGTATTTGTCTTTCTCTGATTGGCTTATTTCGCTTAGCATAATACTCTCCAGGTCCCTTCATGTAGTCTCAAATGATAAGTGATCTCACTTTCTTACAGCTGCATAGTGTTCCATTGTGTATATGTACCACATCTTTTTTATCCACTCATCTATTGATGGCTGTTAACAGATCTTAGCAATTGTAAATAGTGCTGCTATGAACATAGGGGTGCATTTATTCTTTCTGAATGGTGTTTCAGGCTTTTTAGGATATATTCCTAGAAGTGGGATCACTGGGTCAAATGGGAGTTTCATTTTTTAATTTTTTGAGGAAACAACATATTGTTTTCTATAGTGGCTGCACCAGTCTGCATTCCCACCAGCAGTGTACTAGGGTCCCCTTTTCTCCACCCCTTCACCAGCACTTGTTGTTTGATGATTTGTTGATGGCAGCCATTCTGGCAGGTGTGAGGTGATACCTCATAGTTGTTTTAATTTGCATCTCTCTGACGATTAAGGACATTGAGCATTTTTCATATGTCTCTTGGCCATTTGTGTGTCCTGTTTGGAGAGGCATCTCTTTAGGTCCTCTGCCCATTTTTTAATTGGGTTGTTTGTCTTCCTTTTGTTGACTTGTATGAGTACTCTATATATTTTAGAAATTAACCCTAATCTGATGTATCATTGGCAATTATGCTCTCCCATATAGTGGGTTCCCTTTCCATTTTGATGGTTGTTTCTTTTGCTGTGCAGAAGCTTTTTAGTTTGATGTCGTCCCATGTGTTCATTTCTTCCTTTGTTTCTCTTGCCTTAGGCATTGTATCAGTGAAAATTCTGCTGCGCGTGATGTCTGAAATTTTGTTGCCTACATTTTCTTCTAGGATTTTTATGGATTCACGAGTCACATTTAAGTCTTTTATCCATTTTGAGTTTATTTTTGTGTATGGTGTAAGTTGGTGGTCTAGCCTCATTTTTTTACATGTAGCTGTCCAATTTTCCAAACACCATTTATTGAAGAGGTTGTCTTGACTCCACTGTATGCTCTTGACACCTTTGTCAAATATAAATTGAGCGTATCGTCTTGGGTAAATTTCTGGGTTCTCTGTTCTGTTCCACTGATCTATCTACCTGTTCTTGTGCCAGTACCAGGCTGTTTTGATTACAGTGGCTTTGTAGTATAACCTGATATCTGGTATTGTGATCCTTCCTTATTTCTTCTTATTTTTAAAGATTACTTTGGCTATTCTGGGTCATTTTTGGTTCCATATAAACTTTTGGAGTATTTGTTCTAGTTCTGTGTAATGTGACGTTGGTATTTTGATGGAGATTGCATTCAATCTATAGATGGCTTTGGGTAGTATGGACATTTTAATGATGTTAATTCTTCCAATCCATGAACAAGGTATGCTTCCACTTTTTTATATCTTTCTCTATTTCTTTTTTCAATGACCTGTAGTTTTCTGTGAAGAGGTCCTTTACTTCTTTGGTTAAGTTTATTCCTAGGTGTCTTAGCTTTTTTGCTGCAATGGTAAATGGGATTGTTTTTGAAGTTTCTCTTTCAGTGAGTTCATTACTGGTGTATGAGAATGCCATCGATATCTTGACGTTAATTTTGTATCCTGCTACTTTGCCAAATATATGCATTAGCTCTGGTAGATTTTTGATGGAGTCTTTAGGGTTTTCTATATACAATATCATGTCATCTGCTAATCATGACAGTTTCACTTCTTGCTTTCCAATTTGGATCCCTTTTATTTTTCTTTCTTGTCTAATTCCTGTGGCTTAGACTTTCAGTACTATGATAAATAAGAGTGACGAAAGTGGGCATCCTTGTCTTGTTCCTGTTCTTCAGGGAAATGTTTTTAGTTTTTGCCCACTGAGTATGATGTTGGCTGTAGGTTTTTCATATATGGCCTTTATTGTGTCGAGATATTATCCCTCTATTCCAACATTTCTGAGTGTTTTTTTTTATCAGACATGTGTGCTAGATTTTCTCAAATACTTTTTCAGCATCTATTGATATGATCATATGTTTTTTTTCTTTCATTTTGTTTATGTGGTGTATCACATTTATTGATTTGCAAATATTGTGCCAGCCTTGCATCCCTGGGATAAATCCCATTTGGTCATGGTGTATACTTGTTTTTTAATGTATTGCTAGATATTTTGTTAAATATTGCTTAATATTTTTTAAAGCATTTTGGCATCTGTGTTCATCAGGTAATATTGGCCTGTAGTTTTCTTTCTTTGTAGTGTCTTTATCTGGTTTGGTAATTTGAATTATGCTGGCCTCATAAAACGAGTTTGGAAGTCTTCCTTCTTGAATTTTTTGGAATAGTTTGAGGAGAATGGGTGTTAGTTCTTCTTTGAATGTTCGGTTAAACTCCACCGTGAAGCTATCCGGGCCCTGGCTTTTGTTTGCTGGGAGATTCTTGATTACATCTTCAATTTCCTTAGGTGTTAATGGTTTATTCAAGTTTTCTATCTCTTCCCGCTTCAGTTTTGGGAGACTCTGTGTTTCTAGAATTTTGTCCATTCACCTACATTGTCCTGTTTGTTGGTGTATAATTGTTCATAGTATTTGTTAAAGACCTTTGTATTTCTGTGGTGTTAGTTGATGCTTGTCCTCTTTCGTTTCTGATTTTGTTTATTTGGGTCCTCTTCTTTGTTTTTTGGTGAGTCTAGCTAAGGATCCACCAATCTTGTTTATCTTTTTGTTATAACCCGCGAGAAGCAAACACTTAGGCTCCACTATAGGTCAAATTAAAAGAGTTTTCTCTTTATATGTGCTTTTAGGGTGGCGGAGGGGTTAGACAGAAGGTCTCCGAGAGTCTGGAGTGGAGGAATGTCTCTCCGAGGCCTTCCCCTAGCTCTCACGAGGACCACGGATTCCCATCCGCCGGAACCTGAGGAGGTGCACCCCAAGTGGGAAGTCCTCTTTAAAATATCACTGGGGCCTCCAGATGTTGTAACGTGTCAGCAAGATAACCGGAGATGCACAGCCGAATTGTAAAGGAGCACTTTATTACACCGGTGGGCTGTTACACCTGCAGTCTGGGGGGTACAGCTTCCCCAAATCCTCAGCCCCGAGCCTTCTTTGTTGCCCACTTTTAAAGGCACAAGCTACAGAAAAAAAACTACATTCTCTTGGCACCGCTTTTGACACCGTTAAGGGGGGCTGATACAGAGAAGAGGGGGAGAGGAGCAGGACAACTATTAATCTTTTTTTTCTCATGGTTTCTCTGAGTTTCCCAAGGCCATCCTCAATCCCTTATCTTTACAGTTTTCTTTGGGTGTCTCAAGGCCCTTATGCTTACAGAAAAGAAACTGCCACGGTGTGTACAGGGTGCAGTAACTGAGGGTCAGAATGGAGTTATTACATTTTCAGAGAACCAGTTTTTTGTTTCATTGATCTTTCGAATTGTTTTTTTAGTCCCTATGTCGTTTATTTCAGCCCTGATCTTAACTCTTTCTTTTCTTCTACTTGCTCTGGATTTTTTTGTTTGTTTGTTTGTTTGCTTTCTAGTTCTTTAAGTTGTGAGGTTAGATAGACAGTTAGAAATTTTTCTTGTTTCCTGAGGTAGGTCTGTAGTGCTATGCATTTCCCTCTCAGGACTGATTTTGCTGCGTCCCATAGATTTTATGTTGTTGTGTGTTCATTTTCATTTGTTTCAGTGGGTTTTGGAGCCTGCCGAATTTTCCCTGTGAGTGATGATGTTCCACTGGTTGTGACTCACTCAACTGGGTTTGCATGAGTGTGGGAGGACCCACGTTAAACACCACTGCAAAGTTTTACTTTCCTGGGAGATTTGCAAGCCCAGGAAAGGTTCAGTTATCCTCAGATTTTTTGCCTGGAAGCTATTAGTATAAGTTACTTGATGAGCCCTGGGTTGTAGCCAGCAACTGAATGAAGAAATCCATCAGGTGTTCAGGGTAAGAGGATTTCAAGTGGTTGGGGAAGATGCTTGCTGGCTATTAATGAGCCTCAATTTGCATTTCTCTGGCCTGGCCCAGTGGTGTTAAATTCCTGAGGTAGGGGTTGTTGCTTCTCCCTGTGGCAGTGGGTAGGGGTTCTTTGAGTAAGATGGTCACTGTCCTGTGAGGGAATGATTGAACACAAAACTCCCATTGCACTCCCAGCTTTCCAAGCTCCCAAGTCTCTCCGCACAGTTCCAGTCCAGTCCACTGTCCCTCTGCTGGAACCCAAGGTGAGTGTCTGCAGCTAATTTAGTGCTCTGTCCAGGCCCTGTGCACTGTGGAGCCAGGTTGGGATTTTATGTCAAGGGAACTGCACACAGCTAAAGTAGCTGCTCTCCAAGGGCTCCCAGCCTGCCCTCTCACACCTCCACAGTTCCTACCAGGCTCAATTTAGTGTCCTCTTTCTGTCCCTGGTTATATGGGCCCTCTCCAGCTGCTCTTCTGTAGGTTTTTCCCAACGATTTTTCTTTATTTTAGTTGTAATTCCAGTTTGTTACTGGGAGATGTTCTGTGTAGCTTCCATTCACTCTGCTGCCATTTTGGAATCTGAACTCTTTAAATGAAGTAATTTAATTCACACATAGCCTTCTCGAGAGCATACAAAATTACCACAGAAAATTGAACACAAACACATATCAAATGTTTAATAGTAGCTATTGATCACCAGCACAATTGCCTGTAATTTAAATTCTATTTTAAACAATTCCAAATCATGTTAATGCGCTACCATCGGGTTTGCCATCCTGAATATTACTGCCACGTTGGACCAGATAACCTTTTGTAGTAAGAGGCTGCCTGGTGCATTCAGGGAGTTTAGGCATCATTCGAAGTTTTGATCCACCCGATTCCAGTAGCACCTACCCTCTCCACACTTGTGACCATCAAATATGTCTGCAAACATTTCCAAGTGTCCCGTGGAGGGCAAAACGCCCCTGACGGAGCACCATTGCTATACAGTGTATGAGATTTTAATATACATAGAATGCTAGGTGCATGTAAAGATGGATGGAAGTAAATACACATCATTATATTGCACATATACTTTCTATTTGCATAACATAGTCATTTTCAAACAGCATTCCTAGTAATTCAAAAACAGCCTATAAAATTTTCATAAGATTATTCTAAAGAAATACAGTATCCAGCTATAAATTCAGGTGGTTTCAAATTTTGAAAAACAAATGACATGAACATAGTAACTATTGACAATATAATATTGGGCAGGTATATATTCCCTTCAGACTCAATGCCAAGAAGAGAAATTATAGTATTCAATGGTATTCCTGTTTTTGAGTTTTTATATGTCGTGTCAAGTTTTCATCTCTTAAGGTTCTATGACTGTATAACACCATCCGGTAGCATATGAAAATTTACAACAGATTAAAACATTATTCAACATTAAAAATTAGTTGCTTTCTAAAATGGAAATAGCTGAATTGTACTGAATATAAGAGTAATCTATGCTCAATGAAACCATTCCGTTTAGAAACGATGAGGCAAACAAAACTTACTCTTCCAGAATGTTTTCCCCCACAATGATCACTGATCCCTTGTGTGTCCTCAATCTTCAAGTCTGGTCAATTCCAGCAAGTGTCACAAGCATGCACTCAGATAGAACGGACAAAGTCTAAGAGTCATCATTGATTGCTTTCCTTCCCTCATGACCTCACAGCCAATCAAGTGTTCCCTTCTGAGGCCTCACACAAGTTCATTGTGGAACAGACACAAGCCATCCCCACTCTGCCCTGTCTGATACCAGGTCTATAGACCTGGTACATGATGATGATCCAATGGTCATTGTTCCATGACACTCATTTTGAAGTGGTAGATGGCTGGAATGCATTCTATTCATTCCCTCTTCATTCAAGGTCATCCACTATTTCGCTGCACATTCTGTGCCATTCCTTTTCTCATATAACATCATATACATTTTTATTCCATATGCCATTAGATATTTATTTGCACTCCTCTTTCCATCACATTCCTTTTCAGTTTCCATCCCATTCAATTTCCATTCCATATCCTGTTCCAGTCCGTATTTTATTCTCTGTTTCATTCCAGTGTCCACTGCAGGCAGTCTCCATATCATCGGATTCTACATTCCATTTCAAATCCATTTCCCATTCCTCATTATGTAACACTTGCAATACCATTCCAGTTTATCTTGCATTGTGTTTCACTGCAGGTTCTCATCTGGTCCAGTAAATATTCTAGTGCATTCAGCCACAATTGGTAGGACAGTGACTTTCAAGAGAACAACTTGCTAATATTCTAATGAAAGGTTTACAAGACTGCATGGCCTGTACCAAGACTTTCCTTTTCTAGGAATTTATGCATAACCATGACACAACTGAGGATAGGAACAATGTTTAGTAATCAGTATGTGCCTGTCAGTGATGTGTTGTAAATACTGAAAGGTATTTACCCCAAAATATCTATGGATTGTGATTCCATTTCATGAAATGTAATAAACTGAGAGATATATGAGAATGGCATTTCTAATAACACGTAAATGAAGAGTTCTAGTACTTGCTCATGGGTGGGTGAGAATTTAGGTGCCAGCTCTCCCACATTTGCTCTTCTGTTTGGGCGCTGACCAGGCAGCCCTTGCGTCCCATTGATTACAAAGTGGTGTCCACGTATGGAAGGTCAAGTCTGTGCACGACAGCTTAGTTATAGTAACAGGAGTAAGAGAGTAGGCCAAGTAAGTGGATGGACGTTCAGCAGCGGATTACTACGCAGCCCACACAAATGATGGTGCATATTTAAGGACAGTATCATCCGGAATCCCAGGCCATTCGGGGCATAAGTGGGGGAAGCCTCTTACTGGGAAGCTCAGCCCAGCACCCCACCCTGGCGCCTGGCAGCAGTGCTGAACATCTGGAGCCAAGGCAGTGTGGGCCCCACCCCTTTTGTCACCCTCAGACTGCTCTCCAGACAGACCCCGCGTGGGGTCATCCAGATGACCGGAGGAGTTCTGGGACCGTCCTTTCTGTGTCGAAGGACCCAGAGTCCTGACCAGATTCCAGGAGGGACACCTGGCTCAGGGATATCTCCTGTCGGCCCGTGTGGTATTTCTTATAAGCCACGGCTTGTGGTTGAGCGGCCAGGTTGGATAAGCTGGTGTGGGGCTACTCAAACTGTTTATGAGGACAGCCTCTGGGCCCCTGGCCCCTCCCTCGATGCACACCCACTAGGGACCAGGGAAAACTATGGAATTCACAGCACTGAATCTGCGGGCGGACCCCAGGGGCCGTGGAGCACGCCCTCCACGTCCGGTCGACGCCAGACATAGCTGGGTTGCCGCGCTCGGAGAATTCTTTAGTGAGGTGACTCCAGCTGACCAATCAGAGCGGGGACTCAGCGGGGCCACGCCCACCCCCTACTCCGCCAGCTCCTGCTCTAGGCACGCGGCGTCTGTCCGCAGCCGTGCTCTCGGGTCTCTGAGGGAGAACTTGTCACCATGGCCACCCAGTCTTGTTTCGAGGACGAGCAGAAGCAGCTGCAGGGTAAGGTGCCCCAAGGGCTGAAGAATGAATTAGTCCCTGCCCCTGGCGACGCCCTCGGGCCGGGCCACATGGATCAGGCCACCTCCATACCCATAGTCTGGAGCACCATGTCTCCATGGGGTGGGGGCGCCCTAGGCTGTGGCACTGCTGGTGCCTCTTCCTGCGCCATGGCGGTCTCCGGCGCCATTTCCCTCGCTGCCGAGGACCCGGGGCCGCCCCCCAGACCCCGGGCGCAGGAAAGCGGGCGTCCTGAGCTCCAGGGCGGCCCGAGTCCCCACACAGAGCTGAGCTGTGAGGCCCGAGACGGGCCCAGGTCTCCAGACCGAACACGCGGGCGGCGAGGCCGCCACAGGGCAAGAGGATGGGGCGCGGGCCAGGGCTGCCGGCGTCAGATCCCCACCACGGCCCAGAGGGTGGCCGTGGGCAGAAGCGTCGCAGCCTCAAGAAGGCTGCCCAGGCTCAGCAGCTCACAGGATGCTGTTTGTTTCCAGAGGCTCCCGAGTCCCAGAGGTCCGTGCCTTTGCCGCCATCCTCTCCGAGGGCTTGGTCCACCAGCCGCGGCCACCAGGCCCCTCGGGCTTCTCCAGGGAGTCGCACTTCTCAGCCAGGCCCCGACCTCCGAAGCCAGGCCCTGCTCTCAACTCCAGGCCCTGCCCGGAGAAGCCGTGCCACCCTGCGAGGCCCTGCTGTCCGCCGCCATTTATCTGCACCAGACCCCGCACCCAGCCGCCATGCAGCCGCGAGGCCACGTTTGGATGTCAGTAACCAGGCATCCGGGTCGGGTGCAGCTCTTCAGAGCTATGGATCCATACCAGGTCCTGCTCGCCGCCGCCGCCGCCGCCGCTGCCACAGCCGCCACCGCCGCCAGGCTCCCAGGTCATCCAGTGCTCTCCAATGCTCTGCTTTTGAGCCAGGCTCTCCTACCCATAGCTGTGCATCTGGGCCAAGCCCTGCCCTCCAGCCCCTCAGCAGCCCAGGAAGCCCTGCCTCCTCTAGCAGCAGCAGCAGCATCAGCATCAGCAGCAGCAGCAGCAGCACTGCAGGCTTTGTCTCCAAGAGACCCCGCTCCTGGAGAAGATCATCCCTTGGCAGCTGCTCCTCTCTCTCTGGGCATGCTGACCAGAGCAGCTCAAGCTCTCCTGATGCTGAGACCCCAAGCCCTCCTTCCCAGCAGCGTTGGCATGCAGTCCGTATGCGTGCCTCCTCACCCTCACCTCCTGGTAGGCTCTTACCTTGCCCTGGGCAGTTTGGTGAAAGTTCTTCCTCCTCCTCCCGCAACTCCCCCTCGTCCTCCTCTTCCTCTTCCATCTTCTTTACCTCCCCCTAGGCCCCAGGCCCCTGCCCCTCCAGCCATGAGTTTCTTGCCCAGGGCCCCTCCTCTCCCCCGACTAATTTTTCTGGCCACAGCTCCTCTTAATCTTCCCCAAATTTTCGTGGCCTGGCCTCCATCTCCACTCCTAGCCCTGGTAGCCTTAGATGGGCCTTGCTGCTGGAGGTGCATGCTCTGAGCCTGCCTCTGCAGGAGAACAGGCTGAAACAGAGAGCATCTCTTTCCCCCCTGCCACTCCTGAGCTGTGAGCCTCCATGGGCTTCCTCATGATACCCAGGAGAAATCAACATCCACCCACTGGGATGAATGGCTGCCTGCTCTGTGGTCACCTGTGAGGTTTCCAAGAGTTCTGTGAGCCAGCAACCAAGGTTATGTGTTTGGAACCCTCCTAGACCCGACTCCCCAACCTAGCACTTACCTGCTCTTTGCCCTTGATTCCAGGCCCTCTTCTCCCTAAAAAGGGCCTGCACTTGTCCCAGAGTTGAGATCCCCCTTTTCAAGGTTGCCTGTTATATATTCAGTCTTTGAAGAATAAAATTAAAATGTTGGCTTTATTCTTATAATGTATTATGGTTTTTTATTGAGGCTAAAGTGTTTGTAGCTTGTCCCTCTCCACTTAAATTTGGGGATTTGGAGGATAACTTATAATGTGAGTTTGTGGTAAATGTTATAAATACATTTTTGGTTTGGTTTTTGCTGTTTAATTGGAGTCTCTTTACATGGTCAGATTGAAACACTTGCAGCCACCACTGCCACTACCTTCCCAGATTCCCCATCACCTAGTATCCTTACTCCTTGACATTGTGCTACCTCCGCTTAGGTGTTGCCCCAATGTCTGATGGTAAACAGTGTCTTTAGTCACCCCTTGGTAGCCCTTAAAAGAGCACAAAGGAATTTATCATCTTCACTAACAGACTGAAAAGGAGACAAAAATAAACTCAGGAAAGAACTCAGAGAACAAATTATCTTGGGCCTTGCAGTAAAAATGTTGGAACTGAAAGAAATAACTCTGGCAAATATTTTCTAAAACTAGTCCTCACTTCTCCTTGAATAATTCCACAGATGTCCAAAGACTAGAACAAGAAAGATCTTTTTCACTGCATCAAGTCTCCCAACCTCAGTTCAGAGGGCCTATGTTTATGCCCACCTTACAGATGTGGAAATAGAGGCTCAGAGCAACTTTTTGACTTGAGATCTCAATGCCAGTCGAACTTGGCTCTGGAGTCAGAATTCTGCTTTTCCTATGGAGTCACCGTGTGCTCCTGGACAAGTTTCTGAGTCTGGGATCCTAGGTTTCCTCATTTGCAATTAGGCTCAGTAAGAAGGTATGCCTCCTAGGTTATGGTAAGGATTAAAATGGGTGGTACATGTTAAACTAAGCAAATTCTGTTAATTCCGTGTTACACCTCAAGGATTAAAATAGGGTAACCAATAAATTAGCAGTTTCTTTGGAAGGGAAATGGAGGAAAATACTGCCTTATTTCTCATTTCTTTTCATTTTTCCCTGGACCTCACAAACTATGTAGCCTATCCTAATAATGTATATAGTAGACATTTTTTTTAAATTTTCAAGCCCTGACCAGTATGGCTCAGTTCGTTGGAGCATCATCCAATATACTGAACTTTGGTGGGTCTGATTCCCGGTCAGGGCACATACATTAGTTTCAGGTTCGTGGCTGCACCTATGGAAGGCAACCGATGGGTGTTCTCTCTCACATGGATGTTTCCAGCTCTCTCTCTCTCTTCCCCTCTAAATTCAATAAACATATCCTCAGTTGAGGATTACAAAAATAAAAATAATTTAATAATATATATTCTTTTAATTTAAGGAATCAGTGCCCCAGTAAGGGTAATTTGTAGCTGGAATAAAAACAGGTGATATGGTCATAAGAGTGAGCTATGAGTAATGTAAAGTGTACTTGCACTGGGGCCAGGCAAACCAGGGGTTGACAACTGGCCCCAATACTACCTTGTTTTGTGTCCTTGCGCAAGTTACATAACATCTCTGACCCTCAGTCTCCTCCTGTGTAAATTGGGGAGCATAGCATCCATTTCATTATCACTTCCTCTGAGAGGAGTCTTTTCTGATCCTGACCACTTACCTCCTAGTTGTGGCCAAATGGTCTTTACCTCTGTTCCTAAAGCCCCTGTTGGTGAAAGGCAAACATGTGGTTCAGGTTAACATTGACAGAATCAAGAATCTCAAAGCACACATTAGTGTAGTTGTCAAATACAAATCAGTTCCTTCAGACTCACAGGGAGACTCTGTTGTAAGCCCTGACATTTTTTTCCTGCTTGGTAATACAAGGGCCTGAAGAACTTTTATTTCCTTAGGAATCCATGTCCAAAAGGCATCCATTTCCAAGATGGCTATCTCCAATAAACACAGGGGCAGCTACAGGATTAGATAAAGAGCCAGGCACCCCTCCCTCCACAACACACACACACAGAAATCGCCTTCATTTTAGAAATTTGGGTTGATTTCAATAATTAATCATTTGAGCTGATTTTATTCTCTTCTTGGTCTTAAACTCATGCTCTTGTGTTTTATATTCATCGATAAAGAGGGAGCCAGCGAAACCCTTGGGCCCCACCCTTGACTCCACTAAAAACATAACCCTACGCCCTACCTAGGGTACTTTCTCTCTTTCTCTGACTCAATGAGTCTCTCTCTGTCTCTTTCGCTCTTTCTCTCTCTCTCTCATCGCTGTGTGGCCCCCAAGTGTGTTTTGTCATTTCCAGGTATTGAAAGTAATAAACCTTTATCATCTCAGATTCCTGATGGTTTTTCCTGAGGGTATCTTGCCATCATAAGGATCACTAGGGCCAGTCCAACCAAAACATTGGTTACTGATAGGCTGAGATTGGCCAGAAACACACACAAAATAACCTGGCCTCCAAGCACTGACTAGTGGTTCCAGAGCAGTGCAGGTGACATCTGAATGGATGGCTAGAGACATGGTCAGAAGGCCTTGAAGCAAGGAGTGGGGGACAGGAACAAAAGAGCTGTACATGAAAGCATCTCGGTTCCAGATCTGAGTACAATTATGATCACTGATTCTGTTTCTCAAAGCCCTGATGTAATAAGGGCAATAACCATAACTTCCACACCAAGAGGTGCTTCCCACTCATTCTGTTTAATTTTAGAGCTGGCATTTATCTAATTTTGCATGAAGATACTAATTTCAGCACTGAAAGAAAACTGCATTTTGGCCATTTTAAGTTGATATCACCTCTGGTTAAATCTTCCCATTTCTCTAAAGTACTTTCAAGTAAAGGCTTCCTATCTCTCTGGGAGTATTAATGAGGGCTGAAGTCTGGGACTTTGCAGCCCGGGAGGCACAATTTCCCATGTTCCTTGTAGTTTTGTTTTGGAAATTGTAGAGTCTGCCCTTCAGACTCTCAGAGAGCAATTCCAATCAAAAAGCCAGAGTTAAATACCAGCCACCCATTTTTCCTCCAGTCCCCACTTAACCTGGTTGCTGTCAATCCTTCATGTTTAGTTATACCTCGATGATTAGGAAAAAAAAAAGAAAAAACAAAAAACAGCTCAAACAAAATCAAAGACTGTTACCTTAAACAGGGAGTTCCGGAATTGCAAGTGAAACTTACCCAAGTCCACCCAATGCAAAGTGAGGAGTTGATGGGGCACAGTGGTCCCCTGCTGGTCCCTAGCAGGACTCCAGGTCTGCAAGGTGGTCCTGGATGGGCTTCTTTGGAATTCTGCCCACTACATCAAGTAAATGTTAACACAACAAACGTTGAAACCTGTGGAGAATTTTTATGAGTTTATTAGAGCCAAACTGATGACAATTGCCAGGAAGCAAAACCTCAAATGATTGAGAAAATGCTCCGGAAAAAGGCAGTTCTACACCTTTTTTTATAGATGACAATTAAAAGGGAAGACATAAGTGGGTTATATGAAATCCATTGGTGATAGACTAGGGAGAAAGAAAAGTGAGGGTGGGGGTGGGGGTGGGAAGGACATCTGGGATTGGATAAAAAGTAAAATGATAGACACATACTTCTTTTACACAGAAGGGTACAGGATAGTTAACAGTCTACAATTCACATGATAACAATGACAAAGAGGGCATTTGTGGTCCCCACTCTGGTGAGGTGCCCCGTGCTTTCTGAAAAAAGGGAAATTAGTTTGTTTTTGCAAAGGCATGTTTATCAGGAATGCTATCCTAGATGCAAAAAGACAAGAGACTGGCTTCCCTAAGGTGAAGGTTGACTTTGTCAGGGAAGAATCTAGCCCACACATGACTATGAGCCATAACCTGGTTTTAGTTTAAAAGTTTTAATTTCACCCTGGCAGGTTTGGCTCAGCAGTGAGAGCATCGACCAGTACACCAAAGGGTCGTGGGTTCAATTTCCATTCAAGGGCACGTACCTGTGTTGCAGGTTCGATCCCCCACCCCAGACAGGGTTGTACCAGAGGCAACCAATGGATGTGTCACTCTCACATTGATGTTTCTCCCTCTCTCTCCCTCCTTCCTTCCCTTCCATTCTTTCTAAAAAAATCAATGGAAAAATATTCTCGGAGGAGGATTAAAAAAAATTAAGTTTTAATTTCAGGGCAACCTGTGTGGTGATGTTAGGACTCTGTGCTGCCATTGAAATGACCTGGTCATTATTGAACAAGAAAGAGTAATTGAACATTACTCTTTTGGACATTAGGTAATTGAACATTCCAGGTATGATTCCCCCCTAAGTGATGGGGGAAGGGACTGGACAAAGGCAGATTGGATGCAAGCCCCTTAAGGTTTGAGTGATGTGGGAAGATGTTTTACTTGTCTGTCACACCTGAGAGCCAGTCAGAGGCCATCATAGGCATAGCAACTGCAAGTGTGCGGAAACTGAATATTTAATCTCCTAAACAGAGGAAAGCACCCTATCTCTCTCTCTCTCTCTCTCTCTCTCTCTCTCTCTCTCTCTCTCTCTCTTTCTCTCTCTCTCTCTCTCTCTGCAGTCAGCCCTCTGGCCCTCTTGGGACTCCTGTTGCTGGGGGAGAGTTCCCCTGCATTTGCCCACTTGGCTCACGGCCATGTGGAATCCACACAGTGGATTAATGGGCTGAACCTAGACTGATGCATGAGTTGGACCTGGCTGCAACATGGAATGGAAGCTCCGGACACCAGCCCTGTTTCTAGCCTTAGTAAATCCACAGCTGCTCCTTTTCCACGACTGGATTAAGAGACATGGTGGTAGGGGAGGGGCACATAATAAAAATGGAATGACAGTTGTTTAATTGTTATTCACCTTACTAACTATAGATAAAAGGTTCTCTTTACAGATGATGGGAAACTGGAAGGTGGGCTGCAAGATGAAAAACATGGCTGCAAAAACCTCAGAAAATAAATACAGTTTGAAAACAGACCAGGGACAAGACTCACTTTGATTTGATTGTTGTGCCTGAACGCTGACTTCCACCCCCCAGGAGTTTGCCTCTCTAGAATGCTGACCATTCTCAGGTCCCAGGAACTGGCTGAACTGATTGTAACATCATAGAAGATTAGTCACCTTGTTGTCAGACTTTGAACTCCTAAAGGTCAAACTACCTGGGGTAATCACGATGCAATGAATTACAGGAAGACTTGGCTTGGAGTGAGGGACAGCATCACAAGGGAGCCAATGCTCCCCATCTGTGGATGCAGCCCATTTTATTCTCTTAGCAGTTCCCCAGGTTACAGGGTGTTTTAGGTAATTAAGTCCTTGAGATCACATCTCTGCTGACCTTTCAGTCATGCCCAGCACTCTTTCTGTTCCAGCTACAGCAGAGACACATAACAAACACATTCACACTTGGGCGATAAACCCATTGACACTTTCAGGGCAACAGTCCAACCCATCATGCATACCTTATCTATTCTCATGCATACTTTGGTCCTTGGCTGGCCAGGCTGAGAGAATGCATTCCTCAAGGTTACATTTTGTTCAACCACCAAACCCCCAACCCTACAGGACATGACCTATCTGTCTAACTGCCTACCACATATTAATCGTACTTATTGAAAATCCCTGATTGACAGTTCCAACGTGTGTCATATCAGAGACTGGTTGTAATGCTGCTCTGTGATCTTTACCCTCTGTGATCTTTACCCTCTTGATTTTGGCCTGTTTTGTAATGTTTTTGTTGTTGAAAGCTAGATATATTCTTTTGGGTAACAGGATCTGATGTAAATAGGTTTTTACTGTGAATATTTATGCTATTCTAGGTAGCAGCTGGGCTGTTTAATGTTTGCTGTAGGAGGAGTGCCAGAGGATCCCAGTTCCTCTAGTGTCCTTATTTTGGACCCCCCACCCACCCATCTTTAATTTGTGCTTCTCAAAGCATTCCTGCTCAGAGGGAATCTGTGTTTTTGCAGTGCACTTGGTCATAACTCATTATTATTTCTCTGGAACCCTACTGATGTGGTGGTAAGGTGTGGGGGAGAGGGGAAATTCTGCAGCTTCAGGATTAAATCTCAGTCTGTTAATGAGACTGTATCTCTGGGCAGCCACCTTCACAAGTGTATCTCCAGTGGTATTACCTTCTCTCCATGCCCTTGTGGGAGCTAAAAACATAATACTCGCCCTCGCACCTTCTCAGTTTTTCTAGCTGGGCTAAAAATCAAGTTAACAGGCGTATTAACAGAACACAATCATATTTTAATGCATGCGAGTGGGGAATTCACATAAGCATGAAAATTCCAAAGACCGTGAGGGGACATTGGGTATATATGACATGTTGGACAAAGAAAAGGGAACAGGAAGGGTGTTAGATTTCAGAAGTGAGAATGAACTATTTCTAGGTAATTGAAGAAGAGCTGAAAACACCTGGCAGGCAGATGCTTGCTAGGCAACTCAGAAACTATCAAGTATATGGGGTATATGGCTAACAGGCCCCTGCCTGGAGCCCTCCTATTTACCATAATTAATTCTGTTGTGGCAGAAATTCGGATAGTGGGAAGAGACAGACTGCATGCACTCGGAGGATTAGCAAATGACTGTTTAATGTGCACTGGTGCTGGCCCAGCGGAGTCACCTCCAAAGCCTGAGCCCTGCCCTGGTGTTCCAGCCGCCTTTTATACAGGATAAGCTTCTGGGAATTTGGGGACTTTCTAGTTCCGCTGCAGTTTAGGCAGTTGGCTGTAGTAAGGGGCAAGCGGGATAACAGAAGCCAGGGATGGGGTCTCTGCATTGTGAGCTAAGGGGGTTATCTGCACCCAGACTGCCTTCTCATTTCACCCTCTTAATTCTCAAGCTGCTCCTAGCAGACGTTGGGAGCATTATTTTATATGGTATTCATAAGCATGGGCTTGGACGGAGAGTTCCCTTATTGCTGCATTAGGAAGAGGGGCGATGATCTCTCTGACTGCTTCCTACTGAATAAGGGCATTGAAGGGGAGGGGATGCAGCAACTAGAGTTCTTCACCATCCAGAGGAGAGTAATGGTAGTTGGGGGTCCTTATTTGAAGCATCATTTGGAGCTTTATTGTTTCTAAGCGAGAGGAAATGAAACGGGTTAGTATGTTCAGAATATAAGGGCCAAAGAGGAGTGCTATAAAAAGCATTAAGGGAGGACCAACTAATGGGAGTACCCTAGATGCCCAGTTCCGTATGTTACTCCAGGAACTACAAGATTCTGATAATTCCTGTCTTCCTTCTGTAATTTGTTCCTTTAACTGCTGGGACATGTCTCTAACTATTCCTGATTGATTAACATAAAAGCAACATTTCTTGTTTAAGAAGAGGCATATTGCTCCCTTTTCAGCAGTCACTAGGTCTAACCCCTTCTATTTTGTAATACTACTGCTGCTAAGGAGTCTACTTGATCTTGTAAGTCTACTAAGAATTTGCCACCTGCAAGGTCCTTCGATAATTTTCGGTAATAAGAGACTGATGTGGTTATCCCTTCAATGCCAGTACCTACTTAAGGGGTGATTCCTAGCCCAATTAATAGGGGTATAATCTGCATGGCCCTTTTTGACTGGCTGTGTGCTGCCAAGGTTACTATAAGAGATTGATTGTTGGGAACAAAGTTCATCTGGGGAGTTAGGAATGCTAGAGTACATATTCCTGTCCAGTAAGTAATCTGGTAGACATAAGTAGGCATTTGTTCCTCATACAAAGAAAATTCCTGGGAAAAGGTGACAACAGGGTTGGTCTATTGAATGGTGGCCTGACCCTGGACTGTTAATTGTCTCATTACATTGGTTGTCAGTCATGGGACCTAACAGCTCTGCTCCTTGGTGGCTTTTGAAGCATACCAGAGCTAGTTGTGACAACTCTACATTGGTTGCAATGGGTCCATTTATGGTAAAGCCCGATATGTTGTTGGATTGGGTTATTTTAACTAGGGCTACCGGAGTTGCTATATACCATGGGGGGTTTAGAGGAAGACAAAGCCAGCTAGCTCAGGGTTGGTCGAGTTGAGGAGGCAATGTGTTGTATTTAGAATTTGATACAGATGGGGCTCTAAGTCATCGGGCCCATTGAATTTAAGCATTGGGAGAGAGTGGGATGAACCTGCCTGACTCATCTGGGTCAGATTCCTTGTTACTTCCGAGGTTTTTTTGCAGTGTGATGGACTCCCCATCCCCCTATCAGACATCCCCATGTGGGTTTGATAGGTCCCACAGACCTGTTTGCATGGAGTGCCTTGGCAATTATGTCCCTCCCACTGACATCTCAGCTTAACCTGCCCAGTCTAATAAGTTTTTTCCATCCAGGCACACATGGAGGCGGCGGTATAGCATGCCTGCGGCTGGTAGGTGTAGCTGACAACACTCTGAGTTGAGGGGTTCCCAGCTTGCTGAGATACTCTCCAAAGGCCTGCACCAGGACTGTCTCCTAGTCTTGAATAGCAGACTGGATAGTCTCTGAGCAGAGACAAAGCAGGAGATCAGAAGCCCTACCAAGAGAATTTAGTAGTAGTAAGATGAGTAGTTTCATCTTGTTAGGTAAAAGCCTGTCTTGGTTGGGGACAGCAAGATGTAAGGAGAATGAGAAATGTAAGTTAGGATACAGGGTCCAGTGTCGGGATCAGTCCAGCAGGTGATGACCATCGAGTCTACTGGTGGAGTCCTCAGGCGATTCTTGTATACTGGTCAGCGGGTTTCCCTGTCCTCTTAAGGGTGATGTGCAGAGGATTGTTCTGGCTAGTGGTCACTCTCCAAGCAGGTTGGTTGTCATGTGGCACGTGAGCTGCCTTCACCTGTGAGTGGTGGATCCAGGTATTCAGACCTGCAACCTTGAGAACTGTGGGAGTGATTAATATAACTAAAGAGGGTCCTTTCCAGGTTGGTTTTAGGGGTTCCCTTTTCCGGTCATTTGCCCAGACTTGGTCCCTTGGTCTGTGGGCGTGTACAGTTATTCCCAGGGAAATGGGTATTCTATCAGTTACCCACTTATGTACCTCAAGAATGGTTTTTCCTAGTCCTTGTAGTTGTTTTGAATTTCCAAATTTCCCAGTTCTTTTATATCCCCGTTGTCTTTTATCAGTGCAGGAGGTCTCCCGTTTAAGATTTTAAAAGAGGAGAACCCTAATTTGTCTGAGGGGGTACAACGTACTCACAAGAGAGCTAGGGGCAGTATATCAGTCCAGGGCAGGTTGGTTTCTTGACATAGTTTTGCCATGGCCTGATTAAGGGTCCGATTCATGCGTTCTACTTTCCCTGAGCTCTGGGGCCAGTAGGCAGTGTGCAAATTCCATTGGACGCCTAGAGTTTTAGCTACCTGCTGTACTATTTCTGCTACGAAGGCTGGGCCATTGTCTGATCCTATAGTCAATGGCATTCCATATCTCGGGATGATGTCTCTCAGTAGATCTTTGGTTACTTCTCCTGCCTTTTCCATACGTGTGGGGTAAGCTTCAACCCAGCCCGAGAAAGTACAGATAAAAACGAGCAGATATTTATTTCCACTACTGGGTCCTACTTCCGAGAAGTCTACCTCCAGATCTTCAAAGGGTGCTTGGCCGCAGCGCTGGATCCCTGCGGGCCTGGTGGGGCCTTGTCTGGTGTTGTTTTGAGCACAGAGGAGACAGCATTGGGAGACTGAGGCGCAAAGGGACAGAGTCAAGCAATCAGGTAGTACTGGCACATTAAGGCTTCTAGGGTGGATATTCCCAGATGGGTGAGTTCATGTTGTTGGAGGACTAACCGATGGGCTAATTGTTCTGGCATGTAGGTTCTGTGGTCTGGGAGTGTCCACCATCCTTCCTTTGTTATATTTCCTCCCTCTCGCTGTGCCCATTCTTCCTGAGCCATGTATTTTGGGGTTGCAGGTAGCTCTGGGGCCAGCATGATTTTTGAAGGTGCTGCCTGTTCCCTTGCAGCTTGTTTGGCAACAGCATTTGCCTGACGGTTTCCTTCTGACACTGAACTTTTCCCTTTTGGTATCTCTTGCAGTGGATGACTGCTACCTCTCTTGGTTCCCTGACCTCCTCCAACAATTTTAGGATTTCATATTGGTTTTTCATTCCTTTCCCCACTGCAGTAAGAAGTCATCTTTCTCTCCATATAGCCCCATGTATATACAGGGTGGCAAAGGCGTAACGTTAGTCAGTATATATGTTGGCCCGCTTATCCTTGCTGAGTTCTAATGCCCTCACCAGGGCCCATAGCTCTGCTCTTTGGGCAGACCATCCCTCAGGGAGGGCCCTTGCTTCCAGAGTCTCAAAATCTGAAACTATTGCATACCCGGCATATCTTTTGTCCTCACTCATGTAACTGCTACTGTCCATGTACAGAATAAGGCCAGGATTTTGCAAAGGTTTATCTGCCATGTCTGGTTAGCTGGAGTAGACTTCATCAAGTACCTCCAAGCAGTCATGCTCTGGGGCCCCAGCTGCTATTGGCAAAAAGGTAGCAGGATTTAGAGTGTTTACTGCTTCTAGTCTTACTCATGGGTTTTCACATAGGAGTCCTTGGTACTGGGTCATTCGGGCATGAGTTAGCCACTGCTGTCCTCTTCCCTCCATCAAGGTGATGACAGAGTGGGGTACCTTGACGTTTAGATTTTGTCCCAATGTGAGTTTGTCTGCCTCCTTGATTAGCAGTGTGGTGGCCGCTAAGGCCTTCAGACAGGATGGCCAGCCTGCCACAACTGGGTCAATTTGCTTTGAAAGGTAAGCTACTGGTCTCTGCCAAGGCCCAAATTCCTTGGTTAGGACTCCCGGGGCTATTTCGTTCTTTTCCTGCACAAACAAGTTGAAGTCCCGTGATACGTCCGGAAGTCCTAAGGATGGTGCCTCTGTGAGCTTGGTCTTTATAGTTGTAAATGCTTTCTCTTGATAGGGACCCCAGACAAGGGGTGCCTTTTCTTCTCCTTTCAGGGCTTCATTTAAGGGTTTTGCCAGTTCTGAAAATCCAGGTATCCATATTCGACAGAACTCTGCTGTTCCCAGGAATTCTCCCATCTGTCAGTGGGAAGTAGGAAACGGAATAGCGCAGACTGCCTGTCTCCTTTTGGCCCCTAGCATTTGTTTGCCTTGGGTGATCTTGAAATCTAAGTATTTGACTTCTTTTTGGCAAATCTGCACCTTTTTCTTTGATACCCAATATTCCGCTTCCATCAGTAGCCCAACTAAAGCCTTGGTCCCTTCCCAGCATTGGGCTCAAGTGGGACTGGCCAGCAGGAGGTCGTCTACATATTGGAGGAGGACACATCCTAAGTTCTATTCCGGGAACTTGGCTAAGTCAGACGCTAGTGCCCCGCTGAACAAAGCTGGTGAATTGTTGAATCCTTGACGTAGTCTAGTCCAAGTGAATAGTTTTTTTGTTCCTGTGGTGGGGTTTTCCCATTCGAACCCAAACAGACGCTGGCTACTGGGCACTAGTTGGAGGCAGAAGAAGGCCTCCTTTAAGTCCAGGCATGTGAACAACCCTGCCTCAGAAGGTATAAGTCCTAATAGAGTGTATGGGTTAGGAAATGCTGAATGCAAGATCATGGGAGGGGCCTCCTCACATAGGTGCAGTTGTGCCGATCCCTCCGGAGCAAAGGCTATTTCTGCACCCATCTGTGCAAGGAAGTCCCTGCCCAACAGCAGCACTGGGCAGTCTGGTAGACACAGGAACTCATGAACCACCTGGTGGCCTCCCAACCGGCATTTCCAGTGGCCAAAAAATGGTCTACGGGCTTTGGTTCCGGTAGGCCCACAATGGTAACTTCCTGCCCTGATAGGCGTGCCACCTTTTGTGCCACCACAGAGTGTTCAGCCCCTGTGTCAATTATAAAGTCTACCGTTTGGCCCCCAACCTTCATTTTGACCATGAGCTCATGGGGGCCTAGTTGGATAGAGCCCAGTCTCCCCTAATCAGAGTCTATTCCTGCCAGGCTGATCAGATTGGCCTCTGGTGGTTCTGGCTGGTAGCGGCTGTGTGGAGCAGAAGTTCCTGCTTTTCCTCACTGGTGGTTGGGGCATTCATTTTTCCAGTGTCCGGATTCCTTGCAATAGGCACATTGTTCTCGTCATAGCGATGTTTTCCTTCTTGGTTCTTTAGTTCCTCGTTGTTTCCGTTTCAGTCCCACTGATGGAGGTGGTCGCCCCAAAGCTGCAGCTAGGAGAGCCGCCTCCCCATCCAGTCTTCGGTCTGCTTCCTTTTTGGCCACTTCTTCTCAGTTTATATAGACTTTATTGGCGATTTCCAGTAATTCAGTGGCATTCTTCCCAGCAAATCTCACTAACTTTAAAATTTTTTTTCTTTATTGAATTTTTTAGAGAGAGAGGAAAGCAGAGAGAGAGAGAGAGAGAGAGAGAGAGAGAGAGAGAGAGAGAGAAACATCAGTGAGCAAGAACATCGACTGGCCGCTTCCTGCATGGTCCCCACTGGGGATCGGACCCACAACCTGGGCATGTGCCCTGACCGGGAATCGAACCAGTGACCTCTTGCTGCATGGGTCGATGCTCAACCACTGAGCCATACCTGCCAGGCTAATCCCTCTAACTTTTGAAGCTTTTGTCTGATGTCAATCTGTGTCTGTCTCACAAAGGCAGCACTGATCATGCACTGGTATTCAGGGGCCTCTGGTTCAAACAGAGTGTAGACTCTGAATGCCTTGCATAGTCTCTCATAGAAGTCAGCTGGACTCTCATCTGGTTTCTGTACAACTTCAGAGGTCTTTGCCATGTTTGTGGGTTTCTTGGCTCTAGCCTTTACCCCATGGAGGAAGTGGAGCCGGTATCTTTCTAGCTGGTTTCTTCCTTCCTCTGTATTTGGGTCCCAGCAGGGTTCCTGATCAGGCAAGGCTTCTCCTGCCCAGGCTTCTCCTGCCCAGGCTTCTATAGCTAGATGTCCTTCTGGCACCTGCATCTGGAGATACTTTCTGGCTTCTGTGGCAATCCGCCAGCATTCTTCTGTGTTGAATAAGGTGAGCAGGAGTTGTTTACAGTTGACCCAGGTGGGGCAATGAGTCTAAAAATTGGATTCCAGGAGGTCTATCATTGCCTGCGGTTTTTCAGAGTATAGTGGCATGTGGCGTTTCCAGTTACGGAGGTCAGTAGTAGAGAATGGCTGATAGTAAAAGACTGATCCCCCTCTAGTAGGGTTCCATCAGGGCCTATTCTCTGTGACCCCTTGTCTCCCGCAGTGGCAATTGCATTGCCACTGGGGGTTTCGGTCCCTGGGCCGCTGACTTGAGACATCTTCCCACTGGCTCTGGCGACCCTGGCTCTGGCGGCACATTGGCCAGTGGTGGGGGTGAGACGGATGGAGGTGGGCTGTCGGGCAGGAGAGGTTCCCCATCCTGAGGTAGCGGGGCATATGGCGGTGGCAGTGGAGGGGCCTCTTCCGAATCCCCTTGTAATATAGGAGGCTGCTTAACTTGCCATGAAGTCTTCCTTTCACCTTGTGCCACGAGGACATTACACTGTCCCTGCCTAGTAACACAGCATCGGACCCAAGGAGGCCTGATTTGGGCTATTTCCAACCACTGGTCTATGTAGGGAAATTGGTCCAGATTGCCGGAGTCTCTGGTGACCACCCTATACATGGCCCGGACTGAGGACATCAAGGGTGCCTTCAGATGGCCATCCCACACCAAAGGTGAGCCATTCTAATTCACAGAGGGTGCACAATTTTCCAGGGGTCAATTTGACCCCATAATCTCCTGAGAACCCCTTTTTAAAATTCTTAATCATACATTCCAGAACAGTGGGTTCAGAGGAACTTCCCCCCATAATGCTATCTAAGATGGTTAAGCAAACCTCCCAGTGAACGGTGTTGTGAGACACACAGGAGGAAACTCTCATTTCATCTGCCTCGCCACTCCCCTCATGGGGACTTAGGTGCCTCTTGGCATTGGCAGGTGAATATAAGCCCCTGATTCGGATCAGGTTCACTGGCGGAGACAATGTCCCCAAGAACGTGATACTGCCCTTAGCCTTATGAGGTCACCACGGTTTTGCAGGTTGGGACTCATGCAGGCTCTGTAATAGGCATTGTGGAGCACAGTCACTCACACACACAATCACAGAGAATTTAAACCGTCCACCCAGGAATTCCTTATCTTGTGTGGCATCTGTGCCACCTGGGAGGTACCAAGCTCCCCTTCTACCTTTGATTGGGCCTGAACTCAGTCCTGGGTCCCCATGTACGCTTACCGATCCAATATCCTGGCAGGCATTTCATTCCTCCCCTGAGTCCATTCGAGGGCAGCGGTGGCCGACTACCGGTGACTTCGGGGGTCCATTGAATTCACCGGCGGCCTCTCTTCCTCTCCATTGCGGGGGCCCTGAAGTAGTGGCCCTTCCCTGCTGGCTTCTGAGAATGGTGGCTCAAGGGGCCTGCAAGCTGCCCGCTTCCCAGCCAATGCATCAAAAATGTTGGAGCAGAAATTTGTTTGGCGGGAGAAGACAGACTGCATGATCTCGGAGGATTAGAAAATGACTGTTTAATGTGCACCTGTGCTGGCCCAGCGGAGTCACCTCCAAAGCCTGAGCCCCGCGTCCACGTTCCAGCTGCCTTTTATACATGATAAGCTTCTGGGTATTTGGGGACTTTCTAGTTCTGCTGCAGTTTAGGCAGTTGGCTGATGTAAGGGGCAAGCAGGATTATAGAAGTCAGGGGCGGGAACTCTGCACTGCGAGCTAAGGGGGATATCTGCACCCAGCTTGCCTTCTCAATTCAAATTGGGTAGAGCAACATCCTAGGTTGCCTTCATAGAGTTGGCCTTTCCATCTGCATCTCTTAGGCTGGAAAAGGGTTGGTCAAAGGTTCTGAGTCCTTTTTTTCTTTTCTTTTTTTTAAAAAAATATCTTTATTGTTGAATGTATTATATTACAGATGTCACCCCCTTTTTCCCCCATTGACACTTCCTCCCCAACCCTTACCCACTGCTGCCTTCCCCAAACTATTATCTGTGTCCATTGGTTACGAATATTTGCATAGAAGTGCTTTGGTTTATCTCTTCCCGCCCTCCCTCCCTCCTTCCCTTTGAGGTTCATCAGTCTAACAACCAATTTGTACTTCTTAATTTTTTCATCCTTTTCACCAATCTCCCCATACCTCTCCCATCTGGCAAGCAACAATACATTCTCTGTATCTATGAGTCTGTTTCTGTTCTGCTTGCTCACATTGTTTGTAGACTCAATTATTGATAGATATGTATTATTTGCCATTTTATTATTCATATTTTAATTCTTTTTCACCTTCAAGAAGACCCTTCAACATTTCATAAAATAGTGGTTTGGCAGTGAAGAACTTCTTCAGCTTTTTCTTGTCTAGGAAACTCTTTACATGTCCATCAATATTAAATGGTAGCTTTGTTGGATAGAGTAATCTTGGTTGTAGATCATTGCTTTTCATCACTTTGAATATCTCTTGCCACTCCTTTCTGGCCTACAAAGTTCCTTCTGAGAAATCAACTGACAGTCTTATGGGAGCTCCTTTGTAGGTAATGAACTGCTTTTCTCCAAAGAGTTATTAGCTCCCACTTGTTGATGTCAGGTGTCACTGTTTGTTATTAACATGCATGTCTTACTCATGATCACAGCAGGTTTGCACACTAATTCAAGTGAGAATGGCCCTCTGCTAAGGCTTGGGGAAACAAGGAAAGACAGGACACCATATTTCTCCTTTCAGGAATAAAGAAACTAAGGCTAAAAGAGAGTAAGTAGGTAACTGGCTGAAGTCATATGCTATGTAAATGGTGGATCTGGGCCAGTCACCCAAGTTCCTCTGATGCCAGTACCCGTGTTCTTTACCATATACTTCTCTGCCTCTCCTAGAATGCACATTCTTAAGAATCATAACTTTCTGAGAAAATGGTATTTATGTTTTTCAACTAGTTTAGGAGCCAAAGCTACTGATGGAATTTCAAGGAGAGATGAATATAATCATCTACTTCTTTTCAAAAATCAAAATTTCCTAAGAATTATTAAACTGATTGAGCACCTACAAACAAAGATAAACTTATTCTATATTTATTTCATGCATTTAGCCGAAACTCCAAAACTGGAAAAGATAATACATGAACACAAGCCCCCAAACCACCTCCTCCACACACAGAGATATGTGTCTTACCTCACTTAGGAGCATAGATTTAATTTTTTTTATTTATAAAGTTTGAGTGTCTAAAGTTCTGCAGAATATAGAAAATGTACCAATTGCTGGTAGTTCTTCTAGTCATGAAAGTATGGCGTAATATTGAGAAATATGTTAGCATTTTAATCATCCATCATAGCAGTAGGTTAAAGGAGAAAACCCACATCATCTGCAATGCTAAAAGACAACTCAAACAATTCTGTGCATCACCTACAAACCAGCTGTGGTCTTTCTTACTTCTTGTCAACTTGATCTGCCTTCAGCTGAGGGAATTGTGTTAAAAACCTTTACTATTACCCATCCACAATCCTTTATCTCAAATTCTTGAGACCAAGTGTTTCAGGATCAATATACCATACCCCACCTAATAGCCATAGCAGGGTGTGCAATAACACTTCCGATCTAACAAAACATTTCTGCAGCAAAACATAAATATTAATGAGAAGAAAGGTAAATAAAGTGTAAGTACAGCCTCGTGTCATGTCGGGTCATGTTTTAGGGCACATGAGTCAGGAAAAATAACTGCTTCTTACATTACATCCTTTGAGATTTTATAGACATACCATGAGGGGTTGTGAGTCCGAAGTGTGTTTCTGTCAATTCTTCTTCCATTTCATACGTGTTTTCCCTCTATTTTTGTTTGATATTCTTTTATTGAAATATAACACACAAAGGAAGGGAGCACAAGCCATAAATGACAGCAGCTTGAGGTCATTTCACACAGTGAACACATGCACGGGACCACCACAAGGACAGATACAGAGCGTTCCTGGTGCCTCAGAGACCAGTATGATGACGCTACCAAGTTCTTACTCCTGAAAGTTAATGGCCGTTTTCACCTATAGCACCATAAGGGTGCTTTCTCCTGTTTTTCAACTTTACACAAACAGAATTGTCAGTCATGTACATTTTTCATGCATGGACTCTTTCATTCAATACTCTGATACTGAGATCTGCCCTTGTTGTATGTAGGGATATTTGCCCTTTTCATATGTAAAGTTTTGTATGATATGAGTACCGTGTACCACAGAGTGTTGATTCATTCAACACTTGAGAGACATTCGGAATGTCTCCAGTTAGTGATTATCATCAGTACTGATGCTGTGGAAGGTAGAGAGGTTATTTGGGGTGGACCAGACCCAATCAGTTGAGCACTTGCAAGGATCAAGGCTTTGCTGAGAGAGATTTGAAGCATGAGGGAGCACTGGGAGGCTGTGGCAGGATGGCAAAGAACTGCAGACAGCCTCTAGGAGATGAGTGCTGACCCCAGCTGACAGCCAGCAAGAGAATGAGAGCCTCAATCCTCCAGCAACCAGAACTGAATTCAGCCAACAATATGGATGAGTTTCTAAGGGACCCTTCCCCAGAGCCTTCAGAAGGGACATGGCAAGTCCACCACCATCTGACCCTGTGAGAGCCTGAGCAGGGAAGCCAGTCACATGGGGCACAGACTTCCGACTGCAGAGGCATGAGCTAATACGTGGGGGCTGTTTTAAGATTCGAAGAGTGTGATCATGTGTTCCCCACCAACAGAACACTCACATATTGGTACCTGGATGGAGGGTGCTGCCACTGAAAACACCCTACAATGTGGGCAGCCTTAGGAACTGGGAACTGAACTAAGGCTGATAGAAGTTTGAGGAGCAAAGAAAGTTTAAGATGCCCTAGGAAAAGCCTGAATTGCCTTGGGTAAACTGTTAGTAGAATCTGAACTTTATGGAAAATGCTGGTGAGGCCTCACAAGGAAGCAAGGGATGTGCTACTGGATACTGGAAGAAGGGGGTTCCTGCTAGGTCATGGTAGAAATGTTCACAAGATTGTTGTTGAAGTTACATGGAAAGAAGGAAATGTAAAAGACAAGTTGGGTATATGGCCAAGCAGAGAGTGTGGAGGTAGCAGAATCAGGGATCATAACAGCAAGAACCTAGATTGCTTTGAGCAGGCTGTTAGGATTGATCTGGAATTTGGAACCTCTGCTGGTGGGCACTCTGAGGCCGTGGGAGAACTAGACAAACCCTAAACTGCCCTAGAGAAAGCCAGAATGACTGTTAACAGTGTTTCAGTAGAATTCAGGAATTGGAGGTTCCTGAGAACGAGGGCTCCCTATGAGGCAAGGAACGTGTTATTAGAAAGTCTGAATTGGGCATGGTATTGCGAGAGCGGCAGAATGCCTCCCACTAGTGCATCCTGTAATCAGGTGGAAACTTGAACTAAAAAAGATGAGCACGAATATGTATCTGAGGGTATTTCCAAGAATAGACTTTAGGATTTGGCCTGGTTACTTCTTGGTGCTTATAGTAAAATGTGAGAATAGAACGATAAATTGAGGAAAAGTTGCCAAACAAAATGAACCAGGATTGGATGATTGGGATAATTCTCAAATCAGCTAGGTGGCCATAAAACATAAATATCAAAAATTAAGAGCTTACTTTTAAAGGTATGTTAGAGACAAAAAGCCAAGTGTAGGGATGTAAAAACCTTTGCTAAAAGCTCAGAAACTGCACAAGATTCAGTCCGACACTAACCCCTACAAGAGACTAACATTGTGTCTCACAGATTTTCTTCACTGGAGGCCCTCTGGGAAACTCAAGGTTGCTGTAGCTCAGCCAGCCAAGAAGTACCCCCCAAAGAAGGGACTGCCTTGAACAATGTATGGGTGAGGCTTTTGGGGAATACAGTGAATGCAGTTAAAGTCCACACAAGTCTCACAAGGTTGTTGAGAAACTTCTATTGTCAGGAACACTGTAATTAGTACTAAGAGGTAAAGACATGCTACAAAATAAAAGAGAATCCTGGACCCTCAATATTCTATGGGCAGTCAGCAGGCTGGTAAGCAGCAGACACCTGCTACCTTTCCTGAAACACGAAGGATGGCTCCGTAGGGGAAATCAAGGGCCTGCATATCACAACAGAGGCTACGGAAGATTTTTAGGCTTTGAAATTTTATCAAAGAACTCTGGCTGGTGGTTTTCTGGCTGGATTCCCAAACTGCTTTTGGACTCTATCTCCTTTCTGCCATCCATGTCCTCCCCTATTAATCCAGAAGGTATAAGGCTCTTATCCTATGCCCAGCCCACCATTGTGTGTTGGGAGAGGACAGCTTGTCACTTTAGTGTCTCCGGTCCCCAGTTGGAGAGACATTGTGAGTCAGGAGTGGGATTCCATGGATTATACTCAGGAATGTCACCCATGCCCGATTTAGATGATGGAGGTGATGAGATTTTGGCCTATGAGCTGAAGCAATTTGGATGAGCGTTTGGAATCGAGCTGAAGCCATAATGTCATGAGATTTAGGAGAGTGTAGAATGGGGTGAATGGATTTTGTATGTGGGCAAACTGGATCACTGGGACCAGAGGGCAAACGCTGGTTGGCAGAATTCTAAGATCACCCCCAATGACTCTAGACCTTGTTTAATCCCCTCCTGTTGACAGTGAGAGGACACTGAGAATGTGATGGAACATCATTTCTGTGATTATGTTATATCGTATGGAAAAAGAGATTTTGCAGATGTATTAAGGTCCCACATCTGTGGAACTTCAAATGTGGGTGGGCCAGGGCTAATCACGCGAACCTCCAAAAGGCCTAAGTCTCTCCTGAGAGACTCAAGTGTGAAAGGGCCTATGAAGGGAGCCTTGTGGCAAGTAACTGCAGGCAGCACCTAGGCGCTGAGAGTGGAATGAATTCACCCAGCAATCCAAGCGAACTCGGAAGTGAATTCCTCCTCAGAGCCTCACCAAAGAAACACAGCCTGATTTCTCCCAGTGAGACAGTCTGCAGAGAACAATGCCATGTCTCCGATTGCCTTGTGACATAGAGTACTGTGAGCTGATAAGTAGATATTTTCTTAAGTCTCGAAGTTTATGATAGTTTGTTATGCCGGAATAGACAAAGCGGGTAGCAATGATGGATTATCGAGAATACACATGTTCAGCTTTAGCAGAAGGTGCCAAACACTTTTCCAAAGTGCGGGTAGCAATTCACACTCCAATCAACGTTGGAGATTTCCTCCATATGCCCGCCAACCCTATATATAAGAAAATAGATGATGATGGGTGACATTGGAGGACTATCCTCCCCCCTAGGAAAAGGATCTGAATGTACAATTCTCAAGGTCTACCATTTCTTAATGCAAGGACTAATAAGTTTAATATTTGAAAACTTTTCTTCAATTGTGGAGGGAAAACGAAGTCTTTAAATGAAGTAATTGAATTTACACATAGTCTTCTGTTGATTATACAAAATGACTATAGAAAATTTAACACATACACATATCAGATGATTAACAATAGCTATTGATCACCAGAAGGTTTGCTTCTGACTTAAATTCTGTTTTAAACTTTCCCAAATCATCTCAATGTTCCACTGCTGGGTTTGCAATTCAGGATACTACTGCCACTTTGGACCAGATAAGTTTTATAGTAAGACGCTGCCTTTGGCATTCAGGGAGTATAGGCATCATTTGTAGCTTTGATCCACCACATGCCAATACCCCCTTCACTTTCCCCAGTTGTGACCATCAAAAATGTCTGCAAACATTGCCCAAGTGCCCCCTGGAGGGCAATACGCCCCCAGGGGTGCACCTTTGCTATACAGTGTATGAGATTTCAATATACATAGAATGCTAGGTGTATGTAAAGATGGATGGAAGTAAATGCACATCAGTATATTGAGTATATGCTTTTTTGCATAACAGTCATTTTTCAACAGCATGAATAGTTACTCAAAAACATCCTATATTTTCATACATTTATTCTAAAGACATGCAGTATCCAGCTGTAAATTCAGGTGGTCTAAATTTTATTTTATTTTATTTTATTTATTTATTTTTATTTTTTTTCTCTTTTTTTTAATTTTTTTATTTATAATTTATTTTATTATTAATTTGTTTTTGTTACAGATGTTTTTCCTTTTTTTCCCCCCATTGACACCCTCCACCCCCTCCCCTTCTCCTCCTCCCCATCCCTGTTGTCCATGTCCATTGGTTATGCACCCATGCACATAGGCTCTGTGATATATCTCTTTCCCGCGCCTCCCCCCTCCTCTGAGGCCCGTCATCCCATACTCCACCCTCCATGTCTCTGGGTCAATTTCGTTGTTCAGTTTGCTCAGTTCTCCTGTGTGTTGCCTGCTTCCTCCGTTGGTGGGGGGGTCGCCGGGCTCCCCCGCCCCTCCTGGGCTCCCCCGCGGTGGGGGCGTCTCCTGGCTTCCCCGCTCCACCTGGGTTCCCCCGCGGTGGGGGGTTCGCCCCGCACCCCCGCTCAGGTGGTCTAAATTTTAAAAGATAGATGACACTAATATAACTTTGACAACATTGGGGATATATATATATATATATATATATATTTTTTTTTTTTCTCTTGAGACACAATGCCTAGAAAAGGAATTGTAGCATCAAATGGATTTCCTGTTTCTGACATTGTACATGTCTTGTCAAATTTCCATCTGGCAAGGTGCTATGCCTGTGTAAGCCCATCCAGTAGCATACGAGAGTTTAAAACACATTAAATCATTATTAAACATTAAAAGTTGCTTGCTTTCGCCCAGCCAGTGTAGCTCAGTGATTGAGCATCGACCCATGCAACAAGAGGTCTCCAGTTTGATTCCTGGTCAGGGCACATGCCCAGGTTGTGGGCTAAATCCCCAGTGGGGGGCATGCAGGAGGCGGCCAATCGATGTTCTCTCTCATTGATGGTCTATCTCTTTCTCTCTCCCTTCCTCTCTCTCTAAAATCAATAAAGAAAAAAAACATAAAATAAAAAAGTTGCTTGCTTTCTAAAACATAAATAGCTGTATTTTCCTGACTATAAGACGAATCTATGCTCTTTGAAAACATTCAGAATAAAAAGGATGAGGAAAAAAACTTGCTCTTCCAGAATTTATTCCCCACAAGGATCACTGATTCGCTGTGTGTCCCTAATCTGCAAATCTGACCAATTCGAGTAAGTGGCACCACCATGCACCCAGATCCTATGGACAAAGTCAAAGAGTCATCAGTGATTGCTTTCCTTCCCTCATAACCTCACAGCCAATCATGTGTTCCCTTCTGAAGCTTCAGACAAGGAGATTGTGGAGCAGACACAAACCGTCCCCACTCTGACCTGGAATCAGCTCTACAGAGTACCTGACCATGATCCAACAGTCATTGTTCCATGACACTAGGTGAAAAAGTGGTAAATGTTCGCAACATATTCTGTTCATTCATCTTCATTCAAGTACATACACTATTTTATCAGTATTTTGCTTTCTATATTCCATCAAATTTCATCTTTATTCATTGTCTATTCCACCCTCATAATCTTGTATTTTATAGTTCATTCCAAATTTCATTCCATTCATTTCTATTCCTTAACAGTACTTATATTTGAAGTACAAATTTCATGGTCCATTGATTTCACGACATTGTATATTCTGTTCCTTTCTATGATTCCTGATTCCTTAATTTTGATTTTCTCCTATTTTCATTAATAATTTAATTCACTGCACATTCTATTTCTCATATAACATCAGATATCTTTTTATTCCATATGCCATTAGGTATTTATTTGCACTCCCCTTTCCACCCCATTTTTTCATCACTTTCCATTCAATTTCCATCCCACTCAATTTTCCAGTCCATATCCTGTTCAAGTCTGTATTCCATTCCTTGTTTCAGTCCAGTGTCCACAGCAGGCAGTCTCCATTTCATCGCTTTCTGCATTCCATTTCAAATCCATTTTCCATTCCTCATTACTTAACATTCCCAATGCCATTCCAGTTTATCTGGCGTTGTGTTTCACTGCAGTTTCTCATCTGGTCCAGTAAATATCCCAGCGCATTCACCACAATTGCTAGGACAGCGACTTTCAGGAGAACTACTTGCTAATATTATAATGAAAGGTTTACAAGACTCCATGACCTGTACCAAGAGTTTTCTTTTCTAGGAATTCATCTGTAACAAGGACACGACTGAGGATATGAACAATTTTTAATAAGCAGTATGTGATTCTCAGTGATGTGTTTTACAGAGTGAAAAGTTGGAAAGTTGCCAGTATTGGAATATTAGAATATGTAAACCTCATCTGTAAACAGTATTATATACTTAAAAAATGGCCTTGTGTGAATTTACTTACTGATATGGAAACGAGGGTTTTCTGGACTCGAAAAGCAGGTTACCAGACCATATCTATGCATAAGTGATTCTATTTCATGAAATATAATAAACTATGAGATATATGTGAATGGCATGTCTACCATCATGTAAATAAAGGGTTCTAGTACTTGCTTATGGGTGGGTGAGAATTTAGGTGCCAGCTCTCTCACATTTGCTCTTCTGTTTGGGGCACTGAACAGGCAGCCCTTGAGTACCATTGATTACAAAGTGGTGTTCACATATGGAAGGTCAAGCCTGTGCATGACGGCATATTTTTACTAACAAGAATAAGAGAGTAGGCCAAGTAAGTGGATGGACATTCATGAGCGGATTACTACGCAGCCCACACAAATGATGGTGCAGATTTAAGGACAGTATCACCCGGAATCCCAGGTCATTCGGGACATAATTGGGGGAAGCCTCTAATTGGGAAGCTTAGCCCAGCACCCCCAGTCACCCCGGCGCCTGGCAGCAGTGCTGAACATCTGGAGCCAAGACAGTGTGGGCCCCACCACTTTTGTCGCCTTCGGACTGCTCTCCAGACTGACGGCCGCGTGGGGTCATCCAGATGACCGGAGGAGTTCTGGGACCGTCCTCTGTGTGTCAGGAAGGACCCAGCATCCTGACCAGATTCCAGAAGGGACACCTGGCTCAGGGGTATCTCCTGTCGGCCAGTGTGGAATTTCTTACAAGCCACGGCTTGTGGTTGAGCCTACAGTTGGCTAAGCTGATGTAGGGCGACTGGAACTGTTTATGAGGACAGCCTCTCGGCTCCAGCCCCCTCCCTCGATGCACACCCATTAGGGGCCAGGGAAAAATATGGACTTCATGGCACTGAGCTGTGGGCGGACCCCAGGGGCCGTGGAGCGCACCCTCGGGGTCGGGTCAGGTTTGGCGCCAGACCTAGCTGGGTTGCCATGCTCCAGGAATTCGATGGCCACGTGGCTCCAGCTGACCAATCAGAGCGGGGACCCAGCGGGGCCACGCCCACCCCTACTCCGCCAGCTCCTGCTCTAGGCACACGGCATCCGTCCGCAGCCGTGCTCTCGTGTCTCTGAGGGAGAGCTTGTCACCATGTCCACCCAGTCTTGCTTGGAGGAGGAGCAGAAGCAGCCGCAGGGTAAGGTGTCCCAAGGGCTGAAGAATGAATTAGTCCCTGCCCCTGGCGACGCCCTCGGGCCGGGCCACAGGGATCGGGCCGCCTCCATACCCATAGTCTGGAGCACCATGTCTCCATGGGGTGGGGGCGCCCTAGGCTGTGGCACTGCTGGTGCCTCTTCCTGCGCCATGGCGGTCCCTGGAGCCATTTCTGTCGCTGCGGAGGACCCGGGGCCGCCCCCCAGGCCCCGTGCGCAGGAAAGCGGGCGTCCTGAGCTCCAGGGCGGCCCGAGTCCCCACACAGAGCTGAGCTGTGAGGCCCGAGACGGGCCCAGGTCTCCAGACCGAACACGCGGGCGGCGAGGCCGCCACAGGGCAAGAGGATGGGGCGCGGGCCAGGGCTGCGGGCGTCCGACCCCCACCACGGCCCAGAGGGTGGCCGTGGGCAGAAGCGTCGCAGCCTCAAGAAGGCTGCCCAGGCTCAGCAGCTCACAGGGCTCTGTCTGTTTCCAGAGGCTCCCGCGTCCCAGAGGTCCGTGCCTTTGCCGCCATCCTCTCCGAGGGCTCGGCCCAGCAGCTGTAGCCGCCAGGCCCCTCGGGCTTCTCCGGGGAGTCGCGCTTCTCAGCCAGGCCCCGACCTCCGAAGCCAGGCCCTGCCTTCAGCTCCAGGCCCTGCCCTGCGAAGCCGCGCCAACCTGCGAGGCCCTGCTGTCCGCCGCCCTTTATCTGCACCAGGCCCTGCACCTGGTCGCCTGCCGGCCTTATATCTGCCCTCGGCCTTGCACCCACCTGTCTTGAAGTCACGCAGCCAGGTTTTACTGTCATTAACCAGGCATCCAGGTCAGGTACTACTCTTAGTAGCCCTGGATCCATACCAGGTCCTGCCAGCCACCCCTTTGCGTCCAGACCATGCCATGGCCTCAGATGCTCTGATTCTTTTCCAGGCCCTGCTTCGTATAGCTGTGCTTCAGGACTAGGCCCAGCCCTCCACAACCACACCAGTGAGCCAGGACCTGTCCCCAGAAGCCATTTATCCGGGTCAAGCCATGCCCTCAGAGGCCTTGCCAGCTGCATAAGTCCTTCCCCTAATAGCAACAGCAGCACCACCCCAGGTTTTGTCCCCTGGAGCTGCCCCACCCAGAGAAGATCAACCCCTAGCAGCTGCCCCTCTCTCCCTGGGCCTGCTGACCAGGGGCTTCCTTCCCGTGGGCTGGCCTTTAGAAGGCTTGTCATCCTGAGCAGCTCAAGCTCTTCTGATGCTGAGGCCCCAAGCCTTCCTTCCCAGCAGGGTTGGCATGTGGTCCATATGCATGCCTCCTCACCCTCACCTCCTGTTGGATGCTTACCTGGCCCTCAGCAGTTTGTTGAGAGTTATTTCACCAGGTCTTCTTCCTCCTCCCCTTCCTGCCCTCCTCTTTCCTCTGCCCCTCCTCCCATGGTTGCCCTAGGCAGTTTAGTGAGAGTTATTCCTCCTCCCCCTCCTGCCCACCTTTTTCCTTGCCTCTCCTCCCCTGGTTGCTCTAGGCAGTTTGCTGAGAGTTATTCCACCTCCTCTTCTTCTCTCTCCCCTTCCCCTCCTCTCCTTTTCCCTGCCCCTCCTGTCCCCCCACTGATTTTTGTGACCACAGCTCCTCTTCCTCTTCCCCTAATTTTCAAGGGCTGGCCTGCATCTCCACTCCTAGCCCTGGTAGCCTTAGTGCAGCGTTGCTGCTGGAGGTGGATGCTCTGAGCCTGCCTCTGCAGGAGAGGAGGCTGAAACAGAGAGCATGTCTTTCCCCCCTACCTTTCCTGAGCTGTGACCCTCCATGGGCTTCCTCATGATACCCAGGAGGAATCAACATCCACCTACTGGGATGAATGGGCTGCCTGCTCTGCAGTTTCTGTGAGGTTTCCAAGAGTTCTCTGAGCCAGCAACCAAGGTCATGAGTTTGGAAGCATCCTCTTCCCCAGACTCCCCCACCTAGCACTTGCCTGTGGTTGGCCCTTGATTCCAGGCCCTCTTCTCCCTCAGAAGGGCCTGCCTTTGCCCCAGAGTTGAGATTCCCCTTTTCCAGGTTGCCTCTTATACAATGAATCTTTGAAGAATAAAATTAAAATGCTGGCTTTATTCTTTTCATGTATTGTGGTTTTTTATTGGGGTTAAAGGGTTTGTGGTTTGTCCCTATCCATTTAAATTTGGGGATTTCGGGGATAGCTTGTAATCTGAGTTTGTGGTAAATGTTGTAGATACATTTGTGGTTTGGTTTTTGCTATTTGATTGTTGTCTCTTTATATGGGTGTTTGGTCAGATGGAAACACTGTGCAGCCACCATTGCCACCATCTTTCTAGAATCCCCATCACCTAGTATCCTTACTCCTTGACATTGTGCTACCTCTGCTTAGGCATTGCCCCAATGTCTGATGGTAAACAGTGTCTTTAGTCAGCCCCTTGGTAGCCCTCAAAAGAACACAAAGGGATTCATCATCTGCACTAAGAGACTAAAATGGAGATAAAATTAAACTCAAGAAAGAGATAAAAAATATTTTGGGCCTTCCATTAACAATGTTGGAACTAAAGGAAATATTTCAGAGAATAATTATCTTAAAAGATAGTACTCATCCTTGAATAATTCCACAGATGTCCACAGTCTAGAACAAGAGAGATGATCTTGTTTACTGCAACAAGTCTCCAACCTCAATTCAGAGGGCCTATTTTTATGCCCAACTTACAGATATGGAAATAGAGGCTCAGACCACCTTTGTGACTTGAGATCTAGTAGCCAGTTGAACTTGGCTCTGGACTCAGAATTCAGGTTCTCCTATTCATTCACCGTGTGTTCCTGGACAGGTTATTGAATCCGGGATCCTACGTTTCCTCATTTGTCAATTAGGCTCAGTAAGAGGGCATGCCTCCTAGATTATGGTAAGGATTAAAAGGGTGGTACATGTTAAACTAAGCAAACTATGTTAATTCTGTGTTATACCTGAAGAAGTAAAAGAGAGTGACCAAATCTAGATGGTTCTTTGGACGGGAATTAGAGGAAAATACTGTCCTATTTCTCATTTCTTTTTATTTTTCCTTGGACCCCACAAACTATGTAGCTCATCCTAATAACGTATATAGTAGAGTTTTTTTTGTTTTTTGTTTGTTTGTTTGTTTGTTTTTTTAATTTCCAGTCTTGGCTGGTGTGGCTCAGTTGGCTGGAGCATTATCCCGTGTACTGAAAGCTTGTGGATTCAATTCCCAGTCAAGGCACATACCTAGGCTTCAAATTCGATTCCTACATGTAAGGAAGGCAACAGATTGGTGTTCTCTCTCACATCAATGATTCTCTCTCTCTCTCTCTCTCTCTCTCTCTCTCTCTCTCTCATCTCTGTGTGGCCTCAGGTGTGCACTATCATTTCTATGTCTTATAAGGAATAACCTTGGTTTTTCTCACTTTCCTGATGGTTTTTGCTGAGGGCATCTTGCCATCATAAGGATCATTAGGGCCAGTCCAACCACATCATTGATTATTCATAGTAAGATTGTCAAGAACCAACTCAAAATAACCTCACCTCCATGCACTGACTAGTGATTCCAGAGCACTGCAGGTGATATCTGAATGGTTGACTGGAGAAATGGATGACTCAAGCAAGGAGTGTGGTGGGGGACAAATGGAGGAGTTAAATGGTAGAAGGGTGATGAGATTTCTGTGAGTACAAGTGTGGGAATATATATCTGATGTATAAATTGCCACTCACCTGCTATACACCTCCAAGCTTAGACATGTAGAAATGCAAATAGAAATTCTGGCATATATATGCAATAGATTTCACAACTTATAATCATTCACGTTTAAACAGGTGAATGCATGGACATAGCAGCAGGCACAGTGACTGCTTAAGAATTTTCAAAAAACACTGGTTAGTTGTTTCTCCACTCATCTTGGTAAATAGGTTTCTCTGCACTAATGAACACTGAAAAGTAATAACTACATTATAATTTCCATACATTTTCAGAGAGTCTGCATTTTTTATGAAGCCAATAATCTTTCTACTTCTGTACCTGGCATAGAGTAGGTTCTCTTGGTTTATACATACATGGTTATTTATTGAATATTGTAATGCCAGATGGTTTACCAAGCTCTCAGGGCTCAGAAAGAATGGGTAAGGGTCCTCACCATCAAAATGCTTACAGAGAACAACAAATACAATTTCTGATCTGATTTTGAGTCCAGAATAGAAATCTGTTCCTCCTGTGCATCCCACTCTCTCCAGCTTCAAGACCTCATGTATGTTATCCCTGCAATCTGGATATTTCTAGTTCCCTTTTCCACTTGACCAACTCCTACTCATTTGTTAAGTCTCCTGTGGCAAGTCTCTTCCTTTGAAACGTGATTGCTTGACCCATCTCGATATGTATTATTAGGACATCCTGAATTTCCCCATCACCCTGAGCTCCTACCTCAATTCTGGTGGTTTCTGGTTCTGCTGTGTGTCTCCTCCAGCATGCTGTGACCTCCACAATGTCTGAAACCACGTATATGTCCCTGAGCCTACCTCAGGACCTGGCATACTAGGGTGAGGAAAGGTACTATGACAGCTGGAAGGCTCAATTCACAGGATAAGGATAAAAAGCAGAGAGAAGAATTCATCCATATTCATATCCCATTCATATGTCACAGTTAAAGCTGGTTGAGCAGACACAACTAAAGGTGGGAATGTAATGAGAGAGGTCCTTTTCCTAGCACACTAGGTAGCGCAAGACCTTATTCAGCTCAGAAAAGGAAACCTAGAAGTAGACTCTGGGAGCCTTGAGTTTAGGAAAGATGTTCCTTGTGGTGAATAGAGGCACACAGAAAGAGACAGGTACTTTTATCTGCTTGACACTCTACCTTCTGGCTGTGGTTCCTGAAACATCTGTTGTACAGGAAGCATCCCAACTACTAGGGTTCTTTCCTAGAGGCTCTGAGGAAGAAATCATCACCCAGCCCCTTTGTTTCTTTATTTTTTATTATTTTATTTTTATCTTCATTGTTGAAAGTATTACAGATGTTCCCTCTTTTTCCCCCCACTGACTCCCTCCTTCCAGCTCCCACCCCCTTCCTGCTTTACTCACACTATTGTTTGTGTCCACTGGTTATGCATATATACATATAAGTTCTTTTGCTTATCTCTCCCCACCCCATCCCCTTTCCCTCTGAGGTTTGTCAGTCGGTTCATTACTTCCAAGTCTGTGGATCTATTTTGATGGTCAGCTCACTTGTTATGGAATACATGAACCCATCCTCTTTGAATTTCTCAAGTGTTCAGGTAAAATCATCCAACAATGTGACAGTACTCACAATGTCCACCAGAGGGCGATATGCTGCTGCTGGTACCACCTTCTGTAGCAGGACCCATGAGGACCACCTTCCCTTCTTTGTCATGTATAATTGTAAGTCTTCAGAGCACAGAACACCTAATAAATAAAGAAACCCTCCCAGCAGATGTGAAGACACAGATGGACACCGCAAGTATCCTGCCCCCAAGCCCCACTTCCTACCCATGGCTGCAGGGCAACTAGATTCCCAAGAGTCCTGGGAATGCTTTCCCTCCCCAGTGATGTGTGACCAACACAGGACACAGAGCTAATGTTTTCTCCTGGAGTATAGGAGGTCTCGTTAGGTTCCTTTGCATCTCATCCTGGAGAGAGGACAAGATTAGACGATGGGGATAAGTCTTGTAACTGTTTTAGAGATGAGGAATCTTGAATTGAGGCCCAGAGAAGTTTACGAGCTATTCCGACAATAGTGGCCTCTTCTCTGTGCTCCCACAGCGCTGCTCTGTCCTTCCTCTGGCCACACTGTGCTGTAAGCTGATGGTTGTCTGTGTGTTTTATCCACCAGATGGAAGTGATAGGAGCCTCGGTGCTGCATTTTGTTCACTGCTCTGTCCTCACCTGGAGAACACTGCTGGGCAGGTGGTAGGCACAACATGGAGTAGAATTACAGAGAGAAGAGGGTATGGGTGGAGTCGTGTGAGGTTACCTCTAGGGTGATTCCATTTTAGTGGCTTGGATGAAAGAGGACTGGAGTGTGTCTGTGAGGAAAGAGGAGAAATGGTGGATATTCTCTGAAGAGTTTGTTAAAGGGGGAAATAAGATTTAGGTTCCTGCAGACTTTCGACCTATTAGTCCTTCTAGGCCATCACCGCACTGCACTGACTCTCCCTTTACGTGGCCAAACAATGGCACCTGAGAGAATGAACATGAAAGTGTCTCAGTTCCAGATCTGAGTACGAAATGACCATGGGTTCTGTTTCTCAGAGTCCTGATGTGATAACGGCAATAACCATAGTCCGTAATTGTAAAACTGGTGATAGTAATAGCTGTCTTGCAGAATTGTAAGGATGATTACAATAACCATGTATAGAGTACTTGGCACAGACTAGGCACTTAATAAATAGTACCTATTTTCTTACTCTGCTATGAGTCTCTCTCCTTTAGAATAAATTCTTTATATCTGTAAAATTGACTATGTCACACTTAAAACAGTGAATTTTATGTATCACTTTTTCACTCAAGAGAAAGGTATGTGTCCCAGAGGTAGACTTTATAGCAGCTTATAAAAAGACTAGGATTCAGAGCTCTGCAATCCCGAGTCAGATTTTCTTATACAGAGTATTTCCTATGAGCCAGGCAATTCCCATGGTTTATCTGCAGCTCTGACAACTCTGCTTCTTGGCAATTGGGGAATATTATCTCCATTTGACAGATGAGGATACTGAGGCTCCAAGAGGTTATATATCTTCCTCAAGGGTTTGAAGCCAGAATTTGAACACTATTTTGATTGTCTCCAAAGTCTATGGTACTTATATCAAACTACACCAATAGCTGTTTATATTTTTGAGTGCCCACTGTGTGCCCAGCACTGTACTAATAGTACACAAATCAATATTTTTCTCTTTAATTGTGAAATTATAGTGTCCTTTCAACATTATCTTGTATTGGTTTCAGGTGTAGAGCCTCGTGGTTAGACAATCATACTTTGCACAGTGTTTCTCCCTGATATTTCCAATACCAAACTGGCACCATGCATAGTTATCACAATATTATTGACTACATTCTCTATGCTGTGCTTTACATCCCCGCAACAATATTGAAACTACCAATACATACTTCTTAATCCTTCACCTCTTTCTCCCAGTCCCCCACCCCCTGTCCCCTCTGGCAACCACCAGTCTGCCCTCTGTATGAGGTGTTTCAGGTTTATTTGTTCATTTACTTTGTTCTTTAGATTTCACATAGAAATAAATGCCACACACATGAATCTTTGGATTTTCACAAAATGGGAAAATTGAAGCTCAGAGAGAAACATTACCCAAAGTTACACAGTTGGTATTGCAATAAATGCCATCATTTACTGAGTGCTTGTTGCGTGCCAGGCAATATACTAGATGCTATATATGTTTTATTTGCTTCATATAACTTTGTTCCCATTTTATAAGCAAGCCTCTGAGGTTCAAAGAGGTTGAGGAACTTCTCTAAGACGATACAGTGACTAAGCAGCAGAGTTAAGATTTGAAGCCACGCCCTGGCCGGTTTGGCTCAGTGGTTAGAGCGTCAGCACACAGACCAATGAGTCCTGGGTTCAATTCCTGCCAAGGACACATACCTAGGTTAGGGTTCGTTCCCGGCCCTGGTTGGGGTCCTGCGAGAGGCAACCAGTCGATGTGTCCCTCTCACATTGATGTTTCTCTCTCTCTCCCTCTCTCTCCCTCCCATTCTATCTGAACATAAATAGAAAAATTAAAAATTAAAAAAAAAAAAAGATTTGAAGCCACTATTTTCTGAATCGGTGTCAGTGCTATTACATTATATCAAAGTATCTATCCCTCAACCTTATCTTCCATGGCTTCCCAGGAAATTGCCACTCTTGTGAATACAGGAGTTGTGAAGAGCTGGAAGATAGCAGAGGCAAGGGTTTGAGGAAAGACTGAGCACATCACCTGGATGATGGCCTCCATCACACATCTTTCACTTACACCCCTGAAACCATGGATACGTCTGAAGACCTCTCCGAGCATCAGTTTCCTGATCTGAAAAATGGGCTTAACAACATCTCTCAACGTTGGGAAGATTAGATAAGATCAGGTTTATAAAAAGTTGTCATCACAGAACTGGCACAGAAGTCCTCCTCTGTTCCATAGTAGTTCATGACTCCCATTGCTGTCAAGATGGCCCAAAATCCCTAGCAAGAAACATGAAGTCTTTTAGGATATGCTCACTTCCTACTCTTTCAGGCGTAACTGCCTCCATCACCTACCCCTCTTCTCAAACTGCACCATGGATCATATGCAACGTCCTAGTTAACTGAAAGAATCATGTTTTCTCTCATTTTGGGTACATAAAATGCTTTTTCTCATACCTTGACATGATCTTCACTATGCTAATTTCTATTTATCTTTCATGGTAGTTCACAGATGTCATCTGCTCAAGAAGCCTTCTCCAAAACTATTTATTTTAAAGGCTGAGAAGTAATTAACTTAGAAGTCATGGTAGCGATTCCTTTGAGGAAGAGAGTTGTCTGGGTGCTAAACAATGTATTTTTTATATTTTAATAATATGATTTATTGATTTTAGAGACAGAGGAAAGGAGAGAGAGAGAGAAAATGAGAGAAATATTAACGTGAGAGAGAAACATCGATGGGCTGCCTCCCACATGCACCCAGACGGGGTATGGAGCCTGCAACCTGGGCATGTTCCCTGATAGGGAATCCAACCGGTGACCTTTTGATGTCAAGGATGACAATCAACAGTGCCACAACAGCCAAAGCTTAATGATTTTTCATCCTCACGCAAAGATATGTATAGACAGAGGCAGAGTGAGCGAGTCAGAGAGAGAGAGAAACATCTATGTGAGAAAAAAAAATCATCCATCACTTGTCTACCATATGAGCCCTGATCACGGAACAAACCTGAAACCCAGGCATGAGCCGTGGCCGACTGGGATTCCAACCTGCAACCTTTTGGAATACTGGAGGATGCACCAACCAACCAAACAACACAGCCAGGGCCTATGTTCCAGTTTTTAATTTGAGTGGTGGTTGCAGGGGTGTTTGGGTTAAACTATTATTAAGCTGTTTATATCTTTGTTTTGAGCATTTTTGTATATGAATATTTCAAAATAAAAAGTATTTTGAAAGAAGCCCTTTTGAAAAGGAAAAAAGAAGCTTTTTCTAATCTCCTGATGGGCTGGCTGGGCTAGATGGATGCACCACCTCTGTGCTCTCATAGTACTCAACGTGTTTTATTGCTATCCTAATGCTATTTGTGTTCTGTTGGAATAGTCTATTTACATAAACCCCTTTTCCATCTGTCTGAGCTTCTTGAGGGGAGCAGCCTTTGCAGGTTATGAAATTCACAGTGCCTAGCCTGTAGTAGGTGCTGAATATATGCTTATTCAACATTTATTGCCAATACAAGTGAAACTGTGTAGTGAGGTACAATATTTTTGAAGATTGTATTGTGATGGTACTTAATATTAGATCTATCCTATATAATGTTGCATATCAGATCTCTACAGTGTATTTATCTTAATTGAAACTGCATGCTTATTGATTAATAACTCCCTGTTTCCCCTTCCCTCCAGCCCCGGGTAACCAGCATTCCAGTTTGATTTTATGAATTTTACTATTTCAGATACCTCATATAATTGGAATCATGCAGTACTTATCATTTTTGGTCTGGTTTATTGCACTTAGCATAATGTCCTCAGTGTTCAAACATGTTGTCACATATGGCATAATTCCTTCATTTTAAAGGCTGAATAGTATCTCATTGTATGTATACACTACATGTCCTACCTTTCTGGTCTACCCTCATTCTTTTGCACATGGATTTCCAGGTTTTCCCAAAACATTTGTGAAGAGACTGTCCTTTCTCCATTGAATAGCCTTAGCACCCTTGTCAAAAGTCAATGGACTATATCCCCGAGGTTTATTTATGACTATTCTATTCCACTGGTGTGTGTATACACACACACACACACACACACACACACACACACATCTGTCTTTATGCCACAACCACACTGTTTTGATTACTATAACTTTGTAGTAAGTCTTGAAATCAGGACGTGTGAATCCTCCAACTTAAATCATCTCTTTCAAGACTCTTTTGAGTATTCAGGATTCTTTGAGAGTCCATATACACTTTAAAATGGATTTTTCTATATCTGTAAATATATGTCATTGGCATCTTAACTCTATTAAGTTTCCCAACCCATAAATATGGTTTGCTTTTCTATTTATTCCTCTTTTTAAATTTCTTTCATATTTTTTGTAATTTTTAGTGTATAAAATTTTCACCTCCTTTACTAGGTTAATTTCTCAGCATTTTATTCTTCTTGATGCTATTTTTATTGTTGAGTTTAGAGAATTTGTATATTCTACCACTGACCCTTTGTAAGATATGTGGTTTGAAAATATTTTGTCTAAGGATGTAGCCTATTCTTTTCTCATTTTAACATTTTACCATTTTAAATGATATATCATGGTAAAATGATAAAAGGACAAGAGACATCTTTAGCTTTCTTTCTTTCAGTTTCAAAGTTCATTAGGTCAGCACTGTTTTCCTCATGACCTTCAGATAATATTTTTTCGTGAATATAAAATATAGTTAGGTATTTTTGTCACATTCTGCATTCCATACTGATATTCCTGACTTCCTTAATGGTGTTCAAAAATGTTGTAAACATTAAATTTTACTCCGTGTGCTATAAACATCTATGGATTTTGCCAAAGCCATAGTGTCATGCAACCACCATTAAAATATCAGACAGTCTTAGTCACCTAAGGCTGCTATAACAAAATACCGAAGACATGGATGGTGGACCAAATGACACATGTTTACTCCTCACTGTTCTCTGGAGGTTGGGAAGACAAAGATCAGGGTTACAGTATGATTGAGTTTTTAAAATGTTTTAATGAAACTTAGTGGGGTGACATTGGTTAATAAAATTATGTAGGTTTCAAGTATACAATTCTATAGTACATCATCTGTATATTGTATTGCCTGTGCACCATCCAAAGTTAAGTCTCTTTCTGTCACCATTTATCCCCCTTAGACCCAATTCTAGCATCCCCCACCCCATTTCCCTCTGGCAAATACCATACTTGTCTGTGTGTATGAGTTTCCTTTTTTATTTAATCCCTTCACCTTTTCACCCAGGCTCCCAAATTCCTCCCCTCTGACAGCTGTCCACCTGTTTTCTTTATCTATGACTGTTTTTATTGTGTTCATTAGACTCCACATATAAATGAAATCATATGGTGTTTATCTTTCCCTTACTGGCTTATTTCACTTAACATAATGTTCTCCAGGTCCATCCATGCTGTAGCAAAGCCTAAGATTTCCTTCTTTTTGTGACTGAGTAGTGAGTATTCCATTGTGTAAATGTACCACAGCTATTTTATCCACTCATCTACTGTTAAGCACTTGATCTGCTTCCAAATGTTAACTACTGTAAGTAAGACTGCAGTGAACACAGGGGTGCTTAGTGAGTGCACTTTTCTGGCTTGAAGAGAACCCAGTTCTAGCTGTGTCCTCACTTGACAGAGTGAGAAAGAGCTCTGGGCTTTTGCTATTCTTATAAGCACACTAATCCCATCATTGAGGGACACACCCTCATCTGGCTTAATTAATCCCTAAAGGCCCTGCCTCCAAAAACCATCACATTGGAGGTGAGACTTCAACATATGAATGGTGGGGGGACACACACATAATGGCTTCAGAGCCCTAAAACATTGCATTCCATGCTGATGTGTGGCTACCACGGGACAGTGTGATGGCTCTTCCTGAAATGGAACCCCTTCTTCAGCAACTCAGTGTAAACATGCCATCATCCAGGACTGAGGGATTGCCCCAGGCTGTGAAATGCAAAAGGCCAGTGATAGACAAGGTTGCAGACTGTGTGCTCACTTGGTCCACCACCTTCACGTGAAACTTTCCAACCCGGGTTCAACTTCAAGTCTGTTCCCTTTCGTGAAAGTAAGAGCTTCCAAGAATGTGGAACACAGGAAACTGGTGATACCCAGAGTACCTTCAGTGCTCCTCGGACATTGAAAACTTAACAGTAATATATGTGTTTTATTTGGCAACAAACATATAGCATATGACAGGCACATCAAAGCCTCTGTGGGATGGTGGGGAAGGGTATTGGCGTTGCAGCCTCCATGGAAAATCACCAAAAATTCTTTCTCTCTCTCCATAATTTTTTCATCCTGTATAGATTTTTTGTTTCCCTAAGAACTGAAGTCGGTCCTCTATCCTTCCCGTCTGCCACATGTTTTTACAGAGGCCAACTCTACGTTTCTAATTTGCATTATTTCCACCAGAAAACATTTCTGCAATAAAGGACCCTCCTCAGGACACACTTTGTGGATAACAGCAGGACATTGGACACAGCACTGACTTTTCACTCTTGGAGAGCATTCGAGCAAATTGTCCTGTCCTGAAAAGACAGAAAATAAAACTACCTTTCAGGTTTACTGAAAATGTTAGAAAAAACACAGCTCTGTGATATCAAGAATCTTCAACAATCTAAAGAGTGGTGAAGGAGTTCTGAGAAATGCTAACCCGAGTTATACCCTGGGGTGTGGACTGTGCTGGCTCCACTTAGGGGTGACACTGAAAAATGAGGCGGTTCCCTCTCCCTCATTACCTGGTAATGCAGTAGAAAACTTTATTTGGCACCTAATATGAAACAGTCAAATTATGGTACCTATTGTACTAATTCTGGATTGGCAGAGAAGTTTCAACAAGCACTTGATGATGTTTACTGTATTTCATTTTGGATTTCTTGGAGTCTAATGTCTGATGCCCTCACAGACATCATCAGAATGGACTACAGGTGATGAGTTAGAAGTCTCTGCCTGGTGCGGCAGGAAGAGAACTATCAACAAGAAACGGGTGTGTAGGTGTGTTGGCCATCTGCATGTCTGCCTTGGAAAAGTCCCTGTGCAGGTGCTCTGACTGTTTTTTTAATCGGATTGTTTGTTTTTTTGTTGCTGAGTTGTGTGGGTTCTTATGCATCTTCAACATGACTCTCTTGTGGGAAGTATTGTATTCACATATCTTCTCCCATTTTCTTTTGGTTGCCTTTTGTATTGTTGATGGTTTCTTTTGCTGTGTAGAATTTGATAGACTCCCATTCATTTATATTTGCTTTTGTTTCCTTTGTCTTCGGGGTTAAGTTCACCAAAACCCATCTGAGACTAAGGTCTATATATTTAGTGCCTATGTTTTTATCTACATATTTTATTGTTTCAGGTCCTATACCTAGGTCCTTAATCTATTTGGAGTTAATTTTTGTGTATGGTGTCAGAGAGCAGTCTAGTTCCATTTTTAAAAAAAATTCTGCATGTGGCTTTCCATTGCCACAACCCCACTTATTGGGGTTTCTACATTGTATGTTCTCGACTCCTTTGTAGAAAATTAGTTGCTGGTATGTGTGTGTGTTTATTTCTGGGTTCTCAACTCTGTTCCATTGGTCTGTGTCTGCTATTCTACCAATGTTGCACTATTGTTCATTGCTGTAGCTTTGTAGAATAGTGTGAAGTTGGTGAATGTGAAATCTCTTGTTTCTTCTTTGTTCTTGGGATTGCCTTGTCTCTTTGGGGTCTTTTGTGGTATGTACAAATTTTAGGATTTTTTTGGTTCTATTTCTGTAAAAAATGCCATTTTGATAGGAAAAAAATATTCACCATCGCCCTGGCAGGTTTGGCTCAGCAGTTAGAGCGTTGGCCTGCGGACCAGAGAGTTCCAGGTTTGGTTCTGGCTAATGGAACATACCTCAGTTGCAGTTTGTTCCCAGCCCTGGTTGGGGTCGTGCAGGTGGCAACCACACGATGTGTCTCTCTCACATTGATGTTTCTCTCTCTCTCTTCCTCCCTCTCTCCCTCCCACTCTAACTGAAAATAAATGCAAAAATGTCCTCGGGTGAGGATAAAATGAAATAATTTAAAATTTATAAAAAAAAATATTCAGTATCACTAATCATTAGGAAAATGCAAATCAAAACTACAGTGACATACCACCTCACACCTGTTGGAGAGACTAGCGTCAATAAGACAAGTAATAACAAGTGTTGGAGAGGATGTGGAGAAAAGGGAATGTCATACACTGTTGGTGGGAATATAATTCAGTGCAGCCACTATAGAAAACGGTATGCAGGTTCCTCAAAAATGTAAGAGTAGAACTACCATATAATCCATCAATTCTTCTTCTGAGTGTTCACCCTATAAAATGCAAACACTTATTCATAAGGATATATGTGTATCCATATGTTCATGGCAGTATAATTCACGGTAGCCAAGACATAGAAATGAGCTATGAGTCCATCCAAGGAAGACTGGATAAAGAAGATGTACTACATATCTACAGTGGAATACTACTCAGCCGGAATGACATGAAATATTGACATTTGTGACAACATGGGTAGATCTTGAGAGCATTACACTAAGTGAAATGGCAGGCAAATAAGGACAAAAGGTATGATTTCACTTGTTTGTGGGATATAAAACAAAAACTGACAAATGGACTAACAAAACAAACAAAAACAAACTCATAGATACAGGTGACAGAATGGTGGTCACCACAGGGAAAGGGTGGGGGTGAAGTGGGTAAAGGAGGTCAAATGTATGGTAATGGAAGGAGACTAGATTTCCAGTGGAAAGCATGCAATAGATTACACACATCGAATTATAGTCTTGTATACATGTTATTCACCAATGTTACTTCAATAGTTTAAATATTTTTTAAAAAAGAAGAAAAACATTAATCCAAGCAGATTAAAAAGCAGTGGTTAAAAGGTAGGGGGAAACAAGGAGAGTCATCTCCTAGTGAGTGGGAAATGTTTACTTATGTTGACAGTTTCACGAATCTTTGGGTTCAGAAATTCAATTCTGCCAGGATTTAATTCTATCAAAACAACTTCTGAGAATTTAAACTCTAAAATAAAATAACACAATTGGCAGGCTTGTGTGAATGCACCCATTCCTTCACCCAACACGGAATCATTGAAGACTCACTGTGGCTCAGAGAGTTTGTATTTGGGACAGTTTCAGTGAGTCATCCACCTTGCTCTCACCCTGAGGCGAGGTCAGGGGACAGGCTAGTAACAAATTGCCCAGGATGCAGTATGAAGCAAGTGAGTCAGCAGTGGAAGGTCTGCCGGTTTAAAATACAGAGTGCGGATGAAAGTCCCACAGCTCCTTCTAAGTGAAAGGAGGTTTGAGTGTAGTGGTGGGATCACGGCTGTCCTTGTCTGAGGGATGAGTCACACAGTAAACATTACTGGACACCTGTGGATACCCATCTGGCTTTCTGCACACAGAGAGGAACCCAGCGGGGGTGGACAGGGGGGCACTTATACAGAAATGTCATTACCAACCATTTTGAGAAGGGCTCTGACAGGAGTAAGAAAAGGAGGCATGGAAACATAGAGTAAGGCCCCTAACCACCAGGCTGAGGGCTGGGCAGGGGTACTCAGGCTGCAAAATGGCTTAACTTGGTCGGCACACGGAGCTAAAGAGTGCTGTGGTCCACTTTCATCACTAGGTCAGTCTGAGTCCAGTGCTCCCTGCAGCTTACATGATTAGCCCAAGCTCCCATCTCCTTCCTGACTCACTCTAAAGCCGCCTAGTTGACAGCAAAGCCATTTGGGTTCAGAGCAGCAATTTTGACATCTGACCTAACACTGTAGGGGTCCACTTCCCTGACAGCAGCCTAGATTTCCCACTTGGGAGTCCTGTGGGAAGCCTAATGCATGTCTCATCTGGAGGGACAGGAATATCTCAGCAAGTGTAATATAAGTGAAGTGTTGTCATAGTGAGGGGATAAAGGTCTGGCTTTGTCGACAGACAGGCCTGGATGTGAGCCCCAGGTCCATCCCTGTCTGCCTGGTGTGAGCCCCAGGTCCATCACTGACTGCCTGGTGTGAGCCTCAGGTCCATCCCTGACTGCCTGGTGTGAGCCCCAGGTCCATCCCTGACTGTCTGGTTTGAGCCCCAGCTCCGTGGCTGACTACCCAAGTTACCAAACACCTCTCAGCCTGTTCCCTCCTTCATAGATGGTAGGGGCAGGTAAACATAAATACCTCTCAGAGTACTTGGGAAATAAACAGCTCTTTGAGATGATCTGTTTGTGTTTCTTCCTTATTATACTCTGTAGCTCCCAGAAGGCAGGGACCTTGTCCATGTCCACTCTGTGCCCTGACAACTCCAGACTGAACCCTGCCCAGCCCAGGACGGCTCTCAGTCCAAATCCTTGTGCCAGGATTCTCAACCCGGTTTCAGCTTCTGCTCCAAAGCCACAATGCTCATCTCGGAGATTCTTTCTTGCGTGTCTTGGCATTCCTTTCTTGCACCCTAGAAGGCTATGCAAATTGCTCCTATGCCAACATCGGTGGTGAGGTCCACAGAGGAAAGATGCTTTGCTCCATTATGACTTTCCTGTCACTTGAGGTTGGAGCTGCACCTGGATAGAGCTGAGCCAGAAACAATTCCTCATCCTCGCTATCGTGTTATATTTCATACACAGATGATTGGAGATCTTTTTGAGGTGTATAGTGTTTACCAGAAAGATTGGAAGAAGGTGCACAGTGACGGTTTCTCTTACTGAGAGCTTTTGTGAATTGTCTACAACAATGCAGAGGAGGTTACAGGCTAAGCGTCTGTCTAAAGGTGGCAGTTAAGAATCAGGTGGGGGGACTTCCTTACAAGGTGGGGCGTAGGTAAACGTGGTATCACCTCCTCCCACAACCACATTAAAATTACAACTAAACTACAACACAACCATCATGTAGAACCTCCTGAAATTAGGCTGAATGGAAGCCCTACAACTATGAAATTAAGCAGCCACATCAAGGCAGGTAGGAGGGGCGGAGGTGGACAGGCTGGTCCCACACCCACGTGTGGCGGGCAAAAATCAGGAGGCTCCCTCGGCTGGGAAGGTCCTCCGTGAGGAGTAAGGGGTCCCCGTCCCACACCAGGCACCCAGCTCACGGTTCCAGTGCCAGGAAGAGAAGTCCCCATAAATTCTGGTTGTAAAAACCAGCAGGAACTGAGGCTGCTGAATCCCCATGCAGTTCTTCTTAAAGGGCCCGCACACAGACTTACTCGGACTTGCTCCCTCTGACCTCAGAGGGGAGGCAGCTTGAGGGGCACCAGAGACAAACAGGGGAGAACTGAGCTGTTTGGCCTCGGGACAAGGGCTAGAGAGGTGGCTTTCTTCTGGACAGACGTGCTGGTGGAGGCTGATGTTCCTTTGGTGAGACCTTCCCTGGGGCAGCAGTGGGGCACCATATCTAGGACTCCAGCAACCTGACGCACATTGTTTGCCCTGCCTTAGGATTCCCTGAGGCCCTGCCCCACCCAAATTTCAGGCCCACCCAAACTGTTTCCAAAGGTTTTACTATAGGATTGGCCTGTCTTGGATCCTGCTTCAGAGTTTCCTAAAATCTCTCAAACAAGCAGCATCTGGTCTCAGGGAGCCCCATACCTCTCGTTAAGTGGACCCAGGCCTGGCACTAGAAGCAGCCAGCCTTGGTTCACAACTTGGCTTTTCCTGGGCACCTCCAAGCCTAGCACAAGAAACAGCCATTGGCAAATCATTTTGTAGCTTATGCCGGGTGGCCCTGGATAGAATACAGGCAGTGGCTAACCTTGCCCCAGAGCCAGCACACCCATTGGACAGCTTCAGACCACATCGAAACACCACCACCTAACTACCTCTACAAGTGATACACTCAATGAGTGGACTCAGTGGGTACCAGGGCCCTACTGAAGTAAATCTTGCTCTGTGTGGTGGGCCCCTACACAGCTGATCCTCCAAGGTAGTCAGAGGCCAGTGGTCAGTGGGCACAGCCAGTCCTTGCCACTGATCAGCCTGAGTAAATCCCTCCCATTGAAGTGCCAACAGCAATCAGGACTCAATTACAACAGAAGAGTGTACAGTCTACACTAGAGGTGCACCTTGAGGGCCCAGCTGGGGTGATCAGGGAGGCTGTGCCACTGGATCCTACAGGACACCTACAACAATAGGCCACCCTACAAAGCCTAGGAGACATAGCAACTCTACCTAATACATAGAAACAATCACAGGGAAGCAGCCAAAATGAGAAGACAAAGAAACATGTCCCAAATGAAAGAAAAGAACAAAACTCCAGGAAAAGAATTAAACAAAATGGAGATAAGTAATCAATCAGATGCAGAGTTCAAAACACAAGTTATAAGGTTGCTCAAGGAACTTGATAAGACCTCCAAGGAACTTAGTGAGAACACCAACAACATAAAAAAGGACCAGTCAGAAATGAAGGATGCATTAACGGAAATAAAGAATAATTTACAGGGAATCAATAGTAGAGTAGGTAAAGCCAAAAAGCAAACCATCCATTTGGAATATAAGGAAGCAAAAAACACCCAATCAGAACAGCAAGAAGAAAAAAGAATCCCAAAAAATGAGGATAGTGTAAGGAGCCTCTGGGACAACTTCAAGCATGCCAACATTCACATAATAGGGGTGCCAGAAGGAGAAGAGAAAGAATAAGAAATTGAAAACCTATTTGAAACAATAATGACAGAAAATTCCCTAACTTGGTGAAGGAAACAGACATACAAGTCCAGGAAGCACAGAGAGTCCCAAACAAGATGAACTCAAAGAGGACCACACCAAGACACATCATCATCAAAATGCCAAAGGTTAAATACAAAGAGAGAATCTTAAAAGCAGCAAGAGAAAAGCAGTTTGTTACCTACAAAGGAGCTCCCATAAGACTGTCAGCTGATTTCTCAAAAGAAATTTTGCAGGCCAGAAGGGAGTGGCAAGAGATATTCAAGGTGATGAAAAGCAACGACCTACAACCAAGATTACTCTATCCTGCAAAGCTATCATTTAGAATTGATGGACATATCAAGAGTTTCCCAGACATGAAAAAGCTAAAGGAGTTCATCACTAGCAAACCAGTATTATATGAAATGTTGAAGGGTCTTTTTGAAGGAGAAAAAGAACAAAAATATGAACAATAAAATGGCAATTAATATATATCTATCAACAATTGAATCTACAAACAAAATAAGCAAGCAGAACAGAAACAGACTCCTAGATACAGAGAACTTTTTGTTGCTTGCCAGATGGGTGGGGGCTGGGGGGATGGGTGAAAAAGATGAAGGGATTCAGAAGTACAAATTGGTTGTTAGACTGATGAACTTCAAAGGGAAGGGGGGAGGGAGGGCTAGATGAGATAAACCAAAGAACTTCTATGCATATATGCATAAACAATGGACACCGATAATAGTGTGGGGAAGGCTGGAGGGGGGCAGGATTGGGGAGGAGGAGGTCAATGGGGAAAACAATGGAAGACATCTGTAATATATTCAACAATAAAGATGAGTTAAAAAAAAAAAAGAGTCTGTCTAAACCAATCGCCTTGTCACACGACCTGCAGGTGGGAGAAGCACAATCCCATCCCAGGCTAGCCGACATCAGGAAGCCTGCAGTCCTGTTTGTATTGGCTCTACTAGACTCTGGGGGTCCCTGCAGCTTCACTAGGCCACTTTCCACTCTATTCAGAATTTAGAAAGGAGCCTTGTTTCAGAAGGACCTTGTGTTCAAAGCTGGTTCATAGATCAGATTATCCACGCAACAAGTGTTTGCTACTCACTGAATAGATCTAGGCACCCCTGTGGGTGCTTGGGATTCAGCAGCGAAGACAACTGACAAGGTCCCTGCTCCATTGAAGCTCACATGCCAGATCACAGAGAAAACATAAACCCAAAATGCATAGCAGTGCTCACTTCACATCCCACTTGTGGATTAATGACGGAAACCAGGTAAGTGCTAGGCGCATAGCATATGAATTAAATAAATGAAGGAAATAGCATGATATTCTGTTATTTATTTTCCTTTTTTATAAACCATGCAATTAATTGCAAGTGATAATTTTGATTAAAATCAAGATTATGCAAGTAAAACAGTAGAAAGATCTTTGGCCTTTGGGGAAAATTTTTTATTAAGTAGCCCGTGCCTCAGGTTTTCGACACCAACTCACACAGAGCTTCTGAGAACAGAAACACACTTCAGTGGAATGTACTTTTGACTGACACATTGTTTCTCTATCTTTGATATCATTACAGATATACTCTTGTCCAATTACGTCAAATTTAAAATATAAACTGAATCTCCATAAACTAGTCAACAGGTATTTCATGTGTACCTACCATGGGCTTAACATTACATTAGGTAGCAGGGCACAGGGAATGCTAAATCGGGTTTTCTGCCTTGAATGATCCTATAGCCCAGTTGAGAAGACAGTGCATATTACCTCCTACAGGGGTAAACTGAAGGCAGTTTGGATTAAAGTGGAGGATATGGAGGTCTAGATTCATAACAGGCCTTTGATCACCACTTACTGGTTGGGGACCACGGACAAGACCTTAAGGCCTCTGAGCTATTAAAATCATGTATAAATTAGAGAAAATAAAACGTGCTCCTCAGGGTTACCAGGAAGAGCAGAAATCACTGATGTGCATAGTAGAATCCGGTGTTATTTGTCTTGGACATTGTGTGACCATCAGGGATTAGATCAGGACTATCAATATAGCTTAGGCGTTGTTACTGATCTTCAGTTTTATGGTCACAAAATAGGAATGGGAATGGGAAATAATTCAATGTTGCCTGATCCATACAGACAGAACAAAGAGAAATCTTGAGAACAGATTAGATATGGATCTGACAATGGAATGGTCTCTCAGGAGACTCACAGTCTAGCAACACAGTAGATTGGTGAAGGGGTGCATTCTTAAGGACAAACTCTCTTCCAACATCTATTTCAATCTTCAGAACAACACTCAGTGGTAGGTATAGTTATTATGGTTCAATTACATGTAAATAAAAAGCCCCTCAGCCCTGGCCGGTTTGGCTCAGCGGTTAGAGCGTCGGCCTGCGGTCCAGAGAGACCCGGGTTCGGTTCCCGCTAAGGGCATGTACCTTGGTTGCAGTTTGTCCCCGGCCCTGGTTGGTCGTGCGGGTGGCAGCCACTCGATGTGTCCCTTTCACGTCGATGTTTCTCTCTCTCTTCCTCTCTCTCCCTCCCACTCTATCTGAACAAAAAATGAAAAAAATGTCCTCGGGTGAGGATAAAAAAAAAGAAAAAAAAAAAGCCCCTCAGACTCAGGGAGTATTGAACTTGCCCGGAAATACACAGCTGTAGAGGAAGGCGTTAAGATTCAAACCAGGACACTCTGTTTCATCAATTGAGATTTACCAGGGACGACTTTGCTAAATATTTGACATCTGTTATCTGACTTAATCCTCTCTGTTATGCAGTTCTTTATGAAAAAGTACAGTTCTCACCCAGAAAGAGAGAAGGATTTGCATGCAAAGGTTTATCAAATCCAGAAATACTGCTGTTGACAGAAGAGTAACAAGGATTCAGCCTACTGTTAGCTCCCCTGTGTCTATCTCTGCTTTATCTTTCTGTCTCTATCTTCTTCTCTTCCCCTTCTCCTCTCCCACTCATCTCCTATTCATACCCTGGCAATAGAATGCTACTGAGAGCTCCTTTAAGGTTCTTTTGTCATGAAGTAGGGACTGGTCCTGCAAAGGCAAGGGTTGACACCATTGGGAACAGTGCACCAAGCACAGTAGAGTTTCTGCATTGGTCCAACACAACCAGAGATGGTGGGGATTGCGGGGAGCCTGGGCTTTTTCTAGAGAGGAAGGAGTTTAAACTTAGGGTAAGGGACTTGAGGTTTAAAGGGAAAATTTTAGGGAAACTGGGTCCTGATTTTAGTCCACGAGGTCAGCTGGAGGAAGAGTGTAGAAGGTGGGGTTCTCTTTATGATGGACTGGTTAAATTCTGTGTCAAGGAATCTGTGAAGAGAAGGGGGTCAAGACCACTGGAGTGCTATAGACTGCTCATAACACTCGTTAGAGCTGATGATTACAATTACATTGCATGGACTTACAATAAAATTAATACCATTAAAGGTAAAATGTTCAAATCTCATTGCTCCTCAACTGTTTTAATTCATCGTACCATTATCCATGTTCCTGAAGTTATTTACTTATTTATATCTTTTGTATCTGCATTTTGGAAGTGTTATGCAATGGTTTGCAAATCTCTTCATAGGTCTATATTGAGTGACTCCATATTGGCACCTTGAACAAGGCCATAGTGAGGATATTTACACTACAACCTGGCGATCAGGAAATCGGGATACGATTTTATTGTCATGATGACTGTCCAGAATTAAGAAAGTGGTGCAAAAAATGTTCATGATGCAGGTTAAATTTAAATGTGTTTTTTTTTGCTGTATCCATTACATTAGGAATATATAACACACAAAATTGAGGAGCTAGTCTTTTAGTATTTGAAAATTGCTGTCCAATTCAGCAAGAAGTCACTGCAGTCACTGATGAATTAGTCAAGTTATGATAGAGGTCCTCACCTATGTTAGTTTCATCTTACTTCTTAACAATAACAAGGGTAAAATCCGAGTTCACATCATAAGTACATTTAAAGAGATATGTAAGTACATACTAGTATATATTGGGTCAACCCTCAAGGCACCCCAATATATCAACCCAAAAAGTCAGATCTTAAACTGCAATGTAGTTTAAGATCTGACTTTTTTTCTTCTCCTTTGTAATAAAAGGTCCTGACTTAGGCTTTTATTGCCCCAAGAATTGATGTCCAAGAGGCATCCATTTCCAATATGTTTATCACCAATAAACACAGGGCCAGACACAAGACTAGATAAACAACCAGGCACCCACACCCAACAAAAGCTCCCATGTTTTAGATATTATAGCGGATTTCAATAACTGATCACTTGGGCTAATTTTTAAATTCTTCTTGTTTAAATTCGTGGTCTGATGTTTAAAATTCACCAATAAAGAGTGAGCCAGTGAAACCCTTGGCCCCTACCCTCAACCCCAATAAAAATGGAGCCCTAGATCCTACCTCCTAGTGTTCTCTCTCTCTCTCTCTCTCTCTCTCTCTCTCTCTCTCTCTCTCTCTCTTTTCTCTCTCTCTCCCCTCTGTATGGCCCCAGATGTGCTGTGTCATTCCAGGTCCTGTAAGTAATAAACCAATATCAGTATCATCTCAGACTTTTATGTTTTTTACTGAGGGCATCTTGCAATCACCAGGATCACTAGGGCCAGTCCAACCACAATATTGGTGTCTAATAGCCTGAAAGTGGTAAAACACACACACACACACACAAAATAAACTGACCTCCAAACAGACTGACTGTTAACAGACTTTTAGTCAAAATTGGGACTTGGATGTTCCTGAGAGGGAGGACTTCCTACGAGGCAAGGAATGTGTTATTAGAAAGTCTGGAAGGGGCGTGGTATTTCTAGAGCGGCAGAATGCCTCCCACTATTGCATCCTGCAGTCAGGTGGAAAGTTGAACTAAAAAAGACAAGCATGGATATATGTCTGAGCATATTTCCAAGAATAGACTTCAGGGCATGGCCTGGTTTCTTCTTGCTGCTTATAGAAAACTGTGAGAGGAGAATGATAAATTGAGGAAAAAGTGTTAAAAGGAACCAGTATCAGTTGATTGGGAAAATTCTCAAACCGGCTAGGTGACTGAAAAAAATAAAAATGTAAAATTAATAGCTTGCTACTGAAAATATGGTAGAGAGAAAATGCCAAGGGTGGGTAGAGCTGTGCACACTTTTGCTAAAAGCTCAGAAAATAAAAGTTCACAGGACTCAGTCCCACAAAACCCCCTGCAAGAGACTAACATTGTGTCTTACAGATTTTCTTCACTATACTGGAGGCCCTCTGGAAAGCTCAAGGTTGCTGTCCCTCAGCCATCCAAGCAGGACCCCTAAAAGAGGGGACTGCCTTGAACAATGTATGTGTGGGGCTTTTGGGGAATAGAGTGAATGCAGTAAAGTCCACACAAGTCTCACAAGGTTGTTGAGAAACTTCCATTGTCCGGAACACTGTGAGGTTGGATAAGAGGGAAAGAGATGGTACAAAATGAAAGAGGCTGCTGGACCCTCAATATTCTATGGGCAGTCAGCAGGCTGGTCAGCAGCAGACACCTGCTACCTTTCCTAAACAGGAAGAATGGCTCTGAGGGTGGAACTGAGGGCTTGGATGTCAGAACAGAGAGCTACGGAAGATTTGTAGGCTTTGAAATTTTATCAAAGAATTCTGGCTGGTGTTTTCCTGGCTGGATTCTCAAACTGCTTTGGGACTCTATCTCCTTTCTACCTTCCATGTCCTACCCTATTAAACCAGAAGGTCTAAGGCTCTTATCCTATGCCTGGTCCACCATTGTGTGTTGGTAGAGGAGAGCTTGTCACTTTAGTGTCACCGGTCCCCAGTTGGTGAGACATTTTGGATCAGGAGAGGCGTTGTGTGGATTATACTCAGGAATCTCACCCATACCCGATTTAGTTGATGCAGATGATGAGATTTTGGCCTATGAGCTGAAGCAATTTGGATGAGCATTTGGTATCGAGCTGATGCCATAATGTCATGAGATTTGGGAAATTGTGGAGTGGGGTTAATGTATTTTGTATGTGGGCAAACTGGATCACTGAGGACTAGAGGGCAGACTGTGGTCGGCAGAATTCTAAGATCACCCTAATGACTCTAGACCTTATTTAATCCCCTCCTTTTAACTGTGAGAGGAAACCCTGAATCTGCTGAGACATCAATTCTGTGGTTATATTATATCGTATGGAAAAAGAGATTTTGTGGATGTATTAAGGTCCCAAATCAGTGGACCTTCAAATCTGTGTGGGCCAGGCCTAGTCAGCTAAGCCCCCCAAAAGGCCTAAGTACCCCCCTCAGAGACTCAAGCATGAAAGGGCCTATGAAGGGATCCCTGTGACAAGGAACTGCAGGTGTCCTCTAGGAGCTGAGAGTGGAATGAATTCACCCAGCAACCCTAGTGAGCTCGTAATGAATTCCTCCTCAGAGCCTCCAGAAAGAAAAACACTATCATTTCTCCCAGTGAGACACTCTGCAGAGAACAACCAAAAAGGTGTCTCGCATAGATTTGTAACCTACAGTACTGTGAGCTGATATATAGACAATTTCTATGTCTTGAAGTTTGTGGTAGTTTGTTATGCAGCAATAGACAATGCAGGAAGCACTGCTGGGTTATACAGAATGTACATGTTCAACTTTAGCAGATAGTGCCTAACAGTTTCCCAAAGTGCGGGTATCAATTTACACTCCCACCAGCATTGTAGAGTTCCTCCACACCCCCACCAACCCTGATGTGGTTAGTTGTCTTGGCTATACTGGTAGGTGTCTCATAATATCTCACTGGCATTTGAAAGTGGATTTCCCTGGAGACTGAGGTTGAGCAGCTTTTTATTTGTTCATTGGTCAGTTAGTTGGATGTTCTATGTGTTGAAAGTCCTGTTCAAATAGTTTGCCAATTTTTCATTGACTTGCCCTTTTTCTATTTTGTTTTAGGAGGTATCATATTCCAGACATATTTTATTTTTTGGATATACATGTTGCAGATATTGTTCTCCCATTCTGAAGTTTATCTCTTCACTCTCCAAATGCGTCTTTGGATGAATGGAGGTATTTATTCTGATAAAGTCTAAACAAAGTACCAATGTTTTCTTCCATCATTAGGGCATTTTGTGCCCTCTTTCTAATGTCAATGTTCACCCCAAGACCTTGAAGATACTCTCATTCATCATTTTCTATAAGCTTTAACTTCAGTGATTAATTTTTGTGTTTGGCACAAATAGGGGCCCAAAAGTTAATCTAACTGGTCTAGCTCCTCTTATTCATTTATTTTTTAAATATGTTTTCTTGATTTTTTTAGAGAGAGAGGAAGGGAGAAAGAGATAGAAACATCCAAGTGAGAGGGAAACATCAATTGACTGCCTCTGGCCTGCCCCCTACTGGGGATCGAGCCTGCAACCAGGGCTTGTGCCCTGACCAGGAATCCAACCAGGACTTCCCAGTCCATGGGAAGATGCTCAGTCCAGTGAGCCACACCTGCCAGGCCAGCTCCTCTTGTTTAAAACAGGATCTTTCCCCAGAGTGCGACAGTGACACAATTGATGTAACTGAGGTGACTACACTTGTGTGTGAGTTGGTGGACTCTTGTCTTTGTTCCATCGTTCTGCTTGTATTCTTGTGCTCATATGGCATTACCTTAATTATTACAGTATCATGGTTAGCTTTGCTATCTGGCTGTAAAAGTCTTGTTTCATATGGACTAGTCTGTTCTCGGATCTTTGTTATCCATATATAATTTAGAAGCAGCTTGCCAATTTCCAGTTTTAAAAAAGCAAATAACCTCCTTGGAATTTGAATGGGCTTGCATTGCATCCATAGATCATTTCCACAAGAATTCTCTCTTCAATTCACCTTCATACTACTGTCTTCTACTACACAAACATGCTATATCTCAGATGTATGTAGGTCTTCTTTAATGCCTCTCAGAAATGTTATGTTATTATGTGCGGAGGTCTTGGCACTCCTTTTTCAGATTCGTTCCTAGGTGTTTGCTGTGTTCTGGTGCCATAGGAACTAGCATGTAAATTGTTTTCTCTTTATAATTTTAATGATAGTATATAGAAATCCAATTGAATTTTGTGATATTGACCATATTACCAGTAACCATTCTAAATTCATTTATTAATTATAACATTATATGTATACATTCTTTTAGCTTTTTAATGTTAACAAACTGTTGTGTCTCTTTTATTTCTTTGAGAGCCCAGAGAAATTTGACTAAAGAGTCCAAGCAAACATGCATCTCATCAACTGCAACTTGGGTGCCCATTCCTAAACCAGTCACTGGAAGGGTAATGACATTACTATGACCTGGCTAGTCAACCACACAGCCCTGTAAAATCAGATCCATTGCAAGTGGAGCCCCAGTTTTTCTTCATTTTCATTTGGAAATGAAACCTTTGAGCCAAAAGGTGAAAATCAGGAAATAAATGATGATGGGTTGATATTGGAGGAATATTCCCTCAGGAAAAGGATCTGAATTTACAGTTCTCAAGGTATACCATTTCTTTAGCAACAACTACTAAGTTTAATACTTGAAAACCTTTCTTTGTAGAGAAAAAATGAACTCTTTAAATGAAGTAATTTAATTCACACATAGCCTTCTGGTGATTATATAAAATTATCCTAGAAAATTTAACACACACACATATCAAATATTTAACAATAGCTATTGATCACCAGAAGGGTTACTTCTGATTTAAATTCTGTTTTAAACTTTTCTAAATCATCTCAATGCTCTACCACAGGGTTTGCCATCCTGGACACTACTGGCACTTTGGACCAGATAACTTTTTGTAGTAAGAGGGTTGCCTTGTGCATAGGGGAGTTTAGGCATCTTTTGTAGCTTTGATCCATCTGATGCCAGAACCACCTTCAATTTCCTCAGTGGTGACCATTAAAAATGTCTGCAAACATTAGCAAGTGTCCCCTGGGGGACAAAATGCCCCTGGGGTGCACCATTGCTATACAGTGTATGAGATTTTAATATACATAGAATGCTGGTGCATGTAAAGATGGATGAAAGTAAATACACATCATTTATTGAGTATATAATTTTATTTGCATAACAGTCATTTTGCAACAGCATTAACAGTTATTCCAAAACATGTTATAATATTTTCATATGTTTATTCTAAAGGTATCCAGTATTCTGCTGGAAATTCAGGTGGTTTCAAATTTTAAAAGATAGATAACCCTTAAAATCCCAAGCCAGCTCCACAGCACAGAGGGCTGCGATAGAGCACTAAATTAGCTTCAGCCACTCACCTTGGGCTCTGGCACAGGGAGGGTGGACTGGACTGGAACTGTGTGGGGATACTTGGGATTTGGAGGGCGCTCAGAGTTTTTGCTGAGTTGTAGCCACACAGGATGGTGGCCATCTTGCTCCTTCCTGGAACTCTAGGGAGAAGCAGCAGCCCCTCCCTGGGAGATTTAACCCCACCCAGCTGGGCCAAAGAAATGCAAATTGAGGCTCATTAACAACCAGCATCTGCCCACCCTCTGGAAATCCTCTTACACTGAACATCTGAGGGAGTTTTTCATTCAGCTGAGGGCTACAACCCAAGGCTCATCAAGTAACTGAGACTAATAGCCTCCAAGCAAAAAGCTAGAGGATAACTGAACTTTTCCGGGCTTTCAAATCTACCCAGGAAAGTAAGACTTGACAGTGGTGTTGAACGTGGGTCCTCCCATGCGCATCCAAACCTAATAGAGGCAGCCACAAACAGCAGAACACCAACACCCACAGGGAAAATTTGGCAGGCTCCAAGACCCACTGAGATAGCCAAAATGGTGAAACAAATAAACAAATTCCACATGAAAGAACAAGAGAACTCTACTGAAGATGAGATAAATGAAATGCAGTTAAGCAAGTTATCAGAGGTAGAGTTCAGCGCCATGTGTTTGAGGAAGCTAAACAGCATGAGTAAGGACATCAACACCATGAGTAAAGATATAGAAACATTGAAAACCAACCAAGTGGAAATGAAGAATGACATAGCAGAAATAAAGAAGACATTGGAAGGAATAACCAGTAGAGTACAGGAAGCTGAGGACCAGGTGAATTAGAAGACAGGGTAGAAAAAAATCAACCAATCAGAAAACCAAAAGATAAAAACAATTAAAAAACAGGAAGACAGCTTAAGAGAACTGTGGGACAACTGGAAACATAACAACATTCACATCATAGGAGTCCCCGAAGAAGAAGAAAATGAGCAAGGTTTAGAGAATATATTTGAAGAAATAGAGACAGAAAACTTCCCTAACTTGGTGAAGGAAAAAGGCATTCAAGTTCAAGAAGCACAGAGAGCCCCAAGTAAGAAGAACCCAAACAGGCCCACACAAAGACACATAGTAATTAAAATGCCAAAAATTAAAGACAAAGAGAGAATCTTAAAGGCAGCAAGAGATAAGCAACAGGTTACCTACAAAGGAACCCTCATAAGGCTATCAGCTGATTTCTCAACAGAAACACTACAGGCCAGAAGGGAATGGCATGAAGTAATCAAGGTCATGAAAAACAAGGATCTGAATCCAAGACTACTCTATCCAGCAAGGCTATCATTCAAAATAGAAGGTCAAATAAAGAACTTCCCAGACAAAAAAAACAAAACAAACAAACAAAAAAAACTAAGGGAACATATTAGCACCAAACTGTAATAACTCCATTCTGACCCTCAGTTACTCCACGTACTGAAAGGGTTAATAATATTTTAACAAAACTAAACTCCATTCTGACCCTCAGTTACTGCACGTACGCACCCTGGCATTTTCTTTTTTGTAAACATAAGGGCCTTGAGACACCCAAAGAAAACTAAAGATAAGGGGTTGAGGATGGCCTTGGGAAACTCAGAGAAACCATGAGAAAAAAGAGATTAATAGTTGTCCTGCTCCTCTCCCCCCTTCTCTGTATCAGCTCCCCTTAACAGTGCCAAAAGCGGCGCCAAGAGAATGTAGTTTTTTTTTTTCTGTAGTTTGTGCCTTTAACAGCAGGCAATAAAGAAGGCTCAGGGCTGAGGATTTGGGGAAGCTGTACCCCCCCAGCCCGCCAGTGTAACAGCCCACTGGTGTAATAAAATGCTCTTTTTCTCTACACTGGCCTTTACGTTGAGGATGTGATCTCCCGCCGGCTCAGACCTTTTACGTACACACCCTGGCAGTTTCTTTTCTGTAAACATAAAGGCCTTAAGACACCTAAAGAAAACTGTAAAGATAAGGGGTTGAGGATGGCCTTGGGAAACGCAAAGAAACCATGAGACAATAAGACAACCATGAGATTAATAGTTGCCCTGCTCCTCTCCCCCCCTTCCCTGTATCAGCCCACCTTAACTGTGCCAAAAGCGGCGCCAAGAGAATGTAGTGTTTTTTTTTTTCTGTAGTTTATGCCTTTAAAAGCGGGCAACAAAGAAGGCTCGGGGCTGAGGATTTGGGGAAGCTGTACCACCCCCTCCAGCCCGCTGGTGTAACAGCCCACCGGTGTAATAAAGTTCCCCTTTACAATTCGGCCGTGCATCTCTGGTTATTTCGCTGATACGTTACAACACAAACCAGCACTACAAGAAATGTTAAAAAGACTGCTGTAATTAGTAGAAGAAATAGGAAGAAAAATATAACCACACTAAACAAAAATGGCAATAAATAAGTACATATCAATAATCACCTTAAATGTAAATGGATTGAATGTTCTGATAAAAAGACACAGAGTAGCTTATTGGATAAGAAATATTGACTCACATATATGTTGTTTACAGGAGACCCACCTTACAACAAAAGACTCACATAGGCTGAAAGTGAGGGGATGGAAAAAAATCTTCCAAGCAAACGGAAAGGGAAAAAAAGCTAGGGTGGCAATACTCATATCTGATAAAATAGATTTCAAAATGAAGGCCATAACTAGAGACAAAGAAGGCCACTACATAATATTGAAAGGATCTATCCAACAGGAAGATATAACCCTGGTAAACATATACGCACGCAATATAGGAGCACCAAAATATATTAAAAATCTTCTGGAGGACTTCAAAGGAGAAATTGACAGTAATACAATGATAGCAGGGGACTTCAACACCCCGCTGACATCACTGGATAAATCCTCTAGACAAAAAATTACAAGAAAACAGAGACTCTAAATGAAGCACAAGATCAAATGGATTTAATAGATATCTACAGAGAATTACACCCCAAAACTGCAGAATTCACATTCTTCTCAAGTGCACATGGGACATTCTCAAAGATAGACCACATGTTAGGGCACAAACTAAGTCTCTACAAGTTCAAGAAGATTGAAATCATATCAAGCATCTTCTCAGATCACAGTGGCATGAAACTAGAAATTAATTACAAGAACATGCAAAGACATTTGAACACATGTAGGCTAAATGGCATGTTATTAGACAATGAACAGGTCACCAAGGAGATCAAAGAAGAAATTAAAAACTTCCTGGAAACCAATAAAAAATGAACACAGAACAACACAAAATCTATGGGATGCAGTGAAAGCAGTTCTGAGAGGGAAGTTCATAGCACTATAGGTCTAGTTCAAGAAACAAGAAAAATTTCTAATTGACTATCTAACCTCACAACTTAAAGAACTAGAAAGCAAACAAAAAGAAAAACCCAGAGCAAGTAGAAGGAAGGAAATAGTAAAGATCAGAGCAGAAATAAATGACATAGAGACCAAAAGACAATTCAAAGGATCAATGAAACAAAGAGCTGGTTTTTTGAAAAGATAAGATTGATGGACGCTTAGCTAGACTCACCAAGAAACAAAGAGAGAGAACCCAAATACACAACATCAGAAATGAAAGAGAAGTAACAACTGACACCACAGAAATACTAAGGATCGTTAACAAATATTATGAACAATTATATGGCAACAAATTAGACAATCTAAGTGAAATGGACAAGTTTCTAGAAACACATAGTCTCCCAAAACGAACTGGGAAGAGAGAGAAAACTTGAACAGACCAATAACAACTAAGAAAATTGAAGATGTAATCAAGACTCCCCCAGCAAACAAAAGCCCAGAACCGGCTGGTTTCACAGGGGAGTTTTACTGAACATTCAAAGAAGAACTAACACCCATTCTCCTCAAACTATTCCAAAAAATTCAAGAAGAAAGAAGACTTCCAAACTCGTTTTATTAGGCCAGCATAATTCTAATTCCAAAACCAGAAAAAGACACTACGAAGAAAGAAAACCACAGGCCAATATCCCTAATGAAACTAGATGCCAAAATCCTGAACAAAATACTAGCAAATTGGATGCAGCAATATATTAAAAAAATATTCACCATGACCAAGTGGGATTCATCACAGGGATGCAAGGCTGGTACAATATTCGCAAATCAATAAATGTGATACACCACATAAACAAAAGGAAAGATTGCCCTAGCCGGTTTGGCTCAGCGGTTAGAGCGTGGGCCAGCGGTCCAGAGAGACCCGGGTTCAGTTCCCGCTAAGGGCATGTACTTCGGTTGCAGTTTGTCCCCGGCCCTGGTTGGTCGTGCAGGTGGCAGCCACTCGATGTGTCCCTTTCACGTCGATGTTTCTCTCTCTCTTCCTCTCTCTCTCTCCCACTCTATCTGAACAAAAAATGAAAAAATGTCCTCGGGTGAGGATAAAAAAAACACAGAAAAAAACAACAACAAAAAAAACCAAAAGGAAAGATAAAATCATATGATCATATCAGTAGATGCTGAAAAAGCATTTGACAAAATCCAGCACCAATTTCTGATAAAAATGCTCAGCAATGTGGGAATAGAGGGATCATATCTCAACATAATAAAGGCTATATATGAAAGACCTACAGCCAACATCACACTCAGTGGGGAAAAACTAAAAGCATTTCCCTTAAGAACAGGAACAAGACAGGGATGCCCACTTTCACCACTCTTATTTAACATAGTACTGGAAGTCTTAGCCACAGCAATCAGACATGAAGAAAAAAATAAAAGGGATCCAAATTGGAAAGCAGGAAGTGAAACTGTCATTATTCGCAGATGACATGACATTATACATAGAAAACCCTAAAGACTCCATCAAAAATCTACCAGAGCTAATAAATGAATTTCAAAAAGTAGCAGGATACAAAATTAACGTCAAGAAATCGACGGCATTCTTATACACCAATGATGAACTCAGAGAAAGAGAAACTAAAAAAACAATCCCATTTACCATCGCAGCAAAAAAATTAAGATACCTAGGAATAAACTTAACCAAAGAAGTAAAGGACCTATTTGCAAAAAACTGCAGGACATTGAAATAAAAAATAGAGGAAGATATAAAAAAGTGGAAGCACATACCTTGTTCATGGATTGGAAGAATTAACATCATTAAAATGTCCATACTACCTAAAGCAATCCATAGATTCAATGCAATCCCCATCAAAATACCAATGACATATTTCACAGAATTAGAACAAATACTTCAAAAGTTCATATGGAACCAAAAAAGACCCTGAATAGCCACAGCAATCTTGAAAAAGAAAGACAACGTAGGTGGGATCACAATACCGGTTATCAGGTTATACTACAAAGCCACTGTAATCAAAACAGCCTAGTACTCACACAAGAACAGGCATATAGATCAATGGGGGAGAACAGAGAACCCAGAAATTGACCCAAAACATCATGCTCAATTAATATTCCACTAAGGTGGCAAGAGCATGCAATGGAGTAAAGACAGCCACTTTAATAAATGGCCCTGGGAAAATTGGACAGCTACATGCAAAAAGATGAAACTAGACCATCAACTTACACCATACACAAGAATATACTCAAAATGGACAAAAGACTTAAATATGACTTGTGAATCCATAAAAATTCTAGAAGAAAATGTAGGCAACAAATTTTCAGACATCATACGCAGCAAAATTTTCACTGATACATCACCTAAGGCAACAGAAACAAAGGAAAAAATGAACACATGGGAATACATCAAACTAAAAAGCCTCTGCACAGCAAAAGAAACAGCCATCAAAATGGAAAGGGAACTCACTGTATGGGAGAGCATAATTGCCAATGATACATCAGATAAGGGGTTAATTTCCAAAATATATAGAGTGCTAATTCAAGTCAACAAAAGGAAGACAAATAACCCAATTAAAAAAATCGGCAGAGGAGCTAAATAGACACCTCTCCAAACAGGACACACAAATGGCCAAGAGACATATGAAGAAATGCTCAACATTGCTAATCATCAGAGAGATGCAAATTAAAAATCAATGAGGTATCACCTGATACCTGCCAGAATGGCTGCCGTCAACAAATCATCAAACAACAAGTGCTGGCGAGGATGTGGAGAAAAGGGGACTCTAGTACACTGCTGGTGGGAATGCAGACTGGTGCAGCCACTATGGAAAACACTATGATGTTACCTCAAAAAATTAAAAATTGAATTGCCATTGGACCCAGTGATCCCACATCTAGGAATGTATCCTAAGAAGCCTGAAACACCAATCAGAAAGAATATATGCACCCCTATGTTCATAGCAGTACTATTTACAATTGCTAAGATCTGGAAACAGCCCAAGTGTCCATCAATAGATGAGTGGATAAAAAAGCTGTGGTACATATATACAATGGAATACTATGCAGCTGTAAGATAGAAAGATCTCTTATCCTTTGAGACAACATGGTGGGAACTGGAGAGTATTATGCTAAGTGAAATAAGCCAATCAGAGAAAGAAAAATATCACATGATCTCACTTATTTGTGGAATATAATGAACAAGGTGGGCTGATGAACGAAATAGACCGAGAGACATAGAAAGGAGTGTGGTTCAGACTGACAAAGCTCAGAGTAGAGGGGCGGCGGGGATGAATGAGATGAACCAAAGAACTTATATGCATGTATGCATAACCATAACCAATGGACATAGACAACAATGCTAGGGTGTTGGGGAGGTGGGATGGGGAGGAGGGGGTCTAGAGGGGAAAAAGGAGAAACATCTGTAACAAAAATAAATTAATAAAAATTGAAAAAAAATAGATAACCCTAATTTTACAACTTCTGACGGTGTAACACTGGGGATATAAATATATTTTTTCTTGAGACTAAATGCCTAGAAAAGAAATTGTAGCATCAAATGGATTTCCTGTTTGTGACTTTTTATATGTCTTGTCAAATTTCCATTTGGCAAGGTGCTATGCTGGTATAACCCCATCTCTTGTAAATACAAGAGAATTTACAACAAATTAAATCATTATTAAACATTAAAAATTACTTGCTTCCTAAAATGTAAATTGCTGACTTTTTCTGAATATAAGAGTAATCTATGCTCATTGAAAACATTCAGTATAGAAAGGATGAGGCAAACAAAACTTACTCTTTCAGAACTTTTTTCCCCACAAGGATCACTGATCTGCTGTTTGTCCTCAATCTGCAAGTCTGCTCAATTCCAGCAACTGGCACCACCATCCACCCAGATGCTTTGGACAAAGTCTAAGAGTTATCAGTGATTGCTTTCCTTCCCTCATAACCTCACAGCCAATCAAGTGTTCCCTTCTGAGGTCTGAGACAAGGACATAATGGAGCAGGCAGAAGCCATCTCCACTCTGCCCTGTCTGATTCCATCTCTAGAGAGTACCTGAGCATGATCCAATGGTCATTGTTCCATGACACTAAGTTACAAATTAGTAGATGGCCAGAACACATTCTATTCATTGATTCTTCATTCAAGGTCATCCCCTACTTCATCAGTATTTTGTTTTCTATATTCCATCCCATTTCATCTTTATTCATTATCTATTCTGTCCTCATAACTTTGTATTCTATAGATCATTCCAAGTTTCATTCCATTGATTTCTATTCCTTAACAGTATTTTTATTTGAAGTGCAAATTCTATGGTCCATTCCTGATTTTTAAATTTTGATTTTCTCCTATTTTCATTAATAATTTAATTCACTGCACGTTCTATTCCATTCCATTTCTCATATAACATCACATATATTTTTATTCCATATGCAGTTAGATATTTATATGACCTCCCCTTTCCATCCCATATTTTCATCACATTCCATTCAATTTCCATCCCACTCAATTTTCCATTCCATATCCTATTCAAGTTTGTATTCCATTCCCTGTTTCACTCCAGTGTCCACAGCAGGCAGTCTCCATTTCATCACTTTCTGCATTTCATTTCAAATCCATTTTCCATTTCCCATTACTTAACGTTCCCAATACCATTCCAGTGTATCTTGCATTGTTTTTCACTGCAGTTTCTCATCTGGACCAGTAAGCATTCCATTTCATTCAGCCACAATTGCTAGGAAAACAACTTTCAGGAGAACATCTTGCTAATATTCTAATGAAAGATTTACAAGACTGCATGGCCTTTCCAAGAATTTTTGGTTCTAGGAATTTATCTGTAACAAGGACATGACTGAGGATATGAACAATTTTTAGTATGCAGTATGTGCTTCTCTGTGATGTGTTTTATAGAATGAAAAGTTGGAAAGATGTCAATATTGGAATATTAGAATATGTAAACCCTAGCTGTAAACAGAGTGTTTTATATTTAAAAAAATGGCTTTGTGAAAATTTACTTACTGATATGAAAGAGGGTTTTCTGGACTCGAAATCAGGTTACCAGTCCACATCTATGCATAGGTGATTCAATTTCATGAAATATAATAAACTATGACATGTATGTGAATGACATGTGTACAATCATGTAAATAAAGAGTTGTAGTACTTGCTTAAGTGCGGGTGAGAATTTAGGTACCAACTCTCTCACATTTGCTCTTCTGTTTGGGGCACTGACCAGGCAGCCCTTGCGTACCATTGATTACAAAGCGGTGTCCACATATGGAAGGTCAAGCCTGTGCATGACCACATATTTATACTAACAGGAATAAGACACTAGGCCAAGTAAGTGGATGGACATTCATCAGCGGATTACTACGCAGCCCACACAAATGATGGTGCATATTTAAGGACAGTATCACCCGGAATCCCAGGACATTCGGGACATAAGTGGGGGAAGCCTCTTACTGGGAAGCTCAGCCCAGCACCCCTGCCCACCCCAGCGCCTGGCAGCAGTGCTGAACATCTGGAGCCAAGACAGTGTGGGCCCCACCCCTTTTGTTGCCCTCAGACTGCTCTCCAGACAGACCCCGCGTGGGGTCATCCAGATGACCGGAGGCGTTCTGGGACCGTGTCCTGGGACACAGTGTCCTGACCAGATTCCAGGAAGGACACCTGGCTCAGGGATATCTCCTGTCGGCTGGTGTGGTATTTCTTACAAGCCATGGCTTGTGGATGAGCCACCAGGGTGGTGCTCACAGGCTAAGCTGATGTGGGGCGACTCGAACTGTTTATGAGGACAGCCTGCCCGCCCCTGCCCCCTCCCTCGATGCACACCCACTAGGGGCCAGGGAAAAATATGGAATTCACAGCACTGAATCTACGGGCGGACCCCGGGGGCCATGGAGCACACACACCCTCGGGGTCAGGGTCAAGTTGGCACCAGACCTAGCTGGCTTGACGCTCTCTGAGAATTCGTTAGTGACGTGGCTCCAGCTGACCAATCAGAGCAGGGACTCAGCGGGGCCACGCCCACCCCCTACTCCCCAGCTCCTGCTCTAGGCACACAGCGTCCATCAGCAGACGCACTCTCGGGTCTCTGAGGGAGAACTTGTCACCATGGCCACCCAGTCTTGTTTGGAGGATGAGCAGAAGCAACCGCCGGGTAAGGTGTCCCCAGGGCTGAAGAACGAATTAGTCCCTGACCCTGGTGATGCCCTCGGGCCGGGCCACCGGGATCCTGGCGCCTGGGTGCCCATAGTCTGGAGCACCATGTCTCCATGGGGTGGGGGCGCCCTAGGCTGTGGCACTGCTGGTGCCTCTTCCTGCGCCATGGCGGTCCCCGGCGCCATTTCCCTCGCTGCGGAGGACCCGGGGCCGCCCCCCAGGCCCCGGGCGCAGGAAAGCGGGCGTCCTGAGCTCCAGGGCGGCCCGAGTCCCCACACAGAGCTGAGCTGTGAGGCCCGAGACGGGCCCGGGTCTCCAGACCGAACACGCGGGCGGCGAGGCCGCCACAGGGCAAGAGGATGGGGCGCGGGCCAGGGCTGCGGGCGTCCGACCCCCACCACGGCCCAGAGGGTGGCCGTGGGCAGAAGCGTCGCAGCCTCAAGAAGGCTGCCCAGGCTCAGCAGCTCACAGGGCTCTGTCTGTTTCCAGAGGCTCCTGCGTCCCAGAGGTCCGTGCCTTTGCCGCCATCCTCTCCGAGGGCTCGGCCCAGCCGCCGCCGACGCCGCCGCCAGGCCCCTCGGGCTTCTCCTGGGAGTCGCGCTTCTCAGCCAGGCCCTGACCTCCGAAGCCAGGCCCTGCCTTCAGCTCCAGACCCTGCCCTGCGAAGCCGTGCCACCCTGCGAGGTCCTGAGGTCCAAGGCAGCGCTTCTGCACCTGACCCTGCACCAGGCTGCCTGCCTGCATCTCTATCTGCATCTGAGCCAGACTCCGCACCCAGCTGCCCTGCTGCCGCACCGCCAGATTTTACTGTCAGTAACCAGGCATCCGGGTCGGGTACTGCTCTTAATAGCCCTGGATCCTTTCCAGGTCCTGCCAGCCGCCGCTGTGCTTCCAGACCAGGCCCTGCTCTCAGAGGCTCTGCTTATGTGACAGGCCCTGCTTCCTATAGTCCTGCATCTTGCCACAACCTTGCCCTCAACAGCCAACCAGGCCCTGCCCTTGGAAGCCAAGTATCTGGGCCAATCCCTGCCCTCCGAGGCCCAGTCAGCTGGATAAGCCTTGCCCCCCCTAGCAGCAACAGCAGGATTCTAGGCTTTGTCCCCTGGAGCTGCCCCACCCAGAGAAGATCAGCCCCTAGCAGGCACCCCTCTCTCCCTGGGCGGGCTGACCAGAGGCCTTCCCGTGGGCTGGTCTTAGGAAGGCTTGTCATCCTGAGCAGCTCAAGCTCTCCTGATGCTGAGGCCCCAAGCCTTCCTTCCCAGCAGGGTTGGCATGCAGTCCTTATGCCTGCCTCCTCACCCTCACCTCCTGGTAGGCTCCTACCTAGACAGTTGGGTGAGAGTTATTTCACCTCCTCTTACTCCTCCCCCTCCCACCCTCCCCTTTTCCTTGCTCCTCCTTCCATGGTTGCCCTAGGCAGTTTGGTGAGAGTTATTCCACCTCCTCCTCTTCCTCCTCCCCCTCCTGCCCACCTTTTTTCCCTGCCCCTCCTCCCATGGTTTTACCCCTCAGGCCCTCCGCTTTTTCCTGTCCCTCCTATTCCCCCACTAATTTTACTGACCACACCTCCTTTTCCTGTTCCACTAATTTTCGGCCTGGCCTCCACCTTCACTCCTACCCCTGCTAACCTTAGATGGGCCTTTCTGCTGGAGGTGGGTGCTCTGAGCCCTGCCTCTCCGGGAGAACAGGCTGAAACAGAGAGCATTTCTTTCCCCCCTACCACTCCTTAGCTGTGACCTTCCATGGGCTTTCTCTTGATAACGGGGAAGAATCAACATCCACCCACTGAGCTGAATGGCTGCCTGCTCTGTGGTTACCTGTTAGGTTTCCAAGAGTTGTGTGAGCCAGGAACCAAGATAATGAGTTTGGAAGCCTCCTCTTCCCCAGACTCCCCCACCTAGCACTTACCTGCTCTTGGCCCTTGATTCCAGGCCCTCTTCTCCCTAAAAAGGGCCTGCTTTTGCCCCAGAGTTGACATCCCCCTTTTCAAGGTTGCCTGTTATACATTCAGTCTTTGAAGAATAAAATTAAAATGTTGGCTTTATTCTTATAATGTATTATGGTTTTTTATTGAGGTTAAAGGATTTGTGTTTTGTCCCTATCCTCTTAAGTTTAGGGATTTGGGGGATAACTTGAAATCTGAATTTGTGGTAAATGTTGTGGATACATTTGTGGTTTAGTTTTTGCTATTTAATTGGTGTCTCTTTATATGGGTGTTTGGTCAGATGGAAACACTGTGCAGCCACCACTGCCACCATCTTCCCAGAATCCCCATCACCTAGTATCCTTACTCCTTGACATTGTGCTACCTCCGCTTAGGCGTTGCCCCAATGTCTGATGGTAAACAGTGTCTTTAGTCACCCCTTGGTAGCTCTCAAAAGAACACAAGGGGATTCATCTTCTGCACTAAGAGACTAAAATGGAGGCAAAATTAAACTCAGGAAAGAGACCAAAAACATTTTGGGCCTTCCGTTAAAAATATTGGAATTAAAAGTAATGTTTCTGGAAAAATTATTTTAAAAGCTAGTACTCACTCATCCTTGAATAATTCCACAGATGTCCAAAGTCTAGAACAAGAAAGAAGATATTTCTTACTGCAGCAAATCTCCCAACCTCAATTTAGAGGGCCTATACTTATTCCCACCTTACAGATGTGCAAATAGAGGCTCAGAGCACCTTCATGACTTGAGATCTCGTTGCCAGTACAACTTGGCTCTGGAGTCAGAGTTCTGGTTTTCCTATGGAGTCACCGTGTGTTCCCAGACAAGTTAGTGAATCCAGTATCCCAGGTTTCCTCATTTGTCAACTATGCACAGTAAGAGTGCATGCCTCCTAGGTTATGGTAAGGATTAAAATGGGTGGTACATGTTAAACTGAACATATTGTTAATGCTGTGTTACACCTGAAGGATTACAGTAAGGTAACCAGTAAACTATCTGGCTCTCTGTAAGGGAAATGGAGGAAAATACTGTCCTATTAATCATTTATTTTCATTTTTCCCTGGACCTCACATACTATGTAGCTGATCCTAATAATGCATGTAGCAGAGGTTTTTAAAAAAATAATTCTGGCCCAGCCAGTGTGTCTTAGTGGTTGAGCATTGACCCATGCACCAAGAGGTCGCCAGTTCGATTCCCGGTCAGGGCACATGCCCAGGTTGTGGGCCCTATCCCCAGTGGTGGGCATGCAGGAGGCGGCCAATCGATGTTGTCTCTCCTCGATGTTTCTAGCTCTCTCTCCCTCTCCTTTCCTCTCTCTCTCTAATATCAATAAAGAAAAAACAATTTTTTTAAATTAAAAATACTTCAGGAAGCAGTGGTCCAGAAAGTGTATCTGGTAGCTGGGAATAAAAACAGGTGATATTGTCATAAGAGTGAGCTACAGGTAATGCAAAGTGCATTTCCACTGGGTCACACAAACCTGGGGTTCACAACTGGCTCCATCTCTGAACTGCTGTGTGAACTTGATCAAGTTACAAAACCTCTCTGACCCTCAGTCTCCTCCTCTGTAAATTGGGGAGCATAGGATCTACTTCATTATCACTTCCTCTGAAAAGAGACTTTCCTGATCCTGACCACTTATCCTCCTAGCTGTGGTTAATTGGTTTTTGTCTCTGTTCCTAAAGCCCCTGTTTGTGAAAGGCATACATGTTGTTCAGGATTACACTGACAGAATCAAGATGTCAACCCAAACATTAGTGTAATTGTTGAATACAAATCGGTTCCTTCTAACTCACCAGGAAACTGTATCGTAAGCACTGATATTTTTTTTTTCCTGCTTGATAATACAAGGGCCTGACTTAGGCTTTCACTGCCCTAGGAATCCATGTCCAAGAGGCATCCATTTCCAAGGTGCCTATCTCCAATAAACACAGGGGCAGCTACAGGACTAGATAAAGAGCCAGGCATCCCCCACCAGCAAAAGCTTCTTTGTTTTAGAAATTTTGGTTGATTTAAATAGCTGATCATTTGGGCTCACTTTTATTCTCTCTTTCCTCTTTAAATTCATGCTCTCAAGTTTTAAATTCACCAAGAAAGAGTGAGCAAGCAAAACCCATGACCCTCACCTTCAACCCCTGAAAAACAGAACCCAGGCCCTACCTACTGTTTGTTCTAGGTCTCTCTTCTGTTTCTCTCTCCCAATATCTCTCTCTCTCTGACTCAATCTCTCTCTCTCTCTCTCTCTTTCTCTCTCTCTCTCTCTCTCTCCCTTCCTTCCCCCCCCCCTCTCATCTCTGTGTAACCCCAGTTGTGCTCTGTCATTTCCAGGTCTTATAAGTAATAAACCTGGATCTTCTCAGTTTCCTGATGGTTTTTGCTGAGGGCATCTTGCAATCATAAAAACCACTAGGGCCAGTCCAACCACAACATTAGTTACTGATAGGCTGAGATCACCAAGAACCACACACAAAATAACCTGGACCCCAAGCACTGACTAGTGGTTCCAGAGCAGTGCAGGTGGCACCTGAATGGATGACTAGTGAAATGGGTCATAAGGCACTGAAGCAAGGAATGGGGTGGGGGACAAATGAAGTAGGTAAATGGGGGAGGTGTCATGACATATTTATGAGTACATGTGTGAGAATACGTACCTGATGTTTACTTTGCATGTGTTTGTTTACAAATTTGAATGCATCTTGTATGCACATCCAGGCTTAGATATGTAGAAATGCATATATATGAGATAGATTTCACGACTTTGGACATAACAGCAGGCACAGTGACTGTTCAAGAATTGTCAAAAAACATTGGTTAGTTGTTTCCCCACTCTTTTGTCACATGGTAAATAGGTTTCTATGACTTTCTTACCATTGACAAGAAATAACTATACTTTAATTTCTATACTTTTTGAGAAAGTCTGCATTTTATATAAAGCCAATAACTGTTATACTTCAGTGCCTGGCACAGAGTGGGTTCTTCTTGGTTTATGCATACATAGATACTTATTGAATGCTGACATGTCAGATGCTTTACCGTGCACTCAGGGCTCAGAAAGAATTGGTAAGGGTCCTCACCTTCAAAATACTTACAGAGAATAGCAAATACAACTTCTGATGTGATTTTGAGTCCAGAATAGAAGTCTGTTCCACCCGTACATCACACTCTCTCCAGCTTCAAGACCTCATAAATGTTATCGCTGCAATCTGGAAAATTCTGGTTCTTCTTTCCACCTAACCAACTCCTACTTATTAGTTACAGCTCATATGGCAAGTCTCTCTTTGAAAGGTGATCACTTGCATCATCTTATAATGTATTATCAGGACTTCTTGAATTTCCCCATCACCTTGAGCTCCTACCCCAATTTCTGGTGATTTCTGATTTTGTCGTGTGTCTCCTCCAGCATGCTGTGAGCTCCACAAGGACTGAAACCAGGTGTATGTTCCTGAGCCTACCTCAGGACCTGGCATACTAGGGTGAGGAAAAGCACTATGACAGCTGGAAGGCTCAGCTCATAGGGTAAGGATAAAAAGCAGAGAGAAGAATGCATCCACATCGATATCCCATTCATATGTCACAGTTAAAGCTGGTTGAGCAGACACAACTAAAGGTGGGAATGTAATGAGAGAGGTCTTTTTCCTAGCACACTATGTAGTGCAAGACCTTATTCAGCTCAGAAAAGGAAACCTGGAAGTAGAATCTGGGAACCATGAGTTTAGAAAAGATGTTTCTTGTTGTGAATAGAGGCACACAGAAAGAGACAGGTAGTTTTTATCTACTTGACACTCTTCCTTCTGGTTGTAGTTTCTGGAACACTTGTTGTAGAGGGAGATACAGCAACTACTGGGATTCTTTCCTAGAGGCTCTGAGAAAGAAATCATCACCCAGCCACTTTGAATTTCTCAACTGATCCATTAAAATCACCCAACAATGTGACATTTCTCACAATGTCCACCCGAGGGCGATATGCTGCTGCTGGTACCACCTTGTGTAGCAGGACCCATGAGGACCAGCTTCACTTCCTTGTCATGTATAATTGTAAGTCCTCAGAGCTCAGAACACCTAATAAATAAAGAAGCCCCTCCAGCAGATGTGAAGACATAGATGGACACTGCATGTATCCTGCCCCTAAGCCCCACTTCCTACCCATGGCTGCAAGGCGACTAGATTCCCAGGGGTCCCTGGAATGCTTTCCCTCCCCAGTGATGTGTGACCAACACAGGACATAGAGTGAATGCTTTCTCCTGGAGTATAGCAGGTCTCTTTAGGTTCCTTTGCATCTCATCCTGGAGAGAGGACAAGATTCAGTGATGGGGTAAGTATTGTAACCGTTTTAGGGATGAGGACCCTGCAACTGAGGTCCAGAGAAGTTTATTAGCCAGTCCGAGGATAGCGAGCCTCTTCTCTGTGCTCCCACAGCACTGTTCTGTCCTTCCTCTGGCCATACTGTGCTGTAAGCTGATTGTTATCTGTGTCTTTTATCCACCAGATGGAAGTGATAGGGCGTACGGGTTGCATTTTGTTCACTGCTCTGTCCTCACCTGGAGAACACTGCTAGGCATGCGGTAGGCACAACATGGAGTAGAACTGGAGAGAGAAGAGGGTATGGGTGGGGTCGTGTGAGGTTACCTCTAGGGTGATTATTGTTTTAATGGCTTGGATGAAAGAGGGCAGGAGTGTGTCTGTGAGGAAAGAGGAGAAATGGTAGATATTATCTGATGAATTTGTTAGGAGTGGAGATAGTGTCTAGTCCCCTGTAGACTTTCGTCCTATAAGTCCTTCTAGCCCATCACTGCACTGCAGTGACTCTGCCTTTATGCGGCCAAAAAAGGCACCTGAGAGAATGTACATGAAAGTGTCTTGGTTCCAGATCTGAGTACAATATGACCATTGGTCTGTTTCTCAAAATCCTGATCTAATAAGGGCAACAACTTCTTATTGTCGGCTTGCTGGCTATCAGTCAAAGTAGCAGTGTCACCTCACTGAAGCCACGCAATGAAGGTGAGTGTGGATATTTACAGATTTTACAAAGCCAGACAGCAGATTTTAGCCCAGGCCCAAATGCCAAGTGCTTGTTCATTACTTGAAGTAAGAAATCCCCAAAGCATGGTACACAGACCACTGTCATTGTCCATGATGACTCTAATGCTGTATGGATAAACATTTCATATACATTTTTAAGTTTTTTACATTTTTTATGGAATAAAAAAGTCAGCTAACACATAAAGCAACGTTGAGCCCCTTTTACGTCGGGGACAAACAGTGGACATCTCCCAATCTCTGCCAAACCCTCTAAAGACACCTTGAAACGCCTCTGTCCTTTCCCAGCATTCCTCACTGGGCCTAAGCTGCTCATCACCTCTCTTTGTCTCCAATTTTCTGTCCCCAGACAGCTGGGAGGTCATCCCATTTTTTCTGTAGCTTGTCCAGCTTCGGGTTCCAGCACTCTTCTCCCAGCACAGGAGTCTCCTACCTGTATTCTCACACATGGAAACCAGCCTAGGACCCATAAATTGTATTTCAGGGGACCATGCTATCTGAAACTCTTGAGCATAGGTTTTATTTTATTTTTAATGTTGACATTATTTCAGGTGACCCCCTCCCACCCCTTTACCCACCTCCACCCAACTCTGTCTCATCCTCCCTCGGTCTTCACCAAACAATTGTCTGTGTCCATGGGGTATGAATATATGTTGAACATAGGTTTTAAACCAAATGAACTCATGAATGATTTGCATGGCATAGTGAAGCAGAAAATACTCAATATTTACTTTGAAAGAAAAGCTACTCTTAGAATAAGAGCAACTCCTTATATATGTGTGTGTGAATGTGAATGTATAGGAATGTGTGTGTGAGTATAAATATATATTTCTTTGATGGGAAACGAGGGGTAGAAATTGATGGGTGATAGTTTGTGTGATTTCAAAGTCAGGTATTTTAAAAATATAAATGGAAACACACACCTACTTGTTGGATTCCAATTGGTTGATTAGGTAAGTCAAGTTAAATATTCAGTGCATCTTGTATGCACATCTAATGAAATGTGTGCACAAAAGGGAGACTGAAGCCAGACAAAAACAGATGGAAAGAGGTCCAGGCACTTTTACCAAAAGTGACACAGCACTGAGGTTACTTATTTGTACTTTACTCCTTTGAAATATTGCTATTAGAGTGAAAATGTGGAAAATAGCTAAACATCCATCAGAAGAGGTGGGTTAAATAAGTTATGAAAGGTCCACATTTCTTCATTCTATGAAGCCATTAAATTGACATGAAAAGACACCCAGTTCCTAATGTTTGATAAAATTTCAAGTATCGCCCTGGCCAGTTTGGCTCAGAGGTTAGAGCGTCAGCCCACAGACCAAAGAGTTTTGGGTTAGATTCTAGTCAAGGGCATGTACTTGGGTTCCAGTTCAGTCCCAGGACCTGGTTGGAGTTGTGCGGGAGACAACCAATCAATATGTCTCTCCAATATTGATGTTTCTCTCTCTCTGTCCCCGTCCCACTCTATCAGAAGATAAATGTAAAAATAAACTTGGATGAGGATTAAAAATTTTTTTTCAAGTATCAAGAAATTACATATTGATTAATAGTGGTTTTGTAGTATAAAACAAGGAAATACGTACTTTTCTACTTTTTCAGTATCCATTTTTGAGCACTCTTTTCTGAATATTTAACACATGCACATGCTAGGAATTTCTAAACATTAAACAGGGCATACGGTGGACAGACCTCATTCTCATTCTTCTGTCTCCCTGCCCCTCTATCCAGAGACAGTTTCTAAAACAAAACCAAGGAAAATGACATCATTTGTAAAATAGGCCCAATGAGGTAACACTAATCTTATACCAATTACACACACACACACACACACACACACACACACACACACTAAACAATGTGGCTAAAATAATTCGTATCTCTAAAGAGCAAAACTGTAAGTACCTCCTTAAAAGACACAGACAAATATAACCAACAGAAAACATCCTAATTAATGTTTACAAAACCGTTTGGACTTAGGGGTCTCACCTAGGAGATGGGCTGTGAAACACAGTCCGGTTCACAATCTCACCACAACAGTCCCTGTGAATAACCTGCAAAGGATTCCTGGGAACTGTATGAACAGTTGCCAGTGTAAGTGAATTAGAAGCCCAGATGAGAAACTGGAGACACCACTTGCTCTTGGGAATTTTAGATCAACGCTGTGCACGCACAGACCTGTGCTCAGTTTTCTGACCAGAGGCAAGTCCATAGAAAAACACTGAAAGGGAAGGGTAGCCGGTTGGAACAACGTGACAGGTTCACCAGTCCAGAAACACACGTCTTTCACACAATAATTCTACAAGCACGGAGGTGCCCCCACCCAGAAGGCACTCAGGCAAGTTTCTGGCCTGTTGCAGCCCCAGTCCCTGCCCCTCTTGGGGAAAGGAGGCAGCGCCCCTTGGTGGACGCGTTCGGGAGAGTCTTGTGCTCCTACTTGGCCACCTTCCAGCCCCGCCTAACAAACCACTCACAGTGCCCGCGTCCAGCCAGAGCGGATCGACACAGTAAACCGCCTGCGCACAGACAGATGCCTGCAAACTCTGCTCCCTGCACCTGCTGCAGGAGCTGTGCAGCGCCGGGTTCAGTGCGGTGGATACTTGCTGATGCTCAGGGCGCGCAGCAGGAGCACAGAGCCCCAGGTAGAGGCGGTGCTGGTTCTTCCTGCGCCGCCAGCAGCTGAGATCCAGAAGGCACAGTTTGTCGGGGACCAGGCTCCAATTGAACCTCGCCCCAGTGGCAGCCCCTGTTGTACTGCACCAGGCCTGGAACCCGAAGGTGTCCAGCAGGAAGGTGGCGGATCCCCGCTGCTTCCATAACCTCTCCCAGCGCTTTGGCTTCGCGCTGAGCTCCATCTCACTGGGGGACAAGGTTGGCGCGAGCCGCTTCAGGGATGGCAGCGGACCTTTGGATCCCCTTTCCCAAGCCGGCTGCCTCAGCCTTGCTGGAGCCCTCCTGGCCTCCGCCTGCCTCCTCCCCCACAAGTGGCTCCACACCAGGAGTTGGTCAGGTGAGTGCCGCGTGCCCTTGGCCTCCAAGGCTTCATAGGCAGGATTCCCAGGCAGCTTTCGCCTCTGGGCTGAGCCCTGGCGCTGCTCCTCATTCTGCCCTTGTGCCTGCAGCCTTCCTGGCCTGTGCCCACCACGCCTGGTTCCCTAGTAAGTTGCTGAGCAGTCTCATTACATCCTCCTGACTGGCCATTGTTGAATAGGATGTACAGAGACCCTTCTCTTGACCCTATCCAAACCACCTCTACTGGCCTGAATTCAGTCTTACGGCAGGTTGTTACTGAGCACCTGCTGGATACCAGCTACTGTGCTGGACTCTGAGCATGTGGGCGGGCATGGATCAGGTTTCCAAAGCACTTACAATCTATTAGGCTCAGTTATACAAAAATATAGTAACTAACACAGCGTGAAGTTTGCCGTGGCTGGGATAAGTACAGAGGGCTCTGGAACACAGTGAGAGGCCCACACCCACCAATGGGAGGGGTGCAGAGGGGGGTTCAAGGAAGACTCTTCCTGAAAGATGGATTCTTTTGTTGTTATGTAATGCTTTGTTTTAATCTCTCTAACCTTCTTTGTGATGAAATCTACCTCATGGAGTTAATAGAGCTACTTCTGTTTAATTGATGTTTGCATACCTTTTTCCGTTTAATGTGGCTGGATCCTTGAAATTGAAGTGATTTTCATAGAAATATTGTGTGGTGTGGTTGTGAGTCTTACTGATCCTGCTCATTTCTGCCTTTGAATTGATGTATTTAGTCAGTTTGCATTCTGTGCCTTACAGTGAATACTAGAGGGTTCCATCTTGATTTCTGTGGTGTTTCTGAGTGTTTGACAATTATTTAGTCTCGCTTCTTTCAGAGTTTTTGTGTTCAGTTATAAAAGATTGAATAGGATATGTCTTGGGGTTTGTCCTAAATGTGGTTCACTTATTTCCTAGACCCTCTAGGTTCATATTATCAACACATTTTTGACAATGTAAGCCATCATTTCTTATTATACCCTTTCAGCTCCACTCTCATTTTCTGGGACTCTGACTATGTGGACTTTAGGAACTTTTGTTATTATTATCCTGAAATTCCCTGACTAAGGATCTGTTCTTTTTTTTTCTTTTCAGTCTATTATCTCCCTTTTGCTGAGTGTGCGTAGTTTCTACTGGTCAATCCTCAAGTACAATGATGCTAACTTCTATAATGTTCACTCTACTTTTGAGCCCATCCAGCAAAGTTTCAGTATTTCTGTTGCTGTTCTTTTTTCAGTTCTAAAGTTTCATCTGCTTTTTTATAAATTCGATTTATCTCTGAGATTTCTACTTTTTATCTGGATCAAGAAAATTTGTCATTGTTTACTGAAGCATATTTATGGTGGTTGCTCTAAACTAGTGTTAGGTAATTGTAATATCTGATTCACCTTTCTGTTGGTGGCACTTGGCTATGTCTTCTCATTCAGGTTATGATTTTCCTCATTCTTGCCATGATGGGTTATTTTCTGCTGGGTTGGCCATTATACTAGGAGTCTCTGGAGACCATTTAAACATTTTATTTTAGAAGGGAGCCACTTTGTTTAGGATTAGCATGCAGACCCTGACCTCCTTTGTGGGGCTCTGGCTCCTAAGAAAATATAACTTTCAAAGCCTTTGTGGTACAAATTCCATCTGATTGGTTTTTCTGATGCCCTTGGTGCTCCCCAACTGCTCCTTGCTGGTGGTACTTGAGAGGCAGAGAAGCTGAAGTCCATAGTTTCTTGATATTTTCTTAATTTATAACCAGTGTCCTTGTACTGTTCCAGGATCCCATTGAGCCTACCATATTGCATTTAGTTGCCATGTCACTTTCCCTTTCTCTTGGCTTGGGACAGCGTGGCAGACTTTCCTTGTCTTGGATGACCTTGACAGTTTAGAAGGTTACAGGTAAGCTGTTTTGTAGAATATCCTTTAATAAGGATTTGTTTGGCGTTTTCTCATGAATAGAAGGGTGGTGTGAGTTATGGGAGAAAAACCACAGAAGTAAAATGCCATTTTCATCGAATCTTATCCAGAGTATATAATATCAACATAATTTTGACTGTTGAAGCTGACCTTAATCACCTGACTGAGGTCCTGTTCTCAGGTTTGTCTGATGTCAGGTTATTCTCTTTACCAGTTTCTACGCTTTACTCTTTAGGAGGAAGTCATAAACAATAGAGGACACTTAAGGGTGGGAAGTTATTCAACCTTTCCTGATGGACAGAGGATATATGTAAAGTATTTAGAATTCTTCTGCAGGAATATTGCAGGTATTTACCTTATAATGCACTGCATTCACTTTATTCTCCAGAAGCCCCACCCACACACTGTTCAAGGCAGTCCCTTCTTTTGGGGGTCCTGCATGAATGGCTGAGGGACACCAACCTGGAGCTTCCCAGAGGGCCTCCAGTATAGGGAAGAAAATCTGTGAGACACAATGTTAGTCTCTTATAAGGGGCTTTTGTGGGACAGAAGCCTCTGAATTTTTGTGTTTTCTGAGCTTTTAGAAAATGTTTATACATCCCCATTCTTGGCTTTTTCTCTGTACCATACACTCAGAAGCCAGCTCTTATTTTTCGATTTTTATCTTTTTCGGTCACCTACATGGTTTGAGAATTTTCCAAAACATCTAATCCTGGTTCCTTTTGTTTAACACAATTTTCCTTAATTTATTGTTCTACTCTCATATTTTACTATAAGCAGCAAGAATCAACCAGGCCACACCCTCAAGACTTCGCTTGGAAATATGCTCAGACATATATCCATGCTCGTATTTTTTAGTTCAACTTTCCACCTGACTGCAGGATGCACTAGTGGGAGGCATTCTGCCACTCTAGAAATACCATGGCCCTTCCAGACTTTCTAATAACATGTTCCTTGTCTCGTAGGGGGCCCTCGTTCTCAGAAACCTCAAGCCCTGAATTCTACTAAAACTCTGTTAACAGTCATTCTGGCTTTCTCTAGGGCAGTTCAGTGTTTCTCTAAAGTTCTCCCACTGCCTCAGAGTGCCCACCAACAGAGGTTCCTAATTCCAGATCAATCCTAACAGCCTGCTCAAAGCAATCTAGGTTCTTGCTGTTATGCTCCAAGATTCTGCTACCTCCACCCTCTCTGCTTAGCCATATACCCCACCTTGTCTTTTGCATTTCCTTCTTTCCACATAACTGCAACAACAATCTGGTGAACATTTCTACCATGACCTAGCAGGGATCCCCTTCTTCCAGTATCCAGTAACACATGCCTTGCTTCCTTGTGAGGCCTCACCAACATCGTCCATAAAGTTCAGATTCTACTAACAGTTTGTCCAAGGCAATTCAGGCTTTTCCTAGGGCAACTTAAACTTTCTTTGCTCCTCAAACTTCTATCAGCCTTAGCCCACTTCCCAGTTCCTAAGGCGGCCCACATTTGTAGGGTATTTTCAATGGCAGCACCCTCCGTCCAGGTACCAATATGTGAGTGTTCTGTTGGTGGGGAACACATGATCACACACTTCGAATCTTAAAACAGCCCCCACGTATTAGCTCATGCCTCTGCAGTCAGAAGTCTGTGCCCAGTGTGACTGGCTTCCCTGCTCAGGCTCTCACAGGGTCAGATGGTGGTGGACTTGCCATGTCCCTTCTGGAGGCTCTGGGGAAGGGTCCCTTAGAAACTCATCCATATTGTTGGCTGAATTCAGTTCTGGTTGCTGGAGAACTGAGGCTCTCATTCTCTTGCTGGCTGTCAGCTGGGGTCAGCACTCATCTCCCAGATGCTGTCTGCAGTTCTTTGCCATCCTGCCACAGCCTCCCAGTGCTCCCTCATGCTTCAAATCTCTCTCTCAGCAAGGCCTTGATCCTTGCAAGTGCTCACCCGATTGGGTCTGGTCCACCCCAAATAAGCTCTCTACCTTTCACAGCATCAGTACTGATGATAGTCACAAATTGGAGACATTTCAAACGCCTCACAAGAGTTGAATGAATCAATATTCTGTGGCACACTGTACTCATATCATAGAAAAGTATACATACATGAAAAGGGCAAATATCCCTACATAGAACAAGGGCAGATCTCAGTATCAGAGTATTGAATGAAAGAGTCCATACATGAAAAATGTACATGACTGACAATTCTGTTTGTGTAAAATTGAAAACCAGGGGAAAACACCCTTATGGTGCCAAAGGTGAAAACGGCCACTGACTTTCAGCAGTGAGAACTTGGTAGAGTCATCATACTGGTCTCTGAGGCACCAGGAACGCCCTGTATCTGTCCTTGTGGTGGTCCTGTGCATGTGTTCACTGTGTGAAATGACCTCAAGCTGCTGTCATTTATGGCTTGTGCTCCCTTCCTTTGTGTGTTATATTTTAATAAAAGAATATCTAACAAAAATGGAAAACACGTATGAAATGGAAGAAGAATTGACAGAAACACACTTCGGACTCACAACCCCTCATGGTATGTCTATAAAATCTCAAAGGATGTAATGTAAGAAGCAGTTATTTTTCCTGACTCATGTGCCCTAAAACATGACCCGACATGACACGAGGCTGTACTTACACTTTATTTACCTTTCTTCTCATTAATATTTATGTTTTGCTGCAGAAATGTTTTGTTAGATCAGGAGTGCTATTGCACACCCTGCTATGGCTATTAGGTGGGGTATGGTATATTGATCCTGAAACACTTGGTCTCAAAAATTTGAGATAAAGGATTGCGGATGGGTAGTAGTAAAGGCTTTTAACACAATTCCCTCAGCTGAAGGCAGATCAAGTTGACAAGAAGTAAGAAAGACCACAGCTGGTTTGTCAGTGATGCACAGAATTGTTTGAGTTGTCTTTTAGCATTGCAGATGATGTGGGTTTTCTCCTTTAACCTACTGCTATGATGGATGATTAAAATGCTAAAATATTTCTCAATATTATGCCATACTCTCATGACTAGAAGAACTACCAGCAATTGGTACATTTTCTATATCCTGTGGAACTTTAGGCACTCAAACGTTATAAATAAAAAAATTAAATCTATGCTCCTAAGTGAGGTAAGACACATATCTCTGTGTTTATGTGGGAGGCGGTTTGGGGGCTTGTGTTCCAGTTTTGGAGTTTAGGCTAAATGCATGAAATAAATATAGAATAAATTTATCTTTGTTTGTAGCTGCTCAACCAGTTTAATAATTTTTAGGAAATTTTGATTTTTGAAAATAAGTGGATGATTGTATTCATTTCTCCTTGAAATTCCATCAGTAGCTTTGGCTCCTAAACTAGCTGAAAAAAATTAATAAATACCATTTTCTCAGAAAGCTTTGACTCTTAAGAATGGGAATTCTAGGACAGGCAGAGAAGTATACGGTAAAGAACACGGGTACTGGCATCAGAGGAACTTGGGTGACTGGCCGGATCCACCATTTACTTAGCATATGACTTCAGCCAGTTACCTACTTACTCTCTTTTAGCCTTGGTTGCTTCATTCCTGAAAGGAGAATATGGTGTCCTCTCTTTCGTTGTTTCCCCAAGCCTTAGCAGAGGGCCATTCTCACATGAACTAGTATGTGAACCTGCTGTGATCATGAGTAAGACATGCATGTTAATAATAAACAGTGACACTTGACATTAACAAGTGGGAGCTAATAACTGATTAAGATGTGTGTGTATTGGGCGAGGTTATCTTCTTGAAATCCTGTGCAGAATTTCCATGTATTTCTTATGTAAAATTTCTATAGACTATTTCTAAATAAAATGCATCATTATTATTTAATTTTCAAATCATACATGTACACATATATATGATGATAAATGTTAAGTTGTAATACTACCATTGAATGAAAAGAGAAATCACTTCATTCTAAATTTATCAACACCCCCACTCCTAATCTAACCAACCCCTCAACCCAAACACACTCACTGGTCCTGCTGGCTCCCTGAGAAAACTACTTTCAACTTTTATCTGCTTCTCTTTCCACTGGAAAAACTGAATCAATCTATTGTTTCGACTCATCAGAGATCACAGGTGGCCTGGCAAACCACTGAGTAAAATCTTGAGAGACTGTTGAATGCAGACTGTCAAAACTACCATCTGCTTTCCTGGATCAGACTTCTCTGCAGTCACCAACTGGTAAGAACATTGAAATGGTAAAGGAGATGAATTGCTTGAGGCTGCCTGTGGACTAGGAGAGACTGAGAATCTCTTTCCCCTGCCACCCCCCACTGGCTGCAGTCATAGGAGGCATCCTCAGCTTCCTGGTCTTCCACTTGAGGAAAGGGGTTTTCCTGTTGAAGGTGTGAAAAAGAAGCCCTGGGTTTTTGGCTAGCAAAGAGAAAAGGAATCCTTGTCAAAATATCCCAAGCCTTTTCCATGACAAGGGCCTACTGTGTGGGGAAAAGACTTTGCTAGAGCCTTACTCCAGGTGGAGGAAGGGTATTCCTCCCACCCAGCACCCTCTAGCCTTCCTGTCTCACCTAAATGCAACAGAATAGTCCATAGGGTCAAGGCTCCCAGGAAATAATTTGGGAATACTGCAGCCAGGGAATGGATAGAGGGTCAAGGATAGCAGAACAAAGATTTGCCACCCTGAAGCTGGCTTTTCAGATACTGATTTTAAGCAGTTTATTAAGAAAAAAAGGACTCAACCTTTGACCCTCCCTTTTCCAGCCTAAGAGATGCAGATGGAAAGGCCAACTCTGGGAAGGCAATCCTAGGATGTTGCTTTAGTCCAATTTGAATTGAGAAGGCAAGCCTGGTGCAGATAACCCCCTTAGCTCACAGTGCAGAGACCCCATCCCTGGCTTCTGTAATCCCGCTTGCCCCTTACATCAGCCAACTGCATAAGCTGCAGCAGAACTAGAAAGTCCCCAAATTCCCAGAAGCTTATCCTGTATAAAAGGCGGCTGGAACACCAGGGCGGGGCTCAGGCTTTGGAGGTGACTCTGCTGGGCCAGCACCAGTGCACATTAAACAGTCATTTGCTCATCCTCCCAGTGCATGCAGTCTGTCTCTTCCCACCATCCGACTTTCTGCCACCACAGAATTACCTATGGTAAATAGGAGGGCTTCAGGCAGGGGCCTGTTAGCTAGATGCCCCATGCATCTCATAGTTTCTGAGTTGCCTAGCAAGCATCTGCCTGCCAGGTGTTTTCTGCTCTTCCTCAACCACCTGGAAATAGTCCAGTCTCACTTCTGAAATCTAACACCCTTCCTGTTCCCTGTTTTTTGTCCAACATGTCATAAATACCCAATGTCCCCTCACTGTCTTTGGAATTTTCATGCTTATGTGAATTCCTATTCTCATGCATTAAAATATGATAGTGTCCTGTTAATCTGCCTGTTACCTATTTTTAGCCCAGCTAGAAAAACTGAGAAAGTGTGAGGATGAGTATTAATTTTTTTTAGCCCCCACAAGGGCATGGAGAGAAGGTAATGCCACTGGAGATACACTTGTGAAGGTGGCTGCCCAGAGACACAGTCCCACTAGCAGACTGAGATTTAATCCTGAAGCTGCAGAATTCCCCCTCTCCCTACACCTTTCCACCACATCAGTAGGGTTCCAGAGAAATAATAGTAAGTTATGACTAAGCGCACTGCAAAAACAAAGATTCTCTCTGAGCAGGAATGTTTGAGAAGCCCAAATTTAAGATGGGAGGGGGGTCCAAAATAAGGACACTAGAGGAACTGGGATCCTCTGGCACTTCTCCTACAGCAAACATTAAACAGCCCAGCTGCTAGCCAGATTAGCATAAATATTCACAGTAAACACCTATTTACATCAGGTCCTATTATCCAAAAGAACATGTCTCACTTTCAACAACAAAAACATTACAAAACAGGCCAAAATCAAGAGGGTAAAGATCACAGAGCAGCATTCAACCAATCTCTGATATGACACACATGTTGGAACTGTCAATCAGGGACTTTCAATAAGTACGATTAAAATGTGGTAGACAGTTAGACAGATAGGTCATGTCCAGTACATCAGCAGAGCAGAAAACCCAGAGAGCCTAGTGTGGAGGAAAAAAGGGGCCACATACTAAACATGACAAGTTCAGGGGAGGCCTGTGTGGCAGCCTTACAAACTCAGATGTTACCAAAGGGATCAAGGGGCCAGATCTCTCTGACCCTCATGGGAGTGGTGCTCTTGTGATATCTTCAGACAATGAATTTTTAAGACTCGCATGGCAGAATGAATGGTCTTTATTGGCATGGAGTTACATTTCTGGGGCTGTCAAGTCCCACTGATACCCAACACAATGGGTCCGAGGCCGCCTGTCAGCACTTGAGCCAAATTAAGCACAGACAGGGTTGAATCACATATGAGTATTTATTACAATTATACCGGCAGTATGGAGAGAGCAGGTGGTAACCCTGATTCCTCTCTGATCTCCCTCGCTAGTTGGCTGATTATATACTAGTGAGGAAGAAGATAACTAGGTGCAGCTGTGAGCTGCGAGTTTAGTAACAGGGAAAAGGGAGGGGAGGAACTGCAGTCCGGACTTTAGGAGTTCCACGTCTGACATCAAGGTGGCTAATCTTCTATGATGTTACAAACAATTCAGCCTGTTCCTGGGACCTGAGAATGGTCAGCATTCCAGAGGCAAACTCCTTCGGGGTGGTGGTCAGGGTCCAGTAACAACAATCAAATCAAAGTGAGTCTTGTCCCTGGTCTGTTTTCAAACTGTATTTCATTTCTGAGGTTTTTACATGTTTTTGATCTTGCAGCCCATCCTATAGTTTCCCATTGATCTGGGCCCCTTGGGTAAGGCGACTAAATGACTCCATTTTTATCATCAATAGACCTTCCTCGATATTCTTCCAATAATAGGTTAATTACCCCTAGAAGTAAAGAAATTTTGCCTAAGATTATAGTTGCCCCACGTGTTGGGAGGCATTTGCAGTTTCCGAGTATCAGTATTTTCAGGCATTTGCAGGTACTTCTATACCAATGAATAATGCTAATTTTGACTTCTGTAATTGCTGTCACTCCCACTATTGTACTGGTCCCCTGAAGGGCGGGGGCCAAAAAGGAGGAGGGGACTTCTGTCTTTAAAATTGGAGGAACAAGAAGAATCTGTGCTGAGGATCTGGGGAAGCTGTACCCCCCCAGCCCGCCGGCGTAATAAAGTACTCCTTTACAATTCGGCTATGTGTCTCTGGTTATCTAGCGGACACGTTACAACACCATCATCTGTAAAGAGAACCTTTTATCTATAGTTAGTAAGGTGAATAACAATTAAACAACTGTCATTCTATTTCTATTATGTCCCCTACCACCATGTCCCTTAATCCAGTCGTGGAAAAGGAGCAGCTGTGGATTTACTAAGGCTAGAAACAGGCTGGTGTCCGGAGCTTCCATTCCATGTTGCAGCCAGGTCCAACTCATGCATCAGTCTAGGTTCAGCCCATTAATCCACTGTGTGGATTCCACATGGCCGTGAGCCAAGTGGGCAAATGCAGGGGAACTCTCCCCCAGCAACAGGAGTCCCAAGAGGGCCAGAGGGCTGACTGCAGAGAGAGAGAAAGAGAGAGAGGGAGAGAGGGAGAGAGAGAGAGAGAGAGAGAGAGAGAGAGAGAGAGAGAGAGAGAGAAAGAGAAAGAGAAAGAGAGAGAGAGAGAGAGAGAGAGCGAGAGCGAGAGCGAGCACGATTTCCTTTGTTTAGGAGATTAAATACTCTGGTTCCTCACACTTGCAGTTGCTATGCCTATGATGGCCTCTGACTGGCTCTCAGGTGTGACAGACAGGTAAAGCACCTTCCCACATCACTCAAACCTTAAGGGGCTTGCATCCAATGTACTTTTGTCCAGTCCCTTCCCCCATCAATTAGGGGGGAATCATACCTGGAGTGTTCAATTAGCTAATGTCCCCTTACTCCTTTCTTGTTAAATAACGACCAGGTCATTTTATTGGCATCACAGAGCCCTAACATCACCACATAGGTTCCCCTGAAATTAACACCTTTTTAAAAATGTATTTATGTATTTATTTTTTTATCTTCACCCGAGGACATTTTTCCATTTTTTGTTGTTGTTGTTGTTGTTGTTCATATAGAGTGGGATGTGGAGAGAGGAAGAGATACAGAGAGGAACATCAACGTGAAAGGGACAAATCAAGTGGCTGCTTCCTGCACGATCCCAACCAGTGCCGGGGACCAATCACAAACAAGGTACTTGCCCATGACTGGAATCAAACCCGCGACTCATTGGTCCGCGGGCTGATGCTCTAACTGCTGAGCCAAACCGGCCAGGGCTAACCTTTTATTTTTAATTTTTAATTTTTGTTTTGTTAATCCTCCTCAGAGAATATATTTTCATTGATTTTTTTGATACAGTGGAAGGGAGGGAGGGAGAAACATCAATGTGAGAGTGACACATCGATTGGTTGCCTCTGGCACAACCCTGTCTGGGGCAGGGGATCAAACCTGCATCACAGGTACGAGCCCTTGAGTGGGAATTGAACCCACAGCCCTTTGGTGTTCCGGTTGACACTCTCACCGCTGAGGAAAACCTGCCAGGGTGAAATTAAAACTTTTTAACTAAAAGCAGGTTATGGCCGGTAGTCATGTGCGGGCTAGATTCTTCCCTGACAAAGTCAACCTTCACCTTAGGGAAGCCAGTCTCTGGTCTTTTTGCATCTAGCATAGCATTCCTGATAAACATGCCTTTGCAAAAACAAACTAATTTCCCTTTTTCCAGAAAGCACGGGGCACCTCACCAGAGTGGGGACCACAAATGCCCTCTTTGTCATTGTTATCATGTGAATTGTTGACTGTTAACTATCCTGTACCCTTCTGTGTAAAAGAAGTATGTGTCTATCATTTTACTTTTTATCCAATCCCAGATGTCCTCCCCACCCCCACCCCCACCCCCACCCTCACTTTTCTTTCTCCCTAGTCTATCACCAATGGATTTCATATAACCCACTTATGTCTTCCCTTTTAATTGTCATGTATAAAACAAGGTGCAGAACTGCTTTTTTCTGGAGCATTTTCTCAATCTTTTGAGGTTTTGCTTCCTGGCAATGTCATCAGTTTGGCTCTAATAAAGTCATAAAAATTCTCTACACGTTTCAACGTTTGTTGTGTTAACATTTACTTGATGTAGTGGGCAGGATTCCAAAGAAGCCCATCCAGGACCACCTTGCAGACCTGGAGTCCTGCTAGGGACCAGCAGGGGACCACTGTGCCCCACCAACTCCTCACTTTGCACTGGGTGGACTTCAGTGAGTTTCACTTGCAATTCCGGACCTCCCTGTTTTAAGGTAAGAGGTCTTGATTTTGTTTGAGCTTTTTTTTTGTTTTTTTCTGATCTTGGAGGAATAAATAAACATTAAGGGTTGACAGCAACCAGGTTAAGTGGGGACTGGAGGAAAAATGGGTGGCTCATATTTAACTCTGGCTTTTCGATTGGAATTGCTCTCTGAGAGTCTGAAGGGCAGACTCTACAGATTCCAAAACAAAACTACAAGGAACATGGGAAATTGTGCCTCCCGGGCTGGAAAGTCCCAGACTTCAGCCTTCATTAATACTCCCAGAGAGATAGGAAGCCTTTACTTGAAAGCACTTTAGAGAAATGGGAAAATTTAACCAGAGGTGATATCAACTTAAAATGGCCAAAATGCAGTTTTCTTTCGGTGCCGAAATTAATATTTTCATGCAAAATTAGAAAATGCCAGCTCTAAAACTAAGCTGAATGAGTGGGAAGCACATCTTGATGTGGAAGTTAAAATCTTCTAGAAGGAGCACAGATAAATACTTTAAGAAAAAAAGAAGAACTTAATAAGACATTTTAGAGACTGTCTTTGAACAAAAGAGGTCTTCTGAAGCTAATAAATGCCAATACCCCATTTCTCCCCTTCTAGAGCTATGAAACCACAGTCCCAGGACCTTTGAACTGCAGACACCTGGGTTTCTTCAAGAACTCTTATCTGGGCCATCTTTTCACCTTTTCTTTTATTTTTTAATCTCTATTTTTGAAAGTAGTACAGATATCCTCCTCCCCTTTTCTCTCCATTGACCGCCTCTTGTAAAGTGCAAATTTTGGGAAGGTAAATTTTATCAAAAAGTTGGGCGAAAAAAACACTTTAGCCATATCTAAGCAAATCAATTTAACTTTTTTCAGGTATTGGTAAATTTGATAAAAGTTATCTAGATATAGTGAAATACTGAAACACTGATTGCTAGACACCTCTTAAGTTCGACTGCTTTTGGCTTTTACTGCATGCAGAGTAGATTTGGAGCTGTTAATGAATGTCTAGTGCGTTGTCAGAGGTGTGTGTCTTGAAAGTGAGTGTGTTTGCGATAGAGGAGCCTATGATTCTACAGGTGATAAAACCTGTTCATCAAAGTCAATCTGGGGAATATTGGTTGCTTTCTTTTATGGTCATCATGGGTATTGAGGTTTCTAAAAGTTAGACATTCTAATTAAGTTAGAAGGAAATTGTACGGCTTTTCTAACAGAAGGTATAAGGTACAGATATATTTTTGGAAGGACAAGGGTTAAAAGTACATTCTAAAGATGGTTATTTCTGAATGGGTAAGCAGGTTGTGAAGGCTGTAGAAGTTTGTGAACATTTTAAGTTTGTAAATAAAAAACCCAGCCAGGCTAATCTCCTGTTGCTTAATTCCTTAGATTGAGATTTCCTGTATTTCTAGCCCTTGAAGCCTTCATTAAGAGCCTCAACAGGCCTTCTGTCCACTGGGTAATTAGCAATGTAAACAGGGCTGAGGTCAATAAAGAAAAAAAAAGTGCCATTTTTTAAGCATAGTTTATTGGTTTTTAGAAAGAGAAGGAGAGAAACATAGATGTGAGAGAGAAACATCAATCGGTTGCCTTCCCACACACCCCTACTGGGACCCCGCCGGAAACCTGGACATATGCTCTGACCAGGAATTAAACCCGCAACCTTTTGGTGCATGGGACGATGCCCAACCAACAGAGCTACACCGGCCAGGGCAAAGTTGCCACTTTAAAACCTTAAGCTAAAAGCTTACGTGGCTGAAGTTGCCCTTGCTTTCTCTACAAAAATTAGTAATTCAGATTATGTGTGTGGTATTTATGTGTATGGTCTTTATGTAGTATGTGTTTGTCTGTTTATTATGGGTGGTGCGTTTACTGCCTCCAGATGGCGCTAGTAAGGTGTAATATTTTATTGCCCCAGAGAGGTTAAATACTTAAATAAATTAAGCAGAATCTTGTGGTCTGGACAAAATATTTGATACTAAAATCGGTTTAAGTTTGATTGATGTCTTTTAGAGTTATTGCCATAAAATGTGTTTGTTTTACCCAGGTTTACAAAAAGTTTATGTCATGATCTTTTGGTTAAATATTTTTGACAATCTCCCAAATTTAAATTTTAAGAGACTTTTATCACCGAGAAATGCTTTTGAGTTATTCCAATGGGACCCTGGAATACCTGAAGGATTTTTTCTCTTCCCTTACAAAACAAAAATTTTAAACTAATAAGGCCTATTATGATATGCTTGAATTTACGTGGGAAGCTTTGCAAAGAATAATAAGGATAACTATGTTCTATTTGTATACAGACATTTTTATTAAAATGGATGCTCTTGAGATTTCAGCCTGCCCTAGGGAAGAACATGCAAATATTCAGAATCAAGTTCAAACAGGGAGCTCTCAGGGGTAATAGGTGTCCTGTCAATGATAGCAGACAAGCCAAGAATGGTGGCTCCTCGTGGGAGCATCTAGGAGGGCTATTCCAGGTGTTTGTGGCCCACACAGTGGGAGTTTGTGAATTGTTTCTAATGATCAATATACACTTCTGATAAGCCATGTACAGCATTTTAATATCTAGTATATTATTGGTTCTTTGTATATTGAAATTATGTATTGAATAAAAAATATGAGCTTTATATTGTTCTTTTATATCATTTCATAATAACAATTATTTACCAAGAAATTGTTTGCTTGAAATGTTATAACTTACAGATAAGCAACACTGTTTTATCAACTGATTATAATCAGATCTATAGCCATGTCATTTTAAGTATTGTCATTGATACACAATCATTGTTTTACTCTAATGTATCTGCAAATATATTACATCTTTAGAAAGATCCATGACAAGGACCCTGACTTACGCTCCATTACAGGTTTCTAAGCAGGTCATACCTTGGAGCTACATGGACATTTGTGGAACTCTAAGAAATAACTGAACTCATAAAAATACTGGCAAATAATCATGATAACAAATTGGTTATGGGACTCAATGAACTGAGGATTATTGTTACAATATGATTTAGTCAAAATATTGATTATTTTAAAATATTTTTGTTTTCTAAATATAAGGAAAACCAGAGGAGACATTCTGCATTATTATCAAGGACTCATTAATCAGCTTATAGGGACGAATAAAGTACCAACATTCATTTCACAGTGTGCTCGTGAAGACAAAGACTTCAAACACCACAACTTCCAACTTGGAGATTTTTGTCCCTTGAAAAGACATTAATTAAGGACTCTCTCCAACCCTGTTGGAAGGAAGGGACCTTAACTTATCAGGTGTCTAACCACAAATGGACATCTACCTCCACCTACAGCAGAGATCAAAGATTTCTCGAGGATAAGAAGCTGCCACATCAAAGATAGACAGCTATCCCAGGACACTCACAAGGTTTCTATATGTACAAATTAGTGTTAAACTTCATTTACTTGATTGTCTTTACCTGTCTGCTAATATTAATAATAATAATTATCATTATTATAGTTGTTCTTTAGGCTTTTCTCAAACCTTGAGTATACAGACCAACTGTTCATTACTGCTGAAGGTGTAGAAGATAACTTTTGTATTATCAATACTACTCTTCTTATGGTTTCTCTTTTGAAATGTAGAAGAAATGCTAGAGCAAAAGGAAGGTAAGCAATATGTATATTTTAAAAACAAGTGGAAAGGAAGTAGTTGGTCCTAATAAGTTGGTTATTTCTGAATGAACAAAAGGAGACAAAGTAAGAAGAACAGGGAAGGAGTACAAAGTTAGTGGAAAAGGAACGTTAAGAAAGGAATTTGATATATAGACACCAGAACCTAATTATGGGAATGTGCTTACCCCCTAACCAATGAAGACTACTAACTATATTAATTCAGATAGAAGCTGAAATGGCTATAAAAACATGGCCCTCTATAACCACTGCTAAGGCACAAGAAGTTTACTTATGAAACTCTTACTGTCCTCCTGGTCTCTGGAATTTAAATGGTAATCATAATTTACAGCATTATGTTCTTACAGCCTTGGCCTCAACTAAAACTCAAGTTTACAGCTCCCAACCGTCCAACTGGCAAGAATCAGATTAATAACAGCACCTGAGTGCTTCCAATGGGAAGTAGATGGGCCGTAATCAATGGAAACCCAGCTCATGGTCAGATTCTGAAACCTGAAAAGGTGTCTGGTATATCCTCAAATTATAAATAAATGTTGTACTAGAGGCAAAATATAGAAAAGTAAGACAGGCAACAAAACCTGGATCATAATAGCTCAAAGACTAGAAATAACACAGAGTAATTTTAACAAGGACATACAGGATCTGACGGCTTCCCATTCACCTGCCTTTTTCTTTTGAATAATAATAATAATTTGACCTTGAATGCCATCCAAGGTTATGGTCTTGCCCCATTCCCAGCATTCCACCCTGATCAGCAAGATAAATGCTGACTCTGAGACTTCCTAGGACAGAGCCTTCCTAGCACAGTGGGACGTCGTTATCCAACCAAAATGTTGGTCATTAATGCATCCTTTGGATTGATTTATGAACCAAAGGGGGTCATGAGGACAAAAAAGGGGGCCACATACTAGACCTGAGGATGTTAAGGGACACCTCTGTGGCAGCCTGATAAATGCAGAGACCTAAAATAACCACAGTGGATGGGATGGTCTGTAGTAAAAACTTTTGAACTAAAAGCAGGTTATGGCAGGAAGTCATGTCCTAGGTTAGAATCTTCCCTGACAAAGGTCAGTCTTCACCTGAACTAAGCCTGACTGTTGTCTTTTTGCATCCAGGAAAACATACTTGATAAACATATCTTTGCAAAAACAAACTAATTTCCCTTTTTAATGAACCCCTCAATGCAGGGTCACCAAACCAGAGTGGAGACTACGTCATCATTGTTATCATATTAATTGTTGACTGTTAACTATCCTGGACCAGCCTGTGTAAAAAAAGAATGTGTCTATCATTTTACTTTTTATCCACTCCAGAGGTTTCTCTGGTTTGCTTTCTCCTGCCTCCCTAATCCATCACCAATGGGTTTCATGTTACCCACTTAGGTCTTCTCTTTTAATTGTAATGAATAAAGCAGAGTGCAGAACTGCCATTTTGCCGATCATTTTCTCAATCTACAGAGGTTTTGCTTCCCACAGTGCAGTTAAGCTAGACATCAAGAACGGAAGAATAGATGGATACCACAGGCTGATGGATGTGGCTCAGTGAGTGGTTGGGCTTCGACCCATGCACAGAAAGATTGCTGATTGGGTTCCAGTCAGGGCACAAGCCAGGGTTGTGGGCTCGATCCCTGGAAGCAGCGTGCAGGAGGCAGCTCATGGATGTTCTGCGCTCACATCAATGTTTCTCTTCTCTCTCCCTCTTCCTAAAATGAATAAATCAATAAAAATCGTTTTTTTAAATGCATGGATATCCCCATATGTTTGGAAAGAAACAAAACACTTCTAATCAGCACCAGGATGAAAGTTAAAGTCTCCAGGGATACTTTAAGACATTTTGAATGGCATTCAAGGAAAATAATCCTGTTCTAAATTGTGTGATACAGCCATAGTATTACTTAGAGAAAAATTAAATTTACCACATACACTCCTGTACTGGAGGAGAAGAAAGATCGAAGATCAAGAACTTGCGATTTCACCTTAGAAAAGCGGAAAAGGAGACAAATTAAGCCTAAAGTGGACAAGAGAACATAAATAATAAAAAGTAGAGTGGAAATCTATGAAATTGATAGTGGAAGAACCATAGTGAAAATAATGACACCCAACACTGATTCTTTAAAAAGATCAATAAGAGGCACACCGCTTTCTAGCCAAGAAAAAGAGACAGAAGTCACAACTTACCAATATTGAAATGGAAAGAATGGATACCACTACTGATCTCATGGGCATTAAGAAGATAATGAAGAAATACCATTAACAACCCTATACTCGTAAATTTGATTCAATAAATGAATGGGCAGATTCCTTGAAACACACTAACTACCATAACTCACATGGAAAAATAGATAACCCGAGTAATTATATACTTATGCTCTGGGCCCAGACTTTTCCCCTGGTGAATTCTAAATGAAAAATTAAGGCAGAAATGATACCAATTTGCCACCATCCTTCCTGGAAAACAAAACTGGAAGGAATGCGTCCTAACTCATCCTAAGAGCAACACAGACAAAGACATGCAAGAAAGGAAAACTAGGGGCCATTATCCCTCATGAACATTGACACAAACTCCTCAACAAAATAGCAAACGGAAACCAACAATGCATAGAAATAATTACACACACCACAACCAAATGAGATATGTCTCAGGCATACCAGACAGGTTCTACATTTGAAAATCAATCACTGTAGTTCCCGACATCAGCAGGATAAAGAACAAAAACCATAGGATCATATCAGTTGATGCAGAAAAAGCATGTGATATAATACAACAGCATTCATATTAAAAACTGTCAGTAAAATAGGAGTAGAGGAGAATTCCCTCAACTTGATATAAAAAAGAAAAGGTCTCTGAAATACCTTCAGGTTACATACTACTTGAGGGTGATAATCAGAAATTCCTGCCCTTGCCGGTTTGATTCAGTGGTTAGAGCGCCGGCCCTCGGACCAATGAGTCATGGGTTCGATTCCAGTCAAGGGCACGTACCTCGGTTGCAGTTGGTCACCGGCCCTAGTCGGGGTCGTGCGGGAGGCTACCAGTCGATGTGTCCCTCTCATGTTGATGTTTCTCTATCTCTCCCTCCCTCCAAGTCTATCTGAAGATAAATAGAAAAATGTCCTTGAGTAAGGATTAAAAAAAAAAAACTCCTACCCCTCTGCCCCCCACCCCACCCCAGGACATGTCTGCTGTCATCACTCCTGTTTAACATTTATCTTTGTTAACAATGAAATAAATAAATTAAAAGTATACAGATGGGAAATGTTGAAAAAATTGATTTTTATTTGCCTAGGACCTGATTGTCTATGTAGGAAACTCCAAAGTATCTAGAGAAAACTGTGGAATTGATGAGGGAGTTTAGCGAGACCACATGATAAAAAGTCAAGAGGTGAAGAAATAAAACTTGGCATTTTAATAGATTATCCCTTTACAATAGTGACCCCCACATACAAAGTCCGTAGGTGTAAATATAACAAATAATTTACAGGATCTCTTTTGTAAAACCAAAAAGAGTGATCAAAGATAGCAGAGCTCAAACCCAAAGGAGAGGTAGTTGGTATATACAGACTGGGAGACATCATAGTTGTTAAGATGTCAATTCTTCCCAGACTTATCTATCAAAACAGCAGACTACCAATCAAATTTGCCACAAACTCTTTATAGATGTCAACATACTGACTCTAAAATTTATAGTGAAAACCAAAGCCTCTAAAACAGACAAAACCATTCTGAAAAAGAAGAACAAATTGCAAGACTAATATCTGGTTTCAAGACGGATTAGAGAGCTTTAGTAATTACGACAGTGTGGTGTTGGCAAAGAACAGACACAGAGTTCAGAGCAACACAATAGCAAGCCCTGTCCCTGACCCCCACAAGTATGACTCACCTGAATTTGACACAAGCACAAGCACAATTTGATGGAGAAAAAAATAGTCTTTTCATGAATCAGTGCTGCAACAATTTGGAGTCAAGGTAGAAAAAATTTAACCTAGACCCAGTCTTTACACTTTAATGAAAATGAAATAAAAAGGGACCAAAGTCCTATATGTAAAATTGAAAATGGAACACACGTGGAAGAAAACACAGGAGAAAAATCAGCATGACTGTGTTCACTGATGAGCTTCTAGACAGAAGACCAGGAAAAGAATGCATGTATTCTGCAAAAGAGAGTGTTAAGAAACACAACCTCAAGCCTGGAAGGCAATATTTGCAAACATCCTGTCTAAAAATGGATTTGTCCATAGAAATAAGACACACATAGAAAATTCAATGCTTAATAAACAAACACATTAATTTAAAAATGGGCAAGCAGCCCAGCCGGTGTGGCTCAGCTGGTTGATCATCATCCCATGCACCAAGAGGTCCCCAGTTCCATTACCAGTCAGGGCACATGCCCGGGTTGCGGGCTCCATCCCCAGTAAGAGCCGAGCAGAAGGCAGCCGATCGATGTATCTCTCTCTCCCTCTCCCTTCCTCTCTCTCTAAAATCAATAAAGAAAAAAATATCTAAAAAAAATCCTGCACACCAATGTCTATAGCACCTTTAGACATGGTCACAAAAATGGGAATCAACCACGCTGTGCATCAGCAGGGGAATGACTAAAACAATCATTGCATTCGTACAATAGAACGAATTTGGCAAAAACAAGGAATGATCTTTCAAGACACAGAGAGACATGGATGAATCTTGTATTTATATTGCTAAGTGAAAGCGTCCAGTCTCAAAAGGCTGCATACTGTGTGCTCCAATTATAAGGAATTGTGGGCAAAAACAGAAATAGTACACAACTGATCACAGTGTTTGGCAGGAGTTGTGGGTGGGAACTTGAATAGGTAAAGCACAGGTAATATTTTAGGGCAGTAATAGTCTTATATTTGTAAATGTAATGGTGGTTAGGTGACAGTATGCATTTATCAAAATCCTCAGTCATCGACAGCACAAAGTTGGAAACTTAATGTATGTGAAATGTAAGCATATTACTAAGGATATCAGGAGATATTAGGATGGAATGCAGAATGTAAAACAGGAATCTAACCATAATGCAAATGTATAAAAAAAACTGCACTAATGGGGGAGGGGGAAGGAAACAGTGCTGACCTAGGCACCTTTGGAAATGAAAGAAGTCTGTAAGGCTAAAGATTAAAGAAAATTTACATATTCAGTGTCTTCTGGTGGACAAACTTCTCACCCATGGCTGGAGAGTTGAGACATCAGTATGAATTCATATGAAGGGTAATAAAGAGATTGATGCTTACATATAGAAATGTTTACACAAATGGACATATGTGTGACTTAATAATTCACACAGATATATGTCCCCTGAGAGGGCCCAGTAGCCACTTTATCCGAGCAGCAACCTGGACAACTGGTGCACAGATATTGGGTTCCAATGCCATTTTCTAATAAAAGGAAACTGTGTTCCTTGGAGAACTGGCTGAATGTAGGAGCCTGGAAATATGCAAGTTGAGGCTGGTTGTATAAGCAAAATGGAAATGTGCAAGATGAGCCAGAAAGCAAAGAATTGTTCCCAAAAATCCCATATAGCAGAGCACACCAAACTGACCTAGGAGCTAACGGAAAATGCTCCCAGTGGCCAAACTGGAATAATGGGGGTGGGGGGCAGAGAAATAAACAAAATATTGGCTTAAACCCAAATTCTAAACTATAAATCCGTGAGAGCATTATAATATAAAAACATGCAACATTCATGGAGAAGAATTCCAAATACTTCATATACATACTCTTCCCTCCTGGAAATGATGCATAACTTCCCACCCTTAAGTGTCCTCTGTTGTTTATGACTTCCTCCCAAGAGTAGAGTGTGGAAACCGAAGACAGTAACGTGACATTGAGGGAACCTGAGAACAGAACCTCAGCCAGGTGATTAAGGTCAGCTTCAACAGTCAAAAACGACGTTGATATTATATACTCTGGATATGATTAGATGAAAATGGCATTTTACTTCTGTGGTTTTTCTCCCATAACTCACACCACCCATCTAATCTAGAGAAAACACCAGACAAATCCCTATTGAAGGATATTCTACAAAACAGCTTACCTGTAACGTTCTAAACTGTCAAGGTCATTCAAGACAAGGAAAGTCTGCCACGCTGTCCCAAGCCAAGAGAAAGGTAAAGTGACATGGCAACTAAATGCAATATAGTAGGCTCAATGGGATCCTGGAACAGTACAAGGACACTGGATATAAATTAAGAAAATGTTGCGCATGTTGTGTGGCTCAGTGGTTGAGTGACGACCCATGCACCAAGAGGTTCCCGGTTCGATTACAGGTCAGGGCACATTCCCAGGTTGTGAGTCCAGTCCCCAGTGGAGGGCATGCAGGAGGCGGCCAATCGATGTTCTCTCTCATCGATGTTTCTATCTCTCTCCCCCTCTCCCTTCCTCTCTCTCTAAAAATCAATAAAGAAAAAATGTTTTTCAATTAAGTAAATATCAATAAATTATGGACTTTAGCTTTTCCTGTCTCTCAAGTATCATCAGCAAGAACCTGTTGGGGAGCCTCTGGGGCACCAGAAAAACCAACTAGATGAAATTAGCCCCACAAAATCTTTGAAAATTACATTTTCTTAGGAGCCAGAGCCCCACAAAGGAGGTCAGGATCTGCATGCTAACTCTAAACAAGGTGGCTCCCTTCTAAAATAAAATCTCTAAATAGGTTCCAGAGACTCCTACTATATTGGCCAACCTAGCGGAAAATAACCCATCATAGCAAGAACCGGGAAAATCATAACCTGAATGAGAAGACATAGCCAAGTGCCACCAACAGAATGATGAATCAGATATTGCAATTACCTAACACTAGTTTAGAGCAACCACCATAAATATGCTTCAGTAAACAATGACAAATTCTCTTGATCTAGATAAAAAGTAGAAATCTCAGAGATAAATAGAAGTTATAAAAAACAGCAGATGAAACTTTGGAACTGAAAAAAGAACAGCAACAGAAATATTGAAACATTGCTGGATGGGCTCAAAAGTAGAGTGCAGATTATAGAAGTTAGCATAATTGTACTTGAGGATTGATCACTAGAAACTACCCACACTCAGCAAAAGGGAAGAAATAGACTGAGAAAAAAAAAAAAAAGGGAACAGATCCTTAGTCAGGGAATTTCAGGATAATAATAACAAATGTTCCTAAGGTCCACATGGTCAGAGTCCCAGAAAAAGAGTGGAGCTGAAAGAGTATAATAAGAAATGATGGCTTAAATTGTCAAAATGTGTTGATAATATAAACCTAGAAGGTCTAGGAAATGATTGAACCACATTTAGGACAAACCTCAATAAATCTATGCAATGACATATCTTAGTCAATCTTTTATAACTGAACACAAAAACTCTGAAAGCAGCAAGTTCAAAATGACACATCGATTATGGGAGAACACTCACTTTAGTGACAGTAAACTTGTCATCTGATTATTGGGGCCCATTAGGAACTGTCAGGGCATCATTTAAGTTTTCAAAAAAGTACTGTCGCCCTGGACGGTTTGGCTCAGTGGTTGGAACGTCGGCCTATGGACCAAAGATTCACGAGTTCGATTCCTGTCAAGGCACGTTCCTCAGTTGCAGGTTCAATCCCAGACCTTGGTCAGGGTCATAAGGGAGGCAACCAATCCATATGTCCCTCTCACATCAATGATTCTCTCTCTCTCTCTGTCTCTCTCTCTCACCCTCTTTCCCTCCCTCCCTCCCTCCCACTCTATCTGAAAATCAGTGGAAAAGTATCATGAGAATTAAAAAAAAAAAAACAAAAACGTACTGTCAACCATGAGTTTTGTATCCCACAAAACTATTCTGAATGAATGAAGGAGAAATCAAGGCAATCTCAGGCAAAGGAAAAAGAAAAGAATTTGCCACTAGCAGACCCATGCTGGAAGAATAAAGTAAGTGGTTAAAGCAGAAAGGAAATGATAACAGGAGGACTCTGGTAACATGCAAAGAAACAAAGTGTAATAGAAAGAGCACACCCATGGGACATCTTTTCCTCATGACTTGTAGAAATGATATCACATGATTAAAACAAAAATCATGAAACCATTTGGTAATCTAGGTGATTTCCTTTGAAAGCCAGAAAGGCAATGAGACCTATTTGGGGGTCAGATTTCCACACCTGCATGTAAGTGATAACACTTGATACCGGTAGACTGTCAAAAGCTACATATGGATATTGTCAATCCCAGAGCAACCAAGGAGAAAACCTCCAAGGCAAAACACTCAAAAACACCACAAAAATCAGGATGGAACCCTCTAGTATTCAATGTAAGGCACAAATGCAAACTGACTAAATACATCAATTCAAAGGCAGAAATGGGCAGGGTCAGTAAGACCCACAACCACAAGGTCAGTAAGACCCACACAATGTTTCTATGAAAATCCCTTCAAGTTCAAGGATGCAGATACATAAAATGTGAAAAGATGGGAAAACATCCTATGCAAACATTAATTAAACAGAAGTAGCTCTATTAACTCCATGAGGTAGACTTCATCACAAAGAAGGTTAGAGAGATTAAAACAAAGCATTATATAACAACAAAAGAATCCATCTTTCAGGAAGAATCTTCCTTGAACCCTCCTCTGCACCCCTCCCATTGGTGGGTGTGGGCCTCTCACTGTGTTCCAAAGCCCTCTGTACTTATCCCAGCCATGGCAAACTTAACACTGTGTTAGTTACTATATTTTTGTGTAACTGAGCCTAATAGATTGTAAGTGCTTTGGAAACCTGATCCATGCCCGCCCACATGCTCAGAGTCCAGCACTGTAGCTGGTATCCAGCAGGTGCTCAGTAACAACCTGCCGTAAGACTGAATTCAGGCCAGTAGAGGTTGTTTGGATAGGGTCAAGAGAAGGGTCTCTGTACATCCTATTCAACAATGGCCAGTCGGGAGGATGTAATGAGACTGCTCAGCAACTTACTAGGGAACCAGGTGTGGTGGGCACAGGCCAGGAAGGCTGCAGGCACAAGGGCAGAATGAGGAGCAGCGCCAGGGCTCAGCCCAGAGGAGAAAGCTGCCTGAGAATCCTGCCTATGAAGCCTTGGAGGCCAAGGGCATGTGGCACCCACCTGTCCAACTCCTGGATTGGAGCCACTTGTGGGGGAGGAGGCCTGCGGAGTCTAGCAGGGCTCTAGCAAGGCTGAGGTGGCAGGCTTGGGAAAGGGGATCCAAAGGTTCTGCCATCCCTGAAGTTGCTGGAGACAGCCTCGTCCCCCAGTGAGATGGAGCTGAATGCTCAGAGAGAGCTCTGGGCAGCCTTCTGGGAACGGCAGCGTGCCACCACCTTCCTGTGAGAAGGCAAGCCAGGGAAAGCCCCTTAGACAATGCAGCAACCCCACCCTTGCCTTTTGTAATTCCCATACATCTGCCAACCTTGGAACTAGAAGGCACCCAAATGCCCGGAGGCTTACCACGTACAAAAGTAGCCTGGAACCCTGGCTCTGGGCTCAGCCTTTGGAGGTGACTCCCCTGGGAAAGCACCTGTGCACATTAAACAGTCCTTTCCTAATCCTCCGAGTGCTTTGCAGTCGGTCTCTTCCCTCGGATGTAATATCTGCCACACCACCTGCTGGACACCTTCAGTGGTGAGATTCCATTGGAGCCTGGTCCACGACAAACTGTGCATCTGGATCTCAGCCGCTGGCTGCACAGGAAGAACTACCATGGCCTCTACCTGGGCTCTGTGCTCCTGCTGCGCGCCCTGAGCATCAGCAGGTATCCACCGCACTGAAACCAGCTCTGCACAGCTCCTGCAGCAGGTGCAGGGAGCAGAGTTTGCAGGCATCTGTCTGTGCACAGGACTTTAAGGTGCTGCTTAGCACTGGCTGAACACCCCCAACCCCTTGCACTGTGCTTGGTTTGTTAGGCGGGGCTGGACAGTGGCTAAGTAGGAACACAAGACCCTCCAGCACCCTTCCACCAAGGGGCGCTGCCTTTCCTCCCCAAGAGGGGCAGGGACTGGGGCTGCAACAGGCCAGAAACTTGCCTGAGTGCCTTCCTGGTGGGGGCACCTCCGTGCTTGTAGAATTATTGTGTGAAAGACATGTGTTTCTGGACTGGTGAACCTGTCACGTTGTTCCAACCGGCTACCCTTCCCTTTCAGTGTTTTTCTATGGACTTGCCTCTGGTCAGAAAACTGAGCACAGGTTTGTGTGTGCATAGCTTTGATCTAAGATTCCCAGGAGCATGTGGTGTCTCCAGTTTCTCAGCTGGTCTTCTAACTCACTTACACTGGCAACTGTTCATACAGTTCCCAGGAATCCTTTGCAGGTTATTCACAGGGACTGTTGTGGTGAGATTGTGAACCGGAATGTGTTTCACAGCCCCATCTCCTAGGTGAGACCCCTAAGTCCAAACGGTTTTGTAAACATTAATTAGGACGTTTTTTGTTGGTTATATTTGTCTGTGTCTTTTAAGGAGATACTCACAGTTTTGCTCTTTAGCGATAAGAATTATTTTAGCCACATTGTTTGTGTGTGTGTGTGTAATCAGTATAAGACTGGTATTACCTCATTGTACCTATTTTACAAATGGTGTCTTTTCCTTGGTTTTGTTGTAGAAACTGTCCTTGGGTATGGGGATGAGGAAACAGAACAATGCGAATGAGGTCTGTGCACCATATGCCCTGTTTGACATTTTGAGATTCCTAGCTTGTGCCTGTGTTTACTATTCAGAAGAGTGCTCAGAACTAGATACTTAACAAATAGAAAACTACATATTTCTTTGTTTTATACTACAAAACTGCTATTAATCACTATACTATTTCTTGATACTTGAAATTTTATTAAGCGGTACGTGCTGGGTGTCTTTTTCATGTCAATTTAATGGCTTCATAGAATTAAGAAATGTGAACCTGTCATAACTTAATTAACCCACCTCTTCTCATGGATGTTTAGCTGTTTTCCACATTTTCACTCTAATAGGAATAGTATTTCAAAGAAGTGAAATACAAATAAATATCCTCAGTGCTGTGTCACTTTGGGTAAAAGTGCCTGGATCTCTTTCCATCTGTTTTTGTCAGGCTTCAGTCTCCCTTTTGCACACACGTGTCATTAGATGTGTCAATACAAGATGCATTGAATATTTAACTTGACTTACCTAGTCAACCAATTAGAATCCATCCAAGCAGGTGAGTGTTTTCATGTATATTGCAGATAACATGACTGTGCCATCACTCAGAGAAACTATCAGCCTTCAATCCGGACTCCTCATATCCCATCATCGCCGACCCCAAGATAGAGGGAGGGAATTTATGACCTGGTTTCTCTAACATGTGCCCCTGCTCCCCAACGTTTTTCCTTTATTATTTGGAATAACTTGTTCCAGCCGTTCACCATCTAGAAATGGAGTTGAGGTAGAAAAGAGGGAGTTGTAAGGAGAACATGGACATGCATGTATGCCCAAGGGCACTCAGTCATCCTGGGGGTCAGGAAACACCAAAATGCACTGAGAGTCACACCTATGTGACATCCCATTGCATGGATAGAATCCAGAAAGATCAAGAGAGAAAATGGCTCAAGACTTTATGCTCTTTCTCTGTCAGTGTTACTGTACAAAGAAATATATGTATATATTTATGTATATATGTGTATATATATACACACACACACATTCTTTTTTATTCACATTCACACGCACATATATAAGGAATTTCTCTTATTCTAAGAGTAGCTTTTTTCAAAGTTAATATTGAGTATTTTCTGCTTCGCTATGCCATGCAAACCGTTCATGAGCTCATTTGGTTTAAAACCTATGTTCAACATATATGCATACCCCATGGACACAGACAATTGTTGGGTGAAGGCCAAGGGAGGGTGAGACAGAGTTGGGTGGAGGTGGGTAGAGGGGTGGGAGGGGATCGCCTGCAATAATGTAACGTTAAAATGTATTAATTAAAAAGAAATAAAATAAAACTCATGTTCAAGAGTTTCAGATAGTCTGGCTGGTGTGGCTCAGGGGTTGAGCGTCGACCCATGCACCAAGAGGTGACCAGTTCAATTCCTGGTCAGGGCACATGCCCAGGTTGTGGGCCCAATCCCCACTGGGGGGCATGCAGGAGGCGGCCAATCGATGTTCTCTCTCATCGATGTTTCTATATCTCTCTCCCTCTCACTTTCTCGTTCTCTAAAAAATCAATAAAGGAAAAAAATACAAATAAAAAGGAGTTTCATATAGCATGGTCCACTGAAATACAATTTATAGGTCCTAGGCTGATTTCCGTATGTGATACTGAATGTAGGAAACTGTTGTGCTGGGAGAAGAGTGCTGGGACCTGAATCTGGACAAGCTGCAGAAAAAGGGCATGACCTCCCAGCTGTCTGGGGAAAGAAAATTGGAGACAAAGAGAGGTGATGAGCAGCTTAGGCCCAGTGAGGAATGCTGGGAAAGGACAGAGGCGTTTCAAGGTGTCTTTAGAGGGTTTGGCACAGATTGGGAGATGTCCACTGTTTGTCCCCGACGTAAAAGGGGCTCAACGTTGCTTTATGTGTTAGCTGAATTTTTATTTCATAAAAAATGTAATATACTGCCCTGGCCAGTTTGGCTCAGCAGTTAGAGCTTCGGCCTGCGGTCCAGAGAGACCCGGGTTCGGTTCCTGCTAAGGGCATGTACCTCAGTTGCAGTTTGTCCCTGGCCCTGGTTGGGTGGAGGGGGAGGCAGCCACTCGATGTGTCCCTTTCACGTCGATGTTTCTCTCTCTCTCTCTGTCTTTCTCTCTCTTCCTCCCACTCTATTTGAACAAAAAATGAAAAAATATCCTCAGGTGAGGACAAAAAAACAAAAGGTAATATACTTAAAAACTGTATATGAAATGTTTATCCATACAGCATTGCAGTCATCATGAACACTGACAGTGGTCTGTGCGCCATGATTTAGAAATCTCTTACTTCAAGGAATGAACAAGCACTTGGTATTTGGGCCTGAGCTGAAATCCCAACTTTCCACTTACTGCTGTGTGGTTTTGTAAAATCTGTAAATGTCCACACTCACCGTCATTGTGTGGATTCATTGAGGTAATGCGTGCAATCTCCTACTGCACTGACTGATAGCCAGCAAGCCGACAATAAGTGGCTATGGTTATTGCCCTTATTACATCAGGGCTTTGAGAAACAGAATCAATTATCATAATTGTACTCAGATCTGGAACCAAGATGCTTTCATGTACACCTCTTTTGTTCCTGTGCCCCACTTCTTGCTTCAAGGCCTTCTGACCATGTCTCTAGCGACCCATTCAGATGTCACCTGTACTGCTCTGGAACCACTAGTCAGTGCATGGAGGCCAGGTTATTTTGTGTCTGTTTCTGGCCAATCTCAGCCTATCAGTAACCAATGTTTTGGTTGGACTGGCCCTAGTGATCCTTATGATGGCAAGATACCCTCAGGAAAAACCATCAGGAATCTGAGATGATAAAGGTTTATTACTTTCAATACCTGGAAATGACAAAACACACTTGGGGGCCACACAGCAATGAGAGAGAGAAAAAGAGCGAAAGAGACAGAGAGAGACTCATTGAGTCAGAGAGAGAGAGAGAAAGTACCCTAGGTAGGGCCTGGGGTTCTGTTTTTAGTGGAGTCGAGGGTGGGGCCCAAGGGTTTCGTTGGTTCCCACTTTATTGATGAATGTAAAACACAAGAGCGTGAGTTTAAGACCAAGAAGAGAGTAAAAATTAGCTAAAATGATTAGTTATTGAAATCAAACCAAATTTCTAAAATGAAAGCGATTTAGGTTGGGAGGTATATTTGACAACTACACTAATGTGTGCTTTGAGATTCTTGATTCTGTCAATGTTAACCTGAACCACATGTTTGCCTTTCACCAACAGGGGCTTTAGGAACAGAGGCAAAGACCATTTGGCCACAACTAGGAGGTAAGTGGTCAGGATCAGAAAAGACTCCTCTCAGAGGAAGTGATAATGAAATAGATGCTATGCTCCCCAATTTACACAGGAGGAGACTGAGGGTCAGAGATGTTATGTAACTTGCTCAAGGACACACAACAAGGCAGTATTGGGGCCAGTTGTCAACCCCTGGTTTGTCTGGCCCCAGTGCAAGTACACTTTACATTACTCATAGCTCACTCTTATGACCATATCACCTGTTTTTATTCCAGCTACAAGTTACCCTTACTGGGGCACTGATTCCTTAAATTAAAAGAATATATATTATTAAATTATTTTTATTTTTATTTTTGTAATCCTCAACTGAGGATATGTTTACTGAATTTAGAGGGGAAGGGAGAGAGAGAGCTGGAAACATCCATGTGAGAGAGAACACCCATCGGTTGCCTTCCATAGGTGCAGCCACGAACCTGAAACCAATGTATGTGCCCTGACCGGGAATCAGACCCACCAAAGTTCAGTATATTGGATAATGCTCCAACGAACTGAGCCATACTGGTCAGGGCTTGAAAATTTAAAAAATGTCTACTATATACATTATTAGGACAGGCTACATAGTTTGTGAGGTCCAGGGAAAAATGAAAAGAAATGAGAAATAAGGCAGTATTTTCCTCCATTTCCCTTCCAAAGAAACTGCTAATTTATTGGTTACCCTATTTTAATCCTTGAGATGTAACACGGAATTAACAGAATTTGCTTAGTTTAACATGTACCACCCATTTTAATCCTTACCATAACCTAGGAGGCATGCCCTCTTACTGAGCCTAATTGACAAATGAGGAAACCTAGGATCCCAGACTCAGAAACTTGTCCAGGAGCACACGGTGACTCCATAGGAAAAGCAGAATTCTGACTCCAGAGCCAAGTTCGACTGGCAATGAGATCTCAAGTCACAAAGTTGCTCTGAGCCTCTATTTCCACATCTGTAAGGTGGGCATAAATATAGGCCCTCTGAACTGAGGCTGGGAGATTTGATGCAGTTAAAAACATCTTTCTTGTTCTAGTCTTTGGACATCTGTGGAATTATTCAAGGAGAAGTGAGGACTAGTTTTAGAAAATATTTGCCAGAGTTATTTCTTTCAGTTCCAACAATTTTACTGCAAGGCCCAAGATAATTTGTTCTCTCAGTTCTTTCCTGAGTTTATTTTTTGTCTCCTTTTCAGTCTGTTAGTGCAGATGATAAATTCCTTTGTGTTCTTTTGAGGGCTACCAAGGAGTGACTAAAGACACTGTTTACCATCAGACATTGGGGCAACGCCTAAGCGGAGGTAGCACAATGTCAAGGAGTAAGGATCTAGGTGATGGGGAATCTGGGAAGGTAGTGGGTGTTGGCTGCAAGTGTTTCAATCTGACCATGTAAAGAGACTCCAATTAAATAGCAAAAACCAAACCAAAAATGTATTTATAACATTTACCACAAACTCACATTATAAGTTATCCGCCAAATCCCCAAATTTAAGTGGATAGGGACAAACTACAAACACTTTAGCCTCAATAAAAAACCATAATACATTACAAGAATAAAGCCAACATTTTAATTTTATTCTTCAAAGACTGAATATATAACAGGCAACCTTGAAATGGGGGATCTCAACTCTGGGGCAAAGGCAGGCCCTTTTTAGGGAGAAGAGGGCCTGGAATCAAGGGCCAAGAGCAGGTAAGTGCTAGTGGGGGAGTCGGGTCTAGGAGGGTTCCAAACACATAACCTTGGTTGCTGGCTCACAGAACTCTTGGAAACCTCACAGGTGACCACAGAGCAGGCAGCCATTCATCCCAGTGGGAGGATGTTGATTTCTCCTGGGTATCATGAGGAAGCCCATGGAGGCTCACAGCTCAGGAGTGGCAGGGGGGAAAGAGATGCTCTCTGTTTCAGCCTGTTCTCCTGCAGAGGCAGGCTCAGAGCATGCACCTCCAGCAGCAAGGCCCAACTAAGGCTACCAGGGCTAGGAGGGGAGATGGAGGCCAGGCCACGAAAATTTGGGGAAGATTAAGAGGAGCTGTGGCCAGAAAAATTAGTCGGGGGAGAGGAGGGGCCCTGGGCAAGAAACTCATGGCTGCAGGGGCAGGGCGCTGGGGCCTAGGGGGAGGTAAAGAAGATGGAAGACGAAGAGGAGGACGAGGGGGAGTTGCGGGAGGAGGAGGAAGAACTTTCACCAAACTGCCCAGGGCAAGGTAAGAGCCTACCAGGAGGTGAGGGTGAGGAGGCACGCATACGGACTGCATGCCAACGCTGCTGGGAAGGAGGGCTTGGGGTCTCAGCATCAGGAGAGCTTGAGCTGCTCTGGTCAGCATGCCCAGAGAGAGAGGAGCAGCTGCCAGGGGATGATCTTCTCCAGGAGCGGAGTCTCTTGGAGACAAAGCCTTCAGTGCTGCTGCTGCTGCTGCTGCTGATGCTGCTGCTAGAGGAGGCAGGGCTTCCTAGGCTGCTGAGGGGCTGGAGCGCAGGGCTTGGCCCAGATGCACAGCTATGGGTAGGAGAGCCTGGCTCAAAAGCAGAGCATTGGAGAGCACTGGATGACCTGGGAGCCTGGCGGCGGTGGCGGCTGTGGCGGCGGCGGCGGCGGCGGCGGCGAGCAGGACCTGGTATGGATCCATAGCTCTGAAGAGCTGCACCCGACCCGGATGCCTGGTTACTGACATCCAAACCTGGCCTCGTGGCTGCATGGCGACTGGGTGCGGGGTCTGGCGCAGATAAAGAGCGGCGGACAGCAGGGCCTCGCAGGGTGGCACGGCTTCTCCGGGCAGGGCCTGGAGCTGAGAGCAGGGCCTGGCTTCGGAGGTCGGGGCCTGGCTGAGAAGCGCGACTCCCCGGAGAAGCCCCAGGGGCCTGGCGGCCGCGGCTATTAGACCGAGCCCTCGGAGAGGATGGCGGCAAAGGCACGGACCTCTGGGACTCGGGAGCCTCTGGAAACAGACAGAGCCCTGTGAGCTGCTGAGCCTGGGCAGCCTTCTTGAGGCTGCGACGCTTCTGCCCACGGCCACCCTCTGGGCCGTGGTGGGGGTCGGACGCCCGCAGCCCTGGCCCGCGCCCCATCCTCTTGCCCTGTGGCGGCCTCGCCACCCGCGTGTTCGGTCTGGAGACCTGGGCCCGTCTCGGGCCTCACAGCTCAGCTCTGTGTGGGGACTCGGGCCGCCCTGGAGCTCAGGACGCCCGCTTTCCTGCGCACGGGGCCTGGGGGGCGGCCCCGGGTCCTCCGCAGCGAGGGAAATGGCGCCAGGGACCACCATGGCGCAGGAAGAGGCACCAGCAGTGCCACAGCCTAGGGCGCCCCCACCCCATGGAGACATGGTGCTCCAGACTATGGGTATGGAGGTGGCCTGATCCCTGTGGCCCGGCCCGAGGGCGTCGCCAGGGGCAGGGACTAATTCATTCTTCAGCCCTGGGGGCACCTTACCCTGCAGCTGCTTCTGCTCGTCCTCGAAGCAAGACTGGGTGGCCATGGTGACAAGTTCTCCCTCAGAGACCCGAGAGCACGGCTGCGGACTGACGCCGCGTGCCTAGAGCAGGAGCTGGGGGAGTAGGGGGTGGGCGTGGCCCCGCTGAGTCCCCGCTCTGATTGGTCAGCTGGAGTCACCTCACTAAGGAATTCTCAGAGCGCGGCAACCCAGCTATGTCTGGCGTCGACCGGACGTGGAGGGCGTGCTCCACAGCCCCTGGGGTCCGCCCGCAGATTCAGTGCCGTGAATTCCATATTTTTCCCTGGCCCCTAGTGGGTGTGCATCGAGGGAGGGGCCAGGGGCCCAGAGGCTGTCCTCATAAACAGTTTGAGTCGCCCCACACCAGCGTAACCAACCTGGCGGCTCAACCACAAGCCGTGGCTTATAAGAAATACCACACGGGCCGACAGGAGATATCCCTGAGCCAGGTGTCCCTCCTGGAATCTGGTCAGGACTCTGGGTCCTTCGACACAGAGAGGACGGTCCCAGAACTCCTCCGGTCATCTGGATGACCCCACGCGGGGGTTTGTCTGGAGAGCAGTCTGAGGGCGACAAAAGGGGTGGGGCCCACACTGTCTTGGCTCCAGATGTTCAGCACTGCTGCCTGGCGCCAGGGTGGGGTGCTGGGCTGAGCTTCCCAGTAAGAGGCTTCCCCCACTTATGCCCCGAATGGCCTGGGATTCCGGGTGATACTGTCCTTAAATATGCACCATCATTTGTGTGGGCTGCGTAGTAATCCGCTGCTGAACGTCCATCCACTTACTCGGCCTACTCTCTTACTCCTGTTACTATAACTACGCTGTCGTGCACAGGCTTGACCTTCCATACGTGGACACCGCTTTGTAATCAATGGGACGCAAGGGCTGCCTGGTCAGCGCCCAAACAGAAGAGCAAATGTGGGAGAGCTGGCACCTAAATTCTCACCCACCCATGAGCAAGTACTAGAACTCTTCATTTACGTGTTATTAGAAATGCCATTCTCATATATATCAGTTTATTACATTTCATGAAATGGAATCACAATCCATAGATATTTTGGGGTAAATACCTTTCAGTATTTACAACACATCACTGACAGGCACATACTGATTACTAAACATTGTTCCTATCCTTAGTTGTGTCCTGGTTATGCATAAATTCCTAGAAAAGGAAAGTCTTGGTACAGGCCATGCAGTCTTGTAAACCTTTCATTAGAATATTAGCAAGTTGTTCTCTTGAAAGTCACTGTCCTACCAATTGTGGCTGAATGCACTAGAATATTTACTGGACCAGATGAGAACCTGCAGTGAAACACAATGCAAGATAAACTGGAATGGTATTGCAAGTGTTACATAATGAGGAATGGAAAATGGATTTGAAATGGAAAGTAGAATCCGATGATATGGAGACTGCCTGCAGTGGACACTGGAATGAAACAGAATAAAATACGGACTTGAACAGGATATGGAATGGAAATTGAATGGGATGGAAACTGAAAAGGAATGTGATGGAAAGAGGAGTGCAAATAAATATCTAATGGCATATGGAATAAAAATGTATATGATGTTATATGAGAAAAGGAATGGCACAGAATGTGCAGCGAAATAGTGGATGACCTTGAATGAAGAGGGAATGAATAGAATGCATTTCAGCCATCTACCACTTCAAAATGAGTGTCATGGAACAATGACCATTGGATCATCATCATGTACCAGGTCTATAGACCTGGTATCAGACAGGGCAGAGTGGGGATGGCTTGTGTCTGTTCCACAATGAACTTGTGTGAGGCCTCAGAAGGGAACACTTGATTGGCTGTGAGGTCATGAGGGAAGGAAAGCAATCAATGATGACTCTTAGACTTTGTCCGTTCTATCTGAGTGCATGCTTGTGACACTTGCTGGAATTGACCAGACTTGAAGATTGAGGACACACAAGGGATCAGTGATCATTGTGGGGGAAAACATTCTGGAAGAGTAAGTTTTGTTTGCCTCATCGTTTCTAAACGGAATGGTTTCATTGAGCATAGATTACTCTTATATTCAGTACAATTCAGCTATTTCCATTTTAGAAAGCAACTAATTTTTAATGTTGAATAATGTTTTAATCTGTTGTAAATTTTCATATGCTACCGGATGGTGTTATACAGTCATAGAACCTTAAGAGATGAAAACTTGACACGACATATAAAAACTCAAAAACAGGAATACCATTGAATACTATAATTTCTCTTCTTGGCATTGAGTCTGAAGGGAATATATACCTGCCCAATATTATATTGTCAATAGTTACTATGTTCATGTCATTTGTTTTTCAAAATTTGAAACCACCTGAATTTATAGCTGGATACTGTATTTCTTTAGAATAATCTTATGAAAATTTTATAGGCTGTTTTTGAATTACTAGGAATGCTGTTTGAAAATGACTATGTTATGCAAATAGAAAGTATATGTGCAATATAATGATGTGTATTTACTTCCATCCATCTTTACATGCACCTAGCATTCTATGTATATTAAAATCTCATACACTGTATAGCAATGGTGCTCCGTCAGGGGCGTTTTGCCCTCCACGGGACATTTGGAAATGTTTGCAGACATATTTGATGGTCACAAGTGTGGAGAGGGTAGGTGCTACTGGAATCGGGTGGATCAAAACTTCGAATGATGCCTAAACTCCCTGAATGCACCAGGCAGCCTCTTACTACAAAAGGTTATCTGGTCCAACGTGGCAGTAATATTCAGGATGGCAAACCCGATGGTAGCGCATTAACATGATTTGGAATTGTTTAAAATAGAATTTAAATTACAGGCAATTGTGCTGGTGATCAATAGCTACTATTAAACATTTGATATGTGTTTGTGTTCAATTTTCTGTGGTAATTTTGTATGCTCTCGAGAAGGCTATGTGTGAATTAAATTACTTCATTTAAAGAGTTCAGATTCCAAAATGGCAGCAGAGTGAATGGAAGCTACACAGAACATCTCCCAGTAACAAACTGGAATTACAACTAAAATAAAGAAAAATCGTTGGGAAAAACCTACAGAAGAGCAGCTGGAGAGGACCCATATAACCAGGGACAGAAAGAGGACACTAAATTGAGCCTGGTAGGAACTGTGGAGGTGTGAGAGGGCAGGCTGGGAGCCCTTGGAGAGCAGCTAATTTAGCTGTGTGCAGTTCCCTTGGCATAAAATCCCAACCTGGTTCCACAGTGCACAGGGCCTGGACAGAGCACTAAATTAGCTACAGACACTCACCTTGGGTTCCAGCAGAGGGACGGTGGACTGGACTGGAACTGTGTGTAGAGACTTGGGAGCTTGGAAAGCTGGGAGGGCAATGGGAGTTTTGTGCTCAATCACTCCCTCAAAGGACAGTGGCCATCTCACTCAAAGAACCCCTTCCAAGAGCCACAGGGAGAAGCAACTACCCCTACCTCAGGAATTTAACACCACTGGGCCAGGCCAGAGAAATGCAAATTGAAGCTCATTAATAGCCAGCAAGCATCTGCCCTACCCACTGGAATTCCTCTTACCCTGAACACCTGAGGGATTTCTTCATTCAGTTGCTGGCTACAACCCAGGGCTCATCAAGTAACTTATACTAATAGCCTCCAGGCAAAAAATCTGAGGATAACTGAACCTTTCCTGGGCTTGCAAATCTCCCAGGAAAGTAAAACTTTGCAGTGGTGTTTAACGTGGGTCCTCCCACACTCATGCAAACCCAGTTGAGTGAGTCACAACCAGTGGAACATCATCACTCACAGGGAAAATTCGGCAGGCTCCAAAACCCACTGAAACAAATGAAAATGAACACACAACAACATAAAATCTATGGGACGCAGCAAAATCAGTCCTGAGAGGGAAATGCATAGCACTACAGACCTACCTCAGGAAACAAGAAAAATTTCTAACTGTCTATCTAACCTCACAACTTAAAGAACTAGAAAGCAAACAAACAAACAAACAAAAAAATCCAGAGCAAGTAGAAGAAAAGAAAGAGTTAAGATCAGGGCTGAAATAAACGACATAGGGACTAAAAAAACAATTCGAAAGATCAATGAAACAAAAAACTGGTTCTCTGAAAATGTAATAACTCCATTCTGACCCTCAGTTACTGCACCCTGTACACACCGTGGCAGTTTCTTTTCTGTAAGCATAAGGGCCTTGAGACACCCAAAGAAATCTATAAAGATAAGTGATTGAGGATGGCCTTGGGAAACTCAGAGAAACCATGAGAAAAAAAAGATTAATAGTTGTCCTACTCCTCTCCCCCCGTTCTCTGTATCAGCCCCCCTTAACGGTGTCAAAAGCGGTGCCAAGAGAATGTAGTTTTTTTTCTGTAGCTTGTGCCTTTAAAAGTGGGCAACAAAGAAGGCTCGGGGCTGAGGATTTGGGGAAGCTGTACCCCCCCAGACCGCCGGTGTAACAGCCCACCGGTGTAATAAAGTGGTCCTTTACAATTCGGCTGTGCATCTCTGGTTATCTTGCTGACACGTTACAACATCTGGAGGCCCCAGTGGTATTTTAAAGAGGACTTCCCACTTGGGGTGCACCTCCTCAGGTTCCGGCGGATGGGAATCTGTGGTCCTCGTGAGAGCTAGGGGAAGGCCTCGGAGAGACGTTCCTCCACTCCAGACTCTCGGAGACCTTCTGTCTAACCCCTCCACCACCCTAAAAGCACATATAAAGAGAAAACTCTTTTAATTTGACCTATAGTGGAGCCTAAGTGTTTGCTTCTCGCGGGTTATAACAAAAAGATAAACAAGATTGGTGGATCCTTAGCTAGACTCACCAAAAAACAAAGAAGAGGACTCAAATAAACAAAATCAGAAACGAAAGGGGACAAGCATCAACTAACACCACAGAAATACAAAGGTCTTTAACAAATACTATGAACAATTATACACCAACAAACAGGACAATGTAGGTGAATGGACAAAATTCTAGAAACACAGAGTCTCCCAAAACTGAAGCGGGAAGAGATAGAAAACTTGAATAAACCATTAACAACTAAGGAAATTGAAGATGTAATCAAGAATCTCCCAGCAAACAAAAGCCAGGGCCCGGATAGCTTCACGGTGGAGTTTAACCGAACATTCAAAGAAGAACTAACACCCATTCTCCTCAAACTATTCCAAAAAGTTCAAGAAGGAAGACTTCCAAACTCGTTTTATGAGGCCAGCATAATTCAAATTCCCAAACCAGATAAAGACACTACAAAGAAAGAAAACTACAGGCCAATATCCCTGATGAACACAGATGCCAAAATACTTAACAAAATATTAAGCAAAATTTAACAAAATATCCAGCAATACATTAAAAAGCAAGTATACACCATGACCAAATGGGATTTATCCCAGGGATGCAAGGCTGGCACAATATGTGCAAATCAATAAATGTGATACACCACATAAACAAAATGAAAGAAAAAAAACATATGATCATATCAATAGATGCTGAAAAAGTATTTGAGAAAATCTAGCACACATGTCTGATAAAAAAAAAAAACACTCAGAAATGTTGGAATAGAGGGATAATATCTCGACACAATAAAGGCCATATATGAAAAACCTACAGCCAACATCATACTCAGTGGGCAAAAACTAAACACATTTCCCTGAAGAACAGGAACAAGACAAGGATGCCCACTTTCGTCACTCTTATTTATCATAGTACTGAAAGTCTAAGCCACAGGAATTAGACAAGAAAGAAAAATAAGAGGGATCCAAATTGGAAAGCAAGAAGTGAAACTGTCATGATTAGCAGATGACATGATATTGTATATAGAAAACCCTAAAGACTCCATCAAAAATCTACCAGAGCTAATGCATATATTTGGCAAAGTAGCAGGATACAAAATTAACGTCAAGATATCGATGGCATTCTCATACACCAGTAATGAACTCACTGAAAGAGAAACTTCAAAAACAATCCCATTTACCATTGCAGCAAAAAAGCTAAGACACCTAGGAATAAACTTAACCAAAGAAGTAAAGGACCTCTTCACAGAAAACTACAGGTCATTGAAAAAAGAAATAGAGGAAGATATAAAAAAGTGGAAGCATACACCTTGTTCATGGATTGGAAGAATTAACATCATTAAAATGTCCATACTACCCAAAGCCATCTATAGATTGAATGCAATCTCCATCAAAATACCAACGTCACATTACACAGAACTAGAACAAATACTCCAAAAGTTTATATGGAACCAAAAATGACCCAGAATAGCACAATACCAGATATCAGGTTATACTACAAAGCCACTGTAATCAAAACAGCCTGGTACTGGCACAAGAACAGGTAGATAGATCAGTGGAACAGAACAGAGAACCCAGAAATTTACCCAAGACGATACGCTCAATTTATATTTGACAAAGGTGTCAAGAGCATACAGTGGAGTCAAGACAACCTCTTCAATAAATGGTGTTTGGAAAATTGGACAGCTACATGTAAAAAAATGAGGCTAGACCACCAACTTACACCTTACACAAAAATAAACTCAAAATGGATAAAAGACTTAAATGTGACTCGTGAATCCATAAAAATCCTAGAAGAAAATGTAGGCAACAAAATTTCAGACATCACGCGCAGCAGAATTTTCACTGATACAATGCCTAAGGCAAGAGAAACAAAGGAAGAAATGAACACATGGGACGACATCTAACTAAAAAGCTTCTGCACAGCAAAAGAAACAACCATCAAAATGGAAAGGGAACCCACTATATGGGAGAGCATAATTGCCAATGATACATCAGATTAGGGTTAATTTCTAAAATATATAGAGTAGTCATACAAGTCAACAAAAGGAAGACAAACAACCCAATTAAAAAATGGGCAGAGGACCTAAAGAGATGCCTCTCCAAACAGGACACACAAATGGCCAAGAGACATATGAAAAATGCTCAATGTCCTTAATCATCAGAGAGATGCAAATTAAAACACCTATGAGGTATCACCTCACACCTGCCAGAATGGCTGCCATCAACAAATCATCATCAAACAACAAGTGCAGGTGAAGGGGTGGAGAAAAGGGGACCCTAGTACACTGCTGGTGGGAATGCAGACTGGTGCAGCCACTATAGAAAACAATATGTTGTTTCCTCAAAAAATTAAAAAATGAAACTCCCATTTGACCCAGTGATCCCACTTCTAGGAATATATCCTAAAAAGCCTGAAACACCATTCAGAAAGAATAAATGCACCCCTATGTTCATAGCAGCACTATTTACAATTGCTAAGATCTGTTAACAGCCATCAATAGATGAGTGGATAAAAAAGATGTGGTACATATACACAATGGAACACTATGCAGCTGTAAGAAAGTGAGATCACTTATCCTTTGAGACTACATGAAGGGACCTGGAGAGTATTATGCTAAGCGAAATAAGCCAATCAGAGAAAGACAAATACCACATGATCTCACTTATTTGTGGAATATAATGAACAAAATAAGCTGATGAACAAAATAGACCCAGAGACATAATAAGGAGTTTGGTTCAGACTGACAATCCTCAGAGAAGGGTGGTGGGTGGAGGGATGGGATAAACCAAAGAACTTACATGCACATATGTGTAACCAATGGACATAAAGAACAATGCGGGGGGGGGGGGATCGGAAGGGGGTGACTAGGGGGCATAAGGAGAAACATCTGTAACAAAAATAAAATAATAAAAATTGGAAATAAAAACCAAAAAATGAAAAAAATTTAAATAAAGGGTTCATTTTTCTTTGACAATCAAAGAAAGGTTTCAAATATTAAACTGTTTAGTCTTTGCTTAAGAAATGTTATACCTTGAGAACTGTAAATTCAGAACATTTTCCTGGAGAGGGATAGATATTCTTCCAATATCAACCCATCATAATCTATTTTCTGATTTTCAAGTTTTGGCTCAAATGTTTCATTTCCACATTAAAATGAAGAAAAACTGTGGCCATGATTCAATGGATTTGATTATACAGGGCAGTGTGGTTGACTATCCAGGTCATAGTAATATCATTACACTTCCAGTGACTGGTTGAGGAATGGACACCCCAGGTACAGTTGATGAGATGTGGATACATGTCTGCTTGGATTCATTAGGCAAAGTTCTCTCAGCTCTCAACGAAATAAAAGACACAACAGATTGTTAACATTAAAAATCTAAAAGAATGTACATTTCTAATGTTATAATTAATAAATTAATTTAGCATGATTCCTGGATATATGGTCAATATCCCAAAATTTTATTGGATTTCTATATGTTAGCATTAAAATTATGAAGAGAAAACAATTTAATTTAAATATCGTTTCTTATGGCATCAGAACACAGCAAATACCTAGGAACAAATCTAACAAAGGCGTACCAAGACCTCCGCACACAATAACATAACATTTCTGAGAGACATTAAAGAAGACCTACATACATCGGAGATATAGCATGTTTGTGTAGAAGTCAATACTATGAAGGTGAATTGAGGAGAGAATTCTTGTGGAAATGATCTATGGAATCAATGCAAGCCCATCCAAATTCCCAGCAGTTTATTTGTTTATTTTTTTGAAACTGGAAACTGGCAAGCTGCTTCTCAATTGTATATGAATAACAAAGATCCAAGAACACATTAGTCCATCTGAAACAGGACTTTTACAGCCAGATAGCAAAGCTAGCTGTGACACTATAATAATTAAGGTAATGCCATATGAGCACAAGAATAGACAAGCGGACCGATGGAACAAAGGCAAGGGTCCACCAACTCACTCACACAAGTGCAGTCACCTCAGTTACATCACTTGTGCCACTGCCGCACTCTGAGGAAAGGATCATGTTTTAAATAGAGAAGTTGAACCAACTGGATTAACTCTTAGCCCCTAACTTGTGCCAAGCAAAAATTAATTGCTGAAGTTAAAGTTTATAGAAAATGACGAATGAGAGTATCTTCAAGGTCTTGGGGTGAGCATCAACATTCAAAACAGGGCACAAAAAGCCCTAATGGTGGAAGAAAACATTGGTACTTTGTTTAGACTTTATCAGAATAAGGACCCCCATTCATCCAAAGACACATTTGGAGAGTGAAGACATAAACTTCAGAATGGGAGAATGATATCTGCAACATGTATATCCCACAAATGCCTTATGTCCACAATATAATACCTTCTAAAATAAAATAGATAAAAAGACAGTGCAATGAAAAATTGGCCAACTATTTGAGCTGAAGTTTGTAAAAAAAATAGGACATCCACCTTACTGACCAATGAACAAATTAAAAGCTGCTCAACCTCAGTCTCCAGGGATATGCATGTTCAAATGCCAGTGAGATATCACAAGACACCTACGAGAATAGTCAAGACAACTGACCATATCAAAGGTTGGCAGGGATATGGACGTCTCTCCAACGCTGGTGTGAGTGTAAATTGATACTCCCACTTTGGAAAACTGGTAGGCACTATCTGCTAAAGCTGAACATATGCATTCTGGATAACCCAGCAGTGCTGTCTGCATTGTCTATTGCTGCATCACAAACAACCATAAACTTTGCAACTTAGGAAGATGTCTACCTATCAGCTCACAGTTCTGTAGGTTACAAATCTGTGCGAGACATGGCTTTGATCTTTCTCTGCAGAATGTCTCATCATATTCACAGTGTCCTCTCACTGTCAACAGGAGGCGATTAAGCAAGGCTGAGGGTCATTAGGGGTGATCTTAGAATTCTGCCGACCAGAGTATGCCCTCTGGTCCCAGGGACCCACTTTGTCCACATACAAAATCCATTCACCCCACTCTACAATCTCCCAAATCTCATGACTTTATGGCATCAGCTCGATTCCAAGAGCTCATTGAAATTGCTTCAGTTCATATGCCAAAATCTCATCACCTCCATCATCTGAATCAGGCATGGGTGAGATTCCTGAGTATAATCCATGGAATCCCACTCCTGACTCACAATGTCTCTCCAACTGGGGACCGGAGACACTAAAGTGACAAGCTGTCCTCTCCCAACACACAATGGTGGGCCAGGCAAAGGACAAAAGCCTTAGATCTTCTGGTATAATAGGGGAGGACATGGATGGCAGAAAAGAGATAGAGTCCAAAAGCAGTTTGGGAATCCAGTCAGGAAACCACCAGCCAGAGTTCTTTGATAAAATTTCAAAGCCTAAAAATCTTCCGTAGCTCTCTGTCTTGACATCCAGGCCCTTGATTTCCCCCTCGGAGCCATCCTCTGTGTTTCAGGAAAGTTAGCAGGTGTCTGGTGTTGAGCAGCCTGCTGACTGCCCATAGAATATTGAGGGTCCAGAAGCCTCTTTCATTTTGTACCATGTCTTTTCCTCTTAGTCCAAGTTAACAGTGTTCCTGACAATGGAAATTTCTCAACACACTTATGAAATTAGTACGGACTTTACTGCATTCACTCCATTCCTCAAAAGTCCCACCCACACATTGTTCAAGGCAGTCCCTTCTTTGGGGGTTCTTCTTGGATGGCTGAATTACAGCAACCTTGAGCTTCCCAGAGGGCCTCCAGTATAGTGAAGAAAATATGTGAGACACAATGCTAGTCTCTTGTAGGGGGTACTGTCGGACTGAATCCTGTGTAGTGTTCTGTTTTTTGAGCTTTTAGCAAAAGTTTGTACATCCCTACTCTTGGCTTTTTCTCTCTACCCTACTTTTAGAAGTAAGCTCTTAATCTTTTATTTTGATTTTTTACGGCCACCTAGCTGATTTGAGAATTTTCCAAATCATCTAATCCTGGTTCCTTTTGTTTAGCACCTTTTCCTCAATTCGTCGTTCTCCTCCCACATTATACTATAAGCACCAAGAAGTAACCAGGCCAAACCCTGAAGTCTTTTCCTGGAAATACCCTCAGATATATATCCATGCTCAACTTTTTTAGTTCAGCTTTCTACCTGACCACAAGATACCCTAGTGGGAAGCATTCTTCCACTCTAGTAATACCATGCCCTGTCCAGACTTTCTAATAACATGTTCCTTGCCTCATAGAAAGCCCTCGTTCACAGGAACCTCCAATTCCTGAATTCTACTGAAACACTGTTAACAGTCATTCTGGCTTTCTCTAGGGCAGTTCAGGGTTTCTCTAAAGTTCTCCCACTGTCTCAGAGTGCCCACCAGCAGAGGTTCCAAATTACAGATCAATCCTAACAGCCTGCTCAAAGCAATCTAGGTTCTTGCTGTTATGCTCCCTGATTCTGCTACCTCCACCCTCTCTGCTTAGCCATATACCCCACCTTGTCTTTTGCATTTCCTTCTGTCCACATAACTGCAACAACAATCTGGTGAACATTTCTACCATGACCTAGCAGGAAACCCCTTCTTCCAGTATCCAGTAGCACATCCCTTGCTTCTTTGTGAGGCCTCACCAGCATCGTCCATAAAGTTCAGATTCTACTAACTTTTTGCCCAAGGCAATTCAGGCATTTCCTAGGGCAACTTAAACTTTTTTTGTTCCTCAAACTTCGATCAGCCTTAGTTCAGTTCCCAGGTCCTAAGGCTGCCCACATTATAGGGTGTTTTCAATGGTAGCACCCTCTGTCCAGGTACCAATATGTGAGTGTTCTGTTGGTGGGGAACAAATGATCACACACTTCGAATCTTAAAACAGCCCCCACGTATTAGCTCATGCCTCTGCAGTCGGAAGTCTGTGCCCCATGTGACTGGCTTCCCTGCTCAGGCTCTCACAGGGTCAGATGGTGGTGGACTTGCCATGTCCCTTCTGGAGGCTCTGGGGAAGGGTCCCTTAGAAACTCATCCATATTGTTGGCTGAATTCAGTTCTGGTTGCTGGAGGACTGAGGCTCTCATTCTCTTGCTGGCTGTCAGCTGGGGTCAGCACTCATCTCCTAGAGGCTGTCTGCAGTTCTTTGCCATCCTGCCACAGCCTCCCAGTGCTCCCTCATGCTTCAAATCTCTCTCTCAGCAAAGCCTTGATCCTTGCAAGTGCTCAACTGATTGGGTCTGGTCCACCCCAAATAACCTCTCTACCTTCCACAGCATCAGTACTGATGATAATCACTAACTGGAGACATTCCGAATGTCTCTCAAGTGTTGAATGAATCAACACTCTGTGGTACACTGTACTCATATCATACAAAACTTTACATATGAAAAGGGCAAATATCCCTACATACAACAAGGGCAGATCTCAGTATCAGAGTATTGAATGAAAGAGTCCATGCATGAAAAATGTACATGAGTGACCATTCTGTTTGTTTAAAGTTGAAAAACAGGAGAATGCACCCTTATGGTGCCATAGGTGAAAACGGCCATTAACTCCCAGGTGTAAGGACTTGATAAAATCATCATACCGGTCTCTGAGGCACCAGGAACGCTCTGTATCTGTCCTTGTGGTGGTCCCGTGCATGTGTTCACTGTGTGAAATGACCTCAAGCTGCTGTCATTTATGGCTTGTGCTCCCTTCCTTTGTGTGTTATATTTTAATAAAAGAATATCTAACAAAAATAGAGGGAAAACACATATGAAATGGAAGAAGAATGGACAGAAACACACTTCGGACTCACAACCCCTCATGGTATGTCTATAAAATCTCAAAGGATGTAATGTAAGAAGCAGTTATTTTTCCTGACTCATGTGCCCTAAAACATGACCCGACATGACACGAGGCTGTACTTACACTTTATTTACCTTTCTTCTCATTAATATTTATGTTTTGCTGCAGAAATGTTTTGTAAGATCGGGAGTGCTATTGCACACCCTGCTATGGCTATTAGGTGGGGTATGGTATATTGATCCTGAAACACTTGGTCTCAAGAATTCGAGATAAAGGATTGTGGGTGGGTAATAGTAAAGGCTTTTAACACAATTCCCTCAGCTGAAGGCTGATCAAGTTGACAAGAAGTAAGAAAGACCACAGCTGGTTTGTCAGTGATGCACAGAATTGTTTGAGTTGTCTTTTAGCATTGCAGATGTTGTGGGTTTTCTCCTTTAACCTACTGCTATGATGGATGATTCACCAAAATATTTCTCAATATTACGCCACACTCTCATGACTACAAGAACTACCAGAATTGGTACATTTTCTATATTCTGAAGAACTTTAGACACTCAAACTTTATAAATAAAAAAATTAAATCTATGCTCCTAAGTGAGGTAAGACACATATCTCTGTGTGTGGGGGAGGTGGTTTGGGGGCTTGTGTTCATATATTATCTTTTCCAGTTTTGGAGTTTCGGCTAAATGCATGAAATAAATGTAGAATAAGTTTATCTTTGTTTGTAGCTGCTCAATCAGTTTAATAATTCTTAGGAAATTTTGATTTTTGAAAGAAGTAGATGATTGTATTCATCTCTCCTTGAAATTCCATCAGTAGCTTTGGCTCCTAAACTAGTTGAAAAACATAAATACCATTTTCTCAGAAAGTTGTGATTCTTAAGAATGTGCATTCTAGGACAGGCAGAGAAGTATACGGTAAAGAACACGGGTACTGGCATCAGAGGAACTTGGGTGACTGGCCCAGATCCACCATTTACATAGCATATGACTTCAGCCAGTTACCTACTTACTCTCTTTTAGCCTTAGTTGCTTCATTCCTGAAAGGAGAAATATGGTGTCCTGTCTTTCCTTGTTTCCCCAAGCCTTAGCAGAGGGCCATTCTCACTTGAATTAGTGTGCAAACCTGCTGTGATCATGAGTAAGACATGCATGTTAATAACAAACAGTGACACCTGACATCAACAAGTGGGAGCTAATAACTCTTTGGAGAAAAGCAGTTCATTACCTACAAAGGAGCTCCCATAAGATGTCAGCTGATTTCTCAGAAGAAACTTTGCAGGCCAGAAAGGCGTGGCAAGAGATATTCAAAGTGATGAAGAGCAATGATCTACAACCAAGGTTACTCTATCCTGCAAAGCTACCATTTAAAATTGATGGACATATAAAGAGTTTCCTAGACAAGAAAAAGCTGAAGAAGTTCTTCACTGCCAAACCACTATTTTATGAAATGTTGAAGGATCTTCTTGAAGGTGAAGGAGAACAAAAATAAGAATAATAAAATGGCAAATAATACATATCTATCAACAATTGAGTCTACAATGTGAGCAAGCAGGACAGAAACAGACTCATAGATACAGAGAACTTTTTGTTGCTTGTCAGATGGGAGGGGTATGGGGAGACTGGTGAAAAGCATGAAGGAATTAAGAAGTACAAATTGGTTGTTAGACTGATGAATCTCAAAGGGAAGGAGGGAGGGAGGGCGGGAAGAGATAAACCAAAGCACTTTTATGCAAATATGCGTAACCAATGGACACATATGATAGTTTGCGGAAGGCAGCAGTGGGTCAGGGTTGGGTAGGAAAGGTCAATGGGGAAAAAAGGGGTGACATCTGTAATACATTCAAAAATAAAGATAAACTTTTTTAAAAAATAAAAGGAAAAAAAGACTCAGAACCTTTGACCCTCCCTTTTCCAGCCTAAGAGATGCAGATGGAAAGGCCAACTCTATGAAGGCAACCTAGGATGTTGCTCTACCCAATTTGAATTGAGAAGGCAAGCTGGGTGCAGATATCCCCCTTAGCTCGCAGTGCAGAGTTCCCGCCCCTGACTTCTATAATCCTGCTTGCCCCTTACATCAGCCAACTGCCTAAACTGCAGCAGAACTAGAAAGTCCCCAAAATACCCAGAAGCTTATCATGTATAAAAGGCGGCTGGAAACTGGACGCGGGGCTCAGGCTTTGGAGGTGACTCCACTGGGCCAGCACAGGTGCACATTAAACAGTCATTTTCTAATCCTCCGAGGTCATGCAGTCTGTCTCTTCCCACCGACCAAATTTCTGCCACAACATTTTTGATAATTTGGCAGGAAAGCAGACAGCTGTGTTGGCCCCTTGAGCCACCATTCTCAGAAGCCAGCAGGGAAGGGCCACTACTTCAGGGCCCCCGCAATGGAAAGGAAGGGGATCCGCTGGTGAATTCAATGGAACCTCGACCCTCGACAGGCCTGAGAGTAGTCAGCCACCACTGCCCTCAAATGGTCTCGGGGAGGACTGAAATGCCTGCCAGGATATTGGATCGGTAGGCGTACATGGGGACCCAGGACTAAGTTCAGGCCCATCTCAAAGGCAGAAGGGGAGCTTGGTGCCTCCCAGGTGGCACAGATGCCACACAGGATAGGGAATTCCTGGGTGGAAGGCTTAAATTCTATGTGATTGTGTGTGTGAGTGACTGTGCTCCACAATGCCTATTACAGAGCCTGCGTGAGTCCCAACCTGCAAAACCGTGGTGACCTCATAAGGCTAAGGGCAGTATCACGTTCTTGGGCACATTGTCTCCGCCAGTGAACCTGATCCGAATCAGGGGCTTATATTCACCTGCCAATGCCAAGAGGCACCTAAGTCCCCACGAGGGGAGTGGCGAGGCAGACAAAATGAGAGTTTCCTCCTGTGTGTCTCACAACACCGTTCACTGGGAGGTTTGCTTAACCATCTTAGATAGCATTATGGGGGGAAGTTCCTCTGAACCCACTGTTCTGGAATGTATGATTAAGAATTTTAAAAAGGGGTTCTCAGGAGATTATGGGGTCAAATTGACCCCTGGAAAATTGCGCACCCTCTGTGAATTAGAATGGCTCACCTTTGGTGTGGGATGGCCGTCTGAAGGCACCCTTGATATCCTCAGTCCGGGCCATGTATAGGGTGGTCACCAGAGACTCCGGCCATCCGGACCAATTTCCCTACATAGACCAGTGGTTGGAAATAGCCCAAATCAGGCCTCCTTGGGTCCGATGCTGTGTTACTAGGCAGGGACAGTGTAAGGTCTTCGTGGCACAAGGTGAAAGGAAGACTTCATGGCAAGTTAAGCAGCCTCCTATATTACAAGGGGATTCGGAAGAGGCCCCTCCTATGCCACCGCCATATGCCCCGCTACCTCAGGATGGGGAACCTCTCCTGCCCGACAGCCCACCTCCATCCGTCTCACCCCCACCACTGGCCAATGCGCCGCCAGAGCCAGGGTCGCCAGAGCCAGTGGGAAGATGTCTCAGGTCAGCGGCCCAGGGACCGAAACCCCCAGTGGCAATGCAATTGCCACTGCGGGAGACAAGGGGTCACAGAGAATAGGCCCTGATGGAACCCTACTAGAGGGGGATCAGTCTTTTACTATCAGCCATTCTCTACTACTGACCTCCTTAACTGGAAACGCCACATGCCACTATACTCCGAAAAACCCCAGGCAATGATAGACCTCCTGGAATCCAATTTTTAGACTCATCGCCCCACCTGGGTCAACTGTAAACAACTCCTGCTCACCTTATTCAACACAGAAGAATGCTGGCGGATTGCCACAGAAGCCAGAAAGTATCTCCAGATGCAGGTGCCAGAAGGACATCTAGCTATAGAAGCCTGGGCAGGAGAAGCCTTGCCTGATCAGGAACCCTACTGGGACCCAAATACAGAGGAGGGAAGAAACCAGCTAGAAAGATACCGGCTCCCCTTCCTCCATGGGGTAAATGTTGGAGCCAAGAAACCCACAAACATGGCAAAGACCTCTGAAGTTGTACAGAAACCAGA